>CM076584.1:840356587-840979047 GCA_034641835.2 Pinus albicaulis
TTATTATTAGATGGACCCAAGTACACCATGTAAGACCAGTTTTACCCCAAGTAAAACTGCTTTCACTATGTTAATTAAGGAAACCCCAAAAGGAATAATTAATTAAACCACAATTTAATTATTATTCCCAGTCATGTTTATCCCAAAAACAAAGAAATTAATGAGATACACCCATAGTTATCTTATTATTTTCTAGGAATAATTATTTAAATAATATTCCTTGTTAAATATGACCAAATCAACCACTATTAATTAAATAAATCATTATTTATTTGATTATATCTCAACCACTTCCTTAAAAGGATAAATAAATCATTTATTTATTTATTCTTCACTAATCAAGGGATTTTGACCCAAGTCAAAGTCCCTTTCCCTCCAACAAATAATAATTAAATATTCCATAGAGGTGGATCTAGATTTGGTTAACATTATTTTAATCATGCACCAAGATCTAGAATGACCCAATATTTTGTTATAAATAGGAGGGTTTCCCCCTTCATTCTTCACCTTTTGTTGCATATTAGATCACTCTGGATCTATACACTTGGTCTCATTTCTGCCATTTTGCTCCCATTGAGCTCTACCTTCTACATTGGGTTTTCTACATCTACAAGAGAGAGAAAGCTTAGATCTGAAGTGCTGAGGACTACAAAGAACCCATCCCATTGAGGAGATCCGGATACACCTTCTTGTTTCCTCCCAGGTGCCCTGTAATATAAAAATTCATTCAAAAATCGTGTTCTTGTCTTGTCTGTTGGATGCATGGAGCAAACTCTTTACTTTACCGCTTAATGTCTTTCCATTTATAGATCTGTTTGTTGCAGCACTTTAACCACTAATTGCAGATCTGAAGATGTTTTGCAGCCATTATTGTTGTTAGGGCTATTAGTTATGCGTAGCTAAAGTGGTTCTTTTTCGTACACTTCGACGAAGAATTCATACTAACAAATGGTGACTCCACACGGGTTTTAAATTACGACCGCTGTCGTTTTTCATATTCCTGCATATCCAGCTACTTCAGGCCCTAGGGCTTCTTTTCAGCTGCTTAGTTTTTCTCTTTCCATGTCATTTTTCTCACATAAAACCCTAAAAACTTAAAATTTCTAACTTCCGTGTGTTTCTGGCCCTATTGCGCAGGTAAGCGACACCAGCCGCAACTGAGACGGCAACTTTTCAGAAAATCTGCCGCCGAAACAACCGGAACGGGGGGTCGCACCTTTTGGCCCAAAACCTGCGACCTGGACGCACCTTTTGGCCTGTTTCCTACGACCTCAACTCAGATCAGGTCAGAACCTGCGACCTGCCTTTTTTCCAGCATTTTTTCTGTAATTTTTCTGGGTTCTGCTGCAGCCTCTGCCAGGGTTTTCCAGCCTCTGTCTCAGCCCGCCTTGACCAAGATCTGACCTGTTTTTACTCATCTAAGTGGGAACCCAGCCCCTTAGGGCTTTAGTACCCTCCACTTTTTGTGGAAGAGTTTCAGCTGTTTCAGCCGTCGGTTTCATAGCTTCAGCCCCCTCTTTTTCCAGATCTGTGACCTCACTTCCAGATCCATTGAAATCAGCCTCTTTTCCTTTCAAATCACCTCTTGTCGTTTTGTTTGGACCTCTTCCAAAGGCCTCTGCCTTGCCCCCCCCCGGTTTTTTGCTGATTTCCCTTTTTCCAGCCACCTTGCCTCTGTCTCTTGGCTGTGATCTGCACCCCTTGTCTGCAGCTTTATCCTCCAGATCTCCGTCCCCTTTGACCCTAGATCTGTCGAGCTTCCTTTGTGTGTGTTTCCATTGTTTTTCCCTTTCTTTTTAGCATAGTTGTGAGAGACCCATATTCTTGGTTTAGATAGATACATACGTAGCTGTTATTTTTTTATTTCAGCATTTTATTCTGTTCTCTGTAGGTTTATTTTCAGCTACGTCGCACACTTTTTCTTGCTCTCAAACAACGGAAAGGGTTTAAAAATTAAAATTAACGCACGCCACACACTGACCCTAAGTGAAGAAGCGCTTGGTTTACACCGCCTGGCAAAGACTCTAAAATCAATCGTCACTGCACCTTTTCTGCCCTTGACCTGAATTGATTCTGCCTCTTTCTACCCCTGTCGGTTTCCTTCTTCCTGTCATCATTGCGCCCCCAAGGCACCTTTCCCAGCGCCTCCTTGGCCTTCACCCTCAGTCTCCGGTCGATCGACCTGCTCCGTCCCACCATCGTCGCGCCAATCCTTCTCTGATTCTTTGGGTTCTCCTTTTCCTTCTGGTTCTCCCCCCTGTCACCTCCACTATGTCTGGTCCAGGGCCTAACACTAGTGGGAATCCCGGCCCTAATGCCGGGACTACTACTAGCAGAACCACCATAGGAACTACCTCGGCTTCACCTGTGCTCCCCTTCTTGGCAGGCCTCAGCCTCCCCGATTTGGACCGGTTGATAAATGACCCTATACATCATGACGCTAGTTGGCCCGCTATGCCGACAAAGCTCCCTTCCGACATCCCAAAGTTTGAAGGTCGTGTTGGAGAAGATCCTTCAAATCATGTTCGATCTTTCCACATGTGGTGTTCATCTACCTCCATTATTGATGACTCTGTTCGTCTTAGACTGTTCCAACGCACGCTTACAGGCGAAGCTTCTAAGTGGTATGTTGACCAGCCCACTTCCTCTCATACCACCTTTGCAACTCTTGCCCGGGCTTTTTTATCTTACTTCCAGCTTCCCCTTCGTTATGACACTGGTATCGAACTCTTGACTGCCTTCAAGCAAACCTCTTCGACCCGCCTTTCTACCCATGTTCAGGAATGGCGAAGACGACGGAGCTTATGCCAATCTCCTCCCTTCGAAGACCGTGTCTACATGGACTGGTTCCTTAGATCTCTTTTGTCCCCTATCGGGAAAGATGTCGCATCCCATTTTCCTCAAACCGAAGAAGACGCCCTCCAAATGGCGTTAAAGTATGACCTGATCTACGCTCAGACAGGTTATGATCCTACTGTCCTACCTGATCTTCCCACACCCAATGATGCCCATACACCGAGGGCACCTCATGCCGCCAACAGTATCATTGGACCCATCTCTCATCCATCCGTTCAACCTCACATGAGCTATGGTTTTCCTGGGGGAGGGGGCACTACTTCCTGCACCTCTCCCCCTCCCGGTAGCATGCATCCAGGATACGGCATGCCTCATCCTTTTGCCCAACCTCCTGCTTACCTCAATGTTGCCCAACCTAACCATTACCCTTATCCACAACCTGGCGCGCCAACTCCTCCAGCACATGCACTTTCGCCTCCCTTGCCTTCTCAACCCCTGCAACAGCCCTCCCCGCCCCCTCAAGCGCAGGTGGATGCACAGCAGGGATTCATGGCTACCCAACCACCTGACGGACAGGTGGCCACTCCACCTTCCCCTTCTGGTTCCTCCAATTACCAGATCCTCATGATGAACTCTGATCCGCCTCTCACCGTCGACCTTAACCTTCAAACTCGGTCTCGCCCATACCCCAAGCCTCTTGCTCAGTCTGCTCCCGAGCCCCCCTCTTCAGGTTCTGCAGAGCCTCTTTCGACATCCAATGGCCCCTTACACATCCCTCAACCCAAAGTTGAGGTTCATCCAAAGATTCCAAAGGGACCATTACGCCGAAATGCTGCTTCCAGTCGAGCCGCTCAGTCGTATAGCATAGTAGATGATTTGGCGCAGTCCCCTGCTGTCATTTCCACACTGGAACTCCTCCAATCATGCTCTTCCCAAAAGAAGGCTCTACTATCTGCCGTGGGCGCTGTAGATCCTGCTGACGACCAGATGATTGTTTTCGACGCCACTCAATCGGACCACCCTCCCCTCCCTCCTTCCGTCGCCTTCCAAATCTCAGTCAAAATACGAAACGCCATCGTTTCCCGGTGTATCATTGACGAGGGGGCATCCACCTGCGTGATGTCCGATTCGGTTTGGAAGCAACTCGGATCCCCTGAGCTGGCCCCTTCCACGATCACCCTTAGAGCGTGGGACGGTCATGCCTCCCAGCCCATTGGCCTGTTTCGTAACTGTCCCATCACCCTCGCCGGTAAGACTATTTGCGTTGATGTCGAAGTCATTGACGCCCCCCTAGACTACAACATTCTATTGGGGCGAAGCTACACCTATGCCATGTCTGCTGTCCCATCCGCGGTTTTCCGCAAGATGTCTTTTCCACATAATGGGAAGATAGTCACCATTGACCAGCTATCTTATCATGAGCCGCCGTCTCAGACCTCCTCCGAGATGACCATCTCTTCTGTAGCCAACGAGAAAACCGTCGATTCTTTGACCAGTGTCTCCCCCGGCGTCTATAAAGATTCCACCCTGCTTGGTACTTTCACTCATCTTCCCCCCCCTCTTGTTACTGATCCCAGCTTGTCGAATGTTTGCATGATGCAATCGTCTCAGGCCACCCGTGAGCGGCCTGCCTCGGCGAGTCCGGCACCCTCCCCCCGCCTCCGTGCAACCCGCTATGTCATTCCTCCCCAGCCCACTTGCCTCCTCCTCCTTCCGGCCCTCCCCCTACAGCTGGTATCCCCGAACCTCTTTATCCTCCAGACTCGGCCCCCCCCGGCCTTAACCATCTTGAAGCCGTACCTCCTGGTCACTACCCTGCTGGACAGATCCCCTTCTTGGCTCCCCCTCCCGGAGTATATTCTGTCCCCGTCCCGGCCACCCTCTCTCTCCCTAACTTGACCTTGGGCATTCCGGTCTGGTACCTTGACCCCCCAGCCGCCACCCCCCCTGGTCACCCCAAACCTTATATGGCTTTCACACCGGGTCAACCGGTCCCCCTTGCTTCCTCCATAGCCACTGTGCCCCCAGCACCTCCACAGGACCCTTCTCCTGTTGCGACGGCTCCCGGGAAGAAAGGCAAAGCCCGAAAGGGGGCAACCCATCAAGATCCGGCCCCCCTGACATCCCTTACCCTCCCACGACCACCAAAACCCGCCATTCGATGCGCTTTGTGTGATGTCGTCGGTCATGCCACTCACATGTGTCCTGAATTGCCCCACCTCAAGCTTCTGGTCAACGAGACATTCCCCGACTCTGATCTCCCAGAAGTCCATGTCACTATCCCCACCTCCCTCCCAAAACTCAAACACTTGCGCACAAACCACCCTTGTGCCTTGTGCGATTTTCACGGCCATTACACCCACCTCTGTCCCCGCCTTGATGAGTACCGTTCCTCCTTGGACTTGTACCGCCAATTCAAGGCCGCTTCGATCGGACCAGAGGACATTCACATTCCGCCTCCCGCTTTTAAGCCAACGGAGCCCTCAGTCACCATTTTGTACCTGTCATCATCCATGAGACCATTGGGGAACGTTCCATCTGAATCCTCCCCTGTTGTTTCGCTTGACCTTCCTTCAACGGTCATCTTGGGCTCAACATCGGTAGATCCGTTATCTACTTACTCTTCGGTCACCCATTGTGACGATGCGCATGTGAACCTCTCTTCTCATGATGATGATTCAGGCCACTTCACCATGTCAGGTGGTTCTTCTTCCACCAGTCACCCCCTCTTCTATCACGATGACGACATTATGGAAGAAATTCCCACCCCTGACTTTATCTATTCTCCCTTACATCGAACCCATGCGTTGACACCACATCCACCTTGTGGCCATTACATCAAAACCCAATGTTTGGGTAAGGGGGCACCCACATTTGAGAGACCACGAGACGCCATTCTCCACCACTCTCCTAGTGTATCTGGTCGTGTTGACTCTAGACCCAGTATTCTTCCACATTTCGATGAACCTCTAGCGTCCCATATCACTTCAGATCACTCTCGGGACGATACCCCTTATCATTCCCTCATCTTACATCAGCAACCCAGTCTCTTAGACATTATTGTTGACCAACCTATAGCTTTTCTACGAGAGCATCAGTTCATTATCTCCAAATCCTCCTTTTGGGATAGTGACACCAGGTATGCCAATTCGGAAACTTAAAGTCCATTTGATCCCTATATGCAGTACCAAAAGAGATTGGTAATCCTCCATTTTCTTTCTCAAACTGCATAACCATAACCAGAACAAATGGCACACCACATCATTAAAATGTGTTTAGATTCCCATTTTTCTAGATACATTTTGGCATGACCACACCATGCTTGGGGGCACCTCTGCCCCCCAACCATAACCCTCCTCACCTCGTTTTTGGAGAGGAGGTTGTCTTACCAATCAAGTGTGAAATTCCTTCTCTACAACTAGCCGTTGAACTTCTCCCTGACACCCCACCGCTAGAACAATGACTTATCATGCTTGAGCGTGCCTCCGAAGACCGCCGTGTTGCCTTGCAAACCATGGAAGCGGCCAAACAACGCACCAAAGCTCAGTATGACCGAAAAGTCCAACCTCGCACTTTTCGCGAAGGCGACCTTGTTCTAGTATATGACCAGGCCCATGATGTCCTAGGTCATGGGAAGTTTGACTCATTATGGCTAGGCCCTTACATCATTTGTAAGGATTTGTAAGGATAGCCGGCATCTGTTTTTTCATTTTTTTTACTTCACCAAAATCCAACTCCCAGCCATAAAACAGCACCAAACCCCCCTCATCTCCCAGGTCGCAGTTTTCTGCCATTTTCTGGACCAGGTCGCACTTGTTGCCCTAATACCTGCGTCCTGGGTCGTACTTTTTGCCCCAAAAAGTGCGACCCGGCCATAGAGATGAAGGAGGGGTTGTTTCTGGGGGTTTTGGGCCCTCAACCGCAAATGTAATCCATCAAAATGCAAGAGCAAGGTTAGGCCTCTCGCCTCCAACTGACAGATCTCGAATCCAACGGTCGGTTTGTCCGCTACGTTCGCCGCAAGATTTAGGGCCTTCTCTCCTCTCCACATTCACCACAGCAACAATAGCAAATGAATGATTTTGGAGGGAAAACTGCCTCATTAAAAGAGAACCCCCGTTTCTTCTTTCGACTGCTGCGACCACACCGTAGCCCCGTTCGACGAACCGTCAGCACCGCTGGTTAGATCTCACCGAGCTCTCAAATGGGTTTTACTTAGTTTTTGGTGATTTGATACTTCACCCGGACACATTTTTTCCACGAAGGGTCACTTCACCACTCCTTAAAATCGAATTTCCTCACTTACGACACTCGTACTTGGGGCACCACATCGCCCCCTTACTTGTCCATGTTCGTGTTGATTTTCGTCATGAGTGCCCACTTTGTACTCATGTTTCTATGACCCCCCATTGGGGCCTTTACTGCGTGGCAGCACTCTACAGTCGCCCTTGTTTAGAGCATCCAAGTCGAGTCATCATTGCATTCATGGAGTCTATCCTGCGTCCTTTTGCACCCCACTATAGCCCTCCATCCTTCTTTGCTTGGTTCCTCCCTTGTGTCGCATATCATGACCTTTAGTCCCACTGTCCCCTATCCCTTTCGATATTGTGTCAGTCGCTGCCATGTCATTCATGCCCTTTATGCTCTAACAAGGGAAGTCGTCCATTCGCCACTCCATCCTCCCCCTTTCCACTATCATCATTGGTGTCAGTCTGTCTGTCGCTCTATTGTTCTTCTCTCGTGCCTTAGTTGAGGGTCTCTTATTTCCTCACCTACGGCGGACCTCCTTCTGTCGACATCAGCGCATTTATTCCAGAAGCAAGGTCTAGAGGGCGATGTACCTTGGTTCCAGCTTCCACTCTTGTTCGGTACCTCGGATCAGGCAGGGGGATCTCTCACTTCCCTTTGACTTGATTACTTCTCCAGCTCCTTTCAGCATGCTCGAGATGAGTATACTGGACAGTCCAGTGACCCAGCAGCAGCTCTTGATGATTCCCGGGCGTGTGTGAGATGTCTCAGCCCTCATGAGGGGGTGGCCCCGCAGGTAGCCCCCCACATGCCCGGATGACCTCTTCATTGCAGCCTTTGATGCCGCTCCAGATTTTGATGATGTTGGCCTTAGCCACTTGCAGCACCTCTATGATTTGCATGTATCAGTCAGATTTTGTGAGCCCTTCCCCATTTACAGGGGGCATTTGGGTTGTATTTATCTCATGTACTCAGACATTATTGTACTAGTCCTGGCTGTTATCCCAGGCACAACATGTATGTGAGATTCCTCATTGTATTTTTATCTGGCTCCTGATTATGCCAGCTGTACTCTATGGTTCGGTCCCTTGTTTACTGGACACACTATTCTTTTGTACTTTGTCTCGGCGGGCATAGGTATGCCTCCCCCGCCGCCTTCAGCACAGGTACCCTCTCATAAAAAGAGACTTGTTGCACCCGCGAGTCTCGTCTCCTCAGTACACCATGTAAGACCAGTTTTACCCCAAGTAAAACTACTTTCACTATGTTAATTAAGGAAACCCCAAAAGGAATAATTAATTAAACCACAATTTAATTATTATTCCCAGTCATGTTTAACCCAAAAACAAAGAAATTATTGAGATACACCCATAGTTATCTTATTATTTTCTAGGAATAATTATTTAAATAATATTCCTTGTTAAATATGACCAAATCAACCACTATTAATTAAATAATTCATTATTTATTTGATTATATCTCAACCACTTCCTTAAAAGGATAAATAAATCATTTATTTATTTATTCTTCACTAATCAAGGGATTTTGACCCAAGTCAAAGTCCCTTTCCCTCCAACAAATAATAATAAAATATTCAATAGAGGTGGATCTAGATTTGGTTAACATTATTTTAATCATGCACCAAGATCTAGAATGACCCAATATTTTGTTATAAATAGGAGGGTTTTCCCCTTCATTCTTCACCTTTTGTTGCATATTAGATCACTCTGGATCTATACACTTGGTCTCATTTCGGCCATTTTGCTTCCATTGAGCTCTACCTTCTACATTGGGTTTTTCTACATCTACAAGAGAGAGAAAGCTTAGATCTGAAGTGCTGAGGACTACAAAGAACCCATCCCATTGAGGAGATCTGGATACACCTTCTTGTTTCCTCCCAGGTGCCCTGTAATATAAAAATTCATTCAAAAATCGTGTTCTTGTCTTGTCTGTTGGATGCATGGAGCAAACTCTTTACTTTACCGCTTAATGTCTTTCCATTTATAGATCTGTTTGTTGCAGCACTTTAACCACTAATTGCAGATCTGAAGATGTTTTGCAGCCATTATTGTTGTTAGGGCTATTAGTTATGCGTAGCTAAAGTGGTTCTTTTTCGTACACTTCGACGAAGAATTCATACTAACACAATGTTTAAAGGGTGAGAATTTTGGTCCAAAATTAAAAGGTGCTACTGCTATAAATGCCAAGAGAGAGAGATTGATTAGAGGGTAGTATTTCTGAGCAAACTCAGAGCTTTCTGTTGCTATGATTGTTAAACATTTTTACATTGTTGGGTGGATGTTTAAAACCATCTAAAAAGACCCTAACTGCCTTCAAAAAACATTGGTGTCCTAGCAGTGGTGAAAATAGTGTTTGTGAAGAGAAAATAGTGATCCTAAGGTAAAAATAGTGAAGAGGCAATAGTCCTAAGGTGAGCACAGTTTTATAAGGTGAAAGTTTGACCATTATAAAGTGCCTCCTCTATATTATGAAATAGAAAAATAGTGCTTCCTCCTTTGTCCCATAAAGCAGACTGTGGTGAAAGATCCTTTTACTCAATTTGAAGGTGTTTTTGTCTACCTGTGTATGAGAAACAATGAATACAAGAAGAGTTTTTTTGATTGGGAGGGGTGTTTTGTCTTTGTCTAAACACAAGGATGTCTTGTTTATACCAAAACACAAAGGATCCTTGTGACCTTACCCAAGCACAGTAATCATTTGACTATGTGTGCTTTTTTATTTTTTGATAACTACTTGTTGATTGGCATATAAAAGAGACAAAACAGTGATTTGTAAGGAGCAGAGAGTTGGTGTTAAAGAACCATTTCACATAGCATTTGAAGTAGTTTTCCTTGGTCAATCAGTGACTAACAAGGAGGACAGAGGTGTGTGCTTGAGAAAAAATTTCCAAAGGCCATTTGAGGCAGCTTGGTGTTGCAGAGAGCATTCAAAACAAGATGCCTCCCAGGCAAGATAGTAGGAGTGGCCTGCTAAGATATTTGAGCCTGTTTCCACTTAAGAAGTGAATACCCACCCATCAGTCTTGTTCAATTTCCATGACGTTGGGTGTTTAGATTTTTGTCAAAGAGTGCAAGAGGTGAAGAGATTTCCCCCTTTGACACATCTTTGCGCTTTGAGGTTTCAAGAGAAGCATTTCTAGCTGGCAGACCTAGATTTCAAATTCTCTACAAGGTCCATATCCAAGGCCACTAAAATCGCTAATGTCGGGGAGAAGTGGTTTAAACAAAGCCACCTAGACTTAGAAGAATACAAGCCCTTTCTGAAGCCTGAGCACAGAGATTCATGTCCATCCATTTTCCCCTTCTCATATCTTTTGACTAGCTACGGCCCCCTCATGAAGATTATCATGAAATACTTCACTTGTGAGGGAAGATTCTCCCGAGTCTATGCCTATCACATTTGATTGCTCATGCATTTCATGAGGGCCAAATTGCTAAATCTCCCTTTCTTCCTACATAGAAACATTGAGAAAATGGCCTCCACTGTTCAGAAAAAGCCTTCTTCTCAGCAAACAGCCTGCCTCTTCCATCACTCCCTCATCAAATTCATCATTCTTCATTAGCTTGAGAAGAGGGAGGTCTCTTGGGATACTTTCATCACCCATCCAGATTTCTCCATTGTCCCTCCAGTTCATACATCTCCTACACCTCCTACTCCCCATCCTTTTCCTTCTTCTAGCAAACCTATTCCCAAGAAGCTCAAGTTTACCATAGAACAAACAAAAGAGCATGATGAGGGAGAAGAGCATGAGCAAGAAGAGGAAAGTGATGATGAGTAGCAGCATGATGAAACAGGGCAGCAAGGGCATGATGAGGAAGATGATGATGAGCAGCATCACAGTGAGGCAGAACAACAAGGGGAAGAAGGGAATGATGATGAGCAGCATCACAGTGAAGCAGAACAGCAAGGGGAAGAAGGGCATGATGATGAGCAGCATCACAGTGAGGCAGAACAAAAAACTCTAGGGCATGATGATGAGCAGCATCACAGTGAGGCAGAACATTAGACTCCTGGGCATGTTGAAAAGGAACACAGTGAAGGTGAGAAGTCTCATGAAAATGATGAATAGAGGCAGCCACAGCATGATGAACAGAGGAAACCACATCATGATGAACAACAGCCTCATGATGGTGAATAGAGGCAGCTACAGGATGAGGAACAACAACCTCATGAAGAAGAAGGGCATGATGATAAGCAGCATCACAGTGAGGCAGAACAACAAGGGGAAGAAGGGCATGATGATGAGTAGCATCACAGTGAGGTAGAATAGCAGACTCCAGGGCATGATGATGAGCAACATCACAGTGAGGCAGAACATCAGACTCCTAGGCATCATGAAAAGAAACACAGTGAAGGTGAGCAGTCTCATGAAAATTATGAACAGAGGCAGCCACAGCATGATGAACAGAGGTAGCCACAGCATGATGAACAACAACCTCATGATGGTGAACATAGGTAGCTACAGGATGAGGAACAACAGCCTCATAAAAAGGAACAACATCCTCATGAAGAAGAATGGCAGCATGATAAACAAGTGCAACACAGTGAGGAGGAAAACTGTCAAAAGGAAATGCAAAAAGACAGCCAAGGCATCCATGAAGAAATCCAAGACAGTGGAAAAAATGAGGAGCAAATTGACAAGGGTAAAGAGCCCATGGAGCATGTGCTAGTTGCCTCTCCTAGGCAAGGGGCCATGCTCTCTTCTCTGAAAGTGGCCAAGCCCCAGACATCAAGGAAAATGGTGCTTAGAGTTGTAACTCCAAATGTGACTAGGGCCCTCCGAAGCAAGGGAAAATTGCCCAAGAAGCCCATGGTCGAATTTCCCAAGAGTAAGAAGGCTAAAAGAGCCACCCAAAGCAAAGGGAAGGACAAGGAAGAAAGCAATCATGAACAGCAAAGGGAATTCGACATCATCCAAATCCAATGTGATGATAGTGATAATGAAGCCTAGATCCTAGAAAATCTTTTGATCCATAGAGAAAACCAAATTTATGCTTTAAGGACTAATATTGATAGGGCTAGGAACTTCAATCACTTTTTGTAAGTTCAAAACAAGTAGATGAGTGTCCATATGGCTGTATATGAGACACAAGCCATCAAATACAAAAAGGAGGCCTCCAAATCACAAGTGAGATTGAAAGAACTCATGGGTGAGTTCGATGAGAGAAAAGGTGAAAATCAGCCCAGGCAAAAGAGACCAAGAACCATGGGGCTCAAAAAGGCCCTTGAGAAACAAAAGGAAGAAGAAGATTCCCTTCTCCAATCTACCCCTCTCACTGCATTGTTCAAACAAGAGATAGAGAAAAATCATGAAGCATGGCTTGAGAGAGTTAATGATCACTTGGAGAAGAAATTGGAGAAGGGAAATAGGGACTTGGACCTTCAACGGAGGATGACCGGGCATTATAAAAAGCTCAATTAGTTTGCCCGACGGAAGATGAAGGCTACTCAGGAAAAACTCAAGGAGGCTAAAGGGAAGCGCCCGGCACCAAAATTGAGGAAAGACACCTCAAGGCTCCAAATTTTGGCCTCATATTCACAAAATATTTTTGAAAACCCTTGAGGGTCATGCTCGCCAATTTTGGGTGAAATTTGACAAATTTTGGTTTTTTGTCATTTTTGGGTTTTTGGCCAAAACTCATGGGCATCGCCATTTCAGTTTGGGGCATCCTCAAAGGATGAAAATGGTATAATTGGATGCCATAATTTCAGGTGAACATACTCAAAAATTTTCATATCAATTGAAGGTAATTTTCTCCCCCAAAATGGCAAAAAACACTCGCTTTTTCTACACTCTGCCTCGTTTATCAGCAAGGCCTATTTTTTGGTTTTTTACACACAGGTCTATTTTTGGAGGACTTCCAGTGGTAATTTGGGATAAAAATAAACATTTTTCGAAAGTAGACACTCATATCTTTCCAACGAGCCATCATGAGCCTCGTTTCGACATCGAGAAGGCCTCCAAAAGTTGTCGGCAAGTCAGGGGACCTTTTGCTGATGTATTTTTTGAGTATTTTTGTAAAAATTGAACCTTTCAAAAGTGACTTTTCTTCATGTGCGTTTAGCTATTTTTGTACATGATAAGTTATGAAAATTCAATATATTTCCCCTTTTTAGCATTTTTTAGATATTTTGTTCCTTGGGCTTTGCAAAGCCTCAAGGACAAAATCAGATATTTTGGATAGGCCAATGAGATTGCAAGTTGAACTAAAAGGTTTTCCTCACTTTGGCCTATATATTCCAAAGGCTTTCATTGTAAACAAGGCTGAAATTGATGAATAGAAGCAATATATGGTCATATAAGCTTTGGAAGAAATACTTGTGTCATGCTTTTGGATAGTTTCTTGGATGTTCTTGGATGATGAAAGAGGATTGTTGTTGGATTCCATGACTTGGTAGAATGGTATAGTGTCTCTCTCTCTATTTTGTTTCCTAGTTTTCATTCATAAATCCATGTTCTTTCTTGCTATAAGACAGTAGAGAATAGATTTGAGACATGCCCTTGGAGGCACCTCAAATTTCATGTTTCTTTATAGCTTCCATGTTTTTTTCATTCTTAGTCACATTAAAGAATTCTTAATTGCTCTTTAATAACTTAAGAATATTGTTTGCTTGTTTCATTGATGGTTTTGTGCATGCTAAGTATGATTTATGTGATGCCCTGCTTACTCATGGCTAGCCATAGATCCACCTATGAAACTTCTCATTGATTCATTAGATTCTCATTTGTTGAACCAAGGAGGTCCTGTACTAATCTTGCCCTTTGTCTAAAACTATGCAATCTTGTTTTCAAAGTGCCCAATAGCTTGAAGTACTATGTTTAGGCATTCCGGCATAGTGATTTGAGTTGTTTGTCTGTCTTAAATGTATTTCCCCAAAGTCTGATGGCCATTTCCCAAAGTTAGAGAGTCATATATCTCTATGCATGGCTTGAATGTTTATTTCTATGTGTTGATCAGCTTATAGTTACATTTCTCATGATTAATGGTTTTCCCTACCATGTTTATGTCAGCTATTAAACTAGTTATGCTTGAAATCCTTTGTTATTCACAAACTTGATGTCCATTTCACTCCATTTTTCCCAAAGATCCATTTTACCTCGAATCAAATCGGCCCTTCAACAACCTTGTATCACCATCTGAAAGCTTTCTTGACCTTTTCGACCCCATAGCCCAGTTGATCTGACATCTTTTTACCTATTTTATATCTTTGATCAGTTTCATCCCTCACAAGCTAAAAACCAAAACCAAAAACCTACTTCATAACTAGCCTAAAATCAGAACACAATAAGCAAACACACAGATATCCCTTACACAAATAGAGAGAGCCCTCTCTAAGTCTAGGAAGGCTAGGTCCTTGGGCTCCAAAGACTAGTTTGATGTTACACTGTGATTTGGCTTGCCAATTAGCCAAATCATGGGACCCTAACAGAAGGCCTCCCCACTGTTGAGTAGAGCCAAGAGACATAGTCTGAATTGGACGAACTTCATAATCAATTTTGGTGTCTTGGTCTCATGCGTATCATGGTCCCTTTTTTCTTCATTTTATATGTTTATGTCTCATGGTTTTAAACACTTTTTTATATGTAATTATTTAATGCATATACAAGAAAAATATCTTGGATCAAGTGGTATTAGAGCAGGTCTTTGTCAATGCGAATTGCATGAGTATATGCTAACCAGAAACAAGTTGCAAAGAGGCGAAGGAAAGCTTAACTCTTCTGATCCCGAAGCAGGACATGCAGGATGAAGAAGAAACATGGCAGATGAGGAAGCTTGTTGGGAAGAAGAGCGGAATTACCACAAGGCATTCTACAACATGGAAGATAAAGTAGACAAACTATTTGCAGAGTATGAGAATACCTTCAAGCCTAAGAAGAAAAATGCAGATGACCACGGATCAGTAAACCATGGAGATGGTGGAGAAGAGTCCCCTCCCTCTCCATCTTCTAGTGATATTTCATCTTCTTCTTCTCATCATTCTCGCAAACGTCATAAGCATACATCTAAGAAACCTTTCCTTAAACTTGATGTAAATATTGACTTGGCTATGTATACTAGAGAATGTAATGAGTAAAATCTCAACAATTGGATTAGAAAGATTGAGGTCTACTACTAGATTCAACAGATCAAGAAAGATGAGGCAAATATTCGGTTGGCATCCCTTTGACTGAGTAGCACCACTCTCATTTGGTGGGAGAGAAAATTACAGGGTAGCAACAATTTGGGTAACCTTCTCTCCTCATGGTCAAATTTTATTTCTGCATTGAAAACTTAGTTTTACCCATTGGGCTATAAGAAAAAATCATTAATGGAGTGGCAACACTTAAAGCAAGGAAAAGGTCAAAACGTGCAAAAATTCACTGAAGAATTTATAAAACAAGCATTGAACTTAGATATTCCATTATATTCACCAAATATTGTAACTAAGTATATCGGTTCATTACATAAGACAATCATTATTATTGTTTGAGCCTACTACCATTAATGACAGCACTATGAAGGTCATGCATCTTGAAAACAAAGAAACACATGAACCAAATGACCACCCAAAAAGAGCTACAACAAAAAAGAGAAGAGGGAAAAGACCTCTTATACCCATAGTGATAAAGAAGGACATGATGAGGACAATTGTTGGAAACTGCACCCTGAGCTTAGACCTAACAGAGATGACAGGAAGGAGAGGTAGAAGAAAGGTGCCACCATGCAACAAGATCAAAAGTCTAAATCAGAGTAATATGAGAAGGTCACGGCTGTGAGAGTTGAATGAGCCACACCAATTTACTTGGGATCAGATTCCAGTGATGAAAGGAGGATTGCAGCTCTTGGAATTACAACAGATGGGCCCATCGATTTAGGTTTAGATTCGGGAAATGAAACAAAAATTTCAATACATAGTGTACCAAAGATGAAAATGTTTCCCAATGTAGCATGGCTCTAGGAACATGAGGAGATCAATCAAATCATTAAAGAAAATAATATTGAGCTAAGGAGATTCCTACAGGAAGTAGAAAAGCAGAAACAAAGGTTGCTACGTCAGTTGCGAGCTAAGGATGAGGCATTGGAGAAGCTACAGCATAACCCCCTTGAGGTAAAAAGTGTTTCTTCGATTTCACATACTTTTCATGATGAAGATTTCACTTCTTCTGAAAAACATACTAGAGGTATCGGGTCCAAACTGTTGAAGAGGATGGGGTATCAAGGAAAGGGCCTCGACATTAATGACCAAGGAATCATAAAACCTATCAAAGTAGAAGAAGTACCCTGTCATGCGGGACTTGGGTATGTCGGGAAGGAAGTTGGGGAATGCTCTAATATAGCCAATGACCCACCAATGATAGATGATGAGAGTGTGTAATGTTCCAAAATTTTCATGAAGAAAATTGGAACATTAATTTTTTATAATTTCACTTAGGAGGTGAGTAAAATGGGTAAAAGGCCCATGAGTAGGAATAATATCCTTCACAATGTGAAAAGGATCAATGGAGCAGCTTAATTTGGCACCTTCCAGTGTGAAAAGGGGCAATTGCATGAGGACAAGGTCAAGTTTGACCAAGTTAACAACGCTGCCTAAAGGTGTAGCTTGCATGAGAATATAGCGTAGTTTTGGGGGGAGAAATATTCCTTGTGGATGAAACCCTAATGTGTGGGGTCCATGGAAAAGAGGCATTCACTTGTATAAGAAGAGGACGATGCAGCCATAGAGAGATATCTTGGATCATTTGATTGTCGGTCTATTCAGACAAATTGCACACTTTGGCTATTCAGCAGAGTTGCAGTGTTGCTTAGCACGAGGGATTCCTGTTTAGGATTTCCTCTCCTTCTTGAGAGGCCTCTTGAAGGATTGCACTTCATCTTCTCCACATCTTGGCTCAAGGCCAAATCCATTCTTCAGATACTACATTATTTATGCTTAAGTATAACACAGTGTTACTGGGGCATTGCAGTGGAGGGTTCCACAACACTTCTCTTTGGCTTAACTTTCAGAGGAGGGAGTTTCTCTTGCTCCGAGAGGTTAGTGAAAGGGATTTCAGAGCTTATTTTCACACCTTGGCATCAAGTCTAGCTTCTCCCATCATCAGCAGTGCAGTCTAGCTCTATGACTGTGTTATTCTAGAGTGCATCTACAGTGAGAGGTTGCACCGGCATTTGGGAGGGCAAGATTTCCAGTATTAGGATCAGCCTTGTACTTGGGAAATCTATTGGAAGAGGTTTCTGCATATTGGACATCTTATTCAGCCATCTCCATATTGTATTATTTTGAGCTACAACTGCTGCCCAACAACTCTGGCATTTCTGCAGATTTTCCAATTTCGTGTATATTGTGGCCAATCCTTCCAAGGATTGTGTATTAGTGTTGTATTAGTGTTTTCAGGGGTTGAGAGATTGCTCCCCCTCTCTATTTGAGCTGATATTGATATATCATTGTATATAATTTTTGTATGTTGTAGTCTCCATTCATAACTGCGCAGTCATAGCTAGGGCATAATTACATAGCAGTGTTTTGTCACATTTCATGTACTTATCTTGTTGAGGCTTTCATTGCCAAGCTTGAGTGATTGAATCCTCAAAGCATTGTACACATTTACTGATATATTATTCATTGATCAAATAATTACTTCTTCATGTGCCATGGCTCAGTAAAATAACGCTGGGTATTCCTTATATGTTCATACACCATTGCAGCCCCATTCCTTGGGCAATTTCTGAAGAGAATTAGGCGTGGGAAGCTTGTCTCACCCCCCTAGAAGGATTTCCTTGATCCCAATCCTTGGATTTTGGTCTTAGACACATTGGTCTAAGGGGATCCAGGTCTTAGTATCAAATCCTGCTACCTCCATTTCTGGAAAATGTGTTTTCCAGCCATGGATTGCTAGCTGTTCTGAAAAAGGAACATTACATAGTGCCTCATCACATCCTAGCGACAGTGAGGGATCCATGAGCACTTATCATAGGCACATTGGGAGGAATAATTCCATGAAAATCCAGAAAATATGGAAGAGAAAGGTGTTGGAAATACTGAGAGGGGGGTGAATCAATATTTCTTTTCAATTGTTATTATAACCAGTTATATTCTACATAAAAATATAGAAATTAATGATTTATTATAGAAGGAAGGATAATGATCCTTTTATAAATGAATGAGTACAATGATTGCCAAGCACCAACTTGGACTTAATGAGGCTCCGACCTCTAGGGCTTCGACCCCATCTTCTCCAAGGCACCAACCTTGTGTTTAGGGGCTCCTGCCCCAAGGAAATCAATCCCTCTTTGCTTCTATATTAGATGATTGATTCAAAGATTTTCCATTGAACCAATCTTCACGATACTACACCAGCTATTATGTATCACACTTTCTTATAGATTTTGTGCCAAAGTTTGTACCAAGACTTTTGCACTACACCAAGATTTCAGTACCAAAATACAATTACATCATAGTGCTCCACAGTCTGCACCAATTTCAAGCTAGAACAAATCCGAACATAACACAGTTCTAAGCTATATTCGAAGCACTGGACTGTAATATAGGTTAAGAATTTATCAACCTCTTCAAACAAATTTGGGATACAATATTGAGTCACCACAATTGTCTTCAAGTTACTTTTTAATATTTTCTTCATAGATGATTGTTCCAATGAGGACTTCAACAATGTTTCCAAGGCTTCCTCCAAGATCGGATCCTATGGATCTTCCAAATGTCTTCAAAGTGATTGTTCAGTTGGTAGAGGATAGTTGGTAGTGTTACACCATTTTTTGGTCATCTAACCTATTATCATTAGATGGACCCAAGTACACCATGTAAGACCAGTTTTACCCTAAGTAAAACTGCTTTCACTATGTTAAAACAAGAAACCACAAAAGGAAATATTAAACAACCCATATTTGTTTGATTTTCCTCATGGAATAATTAATTAAATCATAATTTAATTATTATTCTCAGTCATGTTTAACCCAAAATCAAAGAAATTAATTAGATAAACCTTTATTTATCTTATTATTTCTAGGAATAATCATTTAAACCTTATTTAGATGATATTCCTTGTTAAATATGACCAAATCACTCACAAATAATTAAATAAATCACTATTTATTTAATTATCTTTCAACCACTTCCTTAAATAATTGAATAAATCATTATTTATTTGATTATCTTCTAACCGCTTCCTTAAAAAGATAAATAAATCATTTATTTATTTATTTTTGACAAATCAAGGGATTTGACCCAAGTCAAATACCTTTTTCCTCCAACAAATATAATAAAATATTCCATAAAAAGTGGATCTAGATCTGGTTAACCCATGCACCAAGATCTAGAATGACCCAATATTTTGTTATAAATAGGAGGGTTTTTCCTACCATTCTTCACCTTTTGTTGCCCATTAGATCACTCTGGATCTATACACTTGGTCACCATTTTCTTCCATTTGATGTGTGAGCTCCCTTTGAGTTCCATTCTTTGTGTGGGTTTTCTACACCAACAAGAGAGAGAAATCTTAGATCTGAAGTGCTGAGGACTTCCAAGAACCCATCCCACCGAGGAGAATTGGATACGCCTTCTTGTTTTCCTCCCAGGTGCCCAATTAATATAAAAATTCTTTCAAAAATTGTTCTTGTCTTGTCTATTGGTATATGGAGCAAACTCTTGTTTTTACTGCTTAATGTCTTTCCATGCATAGATCTGGTTTTTTGCAGCTCTTTTCTTGTTCAACTAACCGCAGATCTGAAGATATTGGCAGCCACTTTTGTTGTTAGGGCTATTAGTTATGCGTAGCTAAAGTGGTCCTTTTTCGTACACTTTGACAAAGGATTCATACTAACAAATGGCGACTCCACACGGGTTTTAAATTACGACCGCTGTCATTTTTCATATTCTTGCATATCCAGCTACTTCAGACCCTAGGGTTTCTTTTCATATTTTTGTTTTTCCTATTTTCATGGTGTTTTTCCCCTATAACACCCTAAAACATTAAAATTTCTAACTTCCGCGTGTTTCTGGCCCTATTGCGCAGGTGACAGACATTAGCCGCAGCTGAGACGACATTTTTTTTTCTGAAATCTGCTGCCGAGAGCGCCAGAAGTGCAGGTCGCACTTTTTGGCCCAAAAATTGTGACCTGGAGCTTTAGGTCGCAGAAAAAAGCCCCAAAACTGCGACCGGAGCGAAAAACAGGTCAAAAACTGTGACCTGGACATTTTTTTGCTGTTTTTCTGAAATTTTTCTGGGTTTTTCTGAAGCTTCTGTCAGGGTTTTCCAGCCTCTGTCTCAGCCCGTTTCGACCTGTTTCTGATCTACTTTTGCTCATCTAAGTGGGAACCTAGCCCCCTAGGGCTTCAGTACCCTCCACTTTTGGTGGAAGAGTTTTAGCTGTTTCAGGTGTCTGCTTTTTTCAGAGTTTCAGCCTTCCCTTTTTCAGATCTGATACCTCATCCTCCGATCCCTTTAAATCAGCCTTCCTTCCTTTCAAATCACCTCTTGTCGTTTTGTTTGGACCTCTCTTTAGGACCTCCTCCCTGTCCTTTCCGCTTTTTGCTGATTTCTTCCCTTTTTTCCAGCCACCTTGCCTCTGTCTCTTGACTGTGATCTGCACCTCTTTTCAGCAGCTTTACCCTTTAGATCCCTGTCCCTTTTGACCCTAGATCTATTGGCCTCTTTTTAGTATGTTTTTATTAGATTAGTTTTGAGAGTCTCGCCTCTTTGGGTTAGATTGATGCATTTTTAGCTGTTAAATATTCTGTTATTTCAGCATTATATATTGTTCTCTGCAGATTTATTTTCAGTTACACAACACACTTTTTCTTGCTCTCAAAATGAAAAGGGTTTAAAAATTAAAATTAACTCACATCACACACTGACCCTAAGTGAAGAAGCGCCTGGTTAACACCGCCTGGCAAAGACTCTAAAATCAATTGTCACTGCACCTTGTTTGCCCTTGACCTTTATTGATTCTGTCCCTTTCTGCCCTTGTTGATTTCCTTCTTCCTGTCATCATTGCTCCCCCAAGGCGCCTTTCCCGGAGACTTCTTGGCCTTCACCCTCAGTTTCCGGTTGGTCGACTTGCTCTGCCCCGCCGTCGTCGAGCCAGTCCTCCTTCGAGTCCGCACTCCGACTCTTCTCCTGATTCATCAGGTTCTCCTTTTCCTTCTGGTTCTCCCCCTGTCACCTTCACTATGTTTGGTCCAGGGCCTCACGCTAGCAGTGCTCCCGGCCCTAATGCCGGAACTACTACTAGCGGAACCGCCACAGGAACTACCTCGGCTGCACCTGTGCTCCCCTTCTTGGCAGGCCTCAGCCTCCCTGATTTGGACCGGTTGACAAACGACCCTATACACCATGAGGCTAGTTGGCCTGCTATGCCGAAAAATCTCCCTTCCGACATCCCAAAGTTTGAAGGCCGTGCTGGAGAAGATCCTTCCAATCATGTTCGATCTTTCCACATGTGGTGTTCATCTACCTCCATTACCGATGACTTTGATCATCTTAGATTTTTCCAACGCACGCTTACAGGCGAAGCTTCTAAGTGGTATGTTGATCATCCCACTTCCTCCCATACCACCTTTGCAACTCTTTCCCGGGCTTTTTTATCTTACTTCCAGCTTCCCCTTTGTTATGACACTGGTATCAAACTCTTGAATTCCTTCAAGCAAACCTCTTCGACCCGCCTTTCTACCCATGTCGGGAATGGCGAAGAGGCGGATCTATGCCAATCTCCTCCTTCGAATCCCAGTGTCTACTTGGATAAGTTCCTTAGATCTCCTATTACATCCCTATCGGAAAGATGTGTATGCATTTTCCTCAAACGAAAGAAGATGTGCCTCCAAACTGTGGCATATAAGCATTAAAGTATGACACGATCCGCTGAGACGAGGATTGCTGATCTCCACCGTCCTCCCTGATCTCCCCAAACCAGTGATGCCCCATACCACAGGGGCACCTCATGCCACCAAGCCGGTGTCGGTGGATCTATCTCTCTTCCATCTGCTCAACTCTCATGAGCTATGTTTTCCCTGGGGGAGGGGCACCACTCCCTGCACTTCTCCCCCTCCCGGTAGCACGCATCTAGGATACGGCATGCCTCATCCTTTTGCCCAACCTCCTGCTTACCTCAATGTTGCCCAACCTAACCATTACCCTCATCCGCAGCCTGGTGCGCCAGCTCCTCCACCATATGCGCTTTCGCCTCCCTTGCCTTCTCAACCCCTGCAACAGCTGTCACCGCCCCCTCAAGAGTCGGTGGATGCATAACAGGGATTCATGGCTACCCAACCACCTAACGGACAGGTGGCCACTCCACCTTCCCCTTCTGGTTCCTCCAATTACTAGATCCTCATGATGAACTATGATCCACCTCTAACCGTCGACCTTAACCTTCAAACTCGGTCTTGCCAGTACCCCACGCCTCCCGCTCAGTCTGCCCCCGAGTCCCCTTCTTCCGGTTCTACAGAGCCTCTTTCAACAACCAATGGTCCCTTACATATCCCTCAACCCAAAGTTGAGGTCCATACCAAGATTCCTAAAGGATCGTTATGTCAAAATGTTGCTTCTGGTCTAGCTGCTCATTCGTATAGCATAGTAGATGATTTGGCGCAATCTCCTGCTGCCATTTCCACACTGGAACTCCTCCAGTCGTGCCCTTCCCAAAAGAAGGCTCTACTATCTGCCGTGGGCACTGTAGATCCTGCTGATGACCAAATGATTGTGTTCGACGCCCATCAATCAGAACATCCTCCTCTTCCTGCTTCCGTAGCCTTCCAAATCCCAGTCAAAATCCGGAACGCTAACATTTCTCGGTGCATAATTGATGAGGGGGCATCCACCTGTGTGATGTCCGCTTCAGTTTGGAAGCAACTCGGCTCTCCTGAATTAGCCCCTTCCACGATCACCCTTAGAGCATGGGATGGCCATGCCTCACAGCCCATTGGCCTCTTCCGTAATTGTCCTATCACCCTTGCCGGTAAGACTATTTGCGTTGACGTAGAAGTCATCGACGCCCCGCTAGACTACAACATTCTATTGGGGCGAAGCTACACCTATGCTATGTCTGCTGTCCCATCCGCGGTTTTCCGCAAGATGTATTTCCCTCATAATGGAAAGATAGTCACCATTGACCAGTTGACATATCATGAGCCAACATCTCAGACCTCACCTGAGACACCCATCTCTTCTGTAGCCAACAAGCAAACCGTCGATTCCTTGACCAGTGTCTCTCCTGGCATCTACAAAGACTCCTCTTTGCTCGGAACCTTCCCTGGTCTTCCTCCTCCTCCTATCTCAGACCCCAGCTCATCGAATGTTTGCATGATGCAATCGTCTCGGGCTGCTCTCAAGCAACCTGCTTCGGCTAGTCAGCAACCCTTCCCTCTGCAACCTGCTCCTAGCCCTTCACCTGCAGTTGGTAGTCATGAGCCTCTTTATCCCCCTGGCATGGTTCCTCCAAGCCTTAGCCATTTAGGAGCCATCCCACCTGGCCATTACCCCTCTGGTCAGATACCGTTCCTAGCTCCCCCACCAGGAGTGTACACGGTACCGGTCATGGCCACCCTCTCTCTTCCTAACTTGACCCTTGGGATTCCCGTTTGGTACCTTGATCCTCCAGCCCCCACCTTTCCTGGTCAACCCAAAACTTATATTGCTTTGACCCCGGTTCAACCGGCCCCCATGCCTTCTCCCGCTACATCAGTGCCTCAGTCACCTCAACAGGAACCACCTCCTATTGCGACCGCTTCGGGTAAGAAGGGCAAAGCTCGCAAGGGCGCATCAAAGGACAAGGCTGCCCTGACAAACCCTGCTCCTCCTTAGCCTCCAAAGCATACCATCCAGTGTGCTTTGTGTGATGTTTTCGGTCACGCCTCCCATACCTGTCCTGCATTGCTTCATCTCAAGCCCATGGTTAATGTCACGTTCCCTAAGTCCGCGGTCCCAGAAGCCTCTGTTCCTTCCGCGACTGCGGCCAAGAACCCCAAGAATATTCACACCAACCACCCCTATGCTTTGTGTGATCTCCATGGCCATTACACCCATCTTTGTCCTCGCCTCGAGGACTTCCGCACCTCTATCGCCGTGGTCCACCAATTTGAGGCCAAGCGCAATGAGTCCACCACTCCCCTATTTGCGCATTCTGCTTCAGCAGAACTACCAGATATGAATGCTCCCATTGACATTCCCCCTCCTGATGTCGAGATAATGGAGCCTTCGTCCAGCATTTTTTACCTATCATCATCCATGAGACCCTCGGGGAACATTCCATCTGAATCCTCCCTTGTTGTTTCACTTGACCTTCCTTCAGCGATCCTCTTGGGCTCAACATCCGTAGATCCTTTATCTACTTACTCTTCGGTCACCCCTTGTGACGATGCACATGTGAACCTCTCTTCTCATGATGATGATTCCGGTCACTTCACCACGTTAGGTGGTCTTTCTTCCACCATTCACCCCATCTTCTATCGCGATGACGACATTATGGAAAAAATCCCCACCCCTGATGTTATCTATTCCCCCTTACATTGGACCCATGCGTTCACACCACACCCACCTTGTGGCCATTACATTGAAACCCACTGTTTGGGTAAGGGGTCACCCACATTTGAGAGACCAAGAGAAGCAATTCTCCACAACTCTCCTAGTGGATCTGGTCGTGTTGACTTTAGTCCCAGTATTCTTCCACATTTCGAAGAACCTCTAGAGTCCCATATCACTTCAGATCACTCTAGGGATGATACCCCTTATCATTCCCTCATCTTACATCAGCAACCCAGTCTCTTAGACATTATTGTTGACCAACCTATAGCTTTTCTACGAGAGCATCAGTTCATTATCTCCATATCCTCTTTTTGGGATAGTGACACTAGGTATGCCAACTCGGAAACTTAAAGTCCATTTGATCCCTATATGCAGTACCAAAAGAGATTGGTAATCCTCCATTTCCTTTCTCACACTGCATAACCATAACGAGAACAAATGGCACACCACATCATTTAAATGTGTTTAGATTCCCCTTTTTTCTAAATACATTTTGGCATGACCACACCATGCTTGGGGGCACCTATGCCCCCCAACCATAACCCTCCTCACCACGTTTTTGGAGAGGAGGCTGTCTTACCAATCGAGTGTGACATCCCTTCCCTTCATCTGGCTGTTGAACTTCTCCCTGACACCCAACCTCTAGAACAACGACTTATCATGCCTGAGCATGCCTCTGAAGACCGCCGTGTTGCATTGCAAACCATGGAAGCGGCCAAGAAACGCACCAAAGCTCAATATGACCGAAAAGTCCAGCCTCAAAGGCGACCTTGTTCTAGTATGTGACCAAGCCCATGATGTCCTTGGTCATGGGAAGTTTGACTCATTATGGCTAGGCCCTTACGTCATCAGTAAGGGTCTTGGTAAGGGGGCATACCTTTTAGAGGACTTCAAAGGCAATCCTCTTCCTAATCCTCGCAATGCACTCTATCCTAAGAAATATTACCCTTAGCATTTCCCTTTTGAGATGCGTGTTTTAGGTTCTTTTAGATAGCCAACATATTTTTTGTACTTTCATCCTTCGCCAGGAGCTATTTTTTCCAAGAAGGATCACTTCACCTCTCCTTCAAATCGAACTTCCTCACTTACAACACTTGTACTTGGGGCACCATTTTGCCTCCTTACTTGTCTTTGTTCGTGTCGATTTTCGTCATGAGTTACCATCTTGTACTCATGTTTTCATGGTCCCCCATTGGGCCTTTATTGTGTGGCAGCACCATCAAGTCGCCCTTGTTTAGAGAATCCAAGTTGAGTCATCATCGCATTCATGGAGTCTATCTCGAGTCCCTTTGTACCCCGCTATAGCCCTCTGCCATTCATTGCTTGGTCTCTCTCTTGTGTCGCACATTATGGCCTTCAGTTCCACTGTCCCCTATCCCTTATGATATTGTGTCAGTCACTACCAGGTCATTCATGCCCTTTATTCTCTACCAAGGGAAGTCGTCCATTCGCTACTCAGTCCCTTCCATTTCACCATCATCATTTGTGTCAGTCTGTCCATCGCTCTACTATTTTCTCTCGTGCCTTAGTTGAGGATCTCCCATTGCCTCACCTATGGCGGACCTTCTTCTGTCGACATCAGCTCATTCATTCCAGAATCTGGGTCTAGAGGGTGGTGTACCTTGATTCCAGCTTCCACTCTTGTTCGGTGCCTCGGATCAGGCAAAGGGATCTCTCATTTTCCTTTGACTTGGTTGTTTCTCCACGCCAGCTCCTTCCCGCATGACCGAGATCCGTATACTTGATGATTCAGTGATACAGCAATAGCTCTTGATGATTCTCGGGTGTGTGTGAGATGTATCAACCCTCATGAGGGGGTGGCCCTGCAGGTAGCCCCCCACATGCCTGGATGACCTCCTCTTTGTAGCCTTCGATGCAGCTCCAGATATTTGACGGTGTTGGCCTTAGCCACTTGCAGCGCCTCTTTGATTTTCATGTATCAGTCAGATTTTGTGAGCCCTTCCCCATTTCCAGGGGGCATTTGGGTTGTATTTATCTCATGTACTCAGATATTATTGTACCAGTCCTGGCCGTTATCCCAAGCACAGCATGTATGTGGGATTCCTCATTGTATTTTTATCCGGCTTATGATTATGCCGGCTATACTCTATAGTTCGGTCCCTTGTTTACTGGACACACTATTCTTTTGTACGTTTTCTCGGCGGGCATAGGTATTTTTCCCCCTTGCTTGACACAGTTCAGTCTCATAAAAAAAGACTTGTTTTTCAGAGTCTCGTCTCCTCGAGTCTAGCTCTCTTAAGACACTATCTTTGTTGACTTCTCTCTCAAACTTTGTGCAAATTGTCCAAAGTGATTGACTCTTGGCCTTACACCAGGTCATCTAATTTTATCTGACTGCTGTTCCACATACCTTTGGAAGACATCTATTGCGTTTTGGTCATCCTTCTTCATCATTAAATTCAACCAATGCCTATAAGACCAATTTACTAACAGTGCTTTATATTAATATTTAAAACCCATTTATTAGTTGTTTGCACTTTGATTCTGTGAGAAATAAAAGGAAATATTAATAAAACCTATCATTTTTGGTTTTTCTCTTGAACCATTCATTAAACCATAGGTTAATTTATTATTCCCAGGTCATATTTTAACCAAAAACAAAAGAAATTAATTAGATAAACCTTTATTTATCTTATTATTTTCTACGAATAATTATTTAAAGCTTATTTAGATAATATTCCCTGTTAAATATGACCAAATCACCCACAAATAATTAAATAAATCACTATTTATTTAATTATCTTTCAACCACTTCCTTAAATAATTAAATAAATCATTATTTATTTGATTATCTTCTAACCGCTTCCTTAAAAAGATAAATAAATCGTTTATTTATTTATTTTTGACAAATTAAGGGATTTGACCCAAGTCAAATACCTTTTCCCTCCAACAAATATAATAAAATATTCCATAAAAAGTGGATCTAGATCTGGTTAACCCATGCACCAAGATCTAGAATGACCCAATATTTTGTTATAAATAGGAGGGTTTTTCCTACCATTCTTCACCTTTTGTTGCCTATTAGATCACTGTGGATCTATACACTTGGTCACCATTTTCTGCCATTTGCTGTGTGAGCTCCCTTTGAGTTCCATTCTTTGTGTGGGTTTTCTACACCAACAAGAGAGCTCCCTTTGAGTTCCATTATTTGTGTGGGTTTTCTACACCAACAAGAGAGAGAAATCTTAGATCTGAAGCGCTGAGGACTTCCAAGAACCCATCCCACTGAGGAGAATTGGATACGCCTTCTTGTTTTCCTCCCAGGTGCCCCATTAATATAAAAATTCTTTCAAAAATTGTTCTTGTCTTGTCTATTGGTATATGGAGAAAACCCTTATTTTTTCTGCTTAATGTCTTTCCATGCATAGATCTGGTTTTTGCAGCTCTTTTATGTCTAAATAACCGCAGATCTGAAGATATTGGCAGCCACTTTTGTTGTTAGGGCTATTAGGTATGCTTAGCTAAAGTGGTCCTTTTTTGTACACTTTGACAAAGGATTCATGCTAACATTACCTAATGGGAAGACACTTCAAGGTAAAAACTGATCATGATAGTCTTAAACACTTTTTGGAACAAAGACTATCTTCAGAAGAGCAGCAAAAATGGGTCACAAATATGTTGGGTTATGAATTTGAAATAATCTACAAAAAAGGAAAGCTTAATGTTGTTTCAGATGCACTCTCAAGAAAGAATGAAGAGGTGGAAGCATTTCTTTGTGCCATTTCTATTATCCAACCAGATTGGATAACCGAAGCAAGAGATGAATGGAAGAAGGACAAAGATGCATGGACACTCATTCAAAAGTTGCAGCAAGATCCTAGTACATCTGATACATTTAGTTGGAAAAATGATTCCTTATGGTACAAAGATCGCTTATATCTTTGTAAGAATTCTCAACTAAAACAAAAGATTCTTCTGGAATTGCACACTTCTCCTTTAGGAGGACACTCAGGATTTTTAAAAACTTACCACAGGGTGAACAAAGAATTTTTTTGGGATGGCCTTAAATCTGATATTCGAAAGTTTGTGGCGGAATGTTTGGTTTGCCAGCAGAATAAAGTGGAAACAATTAAGACCCCAGGAATTCTACAACCTTTATCCATTCCAAGTCAACGTTGGGAGGAGATTTCAATGGATTTTATCACAGGTTTACCTAAGTCCGAAGGAAAGAGTGTCATCATGGTGGTAGTTGATAGACTTACCAAGTATGCACACTTTTGTGCATTATCTCATCCATTTAAAGCAAGTAAAGTTGCTACTACATTTATGGATAGAATTCAAAAGCTACATGGAAGCCCAAGGGTTATTGTGAGCGACAGAGATCCCATTTTTACCGGAAATTTTTGGACGGAGTTATTTTCTTGTTTGGGTACTCAATTAGCTCATAGCTCATCTTATCATCCTCAATCTGATGGTCAAACTGAGATATTAAATAAATGTTTGGAAGGATATCTTCGTTGTTTTGTATCTGATAAACAAACACAATGGGTCAAGCGGTTACCTCTTGTCGAATGGTGGTATAACACTTCCTTCCATACTGCAGCAAAAATGACCCATTTATGGCACTTTATGGATATCATCCACCATCCATCACATCATCTTTAACGGAAAATTTGAAGGTTCAAGCAGTGGAATATCACATCGAGCATCAGCAAGAAGTTCTCCAACTCTTAAAGGATAACCTGAATTTGGCACAAAATCGAATGAAACAACAGGCAGATCAACATCGCAGCGAGAGAAGTTTTGATGTAGGAGATTGGGTATTTTTACGGCTACAACCATATAAACAAATGTCCCCCAAGCAAGCTAAGAAGGATAATAAATTATCGCCAAAGTACTATGGTCCTTACAAGGTGTTGCAAAAGATTGGTACTATGGCATACAAATTGGAGCTTCCTGCTTCTTCGCGAGTACATCCAGCTTTCCATGTTTCATGCTTAAAGAAGGTTATAGGTGAAAATCTTCCAGTTCAAACAATATTTCCAGAACTTGATGAGGAAGGAAAAATCATATTGGAACCTGAAGCGGTCACGGAAACAAGAACTCGACAACTACGGAATCGATCAATTTCAGAGTATCTCATCAAGTGGAAGAACTTACCCACTGAAGATTCTACATGGGAGGATGAGAAGTTTATACAGAAGCACCCAGAGCTACTCAAGCGTTGAGGACAACACTTTTTTGAAGGAGAGGGGCATGTTAGGTCCCTATATTACTAGTATAGTCCCTTATTTTTATTAGTGTAACCCCCTTATTGTTATTATTGTACCCTTTTAACCCCCATTTTGTTATTATTGTGCCCTTAAATTATTATTGTTAGGTCGGCTAGGATTACATTATGGCCCACTAGGATTACATTATGGCCACATGGACTCCTATATATAGAAATTAGGTTTTGTAAATTGTATCATCCAAGAATTGTTCATTTATGTAATGTATTGGAGGTTTCCCCCTCAAAGTGGCTTATTTATAAGGCGTTGATATCTCTTTTATTCTATTTTTGGAGCTAGTTACACAACAACCTTGACCTTAACCTAACCTTAACCTTAACCTTAACCTTAACCTTATCTTACAATTAACCTTAACCTTCCCAAATCATTAACCTTAACCTTGAACTTAACCTTAACCTGACTAAACTCGTAACCTTAACCTTAACCTTAACCTAACCTTAACCATATCTTAACCTTTACCTTAACCTTAACCTTAACCTTAACTTTGGTTAGGTAAAGTCAAGGTTAAGGTTAAGTTAAGGGTAAATTCAAGGTTAAGGTTAGGGTTAGGTTATAGTTAAGGTTAAGGTTAAGGTTAAGGTTACTGGTTTAGTCAGGTTAATGTTAAGGTTAAGGGTAAAGTCAAGGTTAAGATTAAGGTTAAGGCTCATGTTAAGGTTAAGGTTAAAGGTTTGGTTAAGGTTAAGGGTAAGGTTAAGGTTATGTTTAGGTTAAGGGTAAAGTCAAGGTTAAGGTTAGGTTAAGGTTAAGATTAAGGTTAAGGTTCATGTTAAGGTTAAGGTTAAAGGTTTGGTTAAGGTTAAGGGTAAGGTTAAGGTTATGTTTAGGTTAAGGGTAAATATAAGGTTAAGGATAAGGTTAAGGCTTTAGTTAAGCTTAGGGTTAGGTTATAGTTAAGGTCAAGGTTAAGGTTATGGTTAAGGTAAGATTAAGATAAGGTTAAGGGTAAGGTTAACATTAAGGTTAGGTTAAGGTTATGTTTGATGTTAGGTTAAGGTTAAGGTTAGGTTAAGGGTAAAGTTAAGGTTATGGTTAGGGTTAAGGTTAGGGTAAGATTAGGGTTAGGTTAAGGTTAGGTAAAGGTTAAGGTTAAGGTTAAGATTAAGGTTAAGATTAAGGTTAAGGTTAAGAGTTTGGTCAAGGTTAGGGTTAGGTTATAGTTAAGGTTAGGTTATGGTTAAGGTTAAGGTTAAGGTTATGGGAAGGTTAAGGTCAAGGTTAATGTTAAATTAAGGTTAAGTGTAATGTTTGGTCAAAGTTATGGTTATGTTATAGTTAAGGTCAAGGTTAAGGTTAGGTTAAGGTTAAGGTTATGGTTTTAGTCAGGTTAAGGTTAGGCTAAGGGTAAAGTCAAGGTCAAGGTTAGCATTAGGTTAAGGGTAAGATAAGGTTAAGGTTAAGGTTAAGGTGAGGTTAAGGTCAAGGTCAAGGTTCATGGTAAGGATAAGATCAAGGTTTAGGGTAAGGTTAAGGTTATGGTTAGGGTAAGGTTTTGGTTAAGGTTAATGTTAATTTTAAGGTTAAGGTTAAGGATAAGTTTTTAGTTAAGGTTAAGTTTAATGTTAACTGTTTGGTCAAGGTTAGGGTTAGGTTATATTTAAGGTTATTGTTAAGGAAATTTTAAGATAAGGTTAAGGGTGAGGTTAAGGTCAAGGTTATGGTTAAGGTAAGGATAAGGGTAAATTTAAGGTTAAGGTTAGGTTAGGTTAAGGTTAACATAAGGTTAAGTTTAAGGTTAGGTTAAGTTTAAGGTTTAAGGTTACGGCTCTTAACATTAACCTTCACTATAACCTACCCTTAACATTAACCTTTACCTAACCTTCACCTTAACTTTAACCATAACCATAACCTTAACCTTGACCTTAGCCATAAACGTAACCTTAACCTTGACCTTAACTATAACCTTAATCTTAACCAAACCCTTAATGTTAACCTAAATTAACCTTAACCTTAACCTTAACCTAATCTTAACCTTGACCTTAACTATAATATAACCCTAACCTTGACCATAACATTAACCTAACCTTAACCTTGAATTTAACCTTAACCCTAACCATAAGTATAACCTTTACCTTCATTTAACCTTAACCTTAACATAACCTTAACTTGACTAAACTCGTAACTTGAACCTTAAACTAACCTTAAACTAACCATAACTATAACCTAACCCTAACCTAACCTTAACCTTGAGCTTAACCTTAACCTTGACCTTGACCTTAACCTAAAATTAACCTTAACCTTATCTTACCCTTAACCTTAACCTTAACCTTACAAAACCCTTGACATTAACCTTAACCCTAACTTTAACCTTAACCTAACTAATCCTTAACCTTAACCTTAACTTTAAACTTACCCTTACCTTAACCTTAAGGGTAAAGTTAAGATTAAGGTTAAGGTTTGGGTAAAGGTTAATCCTAATCCTTAACCTTAACCTAAATAATCCTTAACCTTAACCTTAACTTTAAACTTACCCTTACCTTAACCTTAAAGGTAAAGTTAAGGTTAAGGTTAAGGTTAACCTAACCTTAACCTTATATTAACCTTAACCTTAACCTTAACCTTAACTTTAACCTTACCCTTACCTTAACCTTAAGGGTAAAGTAAGGTAAAGTAAGTTTTAGTTAAGGTTAGGGTTAGGGTTAGGTTATAGTTAAGGTTAAGGTTAGGTTAAGGGTAAAGTCAAGGTTAAGGTTAAGGTGACGATTAAGGGTAAGGTTAAGGTTAAGGTTAAGGTTAGTTTAGGTTAAGGTAAGGTTAAGGTTAAGGTTAAGGTTAAGGTTATGGTTATGGGAAGGTTACGTAAAGGTTAAGGTTATGGGAAGGTTAAGGTTAAAGTTAGGTTAAGGTAAGGTTAAATTTAAGGTTAAGGTCAAGGCCAAGGTTGGGTTAAGGTTAAGGATAAAGTTAAGGACATTAGCCTAATCTTAACCTTAACGTAACCTTAACCTTAACTTTAACCTAACTATAACCTTACCCGTAACCTTAACTTTAACCTAACCTTAACCTTAACCCTAATCTTAACCATAACTTTACCCTTAACCTAACCTCAACCTTAACCTTAACCTTAACCTTAACCTTATCTTAACATTAACCTATCCTTAACCTTGACTTTACCCTTAACGTAACCGTAACCTTAACCTTATCTTAACCTTAACCCAACCTTAACCTTACCTATAACCTTAACCTTAACCTTCCCATAACCATAACCTTAACCTCACTAAACCGCAACCTTAACCTTGACCTTAACTATAACCTAACCCTAAACTTAACCCTTACCTTACCCATAAATTTAACCTTAAGGTTAGGGTTAAGGCTAAGGTTAAGGTTAAGGTTAAGATAAGGATAAGGTTAAGGTTAAGATAAGGATAAGGTTAAGGTTAAGGTTAGGTTTGGGTTAAGGTTATCAGTAAGGGTTTGGTCAAGTTTAAGGTTAGGTTATAGTTAAGTTCAAGGTTAAGGTATTGGGAAGGTTAAGTTTAAGGTTAAGGTTAAGGTTTGGTCAAGTTTAGTGTTAGGTTATGGGTAAGGCTAAGGTTAGGTTAAGGTTACGGTTAGGTTAAGGTTAAGGTTAAGGTTAATGTTAAGGGTTTGGTCAAGGTTAGGGTTAGGTTAAGGTTAGTATTAAGGGTTTGGTCAAGGTTAGGGTTAGGTTATAGTTAAGGTCAAGGTTAAGGTTAAGGGTAAGGTTATAGTTAGGTTAAGGTTAAGGTTAAGGTTAGGTTATGGTTAAGATAAGGTTAAGGTTAAGGGTTTGGTGAAGGTTAGGGTTAGGTTATAGTTAAGCTTAGGTTAAGTTAAGGTTAAGGTCAAGGTTAAGGGTAAGGTTAAGGTTAGATTAAGGTTAAGATTAGGCTAAGGGTAAAGTTAAGGTTAAGGTTAGGTTAAGGGTAAAATTCAGGTTAGGGTTAAGGTTAGGGGAAGGTTAAGTTTAAAGTTAAGGTTAAGGTTAAGGGTTTGGTCAAGGTTAGGGTTAGATTATAGTTGTCAGTAAGGTTAAGGATACAGGTTTAGTCGGGTTAAGGTTAAGGTTAAGGTTAAGGTGAAGGTTAAGGTTAAATTAAGAGTAAAGTCAAGGTTAAGGTTAAGGATAAGGTTAAGGTTAAGATTATGGTTAAGGTTAAGGTTAATGTTAAGGTTAATGGTTATGTTAAGGTAAAGTTTAAGGTTAGGGTTAAGTTTAAGGTTAGGTTAAGGTTAAGGTCAAGGTAAGTTTAAGGTAAAGGTTAAGGTTAAGGTTAAAGTTAAGGTTAAGGTTAGGTTAAGGTTAAGGGTAAGGTCAAGGTCAAGGTTAGGGTTAAGGTTAAGGTCAAGGTCAAGAATAAGCTAAAGTTTACCCTTAACCCTGCCTTGACCTTGACCTTAAAATTAACTTTAACCTTACTAAACCTGTACCCTTAACTTTATCTTAACCTTACCTTAACCATAACCTTAACTATAACCTAACCCTAACCTTTACCAAACCCTTAACCTTAACCTTAACCATCCCAAACCCTTAACATTAACCTAACCTTAACCTAAACATAACCTTAACCTTAACCTTACCTTTAACCTTAACCTTAATCTTCACCTTAACCTTAACCTTACCAAACCTTAACCTTAACCTTAACTTTACCCTTAACCTAACCTTAACCTTAATCTTAGCCTTAACTGTAACCTAACCTTAAATATAAACCTAAATATAACCTTATCTTTACCCTCAACCTTAACCTTAACCTTAACCTGACCTTAACTATAACCTAACCCTAACCTTGACCAAACCCTTACCCTTTGTTACATAACAATTTTTCACTATCCCTGCAATCCCTCGTCCTGTACATGTGAGGACTATTCCTGTAACTTGTGAACAGTAAAATGTCTTGAAAACACCTTGATGGCATCCTTCTGCATAAGGGAAAGAATTCTCCTTCAAAACATTTCCTCAGAAAACCCCTAAAAACATGGTTTTGGCATTGGCGGGAGTAGCCAGTTCATCCCTCGCGCCAATGGTGAAAATTTACACTAGTGGGCATGCCAGCTGGCGCTCTGTCCCTATGTTGTACCCATGCCAACTTGTTTTGGAATGTTTTTTAACAAATTGAGGTGGAAGTTTCCTTTAACCACCTCGGGAATGAATCATGAAAAAGAGGTTTGGTTGTTTCGCTCTGGATCTCCTTGTTTAGGAAGAGGTTTTCCACCTCTCATGGAACCTTCCTAAGAGATAGGACTCTCCCCCATGATTATAGGGAGCCTAACCTCTCCTTCTCCCTCTATAAAATCCTGCCCTATATATTTTCAACCTAACTGAACATTTGGGAAGAAAAATATAGAGCGACTATTAAAAGCAGAGCTAAGGAGAACCCCATAAGAGAGTCTAAATTCCCGACAAGCTTTGTGAGACACGCTCCACTGGAAGCCCTGCCAAAGGAAGAATGCGACATTGGAACTCATATGTAATCTTTCTTTCACATTTTAATACATGCTCGACTATGTTATTGGTTCCACTGTTATATTGCTTATCTTTGTAATGCAATTTGATTCAATTTTTTTTGACCGATTGATAGTTACATGTTTGAATTATTACATTGTATGACGTTGTTTTTTCTCTGCATGTGTACAGGTGTTCGGACGTGGTGAGCGTAAGGATTCTGATCTGTCAAGCTAGGAATGGGAAGCAGCTCTTATTATTTGACAACAACAACGTAGGACTTGAGGTAGGCTATCTAACATAGCTTTGTCTTTTGTAACTAGGAATTGATATCGTAGCATGTTTTGTTTGTTGCTAGACCCACTCTAGGGCTAGTGAGATCGCCTCTATTCGTAGAGGGGACTTACCTCTCCAACAAATTGGAAACTCCACTGGGGAACAATGTGAGTTAGTCCCTCTCCCATTGGATTGTGTTTTGGCTTCTTGTTTGTCTAGTTTTCATTCCTGGTTCATCTTACTTGGTTTGAAACCCCTGTTCAGTCCCCTGGAGATCAAACCTCTCTTTGTTTGTTCATTTTTCCTTTTTATCTAAGTAAACCTTCTTGGCAAGTTTTCCCGCTTGACAGTCGTGCCAATGGGCGTGAGTTGCTAGTTCATTAACCGCGCCATTCCTTGCTTGGCGCAGATTACAGCCAGATAGGTGCGCCAACCCTGGTAGGGTTTGTGGTTTGCTTGATTTTGGAGTTTTTGAGCCTGAGCTTTGACCCTGGGTTGTTTTTTCTAACTTGTTGAGTGCTTTAGAGTCATTTTTTACTGATATCAACCCTTGTCCTTCAATTTTTTTCCCTTTTCTGTCAGTTTTACTTTTCAGCCCTAGGTTTTCTAGGTGCTTTAGCCTGCTAAGCCTCCCGTGGGTGTTTCGAGTCCTTGGTTTCCTAGTCAACTTCATTTCTGCTTATTTGCATTAAGATTCTTGGATCCATTTGAGTGATTGCATTAATTGAGTGATTGTCCTCTCTTTCGTTCAGTTTTACTCTTGTCTCTCCAAGCCTAGATTACACAACTTGTTTGGGTCTCTTTTGAGATCTTCCTTTGATTTGAAGGATTTCGTCACTAGTTTGAGTCTTGCCTTGCTTGTTTTCAGTTGAGAGAAATTGTTTTGTTTTAGCTCTCGCTTCACCATTCTCAAAATCAGTGTTTTGATTTATTTTTCATATCATTTAGTGCGCTTTCTCTGATATATTGAAAAACACAAAAAAAATCTTTCGCATTCTTGATTAGCATAGTGAAAATTGGAAAATATTTTGAATTTCTAGCATTACATAATTCTAGGGAAGAGTTTTTTCAGTTTCATTAGCTCACATCAAGCATTGCGGTGGATGTCTTCTTATGATTTATCGTAACTATCGCTTGAAATCTCTAAATCTCTCATAGATATCTCTTCATTGAAAAAAATGGTGTCTTATGGCATGTAGCTTTCATTCAGGGATTTGTGAGATTCAAAATTTGGTAGGACCTTGGAATTGAAACATAAATTGAAGATCAAATTTAAAATTTACTGAATTAATCTAAGGTAACATTGAAACTTAACGAAATATTTAGTGGTCTAAATTAGAGACGTGTTCTGGCATCTTTAAACCTAGCAGCTGTCATTCGCCATTTGGATTCAAACATCGCTAGTACGGACTTGTGCTCCCTGTACCGTCAAGTATATAAAGGGAGACCCCTCTAGGTTGAAATCCTTTTATCTGTAGGAAGCCGAGTCTGTTGCCTTGTAACTGTGATACATTGAACACAACATTCGGGTAGACTACCTACATGTACGTCAAGTCCTTGGTTGATTTCTCTTTCATTTTATAACCAAGGTGTATATGGCAGTTCACGGGAACCTGGTACACCCTTTTACCTAGACTACCTAAGTAGTCATTTTCGATCATTACTAACTCCATAAATTTGAAAATTGGAAAATTGGAAAATATTTTGCATTTATAGCCTTATATAATTCTAGGGAAGAGTTTTTTCAGTTTCATTATCTCACATTAGGCATTGTGGTGGATGTCTTCACATGATTTATCGTAGCTATGGCTTGAAATCTCTAACTCTATCATAGATAGATCTTCATTGAATGAAATGGTGTCTTATGGCATGTAGCTTGCATTCAGGGATTTGTGAGATTCAACATTTGGTAGGACCTTGGAATTGAAATTTAAATTGAAGATAAAATTTAAAATTTATTGAATTAATCTAAGGTAACATTGAAAATTAACGCAATATTTAGTGGTCTAAGTTAGAGACGTGTCCTAGCGTCTTTAAACCTAGCAGCTGTTGTTCGCCATTTGGCTTCAAACAGCGCTCGTAAAGACTTTTTCTCCTCGTACTGTCAAGTATATAAAGGGAGACCCCTCTAGGTTGAAATCCTTTTATTCGTAGGAAGCCGAGTCTACTGCCTTGTAACTGTGATACATTGAACACAACATTCGGGTAGACTACCTACATGTACATCAAGTCCTTGGTTGATTTCTCTTTCATTTTATAACCAAGGTGTCTATGGCAGTTCACGGGAACCTGGTACACCCTTTTACCTAGACTACCTAAGTAGTCATTTTCGATCTTTACTAACTCCATAAATTTTAAAATATCATCAAGCACTTATCCTTTCACACTCGCTTAAAACTAAAAGAGATAGAGTCACCTTTTGCCTGTTTCTCGACTCTTAAAATATGAAACAACATATTTTTGTTTCAATGATTTAAAAACTTAACTACCTAAGAAATATTCCTGGTTAAAGTTAGTTTCCTTAGGGTTTTGTTTTGAGTTGTTTCCAATTGCAACGTTTACGGAGTTCACTAACCCAGGAACCCCTTCCGAAGGGAATCCTGGTTCTTTTCCTGATTTTGGGAATGTTGGTGTTCCTTATATGGCAATGTTGTCCCTGCCTGGTTTAACTGTTGGATTGCATGTATGGTTATTTTTTACCTCGGTGGTCCCTAGTGTTCCGTCCACCATACAACCATCTCCTCCACCTGAACAACATCGTGTTACTTCTAAGGTGGACCTCTCCCCTTCTTCGCCTATTTCCTCGTCCTCATATTCTACTTCGCTTGGTGCAATTTTGGATTCTAGTAACCAGGTGGCTATGAAGAAGAAGAAGAATACCAAGAAGAAGAAGTCAAATAAACGAAAGACTAAAACTGCAACTACTGCACTTAGGAAACCATCCATTGCAGAACCGTCTAAACTTCCACGAAAGTTCAAATTCCCTTGCATACTCTGCAAGAGTAACCATTTTCTTTGAGACTACCTTGGTATTCCCAAGATAATTGAAGCATGGTCTTACGGCCACCCGCCGTTGTCTTTTGGAAGTCATATTGCTAGCACATATTTGACTAGCTCTGATAAGGCTCATAAAAAACAAGGCAAGATTACCAATCCCTGTAAGTTGTGTGAATGGCATCATCCCATTCACCTTTGTCCATATATGGATGAAGCCAAGAGAGTGTTGGAAAACTCCACTGTTTCTGCACCCTGCCTTCCAACTGGTTACCAAAATCTTTCCTCGAGTCCTTCGCTAGTTGATTCCACGATCGGTCAAGTGTCATCCTTGCTTGATCCTGCTCCCTCGAAAATTTAAGTTCAGGAATATGTTCATGACCAACCTTTGGCCAAGGAATCAGTCGATCTGACCCCATCTATGGTGCATCAGGTCTTTTCCATTGAGATTTGGTCTAATCCCCCCCCATGTTCTTCTTGTTTCTTCAGATTCTTTCGACTTGGAGAAAGATTCTTCCATCCCTGTAGTCCAAGAAACTGCTCCTCCTACTCCCATGATGGATGTCTCAGAGGATTCTCCTCTTGCTCTAGTAACACTGGCGAATAATCATCTTAGTTCGATGGTATCCCCCCAAGTAGTTTGGTCGCTTCCATTGATTGGAGTTGATTTTCCAGATACCGCCTTCCGTATTATGTGCCTTTCGAGATCACGATACAAACCTTTGATCTGGTCGTACCTAGCACTATTATAGATGAAGGCGCATCTATTAGTATTCTGTGTTCAACTACTTGGAAAGCTTTTGGTTCTTCACCGCTTATGCCTGTTACCTAGAATTTGTTGTCTTTTAACAGAGGAACTAGTCAACTGTTATGGATCCCTCCGAAATTTCTTGTTACTTTGGGAGGGAAAACCATCCATATAGATGTGATGGTTGTTCCAGGCCCCGTAGATTTTAATTTACTCTTGGGGCGTGACTATACTTATTTCATGGGGGCAATTGTCTCTTCCCTCTTTCGTGTGATCTACTTTCTGCACAAAGGTGAAATCATGACCATTGATCAACTTTCAATCTTTGGTCCTAGCATGACATCTGGTCCACCATTGTCCCTTCCAGGTCTTTATCCGTCGGTTGTATACTCCGCGCCATAGGTTAGTTATGTGGCTACCTACTCGTGCTCGCAATCATTTATACTGCCATTGTGCATAGTGTGTTGGGGGCATTGGGTCCTGATTTCCAAGATGTTGTACTCCCATCTGGTGTGGAAATCTTGGAAGCCATGACTTCTTATTCATAATTATGAGTTCTCGTGTCAAGATCCTTAAAAAATGAAACAAGGTGTTAAGAGGATAGTTCTTTTAATGTGTCAACCTCGTTAAAATAATGAAATGTGTTCCCGTTCAACTCGAGTCTTTGATTAGATCTCTTGAAATCCCAATTGAGTCTTTCTCTTGATCTCGTACTTTGAACCTTCACTCCATCTGCCTTTCATATGGACTGAAGCTTAGTGGGCATGTACCTCTAATTGAGTCACCATGCTGGGGGCATGCTTACTTTTTTCAAGCGTAGTTTGTTTCCATTTCAAGCTTGTGTAAAAATGAAACTGGTTTCAAGCATAGTTTATCTTTGTTTCAAGCTTGTGTAAAAATGAAACCAACTTCAAGCAGAGTTTCCTAATTTCAAGCTTGTGTAAAAATGAAACCATTCTCATTTTACCTCTCGTGATTGCCATTTTTCAGCCTTTTTTGCTAGATGAACCTTGGTTTTCTCATTCCATCGTTACCATCTACTTGGCTGATCATATACCTTCACTTGGTTGTTTTACTTGTTCCTGAGGAACTACTGCGATGAGTGGTCTTGTTAGCCAGCTTCTTGACCTTTACTTGTTCTGAAAAGTTCCACCATTACCGGAACCAGTTGCTACCCTTTATACCACTCATTCCTCCTCGAGGAGTCAACTTTCAGCTCTTTTATGACTCTTAAAAATTGAAAAGGTTATCGAGACTCTTTTCATTTTGAACTCATTAAATGTTTGTGAAATGATATCTACCTAGTATACGTTTAACCCTTTTTCAGGCTAGGATGGATTATTTACGAAAAAGGAATATCTTAGCCTATCGCGATTAAGAGGTTCTCTCAGACACAGTTTTCTATCTTTTCGGATCTGTGATACTACCTACAAAAAGAGACTGCTGGAGTTTTCTTTTCTTCCTTCTTTTCAAAATCTTTAAACATGAAAAGATGCCTAGTTCTTCCTTTGTCATACTCATTAAACCCTAATGACATCGGAATTCGTCACCATGACATTATTCGAGTTTCTCCTTCCTAGGGCTCATAAAATGTATTAGGTTGGATTTGTTCGAAAGACAAAATTACATCACAAGCACATGTTATCCCCTTCATTCTTGTTTCTAAAAATAAATAGGGTACTCGCTAGAAATGATGGGGGAAAATGGAACCAAAATCATAATCGTATCGGCAGCATGTCGCTCTTGAACATGGCATTTGTCTGCATTCGTGTTGGGTTGGGGACATCTCATTTCATTATCTACTTGCCTTCATGGGTTGGGGTAATCTCTTTTAACCACTCATCTACTCTTTTCCATGTCACCATGACCTCAAATCCCTTGATGTTGAATACTGCCAAATCCAGTGTCGTGTCGCCGATATGTTCAAGAGAAGTTGGCCTTTGCAGTTTTCAACATCCCTCTGATTCTCTATTAGTCTTGATTCACAAACATCATGTTCCTATGTATTTTTTCGATTATGTGGGAAACATTATGGCCCACCTTCAATCAAGGTCACTTCCTGTCGACTTCGGCTCATTATCTAGGAAATTGATCTAGAGACTCCTTTTAGGTACCTTGGAGCCTGCATGCCTCAATGGTAGGTTCTTTGCATTCGACACAAAGTTTTCATTATTGGCCTTTGATTGGATGATTTTGCGGGTGCTCGACGCTAGATTCTTGTTCACATTTCGTGGATTGTACCTCTTGTACCTTGAGAGCCATTGTCATTATTGGTGGTTTCTCTCGCGTATGTTAATAGTTTTCATCAGTGGCTGGTGATTAGACAATGTTCTTGCATGTTCAACTTTAGCTCACATATTCACATGCTCGAACTTGTACTTTGATCAGTGTTGTCGCTCCTAGAGACAGCCTAGAGCTGTGATAGACCAGTGCCTAAGACATCTTATATAGCAAGGAGCATATGATATAACAGGGGAGTTATCAATAAAAATCTCTCATGCTATCTCTTTTAAAACAAGGAAAATTAGTATGAATGGGACCAGGACCTTCAGAAACTGATACAGAGGAAGGGATATTGCAAAGGCAACATGCAAAACTCCAATATATAAAAGAACAGAAAATTCAGAGACATCTTACTGTAAAGCAGGCCGATTCAGAAATACCTCACAGAAATAAAATATCAGAAGGTGTATGTGGTGAAAGAATTATTGAGAAGATACTAGTTAACTTTGAGCTGATATCCAGATACACAATACCACCATGCATGGGCTTACCAATCTAAGAATCCATACATGACAATAGCGTTTTAAAAACACCCTCCCAAAGCAACTAATATATCAAAAATATGTTTTAGATGAATAGTGGAATAGAATGTCATGCATGAGCCATATTTAAAGCACTTGACTAATCCGAGTATGGGTATCAACTAGGATAAATCCATACCAAAAACTAGTGAGCCACTCACATTCCAAAACATGATAGAGGAAAGATGGATGCAATGAAATGATATATTGAAATAACAAAAAAGAGAGAGTTACAGACTGTGAAATACCAAAGACCAGAATCCTCTTTAACATATGGAACTCCTCCTCACTGAAACCCTATGGAATCTGAGCCTTCATACAAGAGTTCTTACAAAATGTATACAAAAATCCTTTCACTGCATAATTTTCTGATAAAATCTGGAACCCTGAATTATCCGTTCTTTGGGAGCTTTATAGGAGAACAAGAAAGCTCCAAAAAGGGAGTAGGTGATGAAACTTTAATTGTCTCATTAAAACAAAATGGTGGAGAAATGCACACCCATACTACTTGATGACTTTGTGGTGTTGTACGTTCTCTGTAGCCTGCTTTATGAAAGTCTCTTCAGGAACACGGTATAGAGATAGAACCATATGAAAATTCTGTCCTTTCCTGAAATAAAATCTTGCTGAAATGAAACCTGGAGGGTATTTTTTCCTGTGCATGGTATCCTCTATCTTCTAACCTTGAATTAAGGTATGAAACCTTCAATGCTGATCTCCGAATTCCTATGATTTCCCATTGATACTCTCTGCCGCAACATTGATATTTCCGATTGCAAAATCTATGCTTTGAATGATTCTGGAAGGTTTGATAGATTTTACCCCTGCTTATTTAATGAAAGTCGTGTCGTAACCGCTTCCTAAGCCCTGCTCCATAAATTTTGCCTCTGAAAAATGATGCTTTGATGCATTCTCAGCTTTTGTAATGGAGTCTGTGAGTAATGGAAATTTTCCGTCGCTCTAACCCTGCAAAACCCGAAAACATGTTAGGAAAAATATGCACGGGAATCCAAAAACAGTGGGGATAATGGTGTGACAGCATAGCCTAGTGGACTGGTGGGAAAATGCAGGGCAATGGTGTCAAATGTAGCATCACAGCGGAAGGTGGCCATGGTGAAAGTTGGCAGACTGTGGTGAGTTTTAAACATAAAACATGGACACTTGACCTTTGAACGAAACATATAGGGGAACATATGATAGCACGACAAACATGTGAAATGATGACGTGGTAGAACCAGGTCAATGGAGGGTGTTTATGAAATCTGGATCGTCCGATCTCAGGAGGGGATCGACGATTAGGAATGCATCGGGGGGCGATGGATTGTGGGCCAGGGGTACGGTTTCCTTAGGTTAACTTTTGTGCAGCTTCGACGAGTGAAAACTATTGGATGAAGACCCCCAGATCGAAGAGCTATAATTCATATCGCTCCGTATCTTTTTCCGAATAATAACGTGCAATGGAGGGCGGTTTTGGAATTGTACACGGGGACACGCGATGAGCGATGTATGGAATCACTCCGATTTGAGAAATATCGCCCGCCTCCAAAAGGTGGTGCGATAGATACCGGGAAGTTTTTGAACAGTAGAAGCGGGGCGGGGACCACCAAGATGGATAGGCTGCGGACCATTGATTTTACGGTTTGATCAGACGGTAGGCAGGCGGGCTACGGGTGCGACGGAGATGAACGAACGTTGTCTGATCTGTACAAATCGACGGCTCAAAATGCGCCCGATACGTATTTGATAAGCGCCCATTGGTCTAGCTCTTGGTTCTGGCTTTCGGTTATGTGGAGGAAAAGGAGCAGAGGTTTGGCCGAAGGGGCTAGGCCTGATAGATTTCAGATATGGGTTTTGTGACCTTTTATAATGTGATTTGGGTTAGGAAAAGACAGCGATATTCAGCAAAAGGATTTTTTAAGGCTGAAAGAGGGGATTTGCGAGGTTTAAGTCAGTTTGCCTATGAAAATTTAATAGGAAGCTGATTATGATCAAAATTTGAGACGAGATGGAGCGCAAGACCCTAGATTTTGTTTGATGAAATCTAGGTTGCAGGTTCTTTGTGGATTATTATGACTTATTACATGACTCTTTTGATTGGATGGCTGCGACCATACCTGAGTCTACTTTTTGATCCTTATTTTACTAGATGGATGCGTCCATACCTTGGATCTCAGTTTTTGTACACTTTATTATGGATGGCTGTGCCCATACCACATATCATGTATCAGAGATATCAGTTGTATTTGTATTCGTAGGTCTTCCGATAGCAGTGTTTTAAGCTAAACGCGTTCTCTTAAAGCATTTCACCCCTCCCTCTCTCTCAGAACTCATGCTTTAGGGGGCATCTTTTACACAGTATTTTGTCACCGTCCCTGCAATCCCTCATAACGTACATTGGAGGACTATTCCTATGACTTGTGAAAAGAAAAATGTCCTGAAAACACCTTGATGGCATCCTTTTGCATAAGGGCAAGAATTCTCCTTGAGAAAATTTCCTCAGAAAGGCCCCAAAAACCCATGTTTTGGCATTAGCGCAAGTAGCCAATTCATCCCTCGCACTAATGGGGAAAATATACACTAGTGGGCGCACCAGCTGGTGCTCTGTCCCTATGTTATACCCGCACCAACTTGTCTTGGAATGTTTTATAACAAATTGAGGTGGAATTTTCCTTTAACCACCTCGGGAATGAATCATGAAAAAGAGGTTGGGCTGTTTGGCTCCAAATATCCTTGTTTAGGAAGAGGTTTTCCACCTCTCATGGAACCTTCCTAAGAGATAGGACTCTCCCCCATGATTATAGGGAGCTTGAACTCTCCTTCTCCCTCTATAAAAGCCTGCCCTCTCTATTTGCAACCTAGCTGAACATTTGGGAAGAAAACTATAGCTGAGCGACTATTGAAATCAGAGCTAAGGAGAACCCGGTAAGAGATAGAGCCTTGTCTAAATTCCCAACAAGCTCTGTGAGACATGCTCCACTGGAAGCCCTGCCAAAGGAAGAACGCAACGTCGGAACATAGTTGTAATTTTTCTTTCATATTTTAATATATGCTCGACTATGTTATTGGTTCCACTGCTGTATTGCTTAACTTTGTAATGAAATTTGATTCAATATTTTCCAACCGATTGATAGTTATATGTTTGAATTATTACGTTGTATGCCGTCGTTTCTTCTCTACATGTGTACATGTGTCTGGATGCAGTGAGCATAAGGATTATGATCTGTCAAGCTAGGAACGGGAAGTAGCGTTTCTACTTTGACAACAACAGCGTAGGACTTGAGGTAGGCTATCTATCGTAGCTTTTCCTTTTGTAACTAGGAATTGATATCGTAGCATGTTTTATTTGTTGTTAGATCCACTCTAGGGCTAGTGGGATTGCCTCTGTCCGTAGAGGGATTTACCTCTCCAACACCCTTAAACTTAACTTAACCTTAACCTTAACCTTCCCATAACCATAACCTTAACCTTGACCTTGACCTAACATAACCTTTACATTTACCTTGACCTTAACCTTAACCTTACCCTTAACCTTCAACTTAACCATAACCTTAACCTTAACCTTAACCCTAACCTTCACCTTAACTTTACCCTTAACCTAACCTTAACCTTAACTTAACCTAACCTTAAGCTTAACCTAACCATAAAATTAACCTTACCTTAACCTAACTTAACCTTAATTTTGACCTTTAACCTTAACCATAACCTTATCTTTACCCTTAACCTTAACCTTACCCTAACCATAACCTTAAATTTACCCTTAACCTAATATTAACCTTAAACTAACCTTAACCATGACCATAACAATAGCCTAACCCTAACCTTAACCTTAACTATAACTAACACTAACCTTGACGAAACCCTTAATCTTAACCTTAACCTTACCCCCTTAACCTAACCGTAACCTTGACCAAACCTTAAGCTAAAGATTAAGATTAGGTTAAGGGTAAAGTCAAACCTTTAACATAACCTTCCCCTAACCTTAACCCTAACCTAAACCTAAACCTTAACCTTAACCTAAACTTAAACATAACCTTAACCTTAACTTTACCCTTAAACCAACCTTCACTTTACCCTAACCATAACCTAAAATTTACCCTTAACCTAACCTTAACCTTGAATTTACCGTTAACCTTACCTTAACCTTTACCTAATCTTAACATTAACCTTAACATAACCTTAACCTTAACCTAACCTTAACCTTGACCTTAACTATAACCTAACCCTAACCTTGACCAAACCCTTAACATTAAGCTTAACCTGACTAAACCTGTAACCTTAAACTTAACCTTAACTTTACCTATAACCTAACCCTAGCCTTGACCAAACCCTTAACCTTAAACTTAACCTCAACCTGAACCTAACCTTAACCTTGACCTTAACTATAACCTAACCCTAACCTTGACCAAATCCTTAACATTGAATTTAACCTTAACATTAACTATAACTAACCCTAACCTTGACCTTAACCTTAACCTAACCTTAACCTTGACCTTAACTATAACCTAACCCTAACCTTGACCTTAAGCTTAACCTTAACCTTCCCATAACCATAACCATAACCTTGACATTACTCTTAAGCTAACCTTAACCTAACCTTAACCTTATCTTTAACTTTACCCTAACCTTAAGGGATAAGCTAACCCTAAACTTTACCAAACCCTAAACCTTAACCTTAACCTCAACCTTTACCCTAACCTTAACCTTAACCTTAACCTTGGCTTTACCCTTAACCTTAATCTTGACATTGACCTTAACCTAACCTTAACCTTAACCTTAACCTTCACCTTATCTTACCCTTAACCTAACCTTAACCTTAACTCTAACCTAAACCTAACCTTGACCGAACCCTTAACCTTAACCTTAACCCTTAACATTAACCTTGACCAAGCCCTTACCTTAACCTAACTTTAACCTTAACCTTCTCCTAACCTTAACCTTAACCTTAGCCTTAACCATAACCTTAACTTGACTAAACCCGTAACCTTAACCTTAACCTTACCCTTAACCTTCACCTTAACCTTAACCTTACACTTAACCTTGACCTTACCCTTAACCTTTATGTTAACCTTAACCTTAACCTTACTAAACCTATAACCTTATCCTTAACCCTAAATTTACCCTTAACCTTCACCTTAAACTTAACCTTGACAAAACCCTTAACCTTAACCTTAAATTGACTAAAAACGTAACCTAAGGTTACATTTAAGGTAAAGGTTAGGGTTAAGGTTAAGGTTAAGGTTAGCTTAAGGTTAACCTTGACCTTGACCTTAACCTTAACCTTCACCTTACCCTTAACCTTTACCTAACCTTAACCTTAACCTAACCTTGACGTTAACTATAACCTAACCTTAACCTTAACTTTAACCATAACATTAACTTTACCATTAACCTAACTATAACCTTAACCTTAACCATAACCTTAATCTTAACCTTGACCTTAACCTTAAAGTTACCCGTAACCTTCACCCTTAACCTTAACCTAACCATAACCTTGACCAAAACCTTAACCTTAACCTTAACTTGACTAAACCCTTAACCATGACCTAACCCTAACCTTCACCTTACCTTAACCTAACTTAACCTTGACCTTAGCCTTAACCTTAACCATAACCTTAACCTTATCCTTAACCTTACCTTAATCATAACCTTAACCTTAACCTTGACCTAACCTTACCCTAACCATAACCTGAACTTTTCCCATAACGTATCCTTAACCTTGACCTTAAGGTTAGGGTTAGGTTAAGGGTAAATTTAAGGTTAAGGTTAGGTTAAGGTTAAGGTTAGGTTAAGGGTAAGTTTAAGGTTAAGGTTAGGTTAAGGTTCCGGTCATGGTTAGGGTTAGGTTAAGGTTAAGGGTGAAGGTTAAGGGTAGGGTTAAGGTTAAGGTTAGGGGAAGGTTAAAGTCAAGGGTGTAGTTAAGGTTAATGTTAGGTTAAGGTTAAGGTTAAGGTTATGGGTTTAGTCATGTTAAGGTTAAGGCTTACCCCCTTAACCTCAACCTAAATATAACCTTACCTTATCCTAACTTAATCTTAACCTTAACTTTGACTTTACCCTAACCTTAAGGGTTTAGTCAGGTTAAGGTTAGTCAGGTTAAGGTTAAAGCTAAGGATTTGGTCAAGGTTAGGGTTAGGTTATAGTTAAGGTCAAGGTTAAGGTTAAGGTTAAGGATAAGTTAAGGTTAATGTTAAGGGTTTGGTCAAGGTTAGGGTTAGGTTATAGTTAAAGTTAAGGTTAAGGTCAAGGTTAAGGGTAAGGTTAAGATTAAGGTTAAGGGTTTAGTTAAGTTTAGGGTTAGATTATAGTGAAGGTTAAGCTTAAGTTAAGGGTAAAGTCAAAGTTAAGATTAATGTTAAGGTTTTGTCAAGGTTAGGGTTAGGTTATAGTTAAGGTTAAGATAAGGTTAAGGTTAGGCTAAGGGTAAAGTTAAGGTTAAGCTTAGGGTAAGGTTAAGGTTAAGATTAGGTTAAGGTTAAGGTTTAGGTTAAGGTTAATGTTAAGGTTAAGGGTAAGGTTAAGGTTAAGGTTAAGGTCAAAGTTAAGGTTAAGTAAAGATTAAGGTTAAGGTTAATGTTAAGGGTTTGGTCAAGGTTAGTGTTAGGTTATAGTTAAGGTTAAGGTTAAGGTTAAGGGTAAGGTTATAGTTAGGTTAAGGTTAAGGTTAATATTAAGGTTAGGTTAAGGTTAAGGTTAGGTTAAGGGTAAAGTCAAGGTTAAGGTTAAGGTTAGGGTTACGGGTCTTAACGTTAACCTTCACTATAACCTAACCTTAACCTTAACCTGAACCTGAACCTTTACTCTAACCTTAACGTTAACCTTGACCTGAACCTTAACCTTATCTTAATCTTAACCTTCACTATAACCTAACAATAACCTTGACCTTAACTATAACGTAAACCTAACCTTAAGGGCTTGTTCAAGATTATGGTTAAGTTATAGTTAAGTTCAAGGTTATGCTTAGGTTAAGGGTAATGTTAAGGTTAAGGTTAGGTTAAGGGTAAATTTGAGTTTAAGGTTAGGTTAAGGTTAAGGTTAAGGTTAGGTAAGGGTAAGGTTAAGGCTAAGGTTAAGGTTAAGAGTAAAATTAAGTTTAAGGTTATGGTAATGGGAAGGTTAAGGTCAAGGTTAAGGTTAAGTTAAGGTTAAGGTTAAGGTTTGGTACATGTTAGGGTTAGGTTATATTTAAGGTCAAGGTTAAGGTTATGTTAAGGGTAAAGTCAAGGTTAAGGTTAGGTTAAGGTTAATATTAGGTTAAGGGTAAAGTTAAGGTTAAGGTTAAGGGTTTGGTCAAGGTTAGGGTTACGTGTTACGGGTTTGGTCAGGTTAAGGTTAGGGTTAAGGGTTTGGTCAAGGTTAGCGTTAGGTTATAGTTAAGGTCAAGGTCAAGGTTATGTTATAGTGAAGGTTAAGGTTAAGATAAGGTTAAGGTTAAATTTAAGGTTAGGGTTAGTTTATAGTTAAGTTTAAGGTTAGGTTAAGGTTAAGGTTAGGTAAGGGAAGCTTAATGTTACAGGTTTAGTCAGGTTAAGGTTAATGTTAAGGGGGTAAGATTAATTTTAAGGTGAAGGTTAAGGTTAATGGTAATGTAAAGGTTAAGGTGAAGGTTAGGTCATAGTTAAGGTTAAGGTTATAGTTAAAGTAAATGTTAACGTTAGGTTATAGTTAAAGTTAAGGTTAAGGTAAATTTTAAGGTTAAGGTTAGGTTTACGGGTCTTAACCTTAACCTTCACTATAATCTTAACCCTAACCTTAACCCTAATCTTAGCCTTAGCTATAACCTAACCCTAACCTTAACCAGACCCTTAACTTTAACCTTAACCTGAATAAACTCATAACCTGGCCCTTAATCTTACCCTTAAGCTTCACCTTAACCATAAATTTACCTTTAACCTAACCTTAACCTTAACCTTAAGGTTAGGTTAAGGGTTTGGTCAAGGTTAGGGTTAGGTTATAGTGCAGGTTAAGGTTAAGTTAAGGGTAAATTCAAGGCATAACCCTTAACCTTAAGCTTAACCTTAGGTAAAGTCAAGGTTAAGGTTAGGGTTAAGGTTCATGTTAAGGTTAAGGGTTTGGTCAAGGTTAAGGGTGGGGTTAAGGGTAAAGTTAAGGTTAAGGCTAAGGTTAAGGTTAAGGGTTTGGTCAAGCTTAGGGTTAGGTTATAGTGAAGGTTAAGGTTAAGTTAAGGGTAAAGTCAAGGTTAGGGTTAAAGTTAAGGTAAAGGATAAGGTAAGGTCAAGGTTAAGGTTACGGGTCTTAACCTTAACCTTCACTATAACCAAGCCTTAAACTTTACCTTACCCTTATCCTTAACCTTAACCTTATCTTACCCTTAACCTTAACTTTCCCAAACCCTTAAGGTTAAGGTTCACATTAAGGTTAAGGTTAAGGGTGGGCTTAATATTAAGGTTAGGTTAAGGGTAAAGTTAAGGTTAAGGTTAAGGTTAAGGTTAAGGGTTTGGTCAAGCTTAGTGTTAGGTTATATTTAAGGTCAAGGTTCAGGTTATGGTTAAGGTAAGGTTAATATAAGGTTAAGGGTAAGGTTAACGTTAAGGTTAGGTTAAGGTTATGGTTGAGGTTAGGTTAAGGTTAAGGTTAGGTTAAGGGTAAAGTTAAGGTTATGGTTAGGTTTAAGGTTAGGGTTAGGTATGTTGGTCCCCCGTGTTTTGACAGCTTGGCAAATCAAAAGACAAGGCAACATCATAACCAATCTTTAGAGTTCCAGGATCTAGTCCTCCTGTTCTCAGAGAGGGATCTCTAAAATATTTGTTTGCAAAGGTTTATCTTGTGTGCTTTGAGTATGATTTTAGACTAGTTATTAAGTGCAGGTTTTTGTTTGTTTGGTTGGATTGAGTTGATACAGCAGAACATGGAAGATCTAGGAAAGATAGACAGAAAGAGGAAATATTTGGTTCATTGGGCAATGGAGTCAAAATAAGGTCATGAAAAACTCATCCATGGATATGGGATATCAAAGGGAAAATCTAACTTGGCCACATGATCCTTTGTTTTGGAATGAGATGGACACTAATGATTTGGAAGGAGAAGTTTAATTCTCAACAAAGGGAACTTGAAAACATAACTTAACAATAAAGAGATATTTGATAGACAGGGCTAACCATAAATTTCACAAACATTCTTTAAGCAAATAATGACTTCAAGAGAACTTTTAAAATGAAATCTAAGATTCGGGGAACTCCCTATTTCCTCAAAGATTTTATTTTAAAGGACTTATAAAACATAAAAGATTAACTGATAGTTGCATTCATAGAAGAGGGAACACCTAAATAACATCTATGCTTGCAACTATAAAGACCTTAAAAACAACTTTTCAAGCAGGGGCAAAGGGCAAGATCAAAACCGACCTCTTTGATTAACTTAAGACAGTGGTACTTCAAAGGGAGACTTCAATAGCAGCTTTCAAGTGATGGCAGACAAGCAGGGTGAACCATAAATCATGCTGAAACCAACTATTTGAGCTATCAAGGAAATAAACGAGCATGAAGACTAAAGAGAAGGTTTAAAGCCTCTAAAATACTTCAGAAAAAGAAAACATAAAACAGTGAAGGATGAACAGGTCTAAGGTGCTTCCAGGAGTCATTTCTTAGCCTAAAACTTTCAACCTATTGTAGTAAGAGATTATGAAACATAATGAAAACAGGAGAAAACATTAAACAGTTAGAATACTTCACCAACAACCAAGCTCATGAATCCAATGATAGAGCCTTCTCAGGAACCGGCATGCAACAGCATCGTCAAGACATCCAAGACTTCAATTTGTTCTTCAACTTCAACAGACTATGTATTTATTTCAAAGAGTTTCAATATTACAGCTTGTGATCAACAACAACCAACAACTTGTCATCTTATGCAGAAGTACTTATAGCAAGATGAGGAGGTGAGATTTTAACAAAATATCTCAAGGACAATTAATGCAGAGTGAAGACTTCTCGGACTTTTGAGAGGCTCGAGGGAGTAATTTACAGGTGGATCACTACATTAACCATTTCACAATAAATATCAAAGCTCGGTGGAAGCTTTGTTTGACTTTGAGGCTCTGTGTATGTTTTGGAGTAACTCTGCAGATATTTATGCATTGGTTTCCTTGCAGAAATAACTTCTTGGCAATGCTGGAGGCAGATATTTCTTCGAGCAATAACTTCGGCCTCTGTTCTAAATGGTTTGAGGCGACAGGTGGCTCTTTGTAGTAGCTGAGGAATCAATTCGCCTCAGTTGAAGTGGTGGAAACCTTTCTGTCAGCGAAACACTTATGATTTTCTTAAATAGTGTCTTAATTCGGGGAATTAGGTTTTTATAAGCATTCTTAGCCATAATCCCCCAAATTTGTCTTCAATCTTCTGTCCTTCCGCGCTCTGTTCTTTAAAACTTATACTCTTTTAAAATCGCGTTAAAACATAGTGTCTTGTCAATGTGCAGAGCCGCACCGGGCCTTTCATGGTATCGACGCCCATGGAACGTCGATCAAATGCCAAAAGGGAACTCTGCAAATGGTTCTTTCCATAGGCCGAAGGCATGGGAATCGTCATTCCCAACTCCCGGATTTTCTTCAATAAACGACGGAGACCCTTTAAAACCTGCACAAAACATAAAATAAATAAAGAAATCCTGCGTTTTTAGGTTTTAAACTGCTTCAGATGGCGGGGGAGGAGCGTAGCCGTCGGATAAAAATATCTAACGGTGGAGATCGGCGTAGAACAGGCAAAGGAGAGCGGGGAGAAGAAATAAGGCAGGGTGGTTTTGGACCGTCTGATCTGGACATGTGGACGGTGCAGATCTAATCGGAGAATTGCAATCGAAGGGGGAAAACAAAGGGCGTGATTGGAAAATGCTGATGCGATTGCGCGATCGGGGAGATTTGCGCGATTAAGCGATGACCGTTGATTTGAGGATCAGATCAACGGTGGGAAACGAATCGGCGGGTTTTGAAATGGTGGTAAGACTTGTGATCGGAGGGAATAAGGAGTATTGGATCGGCGGGGAATGGACGGACAGGATTAAATCGGAGCCATCGCAATCGGGGAGCGCTGAAAAGGGGATGCAATTTAAAACTTGCGATTAGAAACTTGCGATTGAGCACTGGCCGTTGATCTGAGGACCAGATCAACGGCGGGGAATGAATCGGAGGGATCGCAATCGAAGGTGGTAGGTAGGAGCATGCGATTGAGTTTTTGCGATTGTGATGGAGCGATTAGCACAGGGCCGTTGGATCGGCGGGACAGATCAACGGTCAGGATAAGGTCGGAGGATTGCAATCAGAGATCGGAGGGAAGGACTTGCGATCAATCACATCACAATCATTTGCGATGGACCGATCGGAGGGTGCACATAACAAGTTGCGATTGCGATCGGGCGGGGTGCTGCGATTGGCGCTTTACCGTCAGATCACCGCGGAAGATCAACGGTGCGAAACCCATCGCAAGACTTAATCGTGATAAGACGATCGCATCGGGGATTTTCAATATTACAAAGGATTTGTGCACCCGCCCGACTTCTGATTGCGATTAGCGCTTGGGACTTAAGCGCTTGGTCCTGGGGGAAGCGCATGTGGGGGAAGTGGTTTAGGACTTAGCCCAAGGGGCTTAGGTCCAAAAACTTGTTTTTTATGAAAATTTTCAAGGTTTTAAATGGATTTGGGGGTTTCGGCTCAGCTTAAAAAGGAAGTTTTTAAACCTTGTCAGGAGGATTTTCATGAATGGAAGGAGAAACTTATGAGAAGTAGAGGAATAATATGGAGAAAAAGGGGAAGAAAATGATGGTTTCTTCAGCAGTTTCTTACACGAAATCAGCAGAATTTTCTGAGTATAAAATGGGACAGCAAATGAGGACTTGGGACAGAGGCATGAGGCCTTAAAGAGACTTCAAGAGCCAACAATTTTTAGTGATAAAATTTGTTCCTTGGAGGCTCAAAAAAGATCTTAGCCACCTTTTAGTATAACAAAATATTATAGGTGGCTAACAGTGGCTCCACTTGGGGATGGTGCCTTCTTGAAGGCATCAAGAATTCAGACTTGATTTCTGGGAGGCTGATTAGTTGCCTCATCCATTGGGCTATCCTCCTGTGATTGAATGATCTTCTCTAAAAACATATTTGGCAGCCATGAAAACAATGGACCTTTATCGACAAGCTTGCTACCTACCCAATCCTACAGATCTAACATTTTTTCTTCTTAGAGTGCACTTGGATTGGCAAACTCTCTTACAACATTTTATTCTTTTGAAAGCATAAAAACTAATCTAATTCTACTCCTTATTTCTCCCTGAGCTCAGATTAAACAGTTGAGCTTAGATATTTCTCTACCTAATCTATTGTCTGTTGGGATTTAGCTGTCCAACAGACTTTCATTCTCTAAATTCTATAACAGAAATTTAAAAATAGTCAAGTCAAGATTGAGCTGTTTGACTTGCTATGATCTATGGCATAAGAACAAGTTGTACATAGATTATTATTTTGTAGAAATTTAACATCAAAAATTGAAGGCTTAAGATCTGAAAGCTTCTTAGTGCTGCCTTCTCCTTGTCACAGCTCTATTTTTGCTTTTGTTTGAGCTGTCTTGGCTTTCTTCTGGTTCAGATTTTGGACAAATTAGAACCAGTTCTTCTCTTTTATGACTCAGAAAATAGAATAGTTTTGAGTCATCTCTCTTTGGAAACTTTGGTTCAGATTTTGAGTTTGTTTGAACCTTCATTTCTATCCTAATGCATCTACTGATAAGCCAAGATTGAACAATTTGGAAAATCGAACTCACTATCCTATTAGCATAAAAGCTAATTAGTCAAGATTAGGCAGTTTGACTAACTAGAAGTGTGATAATCAGGAGTGGCATTTAAGCTTGCACACTTTCATATTTGTTTCTCTTTTTTGGCATGGGGCTCTGCCTTTCTTGTTTTCAATCTGCCCTCTTTTCTTTCTTTCTTTGTTTTTGTGTTTTTGATTTTCTTATAAGAAAAAAATCAACAACTAACTAAATGCTCAAAGCTAAGCTTTATTGCTTTCCTATCTAACCTAATCTAACTTGGAACATATATATGTTTTAGCTGATGAACTCTCTTTTCCAGTACAACCAATCCAAAAAATGATTCCATGATTGGTCCTTCTTCCTCTCCTTGGGGAGGTTGGACAAACAGGGCCACTCCCATTCTTTTTTTTTTTTAGCAGTAGTGCTAAATAATCCTCTTTCTTTTGGTAATATACTGCTCCTAATAACCTTTTTCCATTTTTCAAATATTTTCAAGAAATGAGCATAGGGATCTTGAAATAATACCCGGTTGTGAGTGTTTGGAAGATATGTTTCAACCAGGATCATCTCTTATTTCTCCACTGGATTAAGGCAAAGGTTTTTATGAGGAAGAAAAACCTCCTCATCTTCATTATTATCTGAACTAGAGGATTCATCATATATTGTAGTGTTGTTCTCTTTTAGCCCTGGTGTGCTTGGATTCAGTGAGCTGAACTCTGTGAAGAGATCATCATGTTCTTGAGTAGGGGTATCTTTTATTACCTCAACTCTTTCAGGAGGAGGCTCCTCATATGCATCCTGTTCAATAAATTTCTCTTTCTTCTCAACCCCAACATTACAACTAATAGATAAATGATTCCCAATTATGTGAAAATTATTCTTGATGAATTGGACTGGCTGATTCCTGCTTTCAAGCTGATGATAATGAATTTCATGACACCAATCCACTACTGGTTTCCCTGCATGATTAGTTTCTGTTTGGAGCTCATCATCATCATTAGATTTATCAGAAGTTGAAAGATCATTAGTATACACAATTTCACCAATAAAACATATGGGGTTATCATTTTGTTCCTTTAGTTGACCTACACGTTTATTTTCTATTTCAAGACAACAAGATTTGGTAGATAAATGAGCGGGAGTGTTTTTTTCTAATAAATAATTTCGGGCTGACTATTTATTTAATATTTGATCAATGTCTTCCTCTGTAAAAAGAGAAGGAATGTTCTCTTTGCTTTGGACAGAAGAACAACAGTCCTCTCCCTCTTGTGTTAAATGGTTTTGAGGCTGGATGTCTTCTTGAGCCTCTTCTAGGGAATGATTACTTGTGCTCGTAAGGGAATTTTGAGGATTCTCTTGTTTTTCCTGGTCTATCTCAATTTCAAACAACACCTCATGATTTTCATGGCAGTCACTTTGACTGTAAGGTTCATGAGTTGTTTCAAGTATATTGTCAAGATGCCATTTTTCTTTGATAATCTGAAATGATTCATAACATAATGGAAGAGACTCTGGTTGTGTTGTCTCTTCTCCTAATTCAAATTTTGTGGGTTCAAAATGGCTTATGTTTTCCTCAAGGCACTGCTCACTATTAGTTTTTGCAATTTGGTTATGAAATTCTCTTAATAGCATAATACAGGAAATAGGTAGGCAATCAGGAGTTTCCTGACAACCTTCTTCATTGCTCTCATTGTAATCTTGTTCATCATACATTTCTTGTAGTTCTTGGGTTTGTTTTTGTAATGGTTGAGTTTTGCATTTAAGGTCACTGAATCTTTTTAACCAGTTCAGAGTCTTCTGCCAATGAAGTTATTAGGTCTTTTGGGGATCGCGGAGTCGCCAGGTGGAATATTTTGAAAATTTGTTGTCCACCAACAGCATGATTGGGTTTGCTTAACGCATTCCCAAGGGAGTCTACAAGGACTGGAAGGGTAATAGGCCTACTGGAGGCCAATGGAGTCACCAAGTGGAAATTTTTTTAGCTTTTGTAAAGATAAAATGTTTTATGGTTCCACCACCATGTTTATTATGAAGCCAAACTAAATATTTTTGGGTTTTCTAAGTTTCTATGGTTGTTTGAAAGACTAATGAGTTTATAAGAGCTTGCTAAGCAACTATGAACTCAGTGGTCCCACCGTGATCGCCATTATGTTGGTGTGAGCGGTGGGATAAATCCAGAATGTGTTCTTTATCAAGTTAAGGGCCTAAAGAGCTTTAAGAGATGTTTTCAACTCACCGTATTACTCAGTAAGGTCCCACTGTGATCGCCATTATGTTGGTCCCCCGTGTTTTGATAGTTTGGAAAATCAAAAGACAAGGCAACATTAGAACCAATCTTTTAGAGTTCCAAGATCTAGTCCTCCTGTTCTCAGAGAGGGATCTCTAAAATATTTTTTTGCAAAGGTTTATCTTGTGTGATTTGAGTATGATTTTAGACTAGTTATTAAGTGCAGGTTTTTGTTTGTTTGGTTGGATTGAGTTGATACAGCAGAACATGGAAGATCTAGGAAAGATAGACAGAAAGAGGAAATATCTGGTTCATTGGGAAATGGAGTCAAAATAAGGTCATGACAAACTCATCCATGGATATGGGATATCAAAGGGAAAATCTAACTTGGCCACGGGATCCTTTGTTTTGGAATGACATGGACACTAATGATTTGGAAGGAGAAGTTTAATTCTCAACAAAGGGAACTTGAAAACATAACTTAACAATAAAGAGATATTTGATAGACAGGGCTAACCATAAATTTCACAAACATTCTTTAAGAAAATAATGACTTCAAGAAAACTTTTAAAATGAAATCTAAGATTCGGGGAACTCCCTATTTCCTCAAAGATTTTATTTTAAAGGAGTTAGAAAACATAAAAGATTCACTGATAGTTACATTCATAGAAGAGGGAACATCTAAATAACAACTATGCTTGCAACTATAAAGACCTTAAAAACAACTGTTCAAGCAGGGGCAAAGGGAAAGATCAAAACCGACCTCTTTGATTAACTTAAGATAGTGGTACTTCAAAGGGAGACTTCAATAACAACTTTCAAGTGATGGCCGACAAGCAAGGTGAACCATAAATCATGCTGAAACCAAATATTTAAGCTATCAAGGAAATAAACGAGCATGAAGACTAAAGAGAAGGTTTAAAGCCTCTAAAATACTTCAGCAGAAGAAAACATAAAACAGTGAAGGATGAACAGGTCTAAGGTGCTTCCAGGAGTCATTTCTTGGCCTAAAAATTTCAACCTACTATAGTAAGAGATTATGAAACATAATGAAAACAGGAGAAAACATTAAACAGTTAGAATACTTCACCAACAACCAAGCTCATGAATCCAATGATAGAGCCTTCTCAGGAACGGGCATGCAACAGCATCGTCAAGACATCAGACTTCAATTTGTTCTTCAACTTCAACAGACTATGTATTTATTTCAAAGAGTTTCAGTATTACAGCTTGTGATCAACAACAACCAACAACTTCTCATCTTATGTAGAAGTACTTATAGGAAGATGAGGAGGTGAGATTTTAACAAAATATCTCAAGGACAATTAATGCAGAGTGAATACTTCTCGGCCTTTTGAGAGGATCGAGGGAGAAATTTACAGGTGGATCACTACATTAACTGTTTCACAATAAATATCAAAGCTCGGTGGAAGCTTTGTTTGACTTTGAGGCTCTGTGTATGTTTTGGAGTAACTCTGCAGATATTTATGCATTGGTTTCCTTGCAGAAATAACTTCTTAGCAATGCTGGAGGCAGATATTTCTTCGAGCAATAACTTCGGCCTCTGTTCTGAATGGTTTGAGGCGACAGGTGGCTCTTTGTAGTAGCTGAGGAATCAATTCGCCTCAGTTGAAGCGGTGGAAACCTTTCTGTCAGTGAAACACTTATGATTTTCTTAAATAGTGTCTTAATTCGGGGAATTAAATTTTATAAGCATTCTTAGCCATAATCCCCCAAATCTGTCTTCAATCTTCTGTCCTTCCGCGCTCTGTTCTTTAAAACTTATACTCTTTTAAAATCACGTTAAAACGCAGTGTCTTGTCAATGTGCAGAGCCGCACCGGGCCTTTCATGGTATCGACGCCCATGGAACGTCGATCAAATGCCAAAAGGGAACTCTACAAATGGTTCCTTCCATAGGCCGAAGGCATGGGAATCGTCATTCCCACCTCCCGGCTTTTCTTCAATAAACGACGGAGACCCTTTAAAACCTGCACAAAACATAAAATAAATAAAGAAATCCTTCGTTTTTATGTTTTAAACTGCTTCAGATGGCGGGGGAGGAGCGTAACCATCGGATAAAAATATCTAACGGTGGAGATCGGCGCAGAACAGGAAAAGGAGAGCGGGGAGAAGAAATAAGGCGGGGTGGTTTTGGACCGTCCGATCTGGACACGTGGACGGTCCAGATCTAATCGGAGAATCGCAATCGGAGGGGGAAAACAAAGGGCGCGATTGGAAAATGCCGATGCGATTGCGCGATCGGGGAGATTTGTACGATTAAGCGATGACCGTTGATTTGAGGATCAGATCAACGGTGGGAAACGAATCGGCGGGTTTTGAAACAGCGGTAAGACTTGTGATCGGAGGGAATAAGGACCGTTGGATCGGCGGGAAATGGACAGACAGGATTAAATCGGAGCCATCGCAATTGGGGAGCGCTGAAAAGGGGATGCGATTTAAAACTTGCGATTAGAAACTTGCGATTGAGCGTTGGCCGTTGATCTCAGGACCAGATCAATGGCGGGGAATGAATCGGAGGGATCGCAATCGGAGGTGGCAGGTAGGAGCATGCGATTGAGTTTTTGCAATTGTGATGGAGCGATTAGCGCAGGGCCGTTGGATCGGCGGGACAGATCAACGGTCAGGATAAGGTCGGAGGATCGCAATCGGAGATCGGAGGGAAAGACTTGCGATCAATCGCATCGCAATCATTTGCGATGGACCGATCGGAGGGTGCACATAACAAGTTGCGATTGCGATTGGGCGGGGTGCTGCGATTGGCGCTCTACCGTCAGATCACCGCGGAAGATCAACGGTGCGGAACCCATCGCAAGACTTAACGTGATAAGACGATCGCATCGGGGATTTTCAATATTACAAAGGATTTGTGCACCCGCCCGACTTCCGATTGTGATTAGCGCTTGGGACTTAAGCGCTTGGTCCTGGGGGAAAGGCATGTGGGGGAAGTGGTTTAGGACTTAGCCCAAGGGGTTTAGGTCCAAAAACTTGTTTTTTATGAAAATTTTCAAGGTTTTAAATGGATTTGGGGGTTTCGGCTTAGCTTAAAAATAGTTTTAAACCATGTCAGGAGGATTTTTCATGAATGGAAGGGGAAACTTATGAAAAGTAGAGGAATAATATGGAGAAAAGGGGGAGTAAATGAAGGTTAGTTATGAGTGGGAGAAAGGGGAAAAATGATGGTTTCTTCAGCAGTCTTTTCTTATGAAATTAGCAGAATTTCAGAGCATGAAATGGAAATAGTAAATGAAGATTTCGGACAGAGGCATGAGGCCTTCAAGGAGTCTTCAAGAGCCAACAATTTTTAGTGATAAAATTTGTTCCTTGGAGGCTCAAAAAGGTCTTAGCCACCTTTTGGTATAACAAAATATTATAGGTGGCTAACAAGGTAAAGGTTAAGGTTAAGGTTAAGATTAAGGTTAAGGTTAAGTGTTTGGTCAAGGTTAGGGTTAGGTTATATTTAAGGTCAATTTTAAGGTTAGGTTATGGTTAAGGTTAAGGTTAGGTTTATCGGAAGGTTAAGGTTAATGTTAAGTCAATGTTTGGTCAATGTTAGGGTTAGGTTATAATTAAGGTCAAGGTTAAGGTTAGGTTAAGGTTAAGTTTATGGTTTTAGTCAGGTTAAGGTTAAGGTTAAGGTTAAGGTTAGGTTAAGGGTAAAATCAAGGTCAAGGTTAGGGTTAGGTTAAGGGTAAGATAAGGTTAAGGTTAAGGTTAGGTTAAGGGCAAGGTCAAGGTTGATGTTAAGGTTAAGGTCAAGGTTAAGCGTAAAGTTAAGGTCAACGTTAGGGTTAGGTTATAGTTAAGTTTAAGGTTAGGCTAAGGGAAAATTCAACATTAATCTTAGGTTAAGGTTAAGGTTAAGGTTAAGGGTTTGGTTAAGGTTAAGATTAGGGTTAATGGTTTGGTTAAGGTTAGGTTAAGGTTAAAGTTAAGGTTATGGTTAGGGTAAGGTAAGGATAAGGTTAAGGTTATGGTTAGGGTAAGGTTATGGTTAATGTTAAGGTTAAGGTTAAGGTTAAGTTTAAAGGTTTAGTTAAGGTTAAGGTTACGTTAAGGTTAAGTTTAATGTTAACATTGACCTTAACTATAACCTAACCCTAACCCTAACCAAACTTTAACCTTAACCTTACCCTTAACATAACCTTAACCTTGAATTTAACCTTAACTTTAACCTTACCCTTAACCTTACCCTTAACCTTACGCTTACCTTAACCGTAACGTTACCCTTACCCTTAACCTTAAACTAAACCTAACCTTAACCTTAACCTTATCCTTATCTTAAACTTAACCTAACCTTAACCTTAATCTTAACCTTAACCTTAACCTTGACCCTAACCTTAGCCCTAACCTTAAGGTTAAATTTATGGGTAACGTTAGGTTAAGGTTAGGGTTAAATTATAGTTAAGTTCAAGGTTAAGGTAAGTTTAAGGTTAAGGTAAAGGTTAAGTTAAGGTTAATGTTAAGTGTTTGGTTAAGGTTAGGGTTAAGGTTAATGTTAAGGTTAAGGTTAAGGTTAGGGTGAAGGTTAAGGTTAAGATTAGGTTAGGTTAAGGTTAAGATAAAGTTAAGGGTACGATTAAGGTTAAGGTTAAGGTTATGTTAAGGGTAAATTCAAGGTTAAGGTTAGGTTAAGGTTAACATAAGGCTAAGGTTAAGGTTAAGGTTAGGTTAAGGTTAAGTTAAGGTTAAGGTTAAGGCTAAGGTTATGGTTAAGGGTTTGGTCAAGGTTATGGTTAGGTTAAGGTTAAGGTTAGGTTAAGGGTAAAGTTAAGGTTTTGGTTACGTTAAGGTTAAGGTTAAGGGTAAAGATAAGGTTATAGTTAAAGTTAAGGTTATGGTTAGGTTAATGTTAAGGTCAAGGTTAATGTTAAGGTTGAGGTTAAGGTTAAGGTTGAGGTTAGGTTAAGGTTTAGATAAGGTTAAGGTTAATGTTAAGGTTAAGGTGAGGTTAAGGGTAAATTCAAGGTTAAGGTAAAGTTAAGGTTAAGGTTAGGTTAAGGTTAATGTTAAGGTTAGGGTAAAGGTTCAAGTTAAGGTTAAGGTTAAGCTTTAAGGTTAAGTTTAAGAGTTTGGTCAAGGTTAGGGTTAGGTCACTAACCATAACCTTAACCTTAATCTTAACCATAACCATAACCTTAACCTTAACCTTATCTTAGCCTTAAATATTACCTAACCCTAATCGAACATTAACCTTGACCTTAACTTTAACCTTGACCTTGAGCTTAACCTAACCTTAAACTTATCTTACCCTTAACCTTAACCTTAACCTTCCCAAACCCTTGACCTTAACCTTAAACTTAACCTTAACCTAACTAAACCCATAACCTTAACCTTGACTTTACACTTAACCTAACCTTAACCTTAACCTTAACCTAACCCTAACCTTGACCAAACTCTTAACCTTAACAAAAACCTTGCCCTAACCTTAACGTTAACTTTACCCTTAATCTAATATTAACGTTAACTATAACCTAACCATAACCTTAACCTTAACCATAACATTATATTTACCGTTAACCTTTGATCCGGATTTATGCAGGAACGCAACAGAATACAGATATAACCATAGATACAGAGATGCAGCGGAAATAATGCTTCATTTTATTAATAAAAGAATGACTGCAATAAGCTCACAGACATAATGGAAATAAAATAGCTATGGTACTGGCAGCGTATCCCTGATAAGAGATGTGGTGGATACCAGCCCTTGAACTGTGTTACAATGCAAACATGATGGAGATGTGGTGAGCTAGGGTACTGGTAGCGCTTATCTCTGAGAAGAGATGTATCGGTTCCCAGCCCCCTGAACTATATTACAATGAGGCTCGAGGGCCTATTTATTGTTGGGAAACAATGTAGAATCCGAAACGTCCAAAACCCTAACCGTAGGAGATGAAGCGCCAAAACTGTGGGTCCCGTTTGGGTAAATTGGTGGTTCAACATCCCGGGGGCGTAACTTTGGCGTCCGACCTCCGTTTGACGTGCTCAATAGCTCGTTAGAAATATCTATCCGAGGAGTACAATTTTTGAATGAGTAACATCGGTCCATGGACCCATGTTGCTCTCTGTGTTCCCAAAAAACGTCGTTTAGGGCCTCAAAACGGCTCCGGAAGTTTAAGACCCGAAAAACTGCTAAAAATAGTAAGTTGTGCCGAAACTTACAAACTGAAATAACTGATGGTGGGGGTTCAAATGGACTCAATGGGTGGCCACCAATATCCACCTGGATTATCAATGTCCCAAAACGGCTCCGGGTATGCAGGACCCGAAAACCTGCTATAAATAGTAAGCTGTGCTGAAGCTGAAAAACTGAAAGAATTGATGCTGCGGGCCCAAATGGAATAGGTGGGAGGCCACCGATATCCACCTGGATCAACCTTAACCTTAACCTTAACTATAACCTAATCCTAACCATTACCAAACCCTTAACCTTAACCTTAACCTGACCTTAACTATAACCTAACCTTAACCTTGACCAAACCCTTACCCTTAACCTATCCTTAAGGTAACCTTAACCCTGAGCTTAACCTAACCTTAACCTTAACTTTACCCTTAACCTAACCTTCACCTTAACCTTAACCTAATCGTAACCTTAACCTTACCTTAACCTAACTTAACCTTAACGTTGACCTTAACCTTAACCTTACCCTATCCTTACCCTTAACCTTCAGCTTAACCTTGACTTTAACCTTAACCTTCCACTAACGTTAACCCTAACCTTAACCTTAACTTTACCCTTAGCCTAACCTTAACCTTAAACTTACCCTTAACCTTCACCCTTAACATCAACCTAACCCTAACCTTGACCAAACCCTTAACCTTAACATTAAACTGACTAAACCCTTAAGGTTAGGGTAAAGTTGACGTTAAGGTTAAGTTCTAGGTCAAGGTTAAGGTTAAGTTAGGTTAAGGTAAGGTTAAGACTACAATTAAGGTTAAGGTTAAGGTTAAGTTAAGGGTAAATTCAATGTTAAGGTGAAGGGTTTGGTTAAGGTTAAGGTTAGGTTATAGTTAAGGTTAAGGGTTTGGTCAAGGTTAGGGTTCAGTTATATTTAATGTTAAGTTTAAGGTTACGGGTTGAATTTACCCTTAACTTAACCTTAACCTAACCTTAAACTTATATTAACATTAACATTAACATTAACCTTAACCTTTACCCTAACCTTAACCTTAACCTTATCCTTATCTTAACCTTAACCTAACCCTAACCTTAACCTTAACCTTAACATGAATGTTAACCTAACCTTAACCTTATTTTTATCTTAAGGTTAACCTAACCCTAACCTTAACCTTAACATAAAATTTTACCTTAACCTTACCATTAACCTCAACCTTGAATATAACCTAACCTTAACCTTGACCTTAACCTTAACCTTAACCTTAGCTTGACTAAACCCATAACCTTCACCTTAACCTTAGCTTGACTAAACCCATAACCTTCACCTTAACCTTAACCTATCCTTAACATTAACCTTAACCTTGACCTTACCTTAACTATAACCATAACCTTACCCATAACCTAACCTTAACCTTAACCTTAACCTTAACATTAACCTTAACCTTAACCTAACCTTAGCCTTAACCTAAACCTAACCTTACACTAACGTTAACCCTAACGTTATCCTTAACCTTACCCTTAACCTTAACCACAATCTTAACCTTAGGTTAAGGTCAAGGTTAAGGTTTCGTTAAGGGTAAAGTCAAGGTTAAGATTAGGTTAACTGTAAAGTTAACGTTAAGGTTAAGGTTAGTTTAAGGGTAAGGTTAGGGTTAGGTTAAAGTTAAGGTTAGTTTAAGGTTAGTTAAGGTTAGGGTAAAGTTAAGGTTAGGGTAAAGTTAAGGTTAGGTTAAGGTTAAGGTTAGGTTAAGGGTAAATTCAAGGTTAAGGTAAATTTAAGGTTAAGGTTAAGGTCAAGGTATGGGATAGGTTATAGTTAATGTCAAAGTTAAGGTTAAGGGTAAGGTTAAAGTTAGGTTAAGGTTAATGTTAGGTTAAGGTTAAATTTAGGTTAAGGTTGAGGTTAAGGTTAACGTTACATTAAGGTTAGAGTTATGATTAAGTTTAAGGTTAAGGTTAAGGGTTTTTTTAGGGTTAGGGTTAGGTTTTAGTTAAGGTTAAGATTAGGTTAAGATTAAGGTTAACGGCGCAAGGTTAAGGTTAAGGTTACGGGTTTAGTCAGGTTAAGGTTAAGGTTAAGGGTTTGTTCAAGGTTAGGGTTACATTATAGTTAAGGTCAAGGTTAAGGTTAAGTGTAAGGTTATAGTTAGGTTAAGGTTAAGGTTAAGGTTAGGATAATGTTAGGATAAGTTTAAGGTTAAGGGTTTGGTCAAGGTTAGTGTTAGGTTATAGTTAATCTTAAGGTTAGGCTAAGTTAAGGTTGAGGTCAAGGTTAAGATTAGGTTAAGGGTATAGCTAAGCTTAAGGTTAGGTTAAGGGTAAATTTAAGTTTATGGTCAAGGTTAGGGTTAGGGTTAAGGGTAGGGTTTTGTCAAGGTTAGGGTTAGGTTATGGTTAAGGTTAAGTTTAAGGTTGAGGTTAAGGTTAATGTTAAGATTAACGGTAAGGTCAAGGATAAGGTTACGGGTCTAAACCTTAACCTTCATTATAACCTAACCTTAACCTTAACCTAAACCTAAACATTAACATAAAATTAACCATAACCTTCACCTTAACCTTGACCGTAGCCTTAATCTAACCATAAACTTAACCTTGAACTTAACCTAACCTTAACCATAACCATAACCATAACCTTAACCTTAGCCTTAACCTTAAACTAGCCTTAACCTTGACTTTAACTATAACCTAACCCTAACCTTGACCAAACCCTTAACCTTAACCTTAACCTAACTAAACCAACCTATAACCTTAAACTTAAACTTTACCCTTAACCATAACCTTAACCTTAACCTTAACCTTAACCTGAGGTTAAGATTATGGTTAAGGTTAAGGTTAAGGATAAGTTAAGGTTAAGGGTAAGGTTAAGGTTACGGTTTAGTCAGGTTAAGGTTAAGGTTAAGGGTTTGGTCAAGGTTAGGGTTAGGTTATAATTAAGGTCAAGGTTAAGGTTAGGTTAAGTTTAAGGTTATGGTTAAGGTTAATTTTAAGATTAGGTAAAGGTGAAGGTAATTTTAATGGTAAAGTCAAGGTTAAGGTTAGGTTAAGGTTAAGATTAGGTTAAGGGTAAAGTTTAGGTTATGGTTAGGGTAAGGTGAAGGTTATTTTAAGGGTAAAGTTAAGGTTAAGGTTATGTTTTAGTTTAGGTTAAGGTTAAGGTTAAGGTTAAGGTTAAGGTTCAGGTTCAGGCTAGGGTTAAGGTTAGGGGAAGGTTAATTTTAAGGTTTGAATTTACCCTTAACCTAATCTTAAGCTTAAGCTTAATCTTAACTTTATATCTCCCTTAACCTTAACTTAACCTTAACCTTAACCTTAACCTTAACCTTAACCTTGACCTAACCATAACCTTCACCTTCACCTAACCGTAACATTAACCTTAACCTTAACCTTACCCCCTTAACCTTAACCTTAAATTTATCTTACCCTTATTCTTAACCATAACCTTAAACTTTACTTTACCCTTAACCTAACCTTAACCTTAACCTAACCCTAACCTTGAAAAAACCCTTAACCTTAACCTTAACCTAACTAAAACCGTAACCTTAACCTTAAAATTACCCTTAACCTTCACCTTAACCTTAAATTTACTCTTAACCTAACCTTAACCTAACCTTACGTATAACCTAACCATAACATTGACCAAACCCTTAACCTTAACATTAACCTTAACCTTAACCTTAACCTAACCTTAACCTTAATCTAACCTAACCTTAACTTTACCCTTAACCTAACCTTAAGCTTAGCCTTAACCTAATCCTTAACTTTATCGTAACCTTATCCCAAGCTTAACCTTAACCTTAACTAAAACCATCCCCTAATGTTAACCCTAACCTTAACCTTAACTTTACCCTTAACCTAATCTTAACCTTAACTACAACTTAACCCTAACCTTGACCAAACACTTAACCTTAACCTGACTAAACCCGTAATCATAACCTTAACCTAACCCTAACTTTAACCTTTACCTAACCCTAACCTTGACCTTGAATTTACCTTAATCCCTTAACCTTAACCTTCACCTTAACCTTAAATTTTGTGTAACCAGCTCCAAAAATAGAAGAAAAGAGATATCAACGCCTTAGAAATAAGCCACTTCGAGGGGGAAACCTCCAATACATTACATAAATGAACAATTCTTGGATGATACAATTTACAAAACCTCCTTTCTATATATAGGAGCCCATGTGGCCATAATGTAATCCTAGTGGGCCACAATGTAATCCTGGCCGACCTAACAATAATAATTTAAGGGCACAATAATAACAAAATGGGGGTTACAAGGGTACAATAATAACAATAAGGGGGTTACACTAATAACAATAAGGGACTATACTAGTAATATAGGGACCTAACATGCCCCTCTCCTTCAAAAAAGTGTTGTCCTCAATGCTTGAGTAGCTCTAGGTGCTTATGTATAAAATTATCATCCTCCCATGTAGAATCTTCAGTGGGTAAGTTCTTCCACTTGATGAGATACTCTGAAATTGATCGATTCCGTAGCTGTCGAGTTCTTGTTTCCGTGATCGTTTCAGGTTCCAATATTATTTTTCCTTCCTCATCAAGTTTTGGCAATATTGTTTGAACTGGAATATTTTCACCTATAACCTTTTTTAAGCATGAAACATTGAAAACTAGATGCACTCGTAAAGAAGCAGGAAGCTCCAATTTTTATGCCATAGTACCAATATTTTGCAACACCTTGTAAGGACCATAGTAATTTGGCGATAATTTGTTATCCTTCTTAGCTTGCTTGAGGGACATTTGTTTATATGGTTGTAGCCGTAAAAATACCCAATCTCCTACATAAAAACTTCTCTCGCTGCGATGTTGATCTGCCTATTGTTTCATTCGATTTTGTGCCAAATTTAGGTTATCCTTTAAGAGTTGGAGAACTTCTTGCTGATGCTCGATGTGATATTCCACTGCTTGAACTTTCGAATTTTCCCTTAAATATGATGTGAGGGATGGTGGATGATATCCATAAAGTGCCATAAATGGGGCCATTTTTGTTGCAGTATGGAAGGAAGTGTTATACCACCATTCAGTGAGAAGTAACCACTTGAGCCATTGTGTTTGTTTATCAGATACAAAACAAGGAAGATATCCTTCCAAACAGTTATTTACTATCTCAGTTTGACCATCAGATTGAGGATGATAAGATGATCTATGAGCTAATTGACTACCCAAACAAGAAAATAACTCTGTCCAAAAATTTCCAGTAAAAATGGGATCTCTGTCGCTCACAATAACCCTTGGGCTTCCATGTAGTTTTTGAATTCTATCCATAATTGTAGTAGCAACTGTACTTGCTTTAAATGGATGAGATAATGCACAAAAGCGTGCATACTTGGTAATTCTATCAACTACCACCATGATGACACTCTTTCCTTCAGACTTAGGTAAACTTGTGATAAAATCCATTGAAATCTCCTCCCAACGTTGACTTGGAATGGATAAAGGTTGTAGAAGTCCTGGGGTCTTAATTGTCTCAACTTTATTCTGCTGGAAAACCAAACATTCCGCCAAAAAATTTTGAATATTAGATTTAACACCATCACAAAAAGATTATTTCTTCACCCTGTGGTAAGTTTTTAAAAATCCTGAGTGTCCTCCTAAAGGAGAACTGTGCAATTCCAGAAGAATCTTTTGTTTTAGTTAATCTACAAATACAGAAGTATATTTGTACCATAAGGAATCATTTTTTGAACTAAATGTATCAGTTGTACTAGGATCTTGCTGCAAATTTTGAATGAGTGTCCATACATCTTTGTCCTTCTTCCATTCATCTCTTGCTTTCAGCTATCCAATCTGGTCGGATAATAGAAATGACACAAAGCAATGCTTCCACCTCTTCATTCTTTCTTGAGAGTGCATCTGCAACAACATTAAGCTTTCCTTTTTTGTAGATTATTTCAAAGTCATAACCCAAAATATTTGTGACCCATTTTTGCTGCTCTTCTGAAGATAGTCTTTGTTCCAAAAAGTGTTTAAGACTATCATGATCAGTTTTTACCTTGAAGTGTCTTCCCATTAGGTAAGTTCGCCATTTCTTTAGTGCATGCAGTATTGCTAACATTTCCTTCTCATAAATAGGTTTCTGCAAATACTTTCCTTTGATTGGACGACTTTCAAAAGCAATGGGTCTTCCTTCCTGCATTAAAACTGTACCAATTCCATTTCTTGAGGCATCACATTCCACAATAAAAGTTTTGTGAAGTCTGGCGTAGCTAAGACTGGTTCTAGGCACATTGCCTCTTTAAGATGTTCAAAGGCCTTAGTTGCTTCAGGAGTCCATGAAAATGCATCTTTCTTCAATAATGTTGTTAGAGGTGCTGCTATTCTCCCATAATTCTTAACAAACTTGCGATAATACCTTGTTAACTCGAGAAATCCTCGCAACTGCTTTATGGTTGTGGGGACTTTCCATTCTTTAATGGCTTTAATTTTGTTAGGGTCTACTTTAACACCCTCGTGAGATACAATATGACCCAGATATTCCACCTCTTGTACTCCAAAGAAACATTTGGATTTTTTTTCATATAATTGTTTCTCCTGCAATAGTTTGAGCACCCTGTCAACATGTTCAGCATGATCCTTCCAAGACCTGCTGTAGATTAGTATATCATCAAAAAATACTAGCACAAATTTTCTAAGGAAGGGTTTGAAAATGGAATTCATCAACTCTTGAAATGTAGAAGGTGCATTGGTAAGGCCAAAAGGCATGACCAAAAATTCATAATGACCCTCATGAGTTCGAAATGTTGTTTTTGGAATATATTCGGTCTTCATTCTAATTTGATGATATCCTGAACGAAGATCCAACTTGGTAAAATAAATTGCTCCATGTAATTCATCCAATAATTCATCAATCACAGGAATGGGAAATTTATCTTTAATGGTGAGCTTATTAAGCTCCCTATAATCCGAACACATTTGCCATGATCCATCCTTCTTGTGTACCAATACTACAGGAGCAGAGAAAGAACTTTGACTAGGTTGAATTATACCCGCCTCTAACATTTCTGCAATCATACATTCAATTTTTCTCTTTTGGAAGTAAGGATATCTATAAGGCCTGATGTTTGGAGGAACACTTCCTGGAATCAAATGAATAGCATGATCATGATCACGAATAAGTGGGAGTCCTTTGGGAGTTTCAAACACCTTGGAATGATTGTCCAAGACTTGTTGGAGATCTGCAGAAATAGATGATTTTGATGTTGGAACTTCTGGTGAGCATAATTGTGCAATTACGCCTCGTTGTTCTTTCTTTAGAAGATTTGTCATGACATTAGAGCTTATTATCTTTCTCGGATTCCCTGAAATACCCCATAATTCGAATTCCTTTCCTTCTGAAAAAAAATTCAAGAAAAGTTCCTGAAAATTAAAAGCTACTGTCCCCAAATATTGTAACCATTGTACTCCTAGTACAACATCAGCACCTCCCATAGGAATGGAAAGAATTGGACTAGTCAATACATATTACCCCATGTTTAGCTTGATATTATGGCATTTTCCATAGCAATTTATAGTTCCTCCATTTGCAACTATCACTTGACATTCTGGTGCTGGGTATAGGAAACAATTTAATTCCTTGGCTATCTTACAATGAATAAAATTATGGGTGCTACCTGAATCAATCAACACTATTACCTTCTTCTTCTTGATATGTCCTTCTATCTTGAGATTTTGAGGAGTGGTAATTCCTTCCAGTTCATTACACGATATGGTCGAATTCATTTCTTCCTCTTCTAGGGCTGGTTCCTGGTGTATATCCTCTTCTTGTTCATTTTCTTCTTCCTCTTCACAATCTATGTAAAATAATTTCTTCTTAGCACACTTATGACCTTTAGTGTATTTTCTATCACAACTATAGCAAAGCCATTTTTCTCTTTTTTCTTCCAATTTTTGTGATGTAAACCTTGTAGGTTGTGGAAATCTAGGTGTAGCAACACTTCATTCTTTATATAATTGAGTGGTAGGCTTCCTTGTCGCCATTATTTTACATTCAAATTTTCTTGCCAACCTGAATGTCTTCTCCAATGAATTCGGTTCCAAAATGCGAACTTCATGTTGTATGTTATCCTTTAAAGTGCCTATGAAGAGGTCGATCCTTTGTTCCTCAATATCGGTTACCCTTATATTCAATTTTTGGAAGTCCTCAATATGCTGCCCCACTAAACCCTTTTGTTTGAGATTTATCAATTGGCTAAAGAAGGTGTTTCTTTTTGTATCCTCATAATGTGTTATCATTTCCTCTGTAAAAATTGACCAAGTGACAATTTTTTATGGGAGCAAAGCCATAGATACCATACAAATGTATTTTGTTCTAGATGTAAAGTTGCAATGTGTACCTTTTGTGTGTTTTTCATGTTATGGAGGTCAAAATATTGCTCCATCTGTAGTATCCATGTTACAAGATCCTTTCCATCAAACTTCCTCATGTCCATTTTTGGAATATGGTGGTTCTTCCTGCCAACATTAGAGTTTATGAAATCACGATTAACATTTATTTTTTTCTCATCATGAGGTTCTTCTACTATCTTTTCACCATTAGGAAACATTTCTTGTATCAACTTTGTCAAACCTTCGATGTCTGCTTTTAAATCATTCTTCATGTTTTCCATGTTGTCTTTCATGTCATCCATCTTAGCTTCCATGCCATCCATCTTAGCTTCCACGCCTTTCTTCAAACCGTCCATCTTCGCTTCCACGTCTTTCTTCAAAACTTCCATTTCATTTTTTGTTGCTCTTTGCGAGAGTGAAATTTGTTGCACTTGCTCTTGTAATTTTGATAGATCATGTTGCAATTCTTCATCTTCATGAGTCATAGTAGAGCCTTCTGAAGGCTTAATGGGTGTTGAATTATTTTTATAAGGAATATTTTAGAACCTTATACTGATATCTATTCTATAATATTCCCTTGGAATCAATTCAAATTGATTCTTCAAACAAGACTTATGCAATTCAGAAAAAAAAAAATACACACCTTTTTCTTGCTTTTGAGGAGCTCGATATTGAAATTGGATTATCCCTGTGATTGCAGCACTTCAATATTTGAATTTCCGTAGCAACGTAGCCCTCTGAATTTTCTTTTGAATACCATAGCTCTGACCTAATTTGGATTCTCCAATACCAAGTTGTGTCCAATCTCCCACAATGACCTAATTATGGACTGGTTCAGTAGAGTGAACTTGTACGACTTGACACGTGTCACTTTTTCATCCTTTGGCTCTGAAATTGATATCCAAGAAACTAAAATCTGGGTACTTTCGACCAATTTTTACAGCACTCCAATCCGATGCTCAGAGAGAGATTTATGAATATTTTCCCATGATCACCTCTTTGAGATGAAATTATGGAGCCCAAAAAAGCACTACCTTCCACAGATCATATCTCTGAAAATATTGTGAACCAAGATCTGAAATTTTTTGACGAGTTTCCTCAGGATTTCGGCTTCACACCCTAAAAATTTCAGATTCTGAACATTCGTAGAACAAAAGTTATATCACAAATTCCACAATGACCTATTTAGTAGCCTGAAAAAAGACCTAAATTCCACAGATCATATCTCCGAAACTATTGTGAACCAAGCTCTGAAATGTTTGGACGATGTTCCTCAGGATTTTGGCTTCGCACCCAAAAAATTTCAGCTTTTTGAGCTTCATAGAAAAAAATTTATAGCGAAAATTCCACGATGACCTATTTGGAGCAGCGAAACCCTAGAATCCAAAGCTCTGATACCAAATGTTGGTAACCAACTCCAAAAATAGAAGAAAAGAGATATCAATGCCTTAGCAATAAGCCACTTCAAGGGGGAAACCTCCAATAAATTACATAAATGAACAATTCTTGGATGATACAATTTACGAAACCTCCTTTCTATCTATAGGATTCCATGTGGCCATAATGTAATCCTAGTGGGCTACAATGTAATCCTAGCCGACCTAACAATAATAATTTAAGGGCATAATAATAACAAAATGGGGGTTAAAAGGGTACAATAATAACAATAAGGGGGTTACACTAATAACAATAAGGGACTATACTAGTAATATAGGGACCTAACACTAACCTTGACCAAACACTTAACTTTAACCTGACTAAACCCGTAACGTTCACCTTAACCTAACCCTAACTTTAACCTTGATTTTACCTTTACGTAACCCTAACCTTGACCTTGAATTTACCTTAATCCCTTAACCTTAACTTTAACCTTAAATTAACTTTAACCTAACCTTAACTATAATCTAACCCTAACCTTGACCAAACCCTGAACCTTAACCTTAACTATAACCTAACCCTAACCTTGACCAAATCCTTAACCTTAACCTTATCCTTAACATTAACTATAGCCTAACCTTAAATTTTCCCTTAACCTTACCTTAACCATAACCTTAACCTAACCTTAAGCTTAACCTTACCCATAACCTTATCTTATCCTTATGTTAACCATACCCTTAAACTTTTCCTTAACTATAACCTAACCCTAATCTTAACCTTAAGCTTAACCTAACCCTAACCTTAGGTTAACCTTAACCTTAACCTTAGCCTAACCATAACCTTAACCTTCACCTTAACCTTCCCCTAACCTAACCCTAAACTTGACCAAAACTTAACCTTAAGGTTAAGGGTTAGGGTTAAAGTTAAGGTGAAGGTTAAGGTTAGGCTTAAGGTTAGGGTAAGGTTAAGGTTAAGGTTAAAGTCAAGGTCAAGGGTAAACTTAAGGTTAAGGGTTAAGGTTAAGGCTATGGTAAGGTTAAGGGTAAGGTCAAGGTCAAGGTTAAGGTTAGGTTAAGGTTAAGGTTAAGGTTAAGGTTAAGGTTAGGGTAAGGGTAAAGTTAAGGTTAAGGTTAAGGTTTAGTAAAGGTTAGGGTTAGGTTATAGTTAAGATAAATTTAATGTTAGTTTAAGGCTAAGGTTAAGGTTAGGGTTAGGTTATAGTTAAGGTTAAGGTAAATGTAAGGTTAAGGTTAATGTTAAGTTCAAGGCTAAGGGTAAGGTTAAGGTTAGGTTAATGTTATGATTATGGGAAGGATAAGGTTAAAGTTATGGGTTAAGTCGGGTTAAGGTTAATATTACCCTTAAACTAACCTTACCCTTAACCTTGCCCTTAACCTGACTTTAACCTTAACCTAACATTAATATTAACTTTAACTTTACCCTAACCTTAAGGGTTTAGTTACAATAAAGTTAAGGTTAGGAAAAGGTTAAGATAAGGTTAAGGTTAAGGTCAAGGTTAGGTTAAGGCTAAAGTAAAGGTTAAGGTAAAGTTAAGGTTAAGGTTAAGGTCATGTTTAAGGTTAAGGTTAGGGTTAAGGTGAAGGTTAGGGTTAGGGTTAGGTTAAGATTAAGGTCATGGTTAGGGTTGAGGTTAGGTTAGGTTATAGTTAAGGTCAAGTTTAAAGTTAAGGTTAAGGATACAGGTTTAGTCAGGTTAAGGTTAAGATTAAACTTAAGGTTAAGGGTGAAGATTAAGGTTACGAGTCTTAACATTAACCTTACCCTTAACCTTCACAATAACCTACCCTTAGCATTAACCTTTACCTAGCCTTAATCGTAACCTTGACCTAACCTTAACCTTCCCTTAACCTAACTTTAACCTTAGGTTAAGGTTAAGGTTAAGGTTATGTTAGGTTAAGGGTTAGGTTAAACTTAAGGTCAAGGGTAAGATAAGGTTAAGTTAACGTTAGGGTTAAGGTTATGGTTAGGTTAAGGTTAGGGTTAAGGTTAATGTTAAGGTCAAGGTTTAGGTTAATGTTATAGTTAAGGTTATGGTTAAGGTTAAGGTTAAGGTCAAGGTCAAGGTTAGGTTAAGGTTAGTGTTAGGTCAAGGTCAAGGTTAGGTCAAGGTTAAGGGTAAAGTCAAGGTTAGGTTTAACCTTAACCTTAACCCAACCTTAACCTTAAATTTAACCTTACTAAACCCTTAACCTTAACCTTAACCTTCACCTTAGGGTTAGGTTAGGTTATAGTTAAGGTTAAGGTTTAGGTTAAGGTTAAGGCTAAGGGTCAAGTTAAGGTTAAAGTCAAGGTTAAGGTTAAGATTAGGTTAAGGGTAAAGGCCAGGTCAAGTTTAAGGTTTGGGTTTAGTCAGGTTAAGGTTAAGGCTTAACATTAACTTTAACCTTTACCTAAACCTTCCCATAACCATAACCTTAACCTTGAATTTACCCTTAACCTAACCTTAAGGGTAAAGGTTCAGGTTAACGTTAAGGGTAAGGTTAAGGTTAAGGTTAAGGGTAAAGTTAAGGTCAAGGTTAGGGTTTGGTTATAGTTCAGGTTAATTTTATGTTAAGAGAAAAGTTAAAGTTAAGGTTAAGGTCAAGGTCAATGTTAAGGTTAAGTTAAGTTAAGGTAAGTTTAAGGTCAATTTAAGGTTAAGGTTAGTTTAAGGGTAAAGTCAAGGTTAAGGTTAGGTTAATGTTAAGATTAGGGTAAGGTTAAGGTTAAGGTTAGGGTTAAGGTTATAGTTAAAGTCAAGGTTAGGGTTAGGTTATAGGTAAATTTAAGGGTAAGGTTAAGGTTAAGGTTAAGGTCAAGGTTAAGGTTATGTATAGGTTAAGGTTAAGGTTAACGTTAATGTTAAGGTTTTTTTCAAGGTTAGGGTTGGGTTATAGTTAAGATCAAGGTTAAGGTTAAGGGTAAGTTTATAGCCTAACCATAACCTTAACCAAACGCTTAAATTTAACCTTAACTTGACTAAACCAGTAAAACCTAACCCTAACCTTGACCAAACCCTTAACCTTAACCTTAACCTAACTAAACCTGTAACCTTAACTTTAACCTAACTTTAACCTTAACCTTCCCCTAACCTTAACCCTAAATCTAACCCTAACCGTAACATTATCTTTACCCTTAACCTAATCTTAACCTTAACCTTTAACCTTAACCTTAACCTTACCCTTAACCTTATCTTGACCTTAACCTAACCTTAACCTTAAATTTACCCTTAACCTAACCTTAACCTTAACTATAACCTAACCCTACCTTAAACTCATTAAACTAGTAACCTTGACCTTAGCCTCACCATTAACCTTCACCTTAACCTTAACTTTAACCTTAACTTTTAACTTTAACCATAACGATAATCTTAACCTCAAGTTAATGTTAAGGTTAAGATTAAGGTTAAGGTTAGGTTAAGGTTAAGGTTATAGGTTTATTCAGGTTAAGGTTAAGGTTACGGTTAAGGTTGAAGTCAAGTTTAACTGTTTGGTTAAGGTTAAGGTTAGGTTAAGTTAAGGTTAAGGTTAGGTTAAGGGTAAGATAATGTTAAGGTTAAGGTTAAGTTTAAGGTTAGGTTAAAGCCAAGGTTAAGGTCAAGGTTAAGGTTAAAGCCAAGGTTAAGGGTAAAGTTAAGGTCAAGGTTAGGGTTAGGTTATATTTAAGGTTAAGGTTAGGTTAAGGGTAAAGTCAAAGTTAAGGTTAACGTGAAGGTTAAGGGTTACGGGTTTAGTCAGGTTAAGGTTAAGGTTAAGGTAAATGTTAAGGGTAAGGTTAAGGTTAAGGGTTTTGTCAAGGTTAGGGTTAGGGGTAAGGTTACGGTAAGGTTAGGGTTAAGGTTAGGGGAAGGTTAATGTTAAAGTTAGGTTAAGGCAAGGTTAAGGTTAAGGTAAGGTTAAGGTTAAGGTTAAGGTTACGGGTTTAGTCAGGTTAAGGTTAAGGTTAAGGGTTTTTTCAAGGTTAGGGCTAGGTTATAGTTAAGGTTAACGTTAGGTTAAGGGTAAAGTTAACGTTAAGGATTTGGTCAAGGTTAGAGTTAGGTTATAGTTAAAGTTAAGGTTAAGGTTAAGGTTAGGGTTATGGTTAGGGTAAAGGTTCAGGTTAAGGTTAAGGTTAAGAATTTGGTCAAGGTTAGGGTAAAGGTTCAATTTAAGGTTAAGGTTAAGAGTTTGGTCAAGGTTAGGGTTAAGGTTAAGGTTAAGGTTAAGGGGGTAAGGTTAAGGTTAAGGGTTAAGGTTAACGTTAAGGTGAGGGGAAGGTTCAGCTTAAGGTTAAGTTTAAGGTTAAGGTTTTGGTCAAGGTTAGGGTTAGGTTATAGTTAAGGCTAAGGTTAAGGTTAAGGTTACAGGTTTAGTGAGGTTAAGGTTAAGGTTAAGTTTTTGGTCAAGATTAAAGTTAAGGATTTGGTCAAGGTTAGGGTTACGTTATAGTTCAGGTTAAGGTTAAGGTTAAGGTTAAGGGTAGGGTTAAAGTTAAGGTTAAGGGTTTGAACCTTTACCCTAACGTTAACCTTAACCTTAACCTTAACCAAACACTTAACCTTGACAAAACCCTTAACCTTAAACTTAACCTTAACCTTCTCATAACCATAACCTTAACCTTACCTTAACCTAACTGAATTTTAACCTTGACCTTGACCTTAACATTAACATTAACCTTACCCGTAACCTTAACCTTAACTTTACCCTTAACCTTAAATTTATGCTTAACCTAAGCTTAACCTTAACCTTACTCTTAAGCTTATATTAACCTTAACTTTAACCTTACCCTTAACCTTCAACTTCACCTTAACTTTACCCTTAACCTTGACTTTACCCTTAACCTAACTAAACCCGTAACCTTAACCTTAACCTAACCTTAACCTTCCCATAACCTTAACCTTAACCTTAGCTATAAGCTAACCTTAATGCTGAACTTAAATACAACGTAACCCTCACCTTGACCGAACCCTTAAGATTAACCTTAACATTGACCTTAACCTTACCCTTAACCTTACTCTTAACCCTAACCTTAACCTTACTCTTAACCCTAACCTTAACCTTTCTTTTAACCCTAACCTAACCCTAACCTTAACCTAAGTTTAACCTTCACCAAACCCTTAACGTAATCTTAAACTTGACTTTACCATAACATAACCTTAACCTTGACCTTGACCTTACCCTTAACATTAACCCTAACCTTAACCTTAACCTGACTAAACCCGTAACCTTAAACTTAACCTTGACCTTAACTATAACCTAACCCTAACCTAACCCTACCCTTAAGGTTAATGTTAGGTTATAGTGAAGGTTAAGGGTAAGGTCAAGGTTAAGGGTAAATTTAAGGTTAAGGTTAAGGTTAAGGTTGAGGTTAGGCTAAGGGTAAAGCTAAGGTTAGGGTTAGGTTAAGATTAATGTTAAGGTTATGTTTAGGCTAATGTTAAGGTTAATGTTAGGGTTAAGGTTAAGGTGAAGGTTAAGGGTAAGGATAAGGTTAAGGTTAAGGTTAAGGTTAGGTTAAGGTTAATTTAAGGGTAAAATCAAGGTTAAGGTTAAGGTTAAGGTTATGGTGAAGGTTAAGGTTATGGTTAGGTTAAGGGTAAAGTTTTAGATTAAGGTTAAGGTTAGGGGAAGGTTAGGTTAAGGTTAACCTTGACCTTGACCTTAACTTAAACTATAACCAAACCTTAACCTTGACCAAACCCTTAACGTTGACCAAACCCTTAACCTTAAAGTTAGGTCAAGGTAAGGTTAAGGTTAAGGTTTAGGTTAGGGGTAAGGTTAGGGTTAAGGTTAAGCTTAAGTAAGGGTTTGGTTAAGGTTAGGTTTAGGTTACAGTTAAGGTCAAGGTTAAGGTTAAGTTATGGTTAAGGTTAAGGTTACGGGTTTAGTCAATTTAAGGTTAAGGTTAAGGTAAGGGTTTGGTTAAGGTTAGGTTCAGGTTATAGTTAAGGTCAAGGTTAAGGTTAAGTTATGGTTAAGGTTAAGGTTACGAGTTTAGTTAGGCTAAGATTAAGGTTAAGGTCAAGGTTAAGGTTAAGGATAGGTTAAGGTTAAGGTTAGGGTTAAGGGTAAAGTTAAGGTTAAGGTTAATGTTATGGGTAAGGTTAAGGTCAAGGTTAAGGTTCTGTTAAGGGTAAAGTCAAGGTTGAGGTTACGTTAAGAGTTTGGTCAAGGTTAATGTTAGGTTATATTTAAGGTCAAGGTTAATGTTAGGTTAAGGTTAAGGTTAGGGTTAGGGTTAGGTTATAGTTAAGGTCAAGGTTAGGTAAAGGTTAAGGTTAAGGGTAAAGGTTCAAGTTAAGGTTAAGGTTAAGGGTTTGGTGAGGTTTAGGGTTAGGTTATAGTTAAGGTCAAGGTAAGGTTAAGGTTAAGGTTAATGTAAGGTTAAGGTTAAGGTTAAGGTTAAGGTTAATGTTAAGGGCAATGTTAAGGTTAGGGTTAGTTTAAGGTTAAGGTTAAGGTTAGGTTAAGGGTAAAGTTAAGGTTATGTTTAGGTTAAGGTTAAGGTTAAGGTTATGGTTAGGCTAAGGTCACGGTTAAGGTTAAGGTTAATGTTAGGTTAAGGTTACGCTTAGGTTAAGGTTAAGATTAGGTTAAGGTTAAGGTTAAGGTTAAGGTTAATGTTAAGGGTTTAGTCAAGGTTGGGGTTATGTCAAGGTTAATTTTAAGGGTTTCGTCAAGGTTAGGGTTAGGTTATAGTTAAGGTCAAGGTTAAGGTTAAGGGTAAGGTTATAGTGAGTTTAACTGTAAGGTTAAGGTTAGGTTAAGGTTAAGATAAGGTTAAGGTTAAGGGTTTGGTCATGGTTATAGTTAGGTTAAGGTTAAGGTTAAGGTTAAGGTTAGATTAAGTTAAGGTTAAGGTCAAGGTTAAGGGTAAGGTTAAGGTTAGGTTAAGGTTAATATTAATGGTTTGGTTAAGGTTAAAGGTAAGGTTAAGGTTAAGGTTAAGGTCAAGGTACGGTTAAGGTTAAGGTCAAGGTTAGGTTATAGTTAAGGTCAAGCTTAATTTTAGGTTATAGTGAATTTTAAGGTTAAGGTTAAGGTTAAGGGTGAAGGTTAAGGTTAAGGTTAATGTTAAGAACCGTAACCTTAACCTTCACCCTTAACCTGAACCTAACCTTAGCCTTAACCTTAACCTTAACCTTCTCCTAACCCTAACCTTAACATTAACTTGAACCTCAACCCTAACCTTAATCTTAACCTAACGTTAACCTTGAATTTACCCTTAACCTTAACCTTAACTTGACTAAACCTGTAACCTTAACCTTAACCATAACTTAACCTAACCTTCACCTTAACTATAACCTAAACCTAACCTTAACCAAACCCTTAACCTGAACCTTAACCATAACCTTAACCTTAACCATCCCATAACCATAACTTAAACCTTAAACTTGACCTTACCAAGGTTAGGGTTAGGTTATAGTTAAGGTCAAGGTTAGGTTAAGGTTAAGGTTAGGTAAAGGTTAAGGTTAATGTTAAGGTTAGTCGGGTAAGGTTAAGGTTAAGGTTAAAGGTAAGGTCAAGGTTAAGGTGAATGCTATGGATATGGGAAGGTTAAGGTTAAGGTTAACGTTAGGTTAAGGTTAATGTTAGGTAAAGGTTACGAGTTTAGTTAGGTTAAGGTTAAGGTTAAGGTTAAGTTATCCTTAACCCTTAACTTTACCCTAGCCTTACCCTAACCTTAACCTTAACCTTAACCTTAACCTAACCTTAGCCTGTACTTTACCCTTAACCAAACCTTAACCTTAACTTTACACATAACCTTAACCTAACCCGAACCTTGACCAAACCCTCAACCTTAAACTTAACCTGAATAAACCCGTAACCTTAACCTGACTAAATCCGTAACGTTAACGTTAACCTTACCCTTAACCTTCAACTTAACATTAACCTTAACCTTAACTATAACCTAACCCTAACCTTGACCAAACGCTTAACCTTAACCTTAACTTTAAACTTAACCTTCCCCTAACCTTAACCTAACATTAACCTGGACTTTACCCATAACCTTAACCTAACCTTAACCTTAACTTTACCCTTAACCTAATATTAACCTTAACCTAGCCTTAAACTTACCCTTAACCTTGACCTTAACCTTATCTTAACCTAACCTTAACCTTAACCTTAATTATATCCTAACCCTTACCTTGACCAAACCCTTAACGTTAGCCTTATCCTAACCTTAAACCTAACCTTAACCTAACTATAACTTTACCCTTAACCTTAACCTTGACCTACACTATAACCTAACACTAACCTTGACTTTTCCCTTAACCGTGACCTTACCCTGACCTTAACCTGGACTTTACCCTTAAATTAACCTTAACCTTCACTATAACCTAACCCTAACCATTACCAATCCCTTAACCTTAACCTTAACTTGACTAAACCCACAACCTTAACCTTAACTTGAATAAACCCTTAACCTAACCTTAACCTTAACCTTGACCTTGACCTTGACCTTAACCTTATCCTTAACCTTAACCTTACCCTTACCCTTAACCTTAACTTTTCCCTTAACCTAACCTTACCCTTAACCTTAACCTTATCTTAACCTTAACTATAACCTAACCCTAACCTTGACCAAACCTTAACCTTAACCTTAACTTTACCCTTAACCTAACTTTAACCTTAACCTTAACCTTGGTGAGGGTTAGGTTAAGGTTAAGGTTAAGGTTAGGTTAATGGTTTGATGAAGGTCAAGGTTAAGTTTAGCTTAATTGTAAGGTTATGGGTAATGTTAAGGTTAATGTTAGGGTAAGGTTAGGGTAAGGTTAAGGTTAAGGTTAGGGTAAGGTTAAGGATAAGGATAAGGTTAATGTTAGGGGGAGGTTAAGGTTAAAGTTATGTTAATGTAAGTTTAAGGTTACAGTTTAAGTCAGGTTAAGGTTAAGGTTAAGGTTAAGGTTAAGGTTAAGGTTAGGTTATGGGTAAAGTTAAGGTTAGGGTTAGATTAACGTTAAGGTTAAGGTTATGATTAGTCTAAGGTTAAGGTTACGGTTACGGTTAGGTTAAGGTTAATGTTAAGGTTTGGTCAAGGTTAAGGTTAGGTTAATGTTAAGGTCAATGTTAAGGTTAGGTTAAGGGTAAATTCAAGGTTAAGGTTAGCTTAAGGTTAAAATTAGGTTAAGGGTAAAGTTAATGTTAAGGTTAGGTTAAGGTTAAGGCTAAGTTTAAGGGTAAAGTTAAGGTCAACGTTAAGGGTTTGATCAAGGTTAGGCTTAGATTAAGTTTAAGGTTAAGGTTAGGTTAGGATAAGGTTAAGGTTAAAGTTAGGTTAAGGTTAAGGTTACGGGTTTATTCAGGTTAAGGTTAAGGTTACGGTTAAGGTTAAAGTCAAGGGTAAGGGTTTGGTTAAGGTTAAGGTTAAGGTTAAGGTTAATGTTAGGTTAAAGATAAGGTTAAGGTTAGGTTAGGTTAGGTTAGGTTAAGGTGAAGGTTAAGGTGAAGGTTAAGGTGAAGGTTAAGGGTAAGGTTAAGGTAAGGTTAAGGTGAAGGTTAAGGTGAAGGTTAAGGGTAAGGTTAAGGTAAGGTTAAGGTTAAGTGTTGGTGAGGTAAATCCCCTTTGCAGACAGAGGTGATCCCACTGGCCCTAGAGTGGGTCTAGCCATAAACAGGACACGTTATGACATAAATTCCTAGTTAACGGATGGACGTAGATTCGATAAATAACTTACTGTATATCCTGCGCTATTGTTGTTGTCAAATGAGTGGCTACGTCTCGCTCCTGGTTCGACAGATCATGATCCGCTCATTCTCACACTCGGATACCTGCACATACACAAGAAACAAAGATGATATACAACATACTATTTCGCATCTGTAACTATCAGTCAGCCGAAGAAAATTAAATCAATGCATCAATAAACACAACACAAAGATGGAACCAATACCATAGTCGAGTCTATTATTGAAAGGAAGGAAGAGTACAACCAAGCTTCGACGTTGCAGTCTCCTCCAACAGGGTTCCAGCAGAGCGTGTCTCACAAAGATCGTTGGGAATTCAGACAGGGCTCTCTCTATGGAATTCTCCTTGGTTCTACCTTCTCAATAGTGATTACTCAGCTATAGTATCTCTTCTCCTAGTTCAGCTTCTTGGCTATATGTTCAGCTAGCTTTTGTAAAGGGAGAAGGCCTGTTTATATAGAGGAAGAGGGAGAGGTTAGGATCCTTATAATCATGGAGGGGAGTCCTATCTTCAAATAATGTTCCATGGGAGGTTAAAAACCACTACCTAAAGGAAAAGATACGTGGCTCATCAAGTTTAACCACTTGCTATGACTCATCCCTAAGGTCGTTAAAGGAAACTTCCGCCTCTAATTTGTTAAAAAACATTCCCAAAAAGGTTGGTGCGGGCACAACAAAGAGAAAGAGTGCCAGCTGGCGTGGCCTCTAGTGTAAATCCTCCACACTGGCGCAAGGGGTGAACTGGCTACCCGCGCCAATGCCAAAACATAGGTTTTTATGGGCTTTCTGAGGAAATGTTCAATAGGAGAAATAATACTGCTTGTTAGCCACCTATAAAAATTTGTCATACCAAATGGTGGCTAAATATTTTTTAGCCTTCAAGAGATAGTTTCCTTTGAAAACTTATCATATTTTGAAGTCTTATAATGTTCTTTACCCTTTGAGTTAATCTTCACTGCTATTTCACTGTTAGTCCTAAAGTACGTGCTGTTTACCAAGAAATACTGCTTAAAAACTCCATTTTCCATCATTCCACTCCTCCTTTTCACTCACCAATAACCCCATTTTCATCCTTATTTCCTTCATAAATTCCCTCCATTAACCTTCATTTAACCTCCAAGATCATCTCAAAACCCCCTTTAAACCTCATATCTTACCTTTATCTAGTTTAAAAACCCTTTCTTCCCTCTATCGGAACCCTTACTTAGCCTTAAAAACCCTGTTTTTGGCCTAAAAATCAGTTTTAGCACTATAAAGTATTTAAGCCCCCAAGGGTTATTTCCTTTAGCCCCTTCCTCCATGCATCCTAAATCCCACAATCAGGCACTAAAGGAATCAAAAACCTTTCCCGAACCCCTATTTCCTTTTATTTTTCCATTCCCGACATGTAATATTTTAAATGAATCTCGGCAATTTATCTGCAGAGATCAATGGCCATTGGGCCACCTTTCCTCTGCCTTTTCACCTTTCGTCCCTTTTCTCTTTTCAACATGATCCGCTCCTTCCTTTAATCGTGACCGTTCGTTCTTAAGATCCTACAATCGGGACTTAATTTGATAGTATAAACTCTCCATTTGATAAATCACTCCGCCAAATAACTTTTTCCACTATGTGAAAAAGTTACTGACACATCCTGTAGTCCCACCATCCATCGTATGTGCATCTCTCACCCCATTGCGTGTGATCCACACCGTCGGATCTGGAGCCTCCAATCTGACGGTGGATGTTTCATATCACAAATTTTTTGTGCCCGATGCTTAACGCCAAAATATTTTGCAAAATAGGCGATATTGAAAGGGACAGGTGTCAAGCGATGTATGGAATAACATTTTTTCGGGAAATACTGCCTACCCCCAAAATATTTTGTGAAAACCGCTGCCAGTTTTCCTCCATACCGCTACCCTCCTTAAACTCATTTTCACTTTTAATCTTAACCATCGATCTCTGAGATCGAACGGCTTGTGTTATATCACAACCCAATTCATTTTCCAATCGTCTATTCTCCCAAACACTCCATCGAAATTTCTCCGTCATCGATCTCTGAGATTGGACGGTATTGTGTTAATCTCACCCCCCATCCATGTCCCACCTAACTTGCCCCCGAAAATTTTCATCAAGAAATATCGACCGTTGATTGCTCTAATCCAATGGCTCCTATTCGTTGTCACGCCCAAACTTCCATTTGCACCTAGTTAGCTGCTCTACCGGGTTTTCCTCCCATTTTTCCGCTACATCCACATTTTTTCTCATAGCTCCTCCACCCTCACGAGCCTCTGAAGTAGTCTTTCCCACTCCCGCATGTTTTTTATGATGTGTTTATCATTTTTTGTAGGTTTAATGGTGTTTTATCTCTATTTTTCCCCACAGTCACAGGTAGGTGACAGAAATATCCAGGGTGACAATCCTGCAACCTAAATATCACGTAGGGGATGAATAAAGGGTTGATTTCAAAGCTAACAGTCGATCAATCACGGTCATTGGCCCACAAAAAAACCCTCCAGATCAGTAAACCCCGGAAACCTATACAGAAGAACAGAGTTAAAGGATTAAATCATAAGATTGAAGATTAATAGTTTAAATCTACTGTTTAAGAGGATAAAGACACAATTCAAAGACAAAGATGGTTTAAAAAGGCTTAGTGAAGCCTAAAGCCCATGTCACAGTCAGATCAGTTGAAGGAAGCCTCCATTGCCACATCAGAGGCTAAAATATCCTTTCAGCTACTAAAAGTGCCACATGCAGCTTCAATAAATCAAAAGAAGGCATAGCTATTGCCCAGTCAGAAGATATTTCCCTAAAGATAGCTAAACAGTTATTTAAAAAAAAATCATATATTTTAAAACTGTCAGTAAAGTTATTGTAAAAGATAAAGAAATCCTTGAAGTCAATATTTTTTTCCACTAGGCCTAAAAAACATAAATGGAATAAATGAAACAAATTTGTAATTCAATGCATTCCTGCCTTATGCCTTGCATGGTTTTCAAGGCTAGGAATTTCATTTAGTATAGAATTAATGATACTCAACCCTTGAAACTCTTCCACCTTCTCATTTCCTTATAAAATCTCCTTGAGGAGCACATTGTAAAGGGTTTTTTGTTGGAATTTGATGTAATAGTTTTTGTATTGAATCATTCATGAGTGTAAATAAGTTCTAAAGCTCTGAAGCTCTGTTAAGTTATTGAAGAAGTTAGGCTGAGAAGAGAAGTTGAAGCTATGATAAATAATTGGACGTTGTCGTTTGTAACTGGATTGAAAATCAATATAAAAGATGATTCTTGGGATCCCCGTCTATATCATTGGTCAAGCACCTCTTACTGTTATTTTTTTCCTTTCATGTGTTCCATTTTGTTCACTTTTCTCTGATAAAGAACAACAAGAATAGAGCTAGGACTTACTGCTAAAGTACCCTACTCTCACTAATAGGCTTTATCTATTTGTTTTCTGCTAATTGTGATATTTCAGAATGACTTAAATTAAGTATACACATTATCAAGGAATGTTGGTTAGTCCATGTCTTGAAGTGCAAAACCTGAAAGGAATTTCTTGAATGATATTTTCATTACATGCTAAATAGATTTAAACTAGGAAATTTTATGGTTTTCCCTGTCTTCTAGTTATTCCTCCAAAGGTTGTTTGAAAGTTTCCTTGAGAGTATGTTGAAAGAAAGCCTGGATTTTAATGAAATCTGACCTGATCTTAAGTTGCACTTTTTTTTCTTATCTGTTTTCATCCCTTCTAAAAGTAGTCTAGTGTGATTACTGGATTGTTGTCTGATAAGTTAGCTTTAATACAAGCTTGTCCAAAGAAGTCTATGGTTAGCCCTATCCTTTGGCTGGTTTCAAACAGTTGCTTAAAAAGGCTTTTCTTGTATGGAAAGTTGATAAATCTTTGTTGAAATTATTGGCTTTTTCCACTTTCTCAACACTTTTAATGTTCCACTCCATCATTTAAATATAAAGGATATTTTGATATAGATGACTTTCCCCTTGGACCACTCTTGAAATTGTTTTACAATTAAACCCTTTTGTTACTCCATTGCCCAATGGATTAAAGCTGCTTCACACTAATCCTATCTGCTGAACACTTCTCAATATACTTGCATATTCATCCTTTGAAACTCTTTCATTTTGTGATATTCCATCCAGTTAAAGATCATACCCGACCAACCAAACAGACAAAATCCCTTGTTCTTCATAACTAGCCTAATATCATACTAAAAGCCTTAAAGATAAATCAATCATTGCACTTATAGAGAGATCCCTCTCTAGATTTAGGAGGGCTAGATCGTAGAATCCCAAAGTGGTTTTTGATGTAGTCTCTGCAGTGTTTAGTCTTGCAATTCTACTAAATTACATAGACCTAACATTCTTGGTGAACATACTAGGGATTATTTGAGTAAAATCCTTAAAACAAAACACTCATTGTTCAGTGCAGTATAAGTAGCTTTCTTCAAGCACTACCAAAGAAAATGGTGATCATGATAAGACTTATTTGAATTAGTGACAAACTAAGTAACCCTTAGGATTCTTATAGAGACTTATCAAACCTTGAAGGAATCAGCTAGCTAAGCCATAAGAGTAAACTCTGTTTGTCTCATCACCATAGCTAAGTGTTGAAATAGATTTAGGACCCTCTCATAACCTATAGGACTGAAAAAACTCAGAAAACCCAAAACATTTAGATTGGTATATGGTGGTGGACCATAAAACATTTTACCTCCAAAAGAGCTAAAAATTTCCACCCGATGACTCCATTGGCCTCCAGTAGGCCTAATATCCCTCCAGTATTTTTAAATCCCTTTGGGATTGAATTAAGCAAACCAAATCATATTGTTGGTGGACAGAAAATTTAAATCATCCACCTGGAAACTCCACAACTCTTAAAAGACCAAATGACTCCACTGGTATAAGACTCTGAACTGGTTGACAAGATACAGTGACCTCTTTTCTGATTTACAAACATGGATTTAGACATTGTTGAGGAGGTAAATCCCCTCTGCAGACAGAGGCGATCCCTACTAGCCCAGCAGGGGTCTAGCAATAATAAAAAATGTTACGACGCAAGTTCCTAGTTACGAATGAAAAGACTAAAGATGGAAGCCTACCTGGAATCCAATGCTACGATCTGAAGAAGAAAGCGTTCCCGTTCCTCAGCCTCGGCAGATCACGATCCCCCACGATCTCCGCGGATGGACACCTGCACATGCAAGAAAAAAATAGATACAAGCATAAAATCCGGCATACGTAACTAAATATCAGTCAGAAAGGATATTACTCATATTAACATAATCGAAAACAGAGTGGAACCATAATCGTAATCATTCATTAAATAACAATCGAAAGAGATTACAACCAAAGTTCTGACGTCGTGGTCTCCTTCGGATGGGTCTCCAGTCGTTCACGTCTTGCAAAGCTCACCAGGGAAAGGGCAAACCTCTCCTGAGTCTCTCGACAATAGTCTCCTTACTTGAGTCGGCCTTAAGGGAAGGAAGAGGGCTCTTACAGCACAAAAGGCTCTTGGGAATTTGGAGATTCAAAGCTTAGGCACTTCAAGACTAGCTTGCCATGGAATTGAGCAGGCTTTTATAGATGGGGAAGGAGGAAGTTGGGATCCCTATTATTGTGGGATTGGCCCTATCAACAAGGAAGGTTCCATGGGAGGTGGCAAAACCACTTCCCTTCCATAGAACTCCTGCAGCCAAACCTCCCAACTCAAGATAGGCAATGGTTCTGAGTTTGTTGAAACTCAACTTCCGCCATCTTTATTTAAAAAACACTCCTTAAATTGGCTGGCGCGACCACTGCTCTGGGACAGAGCGCCAGGTGGCGCGGCCTCTTTGTAGGATTTCCCCCATTGGCGCGAGTACTGAACTGTTTGACCGCGCCAATGCAAAAAAGAGGTGTTTTTCATGATTTTTGCAAGGAGATGTCTTAAAGGCAATTATAGATCATGCTTAGAGGAATGCTTTGATGATGGTTTCAAGGCATGACAATGTTCACAGGTCACAAAATGGGTCCTCCATTGTGCGGGATGGGAAATGGTAGGGACGGTGACAAATTACTGTGTAACAAATGCCCCCTAAAGTATGAGGCCCGAGAGAGAGGGGTGAAATGCTTTACGAGAACATGTTCAACTGAAGGCCCGCCGTCGGAAAACCTGCGCAGAAAGATACAACTGATATCTCAAGTACATGATGTATATGTGGTATGGACGCAGCCATCCGAAACAGAGTATGCTATAATCCGGATCCGGGGTATGGGCGCAGCCATCCAACTAAGATCAAACAAATAGACTCAGGTATGGTCGCAGCCATCCAATCAGTGAGTCATGTACATAATGATAATAATCCACAATCGCAGCCTGGATTACAACGGACACAATCCAGGGTCTTGCGCTCCATCTCGACCCAAACAAAGTACAAGTTCAAGCATGCGAATATGTGAGCTGAAGTCGAACATGCAAGAACATCGTCTGATTACCAGCCAATGATGAAAGCTGTTAACAGACGCGAGAGGAACCACCAATAATGACAATGGTCCTCAAGGTACTACAGGTACAATCTATGGCGTGTGAATCAATGAGTTGGCGTCGAACACCCACAGAATCACTCGATCGGAGGCCAATGATGAAAACCTCACGTCGAATGCGACGAACCTGCCATTGAGGCATGCAGGCTCCAAGGTACCATAAAGGAGTCTCTAGATCAGCTTCTTGGATAATGAGCTGAAGTCGACAGGAACTGACCTTGATCGAAGGTGGGCCATAATGTTTCCCACATCATCGACACGAGACAGAGGAACATGATGTTTTGTTGTGAATCAGGATCGTATGAGAATCAGAGGGAGGTTGATATTGGCAGAGGCCAACTTCTCTTGAACATATAAACGGCACGACAGTGGACTTGGCAGTATTTGACATCGATAGATCAGAGGTCATGGTGACAAGGAAATGAGCAGAGGAGAGGTCAAAAGGGATTATCCAAACCCATGGAGGCAAAGTGAAGAAACGAGATGAGATGTCCCCAACCCGACACGAATGCAGACAAGTGCCATGTTCAAGAGCGACATACTGCTGACGACAACAACGATGGTTCCATTTTTCCCCCACCATTTCTGGCGAGTACCCCAATTATTTTTTATAACAAGCTTGAAGGGGATAGCATATGCTTGTAATATAAGTCCTCCCTTTGGGCGAATCCATCCTAGTGCATTGAACGAGTCCTAGGAAGGAGGAACTCGGAGAACGTCATTTCAACTGAATCTGATGTCATCAGGGTTTAACGAGTCTGACAAAGGAAGAACTCGGCGTCTTTTCATACTTAGAGAGTTTGAAAAGACAGCGGAAAAGTAAACTCCACAGGTCCCTTTTCATGAATAGTTCCTCAAATCCGAAAAGGTAGAAAACAATATCCGAGAAAACCTCCTAGTCGCGATAGGATAGGGTATTCCTTTTTCGTAATCAATCCATCCCAGCCCGAAAAAGGGTTAAACGTATACTGGGTAGATGTCGATTCGTGTCCAATTTAACGAGATCGAAATGACAAGGGCCTCGACAATCTTTTCATATTTAGAGAGTCAGAAAAGAGCTGAAAGATGACTCCAAAGTGACTTTTTTGTGTATTTACCGAGTTCGAAAAAGTATAAAATACAACTCGTTTCCATCGTTAAAGTCGCAAAAACCTACTGCTGTACGTACCAAGCAAGCGTAAAATCCATTTTCGACATAACATATAAAAATATTCAATAAAAATGACTTTTTACAACTCATTTCATGTCAAAAAGTTATAAATATGTCAAATTGGTACAAATAAAATTACATTTACTATTTACCTTGGATAAAAAGCAACAGTGGTCCATTTGGAGTAGAAACTTCTGACGGTGATTGCGACGAATCCAGTTGACCATTCAGCTTATCGTCTGCTATAGGTAAGAGGCGCTCCCTTGCTCTTCATTTTCATCCAATTTTTAATAGTTTTACCCTGTAAATCAGTTTTCTAGAGCCATTTTTGAAAATTTAGGGCCGCGCTCATTGGCACGGGTATCGGGCACGGACCCGTGCCAATGGGCTCTTTTATACAAAGGGCCCGTGCCACGTGGCGTGGCTGTTCACAAAACAGCCGCGCCAGTGGCCGAACCTAAAAATCCGCCTAAAATTTCGACATTTAGACCAAATTGCATGGAATTTGAGACTCATCAGAGATCTAACTAAGGGTTCATGGCCATATGAATGCAGGTAATCAATCAAAATGGCAATTGAATGGAAAGAACAAGAGCATGGAGAAGAGGATGAACAAGCCATGCAAAGTCAAGCTTGCATGAATGCTCTTAGAAACTGTGGGCTGAAAAAATTCTTCCTCACACCGTGTCTATGAGCTCAGCCCGAGCTCCTCCAGTATTTAATCAGTATCTAGGATGAACATGAACAGGTGTTTAGGTTACGAGACCAGGTATTAGAGCTGGAGGTTTCTGATGTTTATTTTATCACTGGATTGTCCCGCAGAGGTCCGATCCCTGTCTTGACTGGAAGCAGACCATCTGGGGATAAGATGGAAGAAGTGATGGCACGAGTGTGCCAAGGAGCACAAATGGGATCAGGCAGCAAGAAAGTGGATATCCACACTATCCCTGATCTAGCATTAAGAGTGGTCCTACATACCATCACGCGGGCTGCTGGGTCGCAGGCACCGTACGAGGCCACAAAGGCCCAACTCCTGCTGGTCTCAGAATGCATGAGTCCCCTGTTGTTCGACTGGGCAACAGTAGTAACAATCAATATGAAAAGGTAGCTCATGAAATGCAAATAGGGTAAACTAAAATAGTTTGGTTATGGTTCCATTCTGGTATCGTTCATTCTGGAACACTTACCAATCTTCCAGGGCCAAGGGGCCGCAGTAGCAGATCCGATACCACGAGAGCCAAGAATGGCTCACTGGGCTGCATTGATGCCCAGAGCTGGAGGCGGCCAATAGATGTCCTGGAGGCTGGAATTCTTTAGGTGGTTACGGCGCCAGCTAATTGTCATGGAAGACTGGCCCTATGTAGGAACTGACTTTACCGGAGACCCAGATCTCCCACTGCCAGAAGGAGATGACTGGGACAAGGAGTTGGGTAAGACCTCATGTTTTTTGATTTTATATTTTTATGTTTTTTTGTTAATACACATTCGTCCTAACACATTTTATATATGCATGCAGATGTGGGACCTGAGAGACCAGGTGGGATGTCTCCAATCTCTCGAAGGATACAACTCACCCCTGATCCTCAGGGAGAGGGCACCAGAGGAGAGGAGTTGATCCAGAATCTAGAGGGCATTGCCCACGGGATCCTAGACTATGCTCGGCTGGGAGACGTACCGATGGCATACCAACGCCACACGGTGGGAGTTCCGAGTCGGATCCACCAAATCCTGAGACGCTTAGTGTGTGCAGTCACGTGCTATCATGAGCACCATGCGGATTAGCTCTTAGGATTTATACCACACCTATTTTTTGAGAGACATGCCGTCTCCAGATGTACTTAAGACGACTATGTATATTTTGACTTTTATGTGACACACTCTATGTAAACATTTTGATATCTATATATATGTGCATATCTATTTCTGGATGGATCTTTCTTTACATGTGATGATGATTTATAAATTGCGCAAATGTCTGTCTAATACCAAATTTTCTACTGCATCTGTTAGTGTATTCAAATGCCTGGGTTTATGATGATATGTAATGTAGTCAAAATTTCTTTCCAGTAATCGAATACACAGATACAGACGTAAGATGGACGGGTTTCTTACCGAATAGTGTCCGTTCAGTTGTAACACCACAAATTGCGAATCTAGATACACGAGCAATTCACGGATACCAAGGTTTACTGCCTCAGTTAATAATTCTAACACAGCACTATATTCCACGATGTTGTTCGTGGTACGTCCTAGACACACTCCTTGCAGGTTGATCAACTCACCAGCAGGATCATAGATTACCCAGGCTGCTGAAGACAGATTCCTGGTACTGCGGGAGGCACCATCCGCGAAACCAACAAATGGATGAAAAGACATCTGCACAACCAGGAAGACCCGATCAGAAGAAAGATGTTTACAAGGCACACCACACAATACATGCACACAAATGAAAATCACACACCTATGTACACACACCACACCAAGAAATCACTTCAGGCATAGTACTTTTTAAGGTACAACCCATTTCTGGGCTGCGCCAGCGGAACTCCTTCATAATCTATAAGCTCGTAGGCCCCATTTTTCAAAACACGTTTTACTATATAGGGCCCATGCCACATAGGCTGGAGCTTACCGGCTCCAAGCTTATCATGTGCTTGATCGTACAAGAGGACGAGGTCTCCTTCGATAAAAGAACGGGGAGAAACAGATTGATCAAAATGAGTTTTGACCCTCTTCTTTTGTGCTTCGATAACCAAAGCAGCCAGATGACTGGTTTCATCTAACCGTTCCAGATATAGAAGACGTTCTTCCTCGGCAGAAGTACCAGGTAGAAGCTCCACAGCTAATTTTAATGAAGGGATTTCACATTTAACCGGCAGAGTGGCTTCCAGACCGTACACCAATTGAAATGGTGTGAATCCAGTTGCACTCTTAGCAGATGTTCGGTATGCCCAGAGAGCTCAAAACAGTTGGAGATGCCAATTGGATTTATGAATACCAACTGTTCGCTGAAACATAGTGACCAAAACCTTGTTCACTGCTTCAACCTGACCATTCGCTTGAGGGTAGTATGGTGTTGAGCTGTCGTGACGCAAGCCCAACGTTGAAGTCAGCTCCGCCATCATGTAATCTCAGAAATGAGTACCGTGATCAGTAACGATGGCTTGAGGAACCCCGAACCATGCGATAACATGGTTGAATATAAATTGAGCAGCCATTTTCCCGTCAGCAGCTAGTGTAGGCATCGCCTCGGCCCACTTAGTGAAGTAGTCGACGGCGACAATGATATACGCATGCCCCCCGGACGAGTGAGGGTTACACGTCATAAAATCCATGCCCCATGTCACAAAAGGGCCGACGATAATAACGGGATGCAATGGCAATGGCGGCGTGCGCATCTTGCGCTGAAAAATCTGGCATGGATGACATTTACGGACTGCGGTGATACAGTCCTTGAATATGGAAGGCCAGAAATAACCTGCTCGCAGAATCTTCTGGGCAGTAGCATACCTGGACATATGTCCGCCACAGGCGCCACTGTGGCAGTCATTTAGGACCTTCTCAGCCTCTTCCAAGGTTAGGCATCGCCGGAGCACCGAATCTACTCCAACGCGATATAAGGTATCTCCTACTATATGGTAGGGTTGGGACTGGTGCCGAATCCGACGGCGGGCAGCTTTATCCAACTCAGACTGAAATGTCGAGGTCTGAAGATACACTATTATGTCACCGTACCAAGGGTCACGAGTACTGATGAGGAAAAGCGTTTCGTCCGGTATATGGTCTTCAGAGTGTGAGGGAACAGAGTCTGTAGGGAGATAAAATATCAAATCCGCGAAGACCAGTGATTTAGTTGACTTAGCAGTGGTGAACTCTAAGTCAAACTCCTGCAGGATCACAATCCATTTGGAGTACTTTCCCCCCAGTAATTGTCTAGAAAGAATATACGTCATAGGGTTGCAGTCTGAAACCACTGTTATCGTGCGCAAAAGGATGTAATGGTGAAAGCATTGTACAACGTGTACTGCTGCTAATGCCAACTTCTCGACATGTGCATAACGCGTTTCTGGGTCGAGAAGGTTCCGTGACAGGTAATAAACAACATGTTCATCACCGTGATCGTCATCCTGCACCAAGACCATGGCTATGGTGCTAAATGCGGCAGCTAGATATAAAGTGAAGTCGCGGTGGTAGTCCGGAGGACGAAGCAACGGAGCATTGACAAGCAACGTCTTCAGCTTCTCAAAGGATTCCTGAGCAATTTCGTCCCAATGAAAGGGAACGTTCTGCTTTAATAAACGAGTGAATCCTTTGGCAACCTCGGCATAATTCGGGATAAAGCGCCGAAGAAAATTCGCTTTCCCTTGCAGACTCTGTAACTGATACAGGGAGGAGGGTGATGGGAGATTTACGATGGCCTCGACCTTTAAAGGGTCAAGGCGAATTCCGTCTTTCGAGACTATGAATCCTAAAAGACGGCCAGAATCAACGCAGAAGACACATTTATGAGGATTGAGCCTGCTATTGTAGTGTCTGCAATGAAGAAAGATCTGGCGGAGATGCTCAGGATGGTCCTCTCGCTTACCCGAATGGGCTGGTAAGTCGTCCAGATAAGGCTAAACGATATGGCAAATGTCATGAAAAGCGTAGGACATCACACGCTGAAAAGTGGCTCCAGCGTTCTTTAAGCCGAACGGGAGTTTTCTGTACGCGAAAGTGCCCCACGGACAGATGAATGTGGTCTTATGTTGATCCTCAGGTGCAATATTGATTTGGTTATATCCTGAGAAACCGTCCATTAAGGAATAGAGCTCACTCCCGGCACATTCGTTGATGATCTGGTCGATAAACGGAGTGGGATAATTATCCTTTGGACAGGCGCGATTGACGTCACGATAATCCACACAGACTCGAATTGTACCCTGCTTTTTATCGACAGGGACAATGTTGTACACCCATTCTGTAATGGGGATGGGATAAATAAAACCCGCGTTCAGAAGTTTTTCAACTTCTGCCTTGATAGCGGCGGCTTTCCGAGGATGCATGGGACATAAGCGTTGGCGCACGGGTTTTGCACCTGGATAGGTTGGAATCTCATGCACTACAATACTAGGGTCAATCCCCGGCATTTCCTCGTAAAACCATGAGAAAAAATCTCTGAATTATTTGAAAAGCTCAGTATAGACTTGAATCTCATCGGGAGAACAAGTCACACCCACATGAATATTTTCAACACTCCCTGGTTTAACGGAGATGTTGATTGGAACAGTTTGAGTAATGTTACTCAGATTACCCTCCGAAAAAACCTCATGCGTCAAGATCGGTGTTTGAAGAGGAGGGGAAGGAACCTGAGTAGCATAACGCTCCAGACAATCAGTCATTGCCCCCAAGCTAGGCATAAACGAGGAGCGATGATGTCCATCGCCCCAAGGCAACTCCTCAAGAGACATAGTTTCAATGATAGCCTCATCGGAAGGAAAAGTCTCTCTGAGAGGATCAGGTGAATCAGCCTGACCAAGCCAGGGGGATTGAGAGTAGACGTCGAGAGCCATGCTCAAAGGAGCATGCTGAGGAGGTGGAGGATCCGATGCAGCAACAATCTCACAGTAGTTGATCTCTACTGGCATCAAAGGCATGGATTCTCCAAACTCATATACCTGCTCAGGTGTAGGAATGAGCCAGGGGTCATCGGACCTGGACAACATGTTGACTTGAGCGGTATGTGGTGGTGGTGCGGGAAAGATACCCATGAGGACTGGGTCTTTGAAGAGACCAGGTCCTACACTGTCCGGGGGATTCGGAATTTGATCCACGTATGGCACGTTGTTCTCAGAGTTAGAGGTGAAAAATGACAACTGATCCACTGTGACAATCTTGCCCTCGTGAGGGAACTTAATGAATCGAAAGATGGTGGACGGCACGCAAAGCATGGCATGGGTCCAACTGCAGCCAAGAAGTATATTGTAGTTGAGTTTAGCGTCAACCACTTCTACTTCTACATTGACAGTTTTTCCCTGTAATGTGATCGCGAGACTGTCGAGAATGCCCAGGGGTTTAGATTCCCGTCCATCAAATGCCTCAAGGGCATTGGGAGATGACGACAAGGCTGGAGAGCCGATGGCCTTCCAGCAAGCGGAGGACATAACGCAGGTAGATGCACCCTCATCTACGATGGCCCTATGAATGTTCAGACCGTTAATCCTGACTTGAATGACCAAAGCGATTTGATGTGGAAGCCGGGGAGTAAAATTCTCCAGATCGAAGGTGAGAAGACTCGAGTCAGTGGGATCAATGCCCCCGATCGCAGACAGTAAAGCCTTCCATTTTGAAGGACAACTTTGAAGAACCTCCAGTGCAGACATAGCACATGGTGCTTGTGCCAGATCCTCAACGATACTGTAATGTTGAGCGGCACGAGCGTTTGGGTTATAAGAAGATCTTCGAAGGACACCTTTGGGAGGTTGCTTCACAATGGGTTCCAGAGAAGGCTTCTCAATTTCCAATGGACCGGAGACAGGTAGGGGAGGTAGCCCATCCTGAACTGCCTTCCCGGGTGCTTTCCGCGATTCATTGTAATCCTTCGACCGCGTAGCGACAGAGATAGGTGCAACACTCTTCACCATGAAAACCTGAGACCCAAACGGTGCAGATGGTGACGGCTGTTCGACCATCTGGGTCTGCTGAGATGGAAATGGCTCTTTCAAAACAGCCGGAGTCCCTTTAGGGCCTTTAAGAAGTTGACTAACCTCGGATCGTCGTGGACAATCCTTAGTATAATGGTCCCCTTCATAGATGAGGCAAGGGTACTTCGGTTTACGCTGGGAGCCATCTTCAGTACGAGACTTAGATTCTAGTTTCGGGGCATCAGATTTAGATTTTCCTTTGCCCTTCTTCTTCCCTTTGGAGGATTTGTCCGCAGGATTGGCTTCAACGGCATTCACCTCTGCATTTTTACCAGAATCAGATGAGGCGGGATTGGCAGAGGTATTGTTGGAAGAATTAGCCTTCTGCTTCCCATTCAAATATTTCTTCTAATTCTGAGAGACAGAACCAATGACACCATCCACCGCAGGGGTCGGCGGAGCCTTAGTGGTCCCAGGCTGTGGTGCATCAGTCAAGATGTCATAAAGCGTGCCAGACTGTGAATAGACAAGATCCAGGTACTGGGCACGCGCGATGGTTTTTTCCTCTGTCACGCACGCTCCCATCGCGATATCCTGAGCGATTTTATTCACAAAGGAGGTGGTGAACCAGCGAGTCAATATCTGATCAGGTATGTGAAACTTGATCAGTCGATGACGGTGCCGCCACTCATGAATGTGCTCTGAGATGTGAGTCGCTTTATCCTGCTTCAGGGAAGTCAGGAGGTGCATCCCGGCTTCATACCGAACCGGTAACTGGAAATGCGTGAGGAAAGCCATGGCTAAAGAGTTGAAATCTTGAAAAATGCCACAGGATAACTCTATGTACCACTTAGCAGCAGCTCCAGTTAAAGTACACTGGAAGAGGCGTAGGCGAATCGAATCGTCAACCCAAGAGTTAGACGAACACCAAAGGTGATACGTCATCACATGCGCCTGGGGGTCCTCCCCAGCTTTTCCCTCAAACTTGGGAAAATCACCTGGTATCTTGGTGGGAACCGGAGGCCAATACGGATTATGTAAAATCGGATCATTGGTCAAATTTGAAACATCTGGCAGTTCCAACGTAGCCAGGAATGGAAATGGAGGATTAACTGCCATGCCAGGCCCAGGATGAGGTCTGGTACCCATACTCCGCGATGGTTGCGAATATCCTTGCCCCCACGGGTTCTGTCCCGTAGGATTCTGACCGTAGGGGGCGTAGGTCGTATAACCAGACTAATTTGGATGCTCGTAACCATAGTATGGGGCTTGATAACCAGGGTACGGACCCTGATTATGTGTCGGCCCTGTATAAGTAGCGTTTGGATTTGGCTGCTGAGTGTAGGTAGAACCGGGTGGAGGAGGATAATACTGAGAGCCTCTGGGGTGGTTATAGTTCGGTTGAGACTGACCATGAGGATAATAACCACCCTGAGGATGAGTAGGCTGCTGAAAAGTGGAACCCTGTGGAGCCTGATACGTAGGGCGCAACTCTTGATTTGGCTGTGGCATTGAATGAACCGGCTGCTGTGCAGGGTTAATGGAATGAGCGAGCTGCCCTGAATGAACAGGTTGACCCGACTGAGAGGGCTGACCTGAGTGAACAGGTTGTCCCGGGTGCAAGGGTTGACCTGAATGAGCAGGCTGACCCGGATAGACAGGCGGCGACAGTTGCGTAGGTTGACCTGGTTGTAAGTGAGCCCCAGGTTGTACCGGATGGACTGGTTGGCCTGGAGGTGGAACACCGGGTTGTACCGGATGAGCCAGTTGGCCTGGTGGTGGAAAAGGACCAGGTACTTGCTGGAAACCGGTTTTACCTGAAGCAGAACCATAGGATGGTCTTGGCTGATATGCAACGTTAGAAACGACAGGATACTGCGGTTGCATCGGTAAAGAAGGCTGGATTTGCCCCCCAGGACCATAAACCGGTCCCGGTTGGTACCCCGGCTGAGGTTGGATAGGTTGACCGGAAGGGCTGTAATACTGTCCTTGCGGACTGTACGATGGCCCTTGCTGGCTCGCGGGGTAGCCCTGGATGGGTTGCCCCTGTGGATCATAAAGATAGCCAGGTTGGCCCGCAGGTTGGCCTTGGAAAGGCTGTCCCTGCGGGTTATAAGCCTGGTTGTACGGTAAACCTTGAGCATAAAGATAAGCCTCAGGAGCAGGTAGATGCAAAATCTCCCCATGCTCTTTATACTGACCTGGGAAACCATACACGGGAGTACCATCCTGTGCATAGTGCGAAAAGTAAGATCGGTAGGGATCTTGGGAGGACAATCCAACCTCGGCGTTTGGCTGTTGCAAAGACAACCGATACTCCTCCGGGGAGATGTTCTCCGGTATAGCAGTAGCTAGATAAACATCTTCAGGAGTTGGCCCAGCCCTGGTAGCAGATGCTGAGACAACAGGAGAAGAGGCGGCCACACAGACAGTGGGCCGGATGGGAATAGATGTGACAGGCATCTGAGGAGACACCCCGGGTGTAGTAGCAGCTGGCCTCGAAGCAGGAGATGATATTCCCATAGAGGCTGCAGCTGAAATGATCTAACCCAGAGATCTGTATCCTTGTGGTAAAGAAGGACTGGCTGTTGACATGTTAGCCAGCTTAGAGTTGTCTCCCTCTAACAATCTACGCGGGAAGAGCTGATATTCTTCACCGGACATTGGGATTTCCTCACCAGAATCAATCATGGTTGATCCTGCCATTAAATCACGCAAAAGACGGCGAGGACTAGGAGGAAATACAATAGAAACAAAAGGCGAACCCGAGGTAAGAGAAAGGAAATCAACTCCTAATCTCAATTCAGACACAGGGTCCGAAAAGGGCCAATTGAACTCAACTGGTCCTCCAAAGGGTTGCTCAGTAAGAACCGGTCCCCCGTCAGGAAACTCGGAAACAACAGGCTGCTGTGGTTCGACAGAGGATTGGGAAGCCTCTGAAGAATCGTCCGTGTAAGGACTACCAGTCGATGAAACCGAAGGTTCCGCCACTGTGGCAAAAGACCAGAGAAAAAGAAGCAAACACACACACGGGCTGAAAACGAGTTAAGGGCACACGTTCAAATGGTCAACAAGCAATATCTAAGTAGGCGTGTAATCGTGGGTGATTAATTTTTACCACATTGAAAAGTAAGAAACTCTATCGTTTCATATTTTAAGAGTCGAGAAACAATAGAAAGATGACTCTATCTCTTTCAGATTTGATACAAGAGTGAAAGGACAAGCGCTCGACGGTCTTTTCAAGTTTAGGGAGTCAGAAAAGACCAAATGACTGCTCAGGAAAAACTAGGCACAAAGGGTGTACCAAATATCCATGAATTGCAATAACACCTTGGTTTCAATAATGAAACAGAAATCAACCAAGGACTTTCCGTACGTGTAGGTAGTCTCCCCGAATGCTGTGTTCGGTGTATCACGGGTATAGGGTGGCAGACTCGGCTTCCTGTGGATAAAGGATTTAAAACCTAGAGGGGTCTCCCTTTATATACATGACGGTACGGGGAGCACAAGTCCGTACTAGCGCTGTCTAAAGCCAGAAGGTGAACGACAGCTGCTAGGTTTAAAGACGCCGGAACACGTCTCTAGCCTAGACCTCTAAAAATGTTTCGTTAAGTTTCAATTCTGCATTAGGTTAATTGAATAAATTTTAAAGTTGATCTTCGATTAAGTTTCAATTTTCAGGCCCTATCATATGTAGTGTCTTTAAAGACTCCTAAATGCAAAGCTACATGCCACAGTCCAACATTTCGTTCGATGAAAACTAGTTACATAAGAGTTGAGAGCTTTTACACAAACGAGATGATCGGAAGACAAACAATGAGGTCTCTAATGCAACTAATGAAATTGAAAACTTTTCATTCAGATCACTAATCACTAGCAAAATCGAAAAGATTACAATTTGCACTAATTCAACCAAAAGCACAAGAGATTTTTTTTTTGTAATTTTCAATGTTTGATAGCTAAATTGTACTAAACAAACTGAAAAAAAAAGGAACAACTTGAGAAACGATATTCGAGAGAGCAAAACAAACAAATTTCACTCAACAGCACAAGCAATCAGATCCCAAATTGATCAAAGTCTCTCAAAACCAAGAAAAGACTCAAAGGCTCCAATGGGCCGTGTGATCTAGGCCCAATGAAAGACCAAACAAAATTTGAATGAAGGAATGAGCAATCACCCAAAAATCGCAACAAAACAATGAACAACTACTAAGAGGATGTGGAGAATCAATCAGGAAGTTGACCGGACAAACGAAACACCAAAACTCCCAAGGAGGGCTCGATACACTAAGCCACTAGATGCCCTAGGGCTCAAAACGTGAAATCGATAGATAAAAGAAAACAACCAAAGGACAGAGGTGAATTCCCAATCAAACAGGCCTCCAACACACTCAGGCAGTTAGAAAATCAAGAAGAAAAACACTGACCAAACCCAGAGAGCTCAGAAATGAGGAAACTCAAAAACCTTACAGGAGTGGCGCGACTGTAAGGCTGAAACTGGTGCCAGAAAGAAATTGGCGCGGGCTAAACAAAAGCAACATGTGCCAATTGGCACGACTGTCGAGCTAAAAGGTGCACCAGTCGAGTTTCTCAGCCAAAAACAACAAAGAACTACTCCAGAAGCAGATCAATGCATACTAAGCAAACCAAGAAGTAAAAAACAGCAAAAGAACCCAACCGAGAAGGCTCATCAAGCAAGGAAAAACATAAAATAATCAAAGCGAGATAGTGAAATCTAGATGATCCCCAGTGGAGTCGCCAAATTGTTGAGGAGGTAAATCCCCTCTGCAGACAGAGGCGATCCCTACTAGCCCAGCAGGGGTCTAGCAACAATCAAAAATGTTACGACGCAAGTTCCTAGTTACGAATGAAAAGACTAAATATGGAAGCCTACCTGGAATCCAATGCTATGATCTGAAGAAGAGAGCATTCCCGTTCCTCAGCCTCGGCAGATCACGATCCTCCATGATCTCCACGGGTGGACACCTGCACATGCAAGAAACAAACAGATACAAGCATAAAATCTGGCATACATAACTAAATATCAGTCAGAAAGGATATTACTCACATTAACATCATTGAAAACAGAGTGGAACCATAATCGTAATCATTCATTAAGTAACAATCGAAAGAGATTACAACCAAAGTTCTGACGTCGTGGTCTCCTTCGAATGGGTCTCTAGTCGTTCATGTCTCACAAAGCTTGCCAGGGAAAGGGAAAACCTCTCTTGAGTCTCTTGATAATAGTCTCCTTACTTGAGTCGGCCTTAAGGGAAGGAAGAGGGCTCTTACAGCACGAAGGCTCTTGGGAATTTGGAGATTCAAAGTTTAGGCACTTCAAGACTAGCTTGCCATGGAATTGAGCAGGCTTTTATAGATGGCGAAGGAGGGAGTTGGAATCCCTATTATTGTGGGATTGGCCCTATCAACAAGGAAGGTTCCATGGGAGGTGGAAAAACCACTTCCCTTCCATAGAACTCCCGCAGCCAAACTTCCCAACTCAAGATAGGCAATGGTTTCTGAGTTTGTTGAAACTCAACTTCTGCCATCTTTATTTAAAAAACACTCCTTAAATTGGCTGGCACGACTACTGCTCTAGGATAGAGCGCCAGTTGGCGTGGCCTCTTTGGAGGATTTTCCCCATTGGCGCGAGTGTTGAACTGTCTGCCCGCGCCAATGCAAAAAGAGATGTTTTTCATGATTTTTGCAAGGAGATGTCTTTAGGGAAAATGAAGCTCATGCTTAGAGGAATGCATTGATGATGTTTTCAAGGCATGACAATGTTCACAGGTCACAAAATGGGTGCTCCATTGTGTGAGACAGGGAATGGTAGGGACGATGACAAATTACTGTGTAACATACATAGACCCAGAATCCAAACTAATGGTCATGATGGAAAAAATGATGTACATGCTTGGAAAGAGAATGGATAGTTATGAAGCCAATTTGAATATTGGTGATCCAGAGCAACCTATGCCTTTCCCTGACGAAACATAAGCTCAACCACTACAAGACCTAAACAATGAGCAAGATATGTATGATGAGCAATATTTTAGAGAAAACAATGAATAAATTTGTCAAGAAAGTCCTGACAGCATACCTCTATCTTGTATAGCACTGTTAAGGGAACTTCATGACCAAAATATAAATACAAATAGTGAGCAGTGCTTTGAGGAAACAAATAGCCATTTGGAAAACATAGAACCTGGAATAGAGGAAAGACCAACACATATGGGAACTCTCCCTCTATGTTATAACTCATTTCAGAATTTAAGAAGAGGGTGGCATCCTGATAATGTAGAAGAAACAACTCAGGAACCTTGTATTCAAATTGAGCATCATAACAATCATGAGGAGTTGTTTAAAACATAAGCAGATCAGGAAATAGTAGAAAATCCTCAAGGTTTCCCTTCAACCACAAGCTCTGATTCAATATAAGGGGCTCAAGATGAAATCTAGCCTCAAAACTAGTTAACACAAGAGAAAGAAGTTGGTTTTACTTCTGTTTATGCTAAAAGAGAGATCTCCCCTTTGACAGAAGAAGAAATTGATCAAATACTAAACATGAATCCGACCTTCAAAACTTCATTGGAACGAGATAATCATCAACCCAGTGCCTATCCCATAGAACAACTCAATGGCACTCAAGACAAAGAGGAGAGTAAGGAAATTAATGATAAATCTGAAACTAGTCCTCTATGGAGTATGAGCTTTGATGGGTCATGTACTAAAATCAGTCCAGGTGCAGAAATATGGCTTTAAAATATAGAAAAAAATAATTTTGAAGGCCATATATTTATTAAAATATTTTAGAGAATTCCAAATTACCCTTGTTCCTAAAGACCAAAACAGTTTTGCCAATGGATTAGCCCTTGTTGTTAGTACATGTCTAAAACCTTGGGAAAGCAAACAATATACAATTCAAGAAAAATTTAGACCAGCTGACCCAAACCATAAAAAGTATTGACAAGTCTTTGGGGAATAAAAACAAATAGAAGACTATCCTACTGAGGATATACCATCTTTTCAAGAGAAACCTTCTCCCATTGCTGATATCAATCTATCATCCAAAGAACCTGAATTTACATCAGAAGCAAGCATAGATTTAAGGGAAAAATAAATTTCAGTGCTTGTTGATTTGCAAGTAAACGATGATGATGATTCCAAGGGAAATGCTAAAGGTGCAGTCCTCAAGGCTGATGTATTAGAGGCAAAAAATCTACCAATCATGGAGGGCCAAGAAGAAAATAATTCTCATATTTTCTTTGTTGATCCTATGGAAGAGTGTGTGGAGGCCCCAATTGGATCAAATTCTCAAGCATGGATCCTTTGCAAGAGCCAAAGACATAAAACGTTGTCACCTTCTATGATAGCCTTAATTTTAAAGATTAATATTCAATATGTATTTTGGTTACCTCTGACTAGTAGCTAGGGTCTTTGTTCCTTTTTGTCACTACTCAGCTGGCTACATTGGCACTATTGTACTATACAAGGCTGAACTATTTCAAGAGTTAGAATAGGTTAGATAGGAATGTCAATAAAGCTCAACTTTGACCATTTAGTTAGCTGTTGATTTTTTGTTTTGAAGGAAAAAGTGAAAATACAAAAACAGTAAAAATAGAAAAGAGGGCAGAATGAAAATAAGAAAGGTATAGCCCCATACCAAAAAAGAGAGACAAAGTTTGAAAGTGTGCAAGCTCAAATTCCACTCCTAAAAACATACTTCTATTAGTCATACAACCTAATCATGACTAATTAGTTTTCAATTTACTCCTTATCGTTAGTGAATTAGATCAGCCAAACAACTCACTCTTGGCTTATCATTAAGGTAGATTAGGATAGAAAAAAAAAGGTTCATACAAATTCAAAATCTGAACCTATGAGTTTCAAAAGAAGAATGGCTCTAATTAGATTAAATGTTGAGCCAAAGATAGAAAACAAACTAGTTCTAAAAAGCTCAAAACTTGAACCAGAAAAGAAAAAGAAGACAACTCAAACAAAATCAAAACCAGAGTTGAAGAATAATGAAGGATGTTTTTTATTTCCAGATCTTAAGCCTTCACAATTTTTTTTTTCTTTTCTGCAAATAATAGTCTATGTGCATCTTTTTTTTATGCCATAGACCAAAAGCAAGTCAGACTGCTTAATCCAGGCTTAGCTGCTTTTAAATTTTCTGTTTTATAATTTAGAGAATAAATGTTTATCAGATAGTCTAATCCTGACATACAATAGTTAAGTAGAGAAACTTATGAGTTCAATTGCTTAATCTGAACTCATGGAGAAATAAGAGTAGAGTTAGACTAGTTTTTCATTTTTCAACTAAAATGTTGATGAAGAGATTTTGCTAGCCCAAATGCACTCTGAAAGAAGAAAAAATGTTAGAATCATTAGGAATGGGTAATTAGAGATGTTATTTTGACAGAATTCCATTGTTTCAGATTGTTTCAAAGATTGTCAAATGAAATAAAGGTCAACCAAAGGAAAGAAAAGTTGTTGCTCAATGGAAAAGGCACTGGTTTACTGAAAAGCCAGAGATCAATAGCTGAAGTTCTTGACACCTTCAAGAACATGCCATCCCCATGTGGAGCCATTGGTAGCCACCTTTAAAAATTTGTCATACCAAATGGTGGCTAAATCTTTTTTAGCCTTCAAGAGATAGTTTCCTTTGAAAACTTATCATCTTTTGAAGTCTTATGATGTTATTTACCCTTTCAGTTAATATTAATTGTTTTTTCACTGTTAGTCCTAAATTACTTGTTGTTTACCGAGAAATACTACTTAAAAACTCCATTTTCCATCATTCCACTCCTCCTTTTCACTCACCAATAACCCCATTTCATCCTTATTTCCTTCATAAAATCCCTCCATTAACCTTCATTTAACCTCCAAGATCATCTAAAAACCCCCTTTAAACCTCATATCTTACCTTTATCTGGTTTAAAAACCCTTTCTTCCCTCTATCAAAACCCTTACTTAGCCTTAAAAACCCTGTTTTTTGGCCTAAAAATCAGTTTTAATAATATAAAGTATTTAAGCCCCCGAGAGCTTATTCCTTTAGCCCCTTCCTCCATGCGTCCTAAAGCCCTGCAATCGGGCACTAAAGGGCTCAAAAACCTTTCCCAAGCCCCTATTTCCTTTTATTTTTCCATTCCCGACATGTAATATTTTAAATGAATCTCGATCGTTGATCTATAGAGATCAACAGTCATTGGGCCACCTTTCCTCTACCTTTTGCACCTCTCATCCCTTTTCTCTTTTCAACATGATCCACTGCTTCCTTTAATCATGACCGTTCGTTCTTAATATCCTACGATCGGGATTTAATCCGATAGTCTAAACTCTCCATTTGATAAATTACTCTGCCAAATAACTTTTTCCACTACATGACAAAGTTACTGACACGTCCTACGCTCCCACCATCCCTCGTCTGTGCATCTCTCACCCCGTCGCGTGTAATCCACACCATAGGATCTGGAGCCTCCAATTCGATGGTGGGCGTTGCATATCGCAAATTTTTTGCACTCGAAGCTTAACGCCAAAATATTTTGAGAAATAGGTGGTATAGAAAGGGAGAGGTGTCAAGCGATGTATGGAATCGCGTTTTTTCGGCAAATACTGCCTACCCCCCAAATATTTTGAAAAAAATGTTGTCAGTTTTTCACCATACCGCTGCCCTCCTTAACCTCATTTTTTCTTTTAATCTCAGCTGTCGATCTCTGACATCGAACGACTTGTGTTATATCACAACCCCATTCATTTTCCATTCATCTATTCTCCCAAACGCTCCATAAAAATATCTCTGCCGTCAATCTCTGAGATCAGATGGTCCTGTTTTAATCTCACCCCCCATCCATGTCCCACCTAAATTGCCCCTGAAACCTTTCACCAAGCAATATCGACCGTTGATTGCTCTAATCCAATGGCTCTTGTTCGTCGTCATGCCCAAACTTCGATTTTCACCTGGTTAGCTACTATGATGGGTTTTCCTCCCATTTTTTCCTTTGCATCCACATTTTTTCTCATTGCTCCTCCACCCTCACAAGCCTCTGAAACAGTCTTTCCCACTCCCAGAGGTTTTTTATGATGTGTTTATCATTTTTTGTAGGTTTAATGGAATTTTATCTCTATTTTTCCCCACAGTCACAGGAAGGGGACATAAAGGTCCAGGGTGACGATCCTGCAACCTAAATATCATGTGGGGGATGAATAAAGGATTGATTCAATGCTAACAGTCAATGAATCACGATCATCGGCCCATGAAAAAACCCTCTAGATCAGCAAACCCTAGACACCTATACAGAAGAGAAGATTTAAAGGATTAAATCATAATATTGAAGATTAATAGTTTAAATCTACTGTTTAAGAGGATAAAGACACAAGCCGAAGAAAAATATGGTTTAAAAAGGCTTAATGAATCCTAAAGCCCACATCATAGTCATATAAGTCGAAGGAAGCCTCCATTGCCACATTAGAGGCTAAAATACCCATTTAGCTACTAAAAGTGCCACCTGCGGCTTCAATAAATCAAAAGAAGGCATAGTTATTGCCCAGTCAGAAGATATTTGCCTAAAGACAGCTGAACAATTATTTCAAACAAAAGGATATATTTTAAAATTGTCAGTAATGTTATTGTAAAACATAAAGAAAGCCTTGAAGTCAATATTTTTGTCCACTAGGCCTAAAAAACATAAATGGAATAAATGAAACAGAGTTGTAATTCAATGCATTCCTGCCTTATGGCTTGCATGGTTTTCAAGGCTAGGAATTGCATTTAGTGTAGAATTAATGATACTCAACCCTAAAACCTCTTCCACCTCCTCATTTCCTTATAAAATCTGCTAGAGGAGCACATTGTAAAGGGTTCGTTGTTGTACTTTGATGTAATAGTTGTTGTATCGAATCATTGTTGAGTGTAAATAAGTTCTAAAGCTCTGAAGCTCTGTTAAGTTACTGAAGAAGTTAGGATGAGAAGAGAAGTTGAATCTGTGATGAAGCATTGGACATTGTAGTTTGTAACTGGATCGAAAATCAATATACAAGCTGATTCTTGGGATCCTGGTCTATATCATTGGTGAAGTACCTCTTACTGTCATTGTTTTCCTTTCATGTGTTCCATTTTATTCACTTTTATCTAATAAAGAACAACAAGCATAGAGCTAGGATTTACTGCTAAAGTACCCTACTCTCACTGATAAGCTTTATCTATATGTTTTTTGCTAATTGTGATATTTGAGAATTACTTAAAGTAAGTATAAACATTATCAAGGAATGTTGGTTAGTCCATGTCTTGAAGTGCAAAACTTGAAAGGAAGTACTTGAATGATATTTTCATTACATGTTAGTAGAGTTAAACTAGGAAATTTTATGGTTTTCCCTGTCTTCTACTTCTTCCTCCAAAGGTTGTTTGAAAGTTTCCCTAAGAGTATGCTAAAAGCAGGCCTGGATTTTAATGATATCTAACCTGATCTTAAGTTGCACTTTGTTTTCTTATCTGTTTTCATCCCTTCTGAGAGTAGTCTAGTGTGATTACTAGATTTTTGTCTGATAAGTTAGCTTTAATACAAGATTGTCCAAAGAAGTCTATGGTTAGCCCTATCCTTTGGCTGGTTTCAAAAAATTTCTTAAAAAGGCTTTTCTTGTATGGAAAGTTGATAAATCCTTGTTGAAATTATTGGATTTTTCCACTTTCTCAACACTTTTAATGTTCCACTCCATCATTTAAATATAAAGGATCTTTTGATATAGATGACTTGCCCCTTGGAACACTCTTGAAATTTTTTCACAATTAAACCCTTCTGTGACTCCATTGCCTGATGGATTAAAGCTGCTTCACACTAATCCTATCTGCTGAACACTTCTCAATATACTTACATCTTCATCCTTTCAAACTCTTTCATTTTGTGATATTCCATCCAATTAAATATCATACCCAACCAACCAAACAGACAAAAACCCTTTTTCTTAATAACTAGCCTAATATCATACTAAAATCCTTAAAGATAAATCAATCTTTACACTTATAGAGAGATCCTTCTCTAGATTCAGGAGGGCTAGATCCTAGAATCCCAAAGTGGTTTTTTATGTAGTCTTTGCAGCATTTATTCTTGCCATTCTACTAAATTATAGAGACCTAACACTGCTCATAGGTCACAGGAAAGACCCTCCAATATGTGGGGCGAGGGATTATAGAGATGTTGACAAAATGTTGTGTAACATTAGGGTTAAGGATTTGGTCAAGGTTAGGGTTAGGGGTAAGGTTAGGGTAAGTTTAGGGTTAAGGTTAGGGGAAGGTTAAGGTCAAAGTTAGGTTAAGGCAAGGTTAAGGTAAGGTTAAGGTTAAGGGTTTGGTCAAGGTTAGGGTTAGGTTAGTTTAAGGTTATGTTAACATTAAGGTCAACGTTAATGTTAAGGCTAAGGTTAAGGTTAAGGTTAAGGTTAAGGTTAAGGTTAGGGGAAGGTTAAGGTTAAGGTTAAGGTTAAGGTTAAGGGTTTGGTCAAGGTTAGGGTTAGGTTATAGTTAAGGTTAAGATTAAGGTTAAGGTTAAGGGTTTGGTCAAGGTTAGGGTTAGGTTATAGTTAAGGTTAAGGTTACAACTTTAGTAAGGTTAAGTTTAAGGTTATAGGTAAGTTTAAAGTTAAGGTTAAGTGTTTGGTCAAGGTTAGGATTAGGTTATAGTGAAGGTGAAGGTTAAGTTAAGGGTAAAGTCAAGGTTAGGGTTAATGTTAAGGTTAAGGATAAGGGTAAGGTAAAGGATAAGGTTACGGGTCTTAACCTTAACCTTCACTATAAACCTTAACCTTAACCTTAAATTTAACTATACCGCAACCTAACTTTAATCTTAACTATCACCTAACCCTAACCTTGACCAAACCCTTAACGTTAATATTAACCTTAAATTTAACGTTAACCTTAACCTTAACTTAAACTTAACCTTAACCTTAACCTTAACCTTAACCTTCCCATAACCATAACCATAACCTTAATATTAACCTTAACCTAACCTTAACCTTAACTATAACCTAACCCTAACCTTACCCTAACTATAACCTTAACTATAACCTAATCCTAACCTTAACCGTACCCTTAACTTAACCTTAACCTTAACCTAACCTTAAACTTATCTATAACCTTAACCTTAACCTTAACCTTAACTCAACGTTAACCTTAACCTTAACCTTAACTTTAACTATAAACTAACCTAACCTTGACATTAACTATAACCTAACCCTAACCTTTACCAAACCCTTAACCTTAACGTTAACCTTAACCTTCCCCTAAACATAACCTTAACCTTCACCTTAGCCTTTACCTTGACCTTACCCTGAACCTAACATTAACCCGTTAACCTTAACCTTAACCTTCCCATAACCATAACCTTAACCTTGAATTCACCCTTAACCTAACCTTAACATTAACCATAACCTAACCCTAACCTTCAACAAACCTTAACCTTAAATTTAACTTAACCATAACCTTAACCTTAAACTTCCCCTAACCTTAACCCTAACCTTAACCTGAAGCTTAAGCATAACCTTAAACTTCCCATAACCATAACCTTAACCTTGACCTTAACCTTGACCTTAACCTTACCCTTGACCTTAACCTTAACCTTGACCTTGACCTTGACCTTAACCTTACACTTAAACTTATCTTAACCTTAACCTAACCTTAACCTTACCCCTAACATTATCTTAACCTTATCTTAACCATAACCTTAAGCTTAATCTTATCCTAGCCTTAACCTTGACTTTCCCCTTAACGTAACCTTAACCATAACCTTTTCCTTACCCTTAACCTTAATCTTAACCTTAACCATAAGATTAACCTTAACCTTAACCTTAACCTTAACTTTCACCTTAACCTTAACCTTACCCTCTAATTTACCCTTAACTTAAATTTAACCTAACCTTAACCTTAACTTATCCTTAACCTTAACCTTAAACTTCATATTAACTTTACCCCCTTAACCTTAACATTAACCTTAACTTTGACTTTACCTTAACCTTACCTTAACCTTAACTTTACCCTTAACCTTAAACCTTAAACTTAACCTTCAAGGTTAAGCTAAGGTGAAGTTCAAGGTCAAGTTAAGGGTAAAGTCAAGGTGTAACCCTTAACCTTAACCTTCACCTTAAACTTAACCTTGACTTTACCTTTAACCTAAGCTTAACCTTAACTATAACGTAACCCTAACCTTGACCTTAACTTTTCCCTTGACCTTGACCTCAACCTTAACCTTAACCTTGACCTTGACCTTGACCTTAACCTAACCTTAATCGTAACCTTAACCTTATCTTATGCTTAAATTTAACCTTCCCAAACCATTAACCTTAACCTGACTAAACCTATAACCTTAACCTTAACCTTAACCTAACCTTAACCTTATCTTAACCTTTACCTTAACCTTAACCTTAACTTTGGTTATGTAAATTCAAGGTTAAGGTTAAGTTAAGTGTAAATTCAAGGTTAAGGTTAGGGTTAGGTTATAGTTAAGGTCAAGGTTAAGGTTAAAGTTAAGGTTACGGGTTTAGTTAGGTTAAGGTTAAGGGTAAAGTCAAGGTTAAGGTTAGGTTAAGGTTAAGATTAGGGTTAAGGCTCATGTTAAGGGTTTGGTTAAGGTTAAGGTTAGGTTAAGGGTAAAGTTAAGGTTAAGGTTAAGGATAAGGGTTTGGTCAAGCTTATGGTTAGGTTATAGTTAAGGTCAAGGTTAAGGTTATGGTTAAGGTAAGGTTAAGATAAGGTTAAGGGTAAGGTTAACCTTAAGGTTAGTTTAAGGTTATGGTTGATGTTAGGTTAAGGTTACGTTAAGGGTAAAGTTAATGTTATGGTTAGAGTTAAGGTTAGGGTAAGGTTAGGATTAGGTTAAGGTTAAGGTTATGTAAAGGTTAAGTTTAAGGTTAAGATTAACGTTAAGGTTAAGCACTTCGTCAAGGTTAGGGTTAGCTTATAGTTAAGGTTAAGGTTAACGTTAGGTTATGGTTAAGGTTAAAATTAAGGTTATGGAAAGGTTAATGTTAAGGTTAATGTTAAGTTAAGGTTAAGGTTAAGGTTTGTTCAAGGTTAGGGTTAGGTTGTAGTTAAGGTTAAGGTTAAGGTTAGGTTAAGGTTGAGGTTATGGTTTTAGTCAGGTTAAGGTTAAGGTTATGTTAAGGTCAAGGTCAAGGTTTAGGTTAAGGTTAAGGTCAAGGTTAAGGGTAAGGTTAAGGTTATGGCTAGGGTAAGTTTATGGTTAAGGTTAATGTTAATGTTAAGGTTAAGGTTCAAGTTAAGGGTTTAGTTAAGGTTAAGGTTATGTTAAGGTTAAGTTTAAAGTTAAAGGTTTGGTCAAGGTTAGGGTTAGGTTATTGTTAAGGTCAAGGTTAAATTTATGGTTAAGATAAGGTTAAGATAAGGTTAAGGTTAAGGCTAAGGTTAAGGTTAGGTTAAGTTTATGGTTAAGCTAAGGTTAAGGGTAAAGTTAACGTTAAGGTTAGGTTAGGTTAAGCTTAAGCTTAAGGTTAAGATAAGGTTAAGTTTAAGGTTAGGTTAAGGGTAAGGTTTAAGGTTACGAGTCTTAACATCAACCTTCACTATCACCTACCCTTAACATTAACCTTTACCTAACCTTAAACTTAACCTTAACCATAACCTTAACCTTAAACTTGACCTTAACTATAACCTTAACCTTAGCCAAACCCTTAATCTTAACCTTAACTTAACCTTAACCTTAACCTTAACCTTAACCTAAACTTAACCTTGACCTTAACTATAACATAACCCTAACCTTGACCATAAACTTAACCTAACCTTAACCTTGACTTTACCATTAACCCTAACCCTAACCATAACCTTTACCTTAACATAACCATAACCTTAACCTTTACCTTAACATAACCTTTACCTAACTAAACCCGTAACTTGAACCTTAAACTAACCTTAACTTTGATTTTACCCTTAACCCTAACCTTAACCATAACCTTTACCTTAACGTAACATTAACCTTACCCTTACCTTAACCTTAACCTTTAACTTAACCTTGAATTTACCCTTAACCTAACCTTAACCTTAACCTTAACCTTATCTTAACCTTAACCTAACCTTAACCTTAACCTAACCATAACCTTACCTTAACCTAACTTAACCTGAACATTGACGTTGACCTTAACCTTAACTTTAAATTTACGATAACCTTAAGGGTTTAGTCAGTTTAAGGTTAGTTAGGTTAAGGTTAAGGTTAAGGTTCGGTTAAGGGTGAACTCAAGATTAAGATAAAGTTAAGGTTAAGATTAGGTTATGGTTAAACTTAAGGTTAGGTTAAGGTTAAGGTTAAGGTTAGATTAAGGGTAAGATAAGGTTAAGGTTAAGGTTAGGTTAAGTTGAAGGTAAAGGCTAATGTTAAGGTTAAGGTAAAGTTTAATGGTAAATTTAAGGTCAAGGTTAGGGTTAGGTTATAGTTAAGTTTAAGGTTAGGTTAAGGGTAAATTCAAGGTTAAGGTTAAGGTGGAGGTTAAGGGTAAGGTAAAGGTTTAGGGTTAAAAGTTCATTCAGGTTCAGGTTAAGGTTAAGGTTAAGGTGAAGGTTAAGGGTAAGGTTAAGGTTAAGGTCAAGGTCAAGGTCAAGGTCAAGGTTAAGGTTAAGTTAGGTTAAGGGTAAGGTTATAGTTAGGTTAAGGTTCAGGTTAAAGTTAAGGTTAAGGTTAAGTCATGTTAAGGTTAAGGTTATGGGTTATTGGTTTAGCAATGTTAAGGTTAAGGTTAAGTTTATGGGTTTAGTCATGTTAAGGTTAAGGTTAAGGTTATGGGTTTAGTCAGGTTAAGGTTAAGGTTAAGGGTTTGGTCAAGTTTAGGGTTATGGTTAAGGTTAAGGTTAAGGTTAAGGGTTATGTTAAGGGAAAGGTTAAGATTAGGGTTAGGTTATGGTTAGGGTAAGGTTAGGGTTATGTTATATCTAAGGTTAAGGTCAATGTAAAGGTTAGGGTTATGTTATAGCTAAGGTTAAGGTCAACGTAAAGGTTAGGGTTAAGGTTACATTAGGTTAAGGTTAAGGTTACGTTAAGATTAAGGTTAAGGTTAGGTTAAGGGTAAATTCAAGGTTAAGATTAGGTTAAGGTTAAGGTTAGGGTAAGGTTAAGGTTACGAGTTTAGTCAGGTTAGGTTAAGGGTAAGGTTAAGGTTATGGGTTTAGTCAGGTTAGGTTAAGGGTAAGGTTAAGGTTAACCTTAACCTAACCTTAACCTTAACTATAACCTTAACCTTAACCTTCCCATAACCATAACCTTAACCTTGACTTTATTCATAACCTAACCTTAACCTTAACCTAACCTTAATATTGACCTTAACTATAACCTAACCCTAACCTTGGCCCTTACCTTACCCATAAATTTAACCTTCATGTTAGGGTTAAGGTTAAGGTTAAGGTTAAGGTTAAGGTTAGGCTAAGTTTAAGATAAGGAAAAGGCTAAGGTTAAGGTTATCGGTAAGGGTTTGGTCAAGGATAAGGTTAGGTTATAGTTAAGGTCATGGTTAAGGTTATGAGAAGGTTAAGGTTAAGGTTAAGGTTAAGCTTTGGTCAAGTTTAGGGTTAGGTTATGGGTAAGGTTAAGTTTAGGTTAAGGTTATGGTTAGGTTAAGGTTAAGATTAGGTTAAAGTTAAGGTTAATGTTAAGGGTTTGGTCAAGGTTAGGGTTAGGTTATAGTTAATGTTAAGGGTTTAGTCAAGCTTAGGGTTAGGTTATAGTTAAGGTCAAGTTTAAGGTTAAGGTTAAGGTTATAGTTAGGTTAAGGTTAATATAAGGTTAAGGTTAAGGGTTTGGTCAAGGTTAGGGTTAGGTAATAGTTAATGTTAGGTTAAGTTAAGGTTAAGGTCAAGGTTAAGGGTAAGGTGAAGGTTAGGTTAAGGTTAAGATTAGGTGAAGGGTAAAGTTAAGGTTAAGGTTAGGTTAAGGGTAAAGTTAAGTTTAAGGTTAGGGTTAAGATTAGGGGAAGTTTAAGGTTAAAGTTAAAGTTAAGGTTAAGGGTTTGGTCGAGGTTAGGGTTAGGCTATATTTAAGGTCAAGGTCAAGGTTAACCTAAAATTTACCCTTAAATTTACCTTAACCTTGACCTTAACATGAACTTTAACCTTACTAAACCCATACCCTTAACTTTATCTTAACCTTACCTTAACCATAACCTTAACCTTGACCGTCACTATAACCTAACCCTAACCTTGACCAAACCTTTAAATTTAACCTTAACCTAAACTTAACCTTAACGTAACCTTAACCTTAACCTTACCCTTAACCTTCACCTTAACAGTCACCTTAACCTTAACTTTACCCTTAACCTAACCTTAACCTTAACTATAACCTAACCCTAAATATAACCTTAACCATAACCTTATCTTTACCCTTAACCTTAACCTTAACCTAACCTTAACCTTAAATTAACCTTAAGCTTAAGCTTAACCTGACCTTAACTATAACCTTGTTACACTAATTTTTGGTCATCTAACCTGTTATTATTAGATGAACCCAAGTACACCATGTAAGACCAATTTTATCCTAAGTAAAATTGCTTTCACCACATAAAATAACTCATTCGTTTATATTTCCTGGTCATATTTAACCCAAAATAAGGAAATTAATTAAATAAATCCTTATTTATTTAATTATTCCCTAAGAATAAGCTATTTAAATCATTATTTAAATAATATTCTTAGTTAAATTTGACTAAATCATCCATAAATAATTAAATAAACCATTATTTATTTAATTATATTCCCATCACTTCCCTAAAATGATAAATAAACCATTTATTTATTTATTATTTATAAATAAAGGAATTGACCCAAGTCAAGAACCCTTTTCCCTCCAAAAAATATAATAAAATATTCCTAAAGGGTTCTTCTAGAATCCGATTAATAATATTTTATTCATGCACCAAGTTCTAGACCGCCCCAATATTTTGTTATAAATAGGGAGGTTTTCCCCATTCATTAGTCACCTTCATTGCATTAGATCACTCTGGATCTTCTCTTGGTCACCGTTTTCCATTTTGCTTTGTGAACTCCCATTGAGTTCTATGTTTGCCTTTCCACATCCATAAGAGAGAGAAATGCTAGATCTGAAACACTAAGGACTTCCAAGAACCCATCCCACTGAGGAGAACCGGAAAACACCTTTCTTGTTTTCCTCTCAGGTGCCCCATTCTTTAATATAATACAAAATTATTTTATATACATTCTTCCTGTCTTGTTCATTGGATCTATGGAGCTATATTATTTTTTATCTGGTTAATATCTTTTGTGCTTAGATTTGAATTTGTGCAGCAATCTTAAGGTATTTTGCAGCCATAATCGATGTTAGGGCTATTTGTTATGCATAGCTAAAGTGATATTTTACGACGAAAGAATCATACTAACAATTGGCGATTCCACACGGGTTTTCTTTTGCGACCACTGTCGTTTTATCTATTCCTGCATATCCAGTTGTTTCAGACCCTAGGGTTTCTCTTCCATTTTTTGTTTTTCCTATTTTTATGGTGATTTTCACCCCTAAAAACCCTTAAAATGTCAAATTTTTAACTTCCGTATGTTTTTGGCCTTATTGCGCAGGTGACTGACATCAACCACAGCTGAGACGAAATTTTTTTTCTGAAATCTGCTATCGAGAGAGCCGGATATGCAAGTCGTACTTATCGGCCCAAAAAGTGCGACCAAAGCCTCAGGACGCACTTTTCTACCCCAAACCTACGACCTCGACTGAAAACAGGTCAGAACCTGTGACCTGCACTTTTTCTGCAAATTTTTCAGCACTTTTTCTGGGTTTGTCTAAAGCTTCTGTCAGGGTTTCCTAGCCTCTGTCTTTGCCCATTTGGACCTGTTTCTGATCTACTTCACTCAACTAAGAGGGAATCTTACCCCTTAGGGCTCTAGTACCCCCCACTTTTTGTGGGCGAGTCTTTACTATTACAGAAGTCTGAATTTACAGAGTTTCAGCCCTGTTTTTCTCATATTTGATACCTCCTCTTCAGATCCCTTTAGATCAGCTCTTCTCCCTCTCAAAACACCTCATATCATTTTTTTTGGGTTCACTTCTAAGGCCACTGCCTTATCTCTCCTATTTTTTACTGATTTACTCCTTTTTTAGCATCAACCTTGCCTATGCCTATTTGCTGTTCTCTGCACCACTTTTCAGTAGATCTACCTTTTAGATCCAAGTCCCTCTAGACCTTAGATCTATTGGCCTATTTTCAGCGTGCTTTGCCTATTTTTTCCCTCTTATTGACTAGTTTTGGGAGACCTGCCTTCTTGGGTTAGATTGATGCATTTTTAGTTATTAATTTTATGTTCTTTCATTTTTATTTATTGTAGATTTCATTTCCATTACGCAGCACACATTTTTTTTACTCTCAAAACGTCTATGTTTAAACAATTGCAATTAACTCACGCCACACACCGACCCTAAGTGAAGAAGAGCCTGGTTAACACCACCTGGAAAAGACTTTAAAATCAATTGTCACTGCACCTTTCTACCCTTGACCTCACTTGATTTTGTCCCTCCCTGCCCTTGTCAATTTTTCTTCTTCCCATCATCATTGCGCCCCCAAGGCGCCTCTCCCAGAGACTTCTTGGCCTTCACCCTCAGTTTCCATTTGGTCGACTTCCTCCTTCCCGTCGTCATCGAGTAATTCCTCCCCCGAGTCGTCACTCCGACTCTTCCTCTGATTATTCAGGTTCTCCCCCTCCTCTTGGTTCCCCCCCTGTTACCTTCACCATGTCTAATTCTGGACCTAGCCATAACCCAGTTCTACTATTGGGTCCATTTCTAGTGGAACCCCTATGGGACCTACCTTGACTGCCCCATTATTCCCTTATATGGCCGGCCTTAGTCTCCTCAATTTCAATCAGATGATTAATGATCCTATTCGCCACGATGTTAGTTGGCCTGCTATGCCAACCAAGCTCCCCTCCAACATTCCCAAATTCGAAGGCCTTGCTAGTGAGGATCCGTCCAACCATATCCAATCCTTCCATATGTTGTGTTCCTCCAATTCCATTACTGACGACTCTATCCATCTTAGATTGTTCCAACGCACGCTTACAGGCGAAGCTTCTAAATGGTATGTTGAACAAGCCACCTCCTCCCATACCACTTTTGCGACCATTGCCCAAGCCTTCTTATCTTATTTCCAGCTCCCTCTCTGATACGACACTGGTAACGAGCTTTTAACCTCCTTCCGTCAATCCTCCTCAACCCGCCTCTCTTCTCATGTCCAAGAATGGCGGCGCAGAAGAAGCTTATGTCAAGCTCCTCCCTTTGAAGAATGGGTTTATATGGACCGGTTCCTTCACTCTCTCTTACTTCCTATTGGCAAAGGTGTTGCTTCCCATTTCCCTCAAACTGAAGAAGCTGCCCTCCAAATAGCCTTGAAATATGACCTTATTTATGCCCAATCTGGTTATGTTTATACCGTCCTTCCTGACCTTCCCAAGCCCGGTGGCCCTAACGCCTCGGGGGCATATCACTTTGCCGACGGTAATGTTGGAGCATTGTCACATACCTCTGCCCAACCTCCTTCAGGCCATCATTTTCCTCTAGGGGCCAGCCCCTCCAGTGTTTTTCCCCTCCCGACAGCATGTATTCAAGCTATGGCATGCCTCCTCCTTTTGCCCACCCCCCTGCTTACCTTACTGCTGCCCACCCTACTCCTTATCCATATCCGCAACTTGGTTTTCCAGCTCCTCCAGCATTTGGACCTCTCACTCCCTTGCCTTCTCCACCCCCACAACCGCACTTACTACCCCCTCCCGGGCAAGTATTTGCACAACAAGGGGAAACTAATTTTATTCCCTCTCAATGAAGGAGAAGAGGAAACCAATCCACTTCTGGTAATCGTGGACCCAACCCTTCCAATATCGACTCTACCACTTCCAACCAGCCACAGGGCTCTCAGCCCAAGCCGGACAGGCCACTTTGCACCAATAAGCCCTGTTCATGTTGCGGTATTTATGGTCACTACACTCACGCTTGTCCCTTATTACCATCAATGCGACAACTTTGGGATTCTCAGGCCACCGTACGGGGACAACACTCCTCCCCTACTACCCCTCCCACCCCCATTACTTCTCAACCTACTGTGTTTACCGATCCTTTCCCGCAACAAGGATTTGTAGCCACTCAACCACCTCATGCCCCAGTAACCACTCAACCTTCCCCTTCTGGTTCCTCTGATTACCAGATTCTCATGATGGCTTCTGACCCACCTCTCCCCATCGACCTCAACCTTCAAACTCAGTCCCATCAGTATTCCACACCTCCTGTTCCATCTGTCTCTAAGTCTCCATCGTCAGGTCCTACAGAGCCTCCATATACACCCAATGGTCCCTTGCAACTCCCTCTACCCAATGCCGAGGTTCATCCCAAGCCTCCTAAGGGACCATTACGCTGAAATTCTACCTCTGGTCAGGCTGCCCATTCATACAGCATAGTAGATGATCTGGCCCAATCTCCTGTTGCCATTTCAACATTGGAACTCTTCCAGTTGTGTCCTTCTCAAAAGAGGGCTCTACTATCTGTCATGGGTGCGTAGATCTTGTTGATGACCAATTGATTGTTTTCGACGCCTGTCAGTCAGACCATCCCCCTCTTCCCCCTTCCATTGCTTTCCAAATCCCAGTTAGAATCCACAACGCCAATGTTGCTTGGTGTATTATTGATGAGGGGGCATCTACCTGCGTAATGTCCGCTTCGGTTTGGAAAAAACTCGGATCCCCTGACTTGGCCCCTTCCACCATCACCCTTCATGCATGGGATGGCCATGCCTCCCAACCCATTGGCCTATTTCGTAACTATCCTATCACCCTTGCCAACAAGGCTGTTTGTGTCGACGTTGAAGTTATCGACACCCCTCTTGACTACAACATCCTTTCGGGGCGTAATTACACCTATGCCATGTCAGCCATCCCGTCCGCAGTCTACCGCAATATTTTTTTTCCTCATAATGGCAAGATTGTCACCATTGACCAGTTAACTTACCATGAACCAAAATCTTAGACCTCCCCTGAGTCCACCATCTCTACTGTCACCAACAAGCAAACTGTTGATTCTTTGACCAGCGTTTCCCTCGGCGTCTATAAAGACTCCTCCTTGCTTGGCAAATTTTTAGACTCCCCTCCCGTCTCTGATCCTAACTTGGCGAACGTTTGCATGATGCAATCATCTTGGGCTAACCTCACGGAGCCCACTTTGGCTAGTCAGCAACCTCAACCTCAACCAACTCCTAGCCCTTCATCCCCGTTAGCCACCCTTCTTCCTTCTGAATCTTCTTCTACCACCACTCCTCATAGGTCGATTCCATCTGAAATCCACCCCCTTGGCACCATTCCTCCTGGCCATTTCCATGCTAGTCAAATCCCTTTCCTCGCTCCCCCTCCTGAAGCTTACTCGGTCCCTACCTTGGCCACCCTATCCCTCCCCAACTTGACCTTGGGTATACCCATCTGGTATCTTAACCCTCTAGCCACCATTCCACCCGGTCAACCTAAAACATATATTACTTTGACCCCGGTTCAACCAATCCCTATGACTTCTCTTGCTACGCTGGTACCTCAGTCACCTCAACCTCATTAAAATAATGAAATGTGTTCCCGTTCAATTCGAGTCTTTTATTAGATCTCGTAAAATCCCAGTCGAGTCTTTCTCTTGATCTCGTACTTTGAACCTTCACTCCATCTTCCATTCATATGGACTGAAGCTTGGGGGGCATGTAACTCTAATTGATGGGGGTTATCATGGAATCCTTGTGTTTAAGGTCCTTGCCATGACCTTCTAGAGACAAAATTGAGATATTTTATGGAATCTGTAGAGGTTTCTTCTTGAAAGATAGCTTTAAGACCAGGAAGTGAAGGATAACTCTTGATATCATGTTTTTCTGAACAAATTACACAGGTCTCTACTACTTTTGCATCCAAAGGGCACTCTCTCAAGGCATTATTCTTTCTAAATTTGGGACAAAATATTGCTAGGGAATCAGATTCAGTTTTCTGCCTGTTTTGTAACTTAAGGGTGTCTATTTGTTCACTAAGACTCCCTAAAATATCATATTTGAATTCATCAAGCATATGTCCTATTTCTGCCCTACTTACTGTCCCAGAAGTAGACTTACTTGCCCTTGCAAGAGCAGGGTCTCTTGGTCCTTTTACAGTTTTAGATTTCCCTCTTGAAAGGTTGATACATAATTCAGCTATTTCAGGTAATGTGAGCTGAGATATATCCCCTTTTCCCATCATGTTAAGGATATCTAACCATTCATACCTAATTGTCTTTAATAAGAGAGCTTTCAAAGTGTCTTGATCTAAGTTTTCCATTTTTTCCCTCTTGATGTTATAGTTAAACCTCTCCAACAAATCTTCCAATTTTCATCCTCTTTTTGTAACATTTTAAACCTCTCTAGAAATGTTTGTTTCATGTCTTCCTATGTCCTAATAGAACTGTTGATCAAACTCATAAACCATTTTAATGCTGCTCCTTTCAATGTTGAAGGGAACAATTTAAGTTTTTGGGCATCTTGCAAATAATCAGAGGTTCTACACAGGACTTCAAATTCAAATAGGAAGGTTTTAGGATCTTCATTTTTGAGTCCATAAAAGTTTGGAAGGACATAGGGTGAAATTTTTTTCATAGTTGCATTGGTTTCTTCATCTACTATAGGAAACCCAAAAGAGTTTCCCATTTCTCTTCTACCTCTTCCTCTGCCTCGTTCTCCTTCTGCACCTCTATCACCTTCTCCTCTACCTCTACCTCTACCCCCTCCAAATATTGTGTGTTCTCCATTAAAAAATCTTCCTCCCCCTTCTTCTCCCATAGTTGATTCTTCTATGGAAGTTGGAAAGTTTATGTCCCTAGCAGGGGTCCCAGAATCTTCTTCTAAGACAGGTTCAATGGATGAAGTGGAAGGTCTTTCTAATGGAATATCCGATCTTAAATTCTCTGGAAGTCTAGGATCAGTAAAGGATGGAATGTGGGTTTGAGTTGGAGGTGTGCTGACTCTTGATCTTGGTGAAACAAGTGGTGTTCTAGGAATCAAGCTTCTGCTTCTTATGAATCTACCTCTTGAGTCTCTTTCTCTACTCATGTCATTGTTTTTGAGAGGTATGAAACAAGGCTACCTAGTTACACTTCCTCGGCAACGACACCAAAATGTCTGCTCAACTTAGTGTTCCTAAATTGATGTCATAAATTATCAACCAGGGCTAGTAAACTGTTGAAGTGAAGTGCACTATATGTGCCTAGGTATTTGTTTCTCACTATGTTGTGTGTACTGTTTTTTTAATGTTTTTGGTTTTGTGTTTTTATTCTAAGAGGAAAAGAACTATGTTTTGGTAAAGAGAAGTTTTTGGTCACACTAAAACAGAGAAAAACCTATTATAAACTATGTATGGCACTTGAGAACAGAAAATGAAAAACTTTAACAAGAAAAATAACTCATAACATGAATTCAATAACTCATAACATGAACTCAGTCCAATTCATTCATTAGAAATATGTTGGAATAACTTGAGAAAAGGATAATTTTAATGCAATGAGGTTCTTCTAAGTAAAAAACAATCTACAATACCATAGTGAAAATCTCATCCATGGCTAGAAATTTGTTGGAACACAATTGGAAAAGATAATCTGCAACATAGTGAGGAAATCTACTCTAAATTAACCTATGACACTGAAATTAATCCATTCTGAAACTCAAATTGTCACTACTAAGCCTCATTCGAAAGTTAGAAATATTTTGGAATAGTTTTGGAAAAGAAGCAGTTTGTGAAATTATAAGAGATTGCAGAACAATCAAGGCCTTGAACTGATATCGCTAATTCCTGTCCATATGATGATGTGTTGGAAGAGATTAATAGCAAGAGTAGTTTGTAAATAATGAGGGCCTTGAAGTCTAATGGAACAGAACTAGCATACAACTAACTAATGAAACTTGAAATACATTAGATAGAACTGAAAAAGAATGCAAACAATCAAACTTGAAATACAGTGAACATAATTGAACTAGAGTTCCATTAACCTCTAGAGTTTTACAATTAAAATAAAATGCAACTAGTTTCTAAAATACTACAGCTATATCTCATTCAGTGTTAGTGATATTTTGGAACAATTCGTAAGAACAAGACTAGCTGTAACATTTTATGTGAATGAGCATAAAAACATAAAGTTCAGAAAACTATTTAAATTAGGAATGAAACAAGGCTAGAGTTACTTATCTAAACAATATACATAGAGCTTCTCTGGTAGTAGGGGGCCTCTACCACCGGATTAGCATACAAATCTCCTCAAGATTTCCTTAGATCATGCAATGAATTCGAATCTCTTTCATTAAAGGGAAAATTCTTCAGAAACAGAGTATTATGGACTTTTGAGATCTAACAACAAAACATCAATCTAGCTAACTATCTCTCGGTCTCCCAAGTCATTCTTATAAAATAAATACATAACTACCCTTGAGAGGAAATAGGGATAAGTGTATTTCCCAATTAAAATCAAATTAGAACTCTTGTGGAAGCTGTTAGCCACCCATATTTCTCCTATCATATCAGCTGGTGGCTAAATATTCTTTGCAGCCTTCAAGAAACAAATTCAGTCCTAAATTTGTTGGTGCTTGAAGTCTTTTGGTGAAACTCATACTGCTGGTTAATCTTCACAATTGTTTCCCTCTTCAAAACCTCTGAAGTCCTATAAAAATCCACAATTCAATACTTCTGCAAAAGACCCTTTCCCCTTTTTTCTTCTTTCCACCACTAACCTCATTTTCTATTCTCCATTCCCCATGAAAACCCCACAAATTCATGTTCCTTCCTTTCCATTTTATTAAAATCCCTTCCATAAGGTTGAAAACCCACTTTTTGACCTCATCGCAGCCTTCGTTTCCCTTTAAAAACCATAGGAAATACATATTTTCTATGTGCTGGACTTAAGCCCCTCAGGCTAATCCACTTACCCCTTTTTCCTTCATATGCCCGAGCGCCAGGACCCGTTGCTAAACCTATAGGGTTCTTATTCATTTCCTCCACCCAATACCCAAAAAACCTTTATAAATTGTGAAAATTGGGTGTAATCAGATTTCAAAAGTTTTCCGCCCATATGACTTTAAAAAACAATTTCGACCGTCAATCTGCTCCATAGATTGGACGGCGCGGGACGAGACCTATCGTGTGGACCCCCCAACATTACGTCACTTCTCAAAACCGCTTGGTTTTTTCTGCACTGCCTTCGTGCGAAGGACGATTTTTTTCGATTGCCCAGCGATTCCATATGCTGGCTGCCATGCGTCCCTGTACATATTTCAAAACCGCTGCATAAAGTTGGTTCCCCGTGCGTTATCCGTCAGACGAAGGCCGCCCAGCAGAATCCACCCCCACCGTTCGATCTGGGACTTCCCATCCAACGGCTGCCGATCGCCTCACTCGCTCGACCTTTAGCGGACATGCTCGCCCATTAACCCATCCATCGCGCATCCAAGATTCAATCTCCACCCTCGATATATGCAGATCAACGACTATTATTCATCCTCCTGATTCTATGGCCCCATCAAACCTCCTCCGTCGCTGAATTTCCAAGTCGCTCCCAACCATTGATCATAGCGCAATCAACGGCTCCGATCGTCTCATTCTCCTACAAACCCTCTGATGCATATTTACCCATATAAATGCAAGATTTCCTCATTTTGTTTGTATTGTGCAGGTTTAAGGTTTTTTCGCTTAAAATGAAGAAATTTTCTCAGGCCGAGGATGACGATCCTCCGAATTTCGAATACATAAGGAAATCATCCACAGGGTTTAATATCACGTTTCATTGATGTTTTATTAGGCATTGATGCCTTATATGACCTGCACAGCCCTGCGCGATAGAAAAACTGTGAAGATCAACGCAGAAAAAGAGTATCAGAGACTGAAGACCAGAAATGAACCAGAAGAGAAGATTAGTGGACGGATTTGTGGGGATTAAGGCTAAAAAAGTTATCAAATGCCTAAATCCCCGTATCTAAAACACAGATTAAATGAAAATCTAAAGTGTTTTGTCAGGAAAACCTTCACCACCACAGATGGAAGAAAATTGATTCTTCTCACCAACTAAACGCCACCTGTGCCTCAAAGGATTCAATCAAGAACCGAATTTATTGATCAAAGTCAAACATTTTGCCTCGACACAGCCAAAGGATTTATTTCTACCAGAAAATTAATGACAGAATGCCAGCAGAGCAACCCTATTGATACACAGAGCCTCAAAAGTCTAATAAAGCTCCCACCGAGCTAAATTCATGAGTGTAAATGATTTAATACAGAGGAACGCCTGTATAGTTCTTCGTTGAGCCCCTCAATGGCCAAGAAGACATTAATATCTATATTAATTGGTTTTTGAGATATTTTCATCAGGTCTCATCTCCTCATCCTGCTATAAATACCTCAGTAGAAGATGAGCGAGGGGTTGGATTGGTTGGTTGTTAATGTAAATTGTTGAAGCATTGTAATTGTCACTGAGCTGAAAAATCTTGATTGTAGATAGGATTTCACTGGCTCTTGGAGCTATGCTTGTAACAGATAGGTTAGTTTGTGAAGAGGGATGGATTAAAACACTGGATCTGAAGATTGTAACTGGTTTGAAGCATCAATACAAGCTGATTTATGGGATCCTCGTCTATGCTGATGGTGATGTTATTCTCACTATAACTTGTATTTTGTTTCTGTTTTTCAATTTTTTTCATTTTCCACTATAAAGAACAGCTTAAACAGGGACAGGACCTACTGTATATCAGTAACCTTCTCTGGCTGAAAAATATTTATTTAAATGTTTTCCTTCAACTGTGTTATTTGAAAATGATTTAATTTATTTTAAGTACATGGATGCTGGCGTTCCCTCATATTTTGTCTTAGATGAATGTTATTTTTAAATGTTAATTTCAATATATGTTGTGTGAATATGAACTGAGGAAATTAAGGTTAGGCCCGAGTCCCTTTCTTTTTCGCTCAACTATTTGATTGTTTCCCTAGAATGTGTTAAAAGCTGACTAGTTTCAAAGTACTTATCAGATCTTAGACCATTCTGTGTTATCTTTGTGTTTTCCTTTTGTTTTTTATATGTTTTCTATCAGAAGTGTATCAAAGGCTGGAGAGTTTCAAATTACTTACCAGATCCTAGTTTGCTTCTATGTTCTTCTTAAGTGCTTGGTCAAAGGCTGGCTAGTTTCAAAGTACTTACCAGATCTTGGGCTGCTCTTTGTTCTGCATCTGTCATTTCCCTTTCTTATTGTATCACTCCATTCCATAAATTAAACTTTAAAGAGATCCTTAGGCATAGATGACTTTCCCCATAGACCACTCTTGAACCTGTTGTTCCAATTAAATCCTCTTATGACTCCATAGCCCAATGGACTGAAAATCTGCCATCATCTTTCTTCTTGACCGAAGCTTACTCTTTTTACTTGCAACTTCTCACTTTTGAACCTATTTTCATACAGATCTTTCAGCCTCAGATAGCAACTATGTTCAACAATCTGAAAAAACCAAACCAAACCCTTGGAATTCATAACTAGCCTAATATTATTACCCCAGACTTCAAAGACAAATCCATCTTTGTATATATTGGAGAGATCCCTCTCCGGATTCAGGAGGGCTAGATCCTAGAATCCCAAAGTTGGTTGAAATGATGTTAACTCTGTGATCGGACTTTGCCAATCTTGCTTATTACAGAGACCTAACATTTCTGGCGACTCCACTGGGGACTGTGTGTTTTTAATACATTTTAGAGACCTCAAAAAACCCTTGATTCAAGAAAAATTTGTGAGTAAAAAGCAGTCTTTTCAAGCACTACCAAGAAATGGTAATCATGATGAAACTTGTTTGAATCAGTGACAATCTAGGTCAACCCTAGGATTCTCATAAGACTTTATCTAACCTTGAAAAATCAGCTGGCTTAGCCATAAGAGTAGACTATTTTTGTTTCACAACCGTAGCTAAGTTTTGAAACAAAGTTAGGACATTCTTAAGAAACCACAAATAAAAATAAATCAGAAAATACCAAAAACATTTCAGATTGGTAGTAAAACACTTGCTCTTTAATTTCATTTACCATTGGATGTGTTTTACATCATACTCTTAGACAGAGTCTGGAAAGGGCCAGGTAGCCTCCAGATCTCATCCTCTTTTACAGGTGACATATCTGGTGAATGCCCTCCCAGTCAATCTCTGGTTAGATTTTGTTTTGTTTCGGGATACCCTTGAAAAGGATTTTTCACAAGCACTGTTGTGGACAGTGTATCTCTTTGAAAACATTCTAAAAATTTGCACCTGGTGACTCCACAATCCTGAAAAGACCTCAAGACTCCACTGGGAAGAACCCTCACCATTATAATATCTTTTGAACTCAGTTAGAATACTGTGGTATTGAAATTCGCATTAACAGACTAGTAAACCTCTCAAAAATTGTCATATATGGTTGAACTTGTCTAATTTATTTGGGTCTAAAAACATAGCATAGTGGCTTCTAGAAAGATCCACACTAGAGCCCATCCTGACCCCGATCCACCTGAGATAGTTGACAACCCAGAAAGTATCCTTAGGAAGTCTCCTAAGATAGAATCCTCAACTATTTTCAGATCTCACATAAGAGCCCATTCAGTCCCTGAAAATCTTTCAGCTCTTCAGAAATCACAAACTGACTTATTGAACCCATTTAGGACTAGGTCATTTGGTGATTTAGATCAACTAGATTCTGAGACTTCACTTTCATCTCCTGAAACAAGTGAACATCTTGGTAGCAGGGAAACAACACCTCCTGATTTACATTTTCTTCATAATCTAGGTGTCTCTCATCCAAGATCAGCTCAGCAATCTATCGTTGTTCCATCCACCTCTGTTCATCCTTCACCCACTATTCAAACCACTCCACTTCAGCCCACACCTCCTCTTGTCAACCCACCTCCACCACATATCATGGCAGCATGGTATGCTCCCTTAGTCCTCCTTGTACCATTAGCCAATCTTCCACAGGACTATCAGTCCAAAATTCCATTATATGATGCTAGAAATACTACAACAACATCACAACATGTGGATAAGATGAATGATTATTTTGACAGAAATGAGATTGATGATGATTCTTTCAAACTCAGATTATTTGCCCATAGCTTAGGGGGAGAAGTAAGAAAATGGTTTAAAGCCCTAGCCCCCCGTAGTATTAATGATCTCCAAGGCTTCCATCAAACATTCTTAAACAAATGGGAAGTGATAAAGAATCCTCTCCAAGTCCTTGCTAACTATAACAATCTCCATCGGAACCCAGGGGAAAGTGTACAGGCTTATTGTACCAGATTTAACAGTGTGTACAATGCACTTTCCCCTGAACTAAAACTTCCACAAGGTTCAGCTTTAAACAAGTTTCTGGAAGGGTTTGATGCTGACATGACCTATTCAATCAGAGAAAGAGTTTTTGAAACCCTTGAAGATATGCAAAGAGGTGCTCTCTCTGTGGAAGTAAACTTAATGGAGAAGAGAGCAAGAATGAAAGCTGAAAAGAGAGTATCTTTCAGAGAGGAATCTGCCCCTACTACTTCAAGCTCAAAAATGGAAAGAATGATGGAATAAATGATGAAGAAAATGAGCATTCTAGAGAGAGCGCAAGAAATTCTAAATCAAAATGCTCCTCAAAACAGAAACCAAAACCATAATCAGAATTTGAGAAGAAATCAGCATCCAAACAGACCCAGGGAAGATGATCAACAGATCACTCCTCCCTTTCATCAAAACTTTTTAAGTGAGGTTGAGGAAACAGATGAAATAACAGAGGATAATGATATAAACTTATTTGGGGTAGATGATGATGACTTCGAGGTTCATTGTGATAGGAAGCAAGGTCTTTATACACCTTACGATGACAAAAGAGATGACAATGAAAATTATTATCAAAACATGGAAAATGCCATCACAGAACCTTCAAAGGAATATGAACTCATAAGTAAATCTAATCAACAAAGCCCCAACAAAAAAACCTCTGAAAAACCTTCTCAAAACAACCCTGCAACCAAGTTTAAGACAGTCAAACAAAAAGAAAAAATAGTGGCTGATAATTTTGGTAAAGGTAAAGAGAAAGACACTCAAAATCTCGAAAAACAGAGTGCAAACATCAGTAGTACTAACACTTCAGCTAGTACTCCTATTATAACCGTTGTGTCAACTGTAGATAAAACAAATCAGCAAGTTGTTATTGCTGATAAAGTGGCAGTAAACAAGGCTGAAACCAACACCTTAAAGAATCAAATTCCTTTTAGTCTGGAACAAGAAATCTCAAAAATTAAAATTTATGTTCCTTTGACTAAGTTAGCTGCCCAACATGTATATAGGTCCAAAATTTTGAAGGCTTTGAACCTAGAAGATAATGAAGATACACTCAATCTTAATGATGACCAACCAGAGCTTATTTTTGGTCCAAATATTGAAGGTAAATTCCAAGAGGGTCATTTCCCTCCCTTTTACGTAAGCTTAAACATTCATGACAAAATTATACACAATGCTATGCATGACTCGGGCGCTTCCCATAATTTAATGCCAAAAGCTGTAATGGAAAGCCTGGGTCTTGAAATTACCAGACCTTACAAAGACCTGTACTCCTTTGACTCAAGCAGAGTTAAATGTCTAGGATTGATCAAAGACGTTTGTGTTAACTTAGCCCAGATTCCAGCCAAATTCTTAGTTATGGATATTGTTGTGGCTGATGTACCCCCAAAATATGGAATGCTTTTATCAAGATCTTGGGGGGCTAAGTTACAAGGGACCATGCAAATGGACATGACCTGTGCAACTATCCCTGTGTTTAATCAGACTAGAAGACTTTACAGGGAGACCCACATGCAATACACAGTCACAAGTCAAGACAGGCCTCAAAACTCTCCTCTGTATGCTGTGAGTACGAGCCTTGATTATTTTATCATTTTTAATAATGAAGCCCTCACGGAAAAAATCTTTTCAACAAAACTATTGTCTAAACAAAGGCAGAGGAATACAACACTGAAGTGTCAAAGCAGTTTGTTGTATTCGAAAAATTTAGCAAACCAAGCACAGGTCTGGAATTACAAATCATCAATCCATCAAACTTAAATCTTGACAACCAAGAGAGTAATCCTCAACCCGATGAAAAACTTGAGGAGTCAAATCATACAATGACCATGCACCAAACTTATGAAACCAAAAATAATCCTCTCTGGACTATGTATTTTGATGGGTCATGCACTAGAACAAATGCTGGTGCAGGTGTCTAGATTACTAACACTAAAAACAATCATACAGAATGTATTTCATGTAAATTAAACTTTCAGTGTTCCAACAACATAGCAGAATATGAATCTCTTCTCTTAGGCTTGCATCTCTTGAAAAATTTAGGTTCCAAGAGAATCAATGTATATGGGGATTCTGAATTAATCATTAGGCAAGTCAGTGGGGAGTATAATGCAAATCACCCCAGACTTAGGGACTATAGGAATGATGTGATGGATCTTTTAAAAACATTTGAGGAATCCAACCTGACTTTTGTCCCCAGGAAAAGAAACCTTGCAGCCCACAATTTAGCCTTTGCTGCTAGAACCTGCCCAATGCTATATGATGACACATCTCAGATTAAATTCATACCAGCTATCCTAGATAACAAGAAATATTGGCAGGTGTTCAATGGAGATAAACAAATAGAAGACTTCATGCAATTCAAAAATGAGTTTGAACTCCATAGCTCAGATTCAGACTATGATACAGACTGCAGTGAAGAAAATTTTCTTGGTGAAGAAGAACCATCTCCTGAGCTTGTAGATGTTAACCTTCAGACTGGCAAACTTAGAAACCAAACAGAATGGAGTACAAAATCTGAAACAGAGGAGTTGGAAACTCTGCATTCTAAGGATAATAGTTTTCCCAAGGGATTGGCCCCTCTAGAAGAACTGTTCGATTTTAATGATGTGGTCAACAAACCTAAACTGGAACCTGTAGAAACTGAGGTAGAAGAATGTAATATAGGCAGCGAGGAAAAAACGAAGATGATCAAACTGTCCAAAACCTTGCCAGCTCACATTAAACTCAAATACATAGAGCTGTTCAAATAATTTTCTGATGTTTTTGCATGGAGTTACGAAGATCTTAAGTCCTATGACACTGAAATAATACAGCACAAAATCCCTCTTAAAGAAAACAAAAAAACCATTCAAACAGAAGCTATGCAGAATAAACCCTATCCAGTTGCCTTTGGTTAAGAAGGAAATCATAAATATGCACGATGCTGGTATTATTGTCCCTATTAGATATTCTGAGTGGGTATCCAATCTGGTGTTTGTAAGGAAAAAGACTGGAGAAATCAGGCTTTGTATAGACTTTAGGAATTTAAACAAAGCTTCATTAAAAGACAATTACCCCTTTCCCAAAATGGATCATATTTTACAAAGGGTGGTGGGGTCTAAGAGAATTTCTTTGCTAGATGGCTATTCAGGGTATAATCAAGTCTTAGTCCACCCTGATGATCAATTAAAGACAACTTTTACTACACCCTGGGGCACCTTCATGTATGTGAAAATGCCTTTCGGTCTAATAAATGTTGGAGCAACCTTTCAGAGAGCCATGGACATAGCATTCTTGGAAGAATTGGGTTTCTTCATCATTATATATCTTGATGATGTCACTGTGTTTTCAAAATCCGATGAAGAACACTTTGAACATTTGAGGAAAGTTTTCGAGAAGTGCAGAAAATTTGGGATATCTTTGAACCCCAAGAAAACTTTATTTGGTCTCCAAGAAGGTAAACTTCTTGTGCACATCATTTCAGAAGAGGGTATAAAGATAGATCCAAAGAGGATTGAGGCCATATTGCAAATCTCTCATCCTCGAAACATCAAAGAGTTGCAGTCTTTCATTGGAAAGATAAACTTTTTGAGAAGGTTCATCCCTAACTTGGCTGAGCTTCTTAAGAATATCACAAACATGTTGAAGAAGGAGCAAGGGATAAAATGGACCCTGGAAGAAAAGATATCCTTCAAACTGGTAAAACAAGCATTAACCAAAACACCGGTTCTCATAATTCCTGATTTTTCAAAGGATTTTTATATCTTCTCGTTTGCATCAGAACATACCATAGCTGCTGTCCTTTTACAGAAAAATCCACAAGGACAAGAGCAGCCTATTGCATTCTTTAGCAAGGCATTGAGGGATGCCCCTTTGAAGTATAACATTATGGAAAAGCAAGCTTTTGCTCTAGTTAAGGCTTTAAAACTTAAGGTATACATGTCCTCCCCATTATCCCCATGTCTAACTGGGATTCTTAAAAGACATCTAACAGGGACCCATATGGTAAGAGAGGTAAGTGGATTGTTGTTATTCTTGAATATGATTTAGAAATAAAACCCACTAAGCTCATCAAAGGCCAAGGTCTAGCTAGATTAATGGCTGAATCAAATTGTGAAGTTCTTGATATTAACATGATTAATGCTTTGGATAGCCAAGAATAATTCTCAACCCCCATTGTTGAAAACCATTTTATGAATTCTCCTTGGTATGCTGATATTTTTTATGTTTTGATTAATCTGAATACACCTCCTGGTTTATCAAAAACAAAGACAAGATTCCTAAAATTAAAAGTTGTAAATTATTGCATTATTGATAAATGTCTTTATTGGAAAAATGCAAGTGGTATATTGCTTAAATGTTTGCCTGAGTTTGATGCAGAGAAGGTTAAGAAGGAATTCCATGAAGGAGAGTGTGGAGGTCATTTGTACTGGAAGTCAAGAGCCAACAAAATTTTGAGGGCTGGTTTCTATTGGCCTACTCTTTTTCCTGATATACACAAGATGACCACTACTTGCCATAAATGTCAATTGTTTGAAGGCAAGAGAAAATTACTACCCCTGAATTTGCATCCAATCACTGTTGAAGCCCCTTTTCAACAATGGGAACTTGACTTCATAGGAGAAATCCATTCACCATCTTCTGCCCAGCATAGGTGGATTCTTACTGCCACAGACTACTTCACTAAATTGATAGAAGCCATTCCTTGTAGGCAGGCCAATGATTCAGTTATTGTAAAATTTTTGGAGACTAACATCCTCTCCAGATTTGGCTGTCCTACCAAGATCATCACAGATAATGCAACAACATTTGGATCAAAGAAAATGGTTGAATTCTGTCACAAGTATAAGATAACATTGGGACATTCCACAGCCTATTACACTCAGGGTAATGGACTTGCTGAATCTTCCAACAAAAGCTTAGTGAACATAATCAAGAAACTGTTGGAGGACAATAAAAAGTCTTGGCACACAAAGCTGATCCATGCACTTTGGGCTGACAGAATAACTCTGAAAAAATATATTTGTATGTCACCTTTTCAGCTGGTGTATGGTACAGATGCAATTTTTCCAAATAGTCTTGGTGTACCAGTTATGACGTTAATCCAAGAGTTATAGACTGAAGAGAATGACATGATCAGAAGAATAAATCAGACCATTCATCTTCAGTAGACCAGGGAGGAGGTTTATAACAAAGCATTGCAAAAGCAAGACAGTATCAAGAAGATCTTTGACAGAAGAACAAAGGCCATAAATTTCAAGATTGGGAACAAATTTTTAAAGTGGGACTCAAGAAGGGAAGAAAGGGGCAAGCATGGAAAATTTGATCACCTATGGCTTGGCGCTTACTTTATTCACTCAACTGCTGGTAATAATTCTTTTTACTTACAAGAGTTAGATGGAACAGAATTGTTTGGGGGTCCTGTCAATGGCAGGATGCTTAAGCATTACTTCTTTTGATCTATTTTATGTTTTGGAGCCTTTTACCTTTTCCATTGTAAACATTTCATCCACCATTGCATTCAAAGTTATGAAAAATCAATAAAATACAAAAACAAAGAAAAAATGAAAAGAGGGAAAGAATGAAAACAAGAAAGGCAAGGCCCCATGCCAAAAAAGAGAAACAAATCTGAAAGTGTGCAAGCTCAAATGCCACTCCTGCAAAACACACTTCTAGTTAATCAAACAGTGTAATCTTGACTAATTAGCTTTAAATTTTTCTGCTGATAGGATAGTGAATTCGATTTGCCAAACTGTTCAATCTTGGCTTATCAGTAGATAGATTAGGATAGAAATGAAGGTTCAAACAAAATCAAAATTTGAACCAAAGTTTCCAAAGAGAGATGACCCAAAACTGTTTTATTTTCTGAGTCATAAAAGAGAAAAAATGGTTCTAATTTGCCCAAAATCTGAATCAGAAAACAAGGAAGAATAGCTCAAACAAAGTCAGAAACAGAGCTGTGAAAAGAGAAGGCCATAATAAGAGACTTTCATATCTTAGGCCTTCCATTTTGTTTCTAATTTTATGCAAATAATAATCTATGTGCAGCTTGTTTTTATGCCATAGATCACAGCAAGTCAAACAACTTAATCTTGACTTGACTGTTTTTAAGTTTCTGTCCTAGAATTTAGAGAATGAAAGTTTGTTGGACAGTTTAATCCCAACAGACAGTAGATTAGGTAGAGAATAATCTGAGCTCAACTGTGTAATCTGAGATCAGGGAGAAATAAGGAGTAGAATTAGATTAGTTTTTATGCTTTCAAAAGAATAAAATGTTTTGAAAAGAGTTTGCCAATCCAAGTTCACTCTGATGAAGAAAAAATGTTAGATCAGTAGGATTGGGTAGGTAGAAAGTTGTATTGATGAAATTCATGTTTCTTTCATGACTGATATTATTTTTCAGAGCAAAGAAAGAGAAAGCAATGGATCAAGCACTAGTCAGCATCCCAGGGAAATCAAGTCTGAATTCTTGATACCTTCAAGAAGGCACCATCCCCAAATGGAGCCGTTGTTAGCCACCCATATTTCTCCTATCATATCAGCTAGTGGTTAAATATTCTTTGAAGCCTTCAAGAAACAAATTTACTTCTAAATTTGTTGGTGTTTGAAGTCTTTTGGTGAAACTCATACTGCTGGTTAATCTTCACAGCTGTTTCCCTCTTCAAAACCTCTGAACTCCTATAAAAATCCACAGTTCAATACTTCTGCAAAATACCCTTTCCCCTTTTTTCTTCTTTCCACCACTAACCTCATTTTCTATTCTCCATTCCCCATGAAAACCCCACAAATTCATGTTCCTTCCTTTCCATTTTATTAAAATCCCTTCCATAAGGTTGAAAACCCAATTTTTAACCTCATCGCAGCATTCGTTTCCCTTTAAAAACCATAGGAAATACATATTTTCTATGTGCTAGACTTAAGCCCCTCAGGCTAAGCCACTTACCCATTTTTCCTTCATATGCCCGAGCGCCAGGACCCGTTGCTAAACCTATCAGGCGCTTACTCATTTCCTCCACCCAATACCCAAAAAACCTTTATAAATTGTGAAAATTGGGTTTAATCAGATTTCAAAATTTTTCTGCCCATATGACTTTAAAAAACAATTTCGACCGTCAATCTTCTCCGTAGATCGGACGGCGCAGCATGAGACCTATCGTGTGGACCCCCCAGCATTACGTCACTTCTCGAAACCGCTTGGTTTTTTCCGCACCTCCTTCGTGCGAAGGATGGTTTTTCCTAGTTTCCCAGCGATTCCATACGATGGCTGCCACGCGTCCCCGTACATCTTTCAAAACCGCTGCATAAAGTTGGTTCCCCGCGCATTATCCGTCAGACGAAGGCCGCCCAACGGAATCCACCCCCACCGTTCGATCTGGGACTTCCCATCCGACGGCTGCCGATCGCCTCACTCGCTCGACCTTTAGTGGACATGCTCACCCATTAACCCATCCATCGCGCGTCCAAGATTCAATCTCCGCCCTCGATCTCTGCAGATCGACGGCTATTATTCGTCCTCCTGATTCTACGGCCTCGTCAAAACTCCTCCGCCGCTAAGTTTCCAAGTCGCTCTCGACCATCGATCATAGCACGATCAATGGCTTCGATCATCTCATTCTCCTACATGCCCTCCAATGCAGATTTACCCATATAAACACAGGATTTCCTCATTTTGTTTGTATTGTGCAGGTTTAAGGTTTTTTCGCTTAAAATGAAAAAATTTTCTCAAGCCAAGGATGACGATCCTCTGACTTTCGAATACATAAGGAAATCATCCACAGGGTTTAATATCACGTTTCATTGATGTTTTATTAGGCATTGATGCCTTATATGACCTGCGCAGCCCTGCACGACAGAAAAACCGTGAAGGTCAACGCAGAAAAAGAGTATCAGAGATTGAACACCAGAAATGAACCAGAACAACATATTAGTGGATGGATTTGTGGGGATTAAGGCTAAAACCGTTATCAAACGCCTAAATCCCTGGATCTAAAACACATATTAAAGGAAAATCTAAAGTGTTTTTTCAGGAAACCCTTCACCGCCACAGATGGAAGAAAATTGATTCTTCTCACCAACTAAAGCACCACCTGTGCCTCAAAGGATTCAATCAAGAACCGAATTTATTGATGAAAGTCAGACATTTTTCCTCGACACAGCCAAAGGAGTTATTTCTGTCAGAAAATTAATGACAGAATGTCGGCAGAGCAACCCTATTGATACATAGAGCCTCAAAAGTCTAATAAAGCTCCCACCGAGCTAAATTCATGAGTGTAAATAATTTAATACAGAGGAACACATGTATAGTTCTTCGTTGAGCCCCTCGATGGCCAAGAAGACATTAATATCTGTATTAATTGGTTTTTGAGATCTTTTCATCAGGTCTCATCTCCTCATCCTTCTATAAATACTTCAGTAGAAGATGAGCGAGGGGTTGGATTGGTTGGTTGTTAATGTAAATTGTTGAAGCATTGTAATTGTCACTGAACTGAAAACTCTTGATTGTAGATAGGATTTCACTGGCTCTTGGAGCTCTGCTTGTAACAAATAGGTTAGGTTGTGAAGAGATATGGATTAAAACACTGGATCTAAAGATTGTAACTGGTTTGAAGCATCAATACAAGCTGATTTATGGGATCCTGGTCTATGCTGATGGTGATGTTATTCTCACTGTAACTTGTATTTTGTTTCTGTTTTTCAATTTGTTTCATTTTCCACTATAAAGAACAGTTTAAACAGGGACAGGACCTACTGTATATCAGTAACCTTCTCTGGCTGAAAAATCTTTATTTAAATGTTTTCCTTCAACTGTGTTATTTGAAAATGATTTAATTTATTTTAAGTACATGGATGCTGGCGTTCCCTCATCTTTTGTCTTAGATGAATGTTATTTTTAAATGTTACTTTCAATATATGTTGTGTGAATATGAACTGAGGAAATTAAGGTTAGCCCCGAGTCCCTTTCTTTTTCGCTCAACTATTTGATTGTTTCCCTAGAATGTGTTAAAAGCTGACTAGTTTCAAAGTACTTATTAGATCTTAGACCATTCTGTGTTATCTTTGTGTTTTCCTTTTGTTTTTTATATGTTTTCTATCAGAAGTGTATCAAAGGCTGGATAGTTTCAAAGTACTTACCAGATCCTAGTTTGCTTCTATGTTCTTCTTAAGTGCTTGGTCAAATGCTGGCTAGTTTCAAAGTACTTACCAGATCCTGGGCTGCTCTTTGTTCTACATCTGTCATTTCCCTTTCTTATTGTATCACTCCATTCCATAAATCAAACTTCAAAGAGATCCTTAGGCATATATTACCTGCCCCATAGACCACTCTTGAACCTGTTGTTCCAATTAAATCCTCTTATGACTCCATAGCCCAATGGACTGAAAATCTGCTATCATCTTTCTTCTTGACCGAAGCTTACTCTTTTTACTTGCAACTTCTCACTTTTGAACCTATTTGCATACAGATCTTTCAGCCTCAGACAGAAACTATGTTCAACCATCCAAAAAAACCAAATGAAACCCTTGGACTTCATAACTAGCCAAATATTATTACTCCAGACTTCAAAGACAAATCCATCTTTGTATATATTAGAGAGATCCCTCTCCGGATTCAGGAGGGCTAGATCCTAGAATCAAAAATTTGGTTGAAACGATGTTAACTCTGTGATCAGACTTTGCCAATATTTCTTATTACAGAGACCTAACAGAAGCCTCGTACTCTTGCTGGAGACATCTGTTGAGTCCCTATCCTGGTAGGAATCTGCTTCTTAGTTTTGATCTCTTCCACGTGCATAACCACCTATAGATTCTTGCTCAGACTTTGTAGAGAGCAAGAAATTATGGGAGAGTGTTGTGGAATTCAACCATATGAGTTTTTCTTTGAAGTGACACCTGTAACCTATGAGAACATGAAGATAGTTGCGGTATAGGTGACTAGCTACAGAACGGCTGCATTCTGTAGCAGAGTATAGTAAAAAATTACTACAACAGCAAAACCATGAAAATATAGCAAGTCAATCATTGTATACATTCCTAAAGTGACTTTAATTAATCCTATTGATCATTTAAGCCTGTAATTGATAAGGGACAAAGGAAACGAAGTGAAATTTGGTGACCGAAAAGGACATCTTCTGGGCTCAACACTGACCTTCACCTTAACCTTCCTCTTGACCTTAACCTTAACCTTAACCTTGACTTTACCCTAACCTAACCTTAACGTTACCCATAACCTAACCCTAACCTTGAGGTTAGGTTAACCTTGACCAAACCCTTAACCTTCACCTTAACCTAACCTTAACCTAAACCCTAACCCTAACCTTAACCTTATGTTAACCTTAACCCAAACTTAAACTTAACCTTAACCTAACCATAACCTTACCCTTAACCTGAAAATTAACCTTAACCTTAACCTTAACTTAACCTAACCCTAACCTTGACCTTAACCTTAACCTTAACATAACCTTGACTTAACCTTAAATTTAAATTTACCCTAACCTTAACCTAAACCTTACCCTTACCCTTAACCTTAACCTTAACCTAACCCTAACCTTAACCTTGAATTTACCTTAACCTAACCCTAACCTTGACCTTGAATTTACCTTAGCCCCTTAACCTTAACCTTCACTTAACCTTAACTTTACCCTTAACTTAACCTTCACTATAACCTAACCCTAACCTTGACCAAAACCTGAACCTTAACCTTAACCTTAACCTTAACCTTAACTATAACCTAACCCAAACCTTGACCAAACCCTTAACCTTAACCTTAACTATAACCTAACCTTAAATTTTCCCTTAACCTTACCTTAACCATAACCTTAACCTAACCTTAACCTTAACCTTACCCTTAACCTTATGTTAACCTTACCTTAACCATACCCTTAAAATTGTCCTTAACTATAACCTAACCCTAACCTTAACCTTAACCTTAACCTAACCCTAACCTTAGGTTAACCTTAACCTTAACCATAGCCTAACCATAACCTTAACCTTAACCTTAACCTTAAACTTAACCTTCCCCTAACCTTAACCCGAACCTTAACCTTAACTATAACCTAACCCTAACCTTGACCAAACCTTAACCTTAAGGTTAAGGGTTAAGGTTAAAGTTAAGGTTAAGGTTAAGGTTAGGGTTAAGGTTAGGGGAAGGTTAGGGGAAGGTTAAGGTTAGGTTAAGTGTAAGGTTATGGGTAAAGTTAAAGTTAAGGTTAGGCTAAGGTTAGCGTAGGGTTAAGGTTAAGGTTACAGATAAGGTTAAGGTTAGGAGAAAAATAAGTTTAAAGTTAGGTTAATGTAATGTTAAAGTTACGGGATTAGTCAGGTTAAGGTTAACGTTAGGTTAAGGTTAAGTTTAAGGTTATGGTAAGGTTAATGTTAATATAATTTTAAGGTTAAGGTTAAGGTTAAGGTTAGCTTAAGGGTAAAGTTAAGGTTAGGGTTAGGTTAAGGTTAAGGTTAATGTTATGGTTAGGATAAGGTTATGGTTAAGATTAAGCTTAAGGTTAAGGTTAGGTTAAGGTTATGGTTAGGTTAAGGTTAAGATTAGGCTAAGTTTAAGGTTAAGGTTTCATCAGGGTTACAGTTAAGTTATTGTTAAGGTCGAGGTCAAGGTTAGGTTAAGGGTAAAGTCAAGGTTAAGGCTAGGTTAAGGTTAAGATTAGGTTAAGGTTAAGGTCAAGGTTAAGGGTAAAGTTAAGGTCAAGGTTAGGGTTAGGTTATAGTTAAGGTTAAGCATTTGGTCAAGGTCAGGGTTAGATTGATTTAAAGGTTAAGGTTTGGTTATGATAAGGTGAAGGTTAAGGTCATAGTTTTAGTCAGGTTAAGGTTAAGGTTACGATTAAGGTTAAAGTCAAGGGTAAGTGTTTGGTTAAGGTTACGGTTAAGGTTAATATTAGGTTAAGTTAAGGTTAAAGTTAATGTTATGGTTAGTTTAAGGTTAAGGTTAGGTTCAGCTGAGGCTTAGGTTATACTAAGGTTAAAGATATGTTAAGGGTAAGATAAGGTAAAGGTTAAGGTTAGGTTCAGCTAAGGCTTAGGTTATAGTTAAGGTTAAGGATATGTTAAGGGTAAGATAAGGTAAAGGTTAAGGTTAGGTTAAGGTTAAGGTAAGGGTTAAGGTCAAGGTTAATGTCAAGATTAAGGTTAAGGTTAAGTTTAAGGTTAAGAATTTGGTCAAGGTTATGGTTATGGTTAAGGTTAAGGTTAAGGTTAAGGTTAGGTTTAAGGTTAGGGGAAGGTTAAGGTTAAGGTTAAGGTCAAGGTTAAGGGTTTGGTCAAGGTTAGGGTTAGGTTATAGTTAAGGTTAAGGTTAAGGTTAAGGTTACGACTATAGTAAGGTTAAGGGTAAGGTTAAGGTTAAGGTTACAGGTTTGGTCAAGGTTATGGTTAGGTTATAGTGAAGGTTAAGGTTAATTAGGGTAAAGTCAAGGTTAGGGTTAAATTTAAGGTTAATGATAAGGGTAAGGTCAAGGTTAAGGTTATGGGTCTTAACCTTAACCTTCACTATAACCTGACCTTAACCTTAACCTTAACCTTAACTTTAACCTTAAATTAAAATATAACCCAACCTAACGTTAACCTTAACTATAACCTAACCCTAACTGTGACCAAACCCTTAACCTTAACCTTAACCTTCCCATAACCATAACCATAACCTCAACGTTAATCTTAACCTAACCTTAACCTTAACCTTAACCTAAACTTAACCATAACTATAACCTAACCATAACCTTACCCTATGCATAACCTTAACTATAACCTAATCCTAACCTTAACCTTACCATTAACCTAACCTTAACCTTAACCTTGACCTTGACCTTAACCTTAACCTTAACTTAACCTTAAACATGAACTTAACATTAACTTTAACTATAACCTAACCTAAACTTGACATTAACTATAACCTAACCCTAACCTTGACGAAACCCTTAAACTTAACCTCAACATTAACTTTAACCTTAATCTTCCCATAAAAATAACCTTAACCTTCACCTTAACCTTTACCTTGACTTTACCCTTAACCTAAACTTAACCCCTTAACCTTAACCTTCCCATAACCATAACCTTAACATTGAATTTACCCTTAACCTAACCTTAACATTAACCATAACCTAACCCTAACCTTAACCAAACCTTAATCTTAACCTTAACTTAACCTTAATCTTAACCTTAACCTTCCCCTAACCTTAACCCTAACCTTAACCTTAAGGTTAAGCTTAACCTTAAACTTCCCCTAACCATAACCTTAAGCTTAACCTTCCCATAACCATAACCTTAACCTTGACCTTGACATTACCCTTGACCTTAACCTTAACCTTGACCTTTACCTTGACCTTAACCTTACCCTTAAACTTATCTTAACCTTAACATAACCTTAACCTTAAATTTACACTTAACCTTACCTTAACCATAAACTTAACCTAACCTTAACATTAACCTTACCCTTAACCTTATCTCAACCTTATCTTAACCATAACCTTAAGCTTAATCTTAACCTAACCTTAACCTTTAATTTACCCTTAGCATAACCTTAACCATAACCTTATCTTTACCCTCTACCTTAACCTTAACGTTAACCTTAACCATAACCTTAACCTTAACCTTAACCTTTACTTAAATATAACATTAACCTTCACCTTAACCTTTAGCTTAACCTTGACTTTACCCTTAACTTATCCTTAACCTAACCTTAACCTCAACTTAACCTTAACCTTCACCTTAACCTTACCCCCTTAACCTTAACCTTAACCTTAACCTAGACTTTACCTTAACTTTACCTTAACCCCTTAACCTTAACCTTAACTTTACCCCTTAACCTTAACCTTAACCTTACCTTAACCGAACCCTTAACATTAACTTTAACTTAACCTTAATCTTAACCTTAACCTTAACCTAACCGTAACCTTACTCTTAACTATAACCTAACCCTCGCCTTTACCAAAACTTACCCTTAAGGTAAACGTTAAGGTTAAGGTTAGGTAAAGATTAAGGTTAAGGTTAAGTTTGAGGTTAGGTTAAGGTTAATGTTAAGGTTATGGTTATGGGAAGGTTAAGGTTAAGGTTAAGGGTTTGGTCAGGGTTAGGGTTAGGTTATAGTGTATTTTAAGGTTAAGTTAAGGGTAAATTCAAGGCATAACCCTTAACCTTAACCTTACCATTAACCTTCACCTTAACCTGAACCTTGACTTTACCCTTAACCTAACCTTAACCTTAACTATAACCTAACCCTAACCTTGACCTTAACTTTACCCTTAACCTTGACCTTTACCTTGACCTTGAACTTAACCTAACCTTAACCTTAAATTTAACCTTAACCTTATCTTACCCTTAACCTTAACCTTCCCAAACCCTTGACCTTAACCTTAACCTTAACCTTAAACTTAATCTTAACCTGACTAAACCTATAACCTTAACCTTAACCTTAACCTTATCTTAACCTTTACCTTAACCTTAACCTTAACCTTAACTTTGGTTAGGTAAAGTCAAGGTTAAGGTTACGTTAAGGGTAAACTCAAGGTTAAGGTTAGGGTTAAGTTATAGTTAAGATCAAGGTTAAGGTTAAGGTTACGGGTTTACTCAGGTTAAGGTTAAGGTTAAGTGTAAATTCAAGGTTAAGGTTAGGGTTAAGGTTCACGTTAAGGTTAAGGTTAACGGTTTCGTCAAGGTTATGGGTGGGGTTAAGGTTAAGGTTATGTTAAGGGTAAAGTTAAGGTTAAGGGTTTGGTCAAGCTTAGGGTTAGGTTATAGTGAAGGTTAAGGTTAAGTTAAGGGTAAAGTCAAGGTTAGGGTTAAAGTTAAGGTTAAGGATAAGGGTAAGGTCAAAGTTAAGGTTACAGGTCTTAACCTTAACCTTCACTATAAACTAACCTTAAGCCTTACCTTACCCTTATCCTTAACCTTAACCTTATCTTACCCCTAACCTTAACCTTCCCAAACCATTAAGGTTAAGGTTCATGTTAAGGTTAAGGTTAAGGGTTTGGTCAAGGTTAAGGGTGGGCTTAATATTAAGGTTAGGTTAAGGGTAAAGTTAAGGTTAAGGTTAAGGGTTTGGTCAAGCTTAGGGTTAGGTTATATTTAAGGTCAAGGTTAAGGTTATGGTTAAGGTAAGGTTAATATAAGGTTAAGGGTAAGGTTAATGTTAAGGTTAGGTTAAGGTTATGGTTGAGGTTAGGTTAAGGGTAAAGTTAAGGTTATGGTTAGGTTTAAGGTTAGGGTTAGGTAAAGGTTAAGTTTAAGGTTAAGATTAAGGTTAAGGTTAAGAGTTTGGTCAAGGTTAGGGTTAGGTTATTTTTAAGGTCAAGTTTAAGGTTAGGTTACGGTTAAGGTTAATGTTAAGTTTATCGGAAGGTTAAGGTTAATGTTAAGTTAAGGTTTGGTCAAGGTTAGGGTTAGGTTATAGTTAAGGTCAAGTTTAAGGTTAAGTTTATGGTTTTAGTTAGGTTAAGGTTTAGGTTAAGGTTAAGGTTAGGTTAAGGGTAAAGTCAAGGTCAAGGTTAGAGTTAGGTTAGGGTTAGGTTATAGTTAAGTTTAAGGTTAGGTTAAGGGAAAATTCAAAGTTAATGTTAGGTTAAGGTTAAGGTTAAGGTTAAGGGTTTGGTTACGGTTAAGGTTAGGGTTAAGGGTTTGGTTAAGGTTAGGTTAAGGTTAAAATTAAGGTTATGGTTAGGGTAAGATTAAGGTTATGGATAGGGTAAGGTTATGGTTAAGGTTCATGTTAAGGTTAAGGTTAAGTTTAAAGGTTTAGTTAAGGTTAAGGTTACGTTAAGGTTAAGTTTAGTGTTAACCTTGACCTTAACTATAACCTAACCCTAACCTTAACCAAACTTTAACTTTAACATTAACCTTAACCTTGAATTTACCCTTAACCTTAGTCTTACCCTTAACCTTACCCTTAACCTAATCTTAACCTTATGCTTACCTTAACTGTAACCTGACCCTTACCCTTAACATTAACCTAAACCTAACCTTAACCTTAACCTTATCCTTATCTTAACCTTAACCTAACCTTAACCTTAACCTTAAACTTAACCTTGACCCTAACCTTAGCCCTAACCTTAAGGTTAAAGTTATGGGTAAGGTTAGGTTAAGGTTAGGGTTAGGTTATAGTTAAGTTCAAGGTTAAGGTAAGGTTAAGGTTAAGGTAAAGGTTAAGTTAAGGTTAATGTTAAGGGTTTCGTTAAGGTTAAGGTTAAGGTTAATGTTAAGGTTAAGGTTAAGGTTAGGGTTAAGGTTAAGGTTAATACTAGGTTAGGTTAAGGTTAAGATAAGGTTAAGGGTACGGTTAAGGTTAAGGTTAAGGTTATGTTAAGGGTAAAGTAAAGGTTAAGGTTAGGTTAAGATTAAGGTTACAGATACGTTAAGGTTAAGTTAAGGTTAAGGTTAAGTTTAAGGTTAAGTAAAGGTTAAGGTTAAGGTTAAGGCTAATGCTATGGTTAAGGGTTTGGTCAAGGTTATGGTTAGGTTAAGGTTAAGGTGAGGTTAAGAGTAAAGTTAAGGTTTCATTTAGGTTAAGGTTAAGGTTAAGGGTAAAGATAAGGTTATAGTTAAGGTTAAGGTTATGGTTAGGTTAATGTTAAGGTCAAGGTTAATGTTAAGGTTGAGGTTAAGGTTAATTTTGAGGTTAGGTTAAGGTTTAGATAAGTTTAAGGTTATTGTTAAGGTTAAGGTTAGGTTAAGGGTAAAGTCAAGGTTAAGGTAAAGTTAAGGTTAAGGTTAGGTTAACGTTAATGTTAAGGTTAGGGTAAAAGTTCAAGTTAAGGTTAAGGTTAAGGTTAAGATTTTGGTCAAGGTTAGGGTTAGGTCACTAACCATAACCTTAACCTTAACCTTAACCATAACCATAACCTTAACCTTAACCTTAACCTAACATTAACTTTATCTTAGACTTAACTATAACCTAACCCTAACCAAACCTTATCATTGACCTTAACTTTAACCTTGACCTTGAGCTTAACCTATCCTTAGCCTTATCTTACCCTTACCCTTAACCTTAGCCTTAACCTAACTAAACCCATAACCTTAATCATAACCTTAACCTTGACTTTATCGTTAACCTAACCTTAACCTTAACCTTAACCTAACCCTAACCTTGACCAAACCCTTAACCTTAACCTAACCTTAACCTTAACTAAAAGCTTGCCCTAACCTTAACGTTAACTTTACCCTTAACCTAATCTAAACGTTAACTATAACCTAACCCTAACCATAACATTATCTTTACCGTTAACCTTAACCTTAACCTTAACTATAACCTAATCCTAACCTTGACCAAACCCTTAACCTTAACCTTAGCCTTACCTTAACTATAATCTAACCTTAACCTTTACCAAACCCTTACCCTTAACCTAACCTTAACCTTGACTTTACCCTTAACCTAACCTTAACCCTGAGCTTAACCTAACCTTAACCTTAACTTTACCCTTAACCTAACCTTAACCTTAACCTAACTGTAACCTGAACCTAGCTTAACCTTAACCTTCACCTTAACCTTAACCTTACCCTATCCTTACCCTTAACCTTCAACTTAACCTTGAATTTAACCTTAACATTCCCCCAACCTTAACCCTAGCCTTAACCTTAACTTTATCCTTAGCCTAACCTTAACCTTAACCTTACCTTTAACCTTCACCCTTAACCTCAACCTAACCCTAACCTTGACCAAACCCTTAACCTTAACATTAACCTGACTAAACCCTTAAGGTTAGGGTAAATTTGAGGTTAAGGTTGAGGTCTCGGTCAAGGTTGAGGTTAAGTTAGGTTAAGGTAAGGTTAACGCTATAGTTAAGGTTAATGCTAAGGTTAAGTTAAGGGTAAAGTCAACATTAAGGTTAAGGGTTTGGTTAAGGTTAAGGTTAGGTTATATTTAAGGTTAAAGGTTTGGTCAAGGTTAGGGTTCGGTTATAGTTAATGTGAAGTTTAAAGTTACGGGTTGAATTTACACTTAACTTAACCTTAACCTAACCTTAAAATTAAATTAACCTTAACCTTAACCTTGAACTTTACCCTAACCTTAACCTTAACCTTATCCTTATCTTAACCTTAACCTAACCCTAACCTTAACCTTAACCTTAAAATTAACATTAACCTAACCTTAACCTTAACCTTAACCTTATTTTTATCTTAAGGTTAACCTAAACCTAACCTTACCCCTAACCCTAACCTTAACCTTAACCTTAACCTTAACATGAACTTTTACCCTAACCTTACCGTTAACCTAAACCTTCACTATAACCTAACCTTAACCTTGACCTTGACCTTAACCTTAACCTGACTAAACCCATAACCTTCACCTTAACCTTAACTTAACCTTAACATTAACCTTAACCTTGACCTTACATTAACTATAACCCTAACCTTACCCATAACCTAACCTTAACCTTAACCTTAAGCTTAACCTAACCTTCACCTTAACCTAACCTTAGCCTTAACCTTAACCATAAAATCAACCTTAACCGTAACCTTACCTTAACATTAACCTTAACCTTAACCTAACCTTAACCTAATCTAACCTTAACCTTAACCTAACCCTAACCTTACCCTAACGTTAACCCTAACCTTATCCTTAAACTTACCCTTAACCTTAACCAGAACCTTAACCTCAGGTTAAGGTCAAGGTTAAGGGTACGTTAAGGGTAAAGTCACGGTTAAGTTTGGGTTAAGGTTAAGATTAGGTTAAGGGTAAAGTTAACGTTAAGGGTAATGTTAAATGTTTGGTCAAGGTTAAGGGTTAGGTTAAGGTTAAGTTTAGTTTAAGGGTAAAGTCAAGGTTAAGGTAAAGTTAAGGTTAAGGTCAAGGTTAGGGATAGGTTATAGTTAATGTCAAAGTTAAGGTTAAGGGTAAGGTTATAGTTAGGTTAAGGTTAAGGTTAGGTTAAGGTTAAGTTTAGGTCAAGGTTAAGGCTAAGGTTAACGTTACATTAAGGTTAAGGTTATGGTTAAGGTTAACATTAAGGGTTTTGTTAAGGTTAGGGTTAGATTTTAGTTAAGATTAAGATTAGGTTAAGATTAAGGTTAAGGGCACAAGGTAAAGGTTACGGGTTTTTTCAGGTTAAGGTTAAGGTTAAGGGTTTGTTCAAGGTTAAGGTTATGGTTAACCTACCCTTAACCTTAACCTTACCCTTAACCTTATATTAACCTTAACTTTAACCTTACCCTTAACCTTCACCTTCACCTTAACTTTACCCTTAACCTTGAATTTACCCTTAACCTAACCTTAACCTAACTAAACCCGTAACCTTAACCTTCCCATAACCTTAACCTTAAACTTAGCTATAATGTAACCTTAAATTTGACCTTAAATATAACCTAACCCTCACCTTGACCGAACCCTTAACATTGACCTTAACCTTAACCTTAACCTTACCCTTAACCTTACTATTAACCTCAAACTTAACCTTGACATTAACTATAACCTAACCCTAACCTTAACCTAAATTTAACCTTGACCAAACCCTTAATGTAACCTTAACCTTCACTTTACCATAACGTAACCTTAACCCTTACCTTGACCTTACCCTTAACATTAACCCTAACCTTAACCTTAACCTGACTAAACCCGTAACCTTAAACTTAACCTTGACCTTAACTATAACCTAACCCTAACCTTAAGGTTAAGGTTAGGTTATAGTGAAGGTTAAGGGTAAGGTCAAGGTTAAGGGTAAAGTTAAGGTTAAAGTTAAGGTTAAGGTTAGGTTAAGGGTAAGGCTAAGGTTGGGGTTAGGGTAAGATTAAGGTTAAGGTTATGTTGAGGCTAATGTTAGGGTTAAGGTTAAGGGTAAGGGTAAGGTTAAGATTAAGGTTAAAGTTAGGTTAAGGTTAATTTAAGGGTAAAGTCAAGGTCAAGGTTAAGGTTAAGGTGAAGGTTAAGGTTATAGTTAAGTTAAGGTTAAGGTTAAGGTTAAGTTCAAGGTTAAGGTTAAGGTTATGGTGAAGGTTAAGGTTACGGTTAGGTTAAGGGTAAAGTTTTAGGTTAAGGTTAAGGTTAGGGGAAGGTTAGGATAAGGTTAACCTTGACCTTGACCTTAACTTTAACTATAACCAAACCCTAACCTTGACCAAACCCTTAACCTTAAAGTTAGGTTAAGGTAAGGTTAAGGTTAAGGTTAGGGGTAAGGTTAGGGTTAAGGTTAAGGTTAAGGTAAGGGTTTGGTTAAGGATAAGTTTAGGTTATAGTTAAGGTCAAGGTTAAGGTTAAGTTATGGTTAAGGTTAAGGTTGCGGGTTTAGTCAGGTTAAGGTTAAGGTTAGGGTTAAGGTTCAAGTTAAAGTTTAGGTTAGGGTTAGGGGAAGGTTAAGGTTAAGGTTAAGGTTAAGGTCAAGGTTAAGGTTAAGGATAAGTTAAGGTTAAGGTTAAGGTTAAGGGTAAAGTTAAGGTTAAGGTTAATGTTATGGATAAGGTTAAGGTCAAGGTTAAGGTTCCGTTAATGGTAAAGTCAAGGTTAAGGTTACGTTAAGAGTTTGGTCAAGGTTAAGGTTAGGTTATAGTTAAGGTCAAGGTTAATGTTAGGTTAAGGTTATAGTTAAGGTCAAGGTTTGGTAAAGGTTAAGGTTAAGGTTAAGGTTAAGGTTAAGGGTTTAGTGAGGTTTAGGGTTAGGTTAAGGTTAAGGTTAAGGTTAAAGTTATGGGTTAAGGTTAATGTTAAGGTTAAGGTTAAGGTTAGTGTTAAGGTTAAGGTTAATATTAGGTTAGGTTAGGTTAAGGTTAAGGTTAACAAGCAAACTGTTGATTCTTTGACCAGCGTTTCCCCCGGCATCTACAAAGACTCCTCCTTGCTTGGCACTTTTTTCGACTCCCCTCCCATCTCTGATCCTAACTTGGTGAACATTTTCATGATGTAATCATCTTGGGCTAACCTCACGGAGCCCACTTTGGCTAGTCAGCAACCTCAACCTCAACCAACTCCTAGCCCTTCATCCCCGTTAGCCACTCTTCTTCCTTCTGAATCTTCTTCTACCGCCACTCCTCATGGGTCGATTCCATCTAAAATCCACCCCCTTGGCACCATTCCTCCTGGCCATTTCCATGCTGGTCAGATCCCTTTCCTCGCTCTCCCTCCTGGAGCTTACTCGGTCCCTACCTTGGCCACCCTATCCCTCCCCAACTTGACCTTGGGTATACCCGTCTGGTATCTTAACCCTCCAGCCACCACTCCGCCCGGTCAACCTAAACTATATATTACTTTGACCCCAGTTCAACCAATCCCTACGACTTCTCTCGCTATGCTGGTACCTCAGTCACCTCAACCTCGTTAAAATAATGAAATGTGTACCCGTTCAATTCGAGTCTTTTATTAGATCTCATAAAATCTCATTTGAGTCTTTCTCTTGATATCGTACTTTGAACCTTCACTCCATCTTCCATTCATATGGATTGAAGCTTGGGGGGCATGTACCTCTAATTGATTCACCATGTTGTGGGCATGCTTACTTTTTTCAAGCGTAGTTTGTTTCCATTTCAAGCTTGTGTAAAAATGAAATTGGTTTCAAGCACAGTTTATCTTTGTTTCAAGCTTGTGTAAAAATGAAACCAACTTCAAGTAGCATTTCTTGATTTGAAGCTTGTGTAAAAACAAAACCATTCTCATTTTACCTCTCGTGATTGCCATTTTTTCAGCCTTTTTTGCTAGATGAACCTTGTTTTTCTCATTCCATGGTCGATCATATACCTTCACTTGGTTGTTTTACCCATTCCCAAGGAACTATTGTGATGAGTGGTCTTTTTAGCCAGCATCTTGACCTTTACTTGTTATGAAAAGTTCCACCATTATCGGAACCAGTTTCTACCCTTTATACCACTTGTTCCTCCAGGAGGAGTCAACTTTCAGCTCTTTTATGACTCTTAAAAATTGAAAAGGTTGCTGAGACTCTTGTCATTTTGAACTCGCTAATTTTTTGTGAAACGATATCTAACCAGTATATTTTTAACCCCGTTTCAGGCTAGGATGGATTATTTATGAAAAAGGAAATACCTTAGCCTATCACGACTAAGAGGTTCTCTCAGACACATTTTTCTATATTTTCGGATCTATGATACTACCTATGAAAAGGGACTACTGGATTTTTCTTTTATGCCTAATTTTCAAACTCTCTAAACATGAAAAGATACCAAGTTCTTCCTTTTTCATATTCATTAAACCCTTATGACATAGGAATTTTTCACCACGAAGTTATTCGAGTTTCTCCTTCCTAGGGCTCCTAAAATGTACTAGGTTAGATTTGTTCGAAGGAAAAACCTACATCACAAGCACATGCTATCCCCTTCATGCTTGTTTCTAAAAATAACTGGGGTACTTGCCAGAAATGATGGGGGAAAATGGAACCAAAATCATAGTCGTATCAACAACATGTCGCTCTTGAACATGGCACTTTTCTGCATTCATGTTAAGGTTAAGGCTAAATGTTTGGTCAAGGTTAGTGTTATGTTATAGTTAAGGTTAAGGTTAAGGGAAAGGTTTGGGTAAGGTTAGGGTAAAGCTTCTGGTTAAGGTTAAGGTTAAGGGTTTCCTTGCCCTTAACCTTAACCTTGACCTTAAATATAACCCAACCCTAACCTTAAATTTAACCTTAACCTAAAGCTTAACCTAACCTTAACCTTACCATTAACCTAATATTAACCTTAATCTTAACATGACTAAACTTGTAACATTAACGTTACCCTTAAACTTATCTTACATTGACCTTAACTATAACCTTAACCTTAACCTAACATTAACCTTAACCTTACCCTTAACCTAATCTTAACCTTAACCTAACCCTAACCTTGACTTTACCCTTAACTTAACCTTAACCTTCACTATAACCTAACCCTAAACTTGACCAAACCCTTAACCTTAACCTTAACCTTACCCTTAACCTTAACCTTAAACTTAATCTTACCCTTAAACTTATCTTAAAATTACCCTTAACTTGATCTTAACCTTTACTTAACCTTAACCTTGACCTTGACCTTATCCTTAACCTTAACCTTAACCTTAACCTTAACTTTATCCTTAACCTTAACCTTAACCTTACCCTTAACTATAATTTTAACCTTAACCTTGACCTTAAGGGTAAGGTTAAGGTTAAGGTTAAGGTTAAGGATAAGGGTAACGTTAAGGTTAAGGCTACGGTTTTGGGAAAGTTAAGGTTAAGGTTAAGGTTTGATTAAGGTTATGGTTAGGTTATAGTTAAGGTCAAGGATAAGATTAGGTTAAGGTTAAGATTAAAGGTAAGGTTAAGGTTAAGGTTATGGTTAGGTAAAGGTTAAGGTTAAGATTTTTTTAAAGTTAGGGTTAGGTTATAGTTAAGGCTAGGTTATAGTGAAGGTTAAAGATAAGACCTATAACCTTGACCTTGACCTTACCCTTAACATTAAGCTTAAATTTAACCCTAAATTTTACTTTACCCTTAATCTAAACTTAACCTAACTTAACCTTAACCTTTACCTTAACCTAACCTTAACCTTACCCTTAACCTTAACCTAACCTTAAACTTAACCTAAACCTTATCTTAACCTTATCCTAACCTTAACCTTAAACTTAACCTAAAATTAACCTTAACCATAACAGTAACCTTAACCTTAACCTTAAACTTAACCTTAACCTCAACCTAACCTTAACCTTAACATTAACTTGACTAAACTTGTAACCTTATCCTTAACCTTAACCTAACCTTAACCTTAACTATAACCTAACCCTAACCTTGAACAAACCCTTAACCTTAACCTTTACATAACCTTAACCTTCACCTTAACTATAACCTAACCCTAACCTTGACAAAACCCTTAACCTTAACCTTAACCTGACCTTAACTATAACCAAACCTTAACCTTAGCCAAATCCTTACCCTTAACCTAACCTTAACCTTCACTTTACCCTTAACATGAACTTAACCTTAACCTTCCCTTAACCTTAACTCTATCCTTACCCTAACCATAACCTTAACTTTACCCTTAACGTACTCTTAACCTTAACCTAACCTTAACCTTACTCTTGACCTTGACCTTAACCTTAACTTTAACTATAACCTAACCCTAACCTTGAAAAAACCTTAACCTTAACCTTAAATTAACCTAACCTTAACCATATCCTTAACCTTAACCTTAACCTTAACATTTTCTTAACCTTAACTATAACCTAACCCTAACCTTGGCCAAACCTTAACCTTAACCTTAAGTTTACCCCTAACCTAACCTTATCCTTAACCTTAACCTTGAATTTACCCTTACCCTTAACCTTAACCATAACCTTAACGTTAAAACTAACCTTAACCTAACTAAACTTGTAACTTGAACCTAACCCTAACATTAACCAAACCCTTAACCTTAACCTTAACCTGACTGACTAAACCCTTGACTTTACCCTTAACCTTAACCTTAACCTGAATAAACCCGTAACCTTAACTATAACCTAACACTAACCTTGACGAAACCCTTAACATCAATCTTTACCTTTACCTTTACCTAATGTTAACCTTAACCTTAACCATAACCTTAACCTTAACCTTATCTTAACCTTAGCCTGCACTGTAATCTAAGATTAATATTGACCTTAACTATAACCTAACCCTAACCCTGACCAAACCAATAACCTTAACCTTAATATTATATTAAGCTTAACCTTCACTATAACCTAACCTTAACCTTAACCTTGTCTTACCTAACCTTTACCTTAACCTTCACTATAACCTAACCCTAACCTTAAACTTAACCATCACCTTATCTTTACCCTTCACCTTAACCTTAACCTTAACCTAACCTTCACCTTAACCTAACCTTAACCTTAACCTTAACCATAACCTTAACCTTAACTTTAAATTTAACCTAACCTAACCTTAACCTCAACCTAACACTAACCTTACCCTAACTTTAACCCTAACCTTACCCTTAACCTCACCCTTAACGCTTACCTTAACCATAATATTAACCTTAGGTTAAGGTCAAGGTTAAGGTTATGTTAAGGGTAAAGTCAAGGTTAAGGTTAAGTTAAGGTTAATATTAGGTTAAGGGTGAAGTTAAGGTTAAGGTTAAGGTTAAATGTTTGGTCAAGGTTAAGGGTTAGTTTAAGGTTAAGGTTAGTTTAAGGGTAAAGTCAAGGTTAAGGTAAATTTAGGGTTAAGGTTAGGTTAAGGTTAAGGTTAAAGTTAAGGTCAAGGTTAGGGATAGGTTATAGTTAATGTCAAGGTTAAGTTAAGGGTAAGGTTATAGTTATGTTAAGGTTAAGGTTAAGGTTAGCTTAAGGTTAAATTTAAGTTAATGTTAAGGTTAAGGTGAAGGTTAGGTTAAGGTTAAGGTTATAGTTAAGGTTAGGGTTAATGCTAAGGTTAAGGTTAAGATTAAGGGTTTGGTTAAGGTTAGGGTTAGGTTTTATTTAAGGTTAATATTAGGTTAAGATTAAGGTTAAGGGGGCAAGGTTAAGGTTAAGGTTACTGGTTTAGTCAGGTTAAGGTTAAGGTTAAGGGTTTGGTCAAGGTTAGGGTTAAGTTATAGTTATGGTCAAGGTTAAGGCTAAGGATAAAGTTATAGTTAGGTTAAGGTTATGGTTAAGGTTAGGATAAGGTTAAGATAAGGTTAAGGTTAAGGGTTTGGTCAAGGTTAGTGTTAGGTTATAGTTAAGGTTAAGGTTAAGGTTAGGTTAAGTTAAGGTTAAGGTCAAGGTTTAGGGTAAGGTTAAGCTTAGGTTAAGGTTAAGATTAGGTTAATGGTATAGTTGAGGCTAAGGTTAGGTTAAGGGTAAAGTTAAAGTTAAGGTTAGGATTAGGGTTGGGGTTAAGGTTTGATTTTTTTCAAGGTTAAGGTTAGGTTATAGTTAAGGTTAAGTTTAAGGTTGAGGTTAAGGTCAAGGTTACGGGGATAGTAAGGTTAAGTTCAAGGATAAGGTTACGGGTCTTAACCTTTACCTTCAATATAACCTAGCCTTAACCTTAGCCTTAACCTAAAACTTAAACTAAACTTAACCATAACCTTAAACTTAACCTTAACCTTAACCTTCACCCTTAACCTTCACCCTTAACCTTAACCCTAACCTTGACCTTAACCTTAACCTAACCTTAACCATAACCATAACCTTAACCTTAACCGTAGCCTTAACCTAACCTTAACCTTGACTTTAACTATAACCTAACCATAACATTGACCAAAACCTTAACCTTAACCTTAACTTGAGGTTAATATTATCGTTAAGGTTAAGGTTAAGGGTAAGGTTAAGGTTAAGGTTACGAGTTTAGTCAGGTTAAGGTTAAGGTTAAGGGTTTGTTCAAGGTTAGGGTTAGGTTATAGTTAAGGTCTAGGTTAAGGTTAGGTTCAAGTTAAGGTTATGGTTAAGGTTAAGGTTAGGTAAAGGTTTAGGTAAGGTTAAGGTTAGATTAAGGGTACAGTCAAGGTTAAGGTAAGGTTAAGGTTAATATTACGTTAAGGGTAAATTTAAGGTTATGGTTAGGGTAAGGTTAAGGTTAGTTAAGGTTAAAGTTAAGGTTAAGGTTATGGTTAGGGTTAGGTTAAGGTTAAGGTTATACTTTACCCTAAACCTAATCTCAAGCTTAAGTTTAAGATTAACCTTAACTTAACATTAACCTTATCTTCGACCTAAACATAACCTTCACCTTCACCTAACCATAGCCATAACCTTAACCCTACCCCCTTAACCTTAACCTTAACCTTAACGTTATCTTACCCTTAACCTTAACCATAACCTTAAACTTGACTTTACCCTTAATCTAACCTTAACCTTAACGTTAACCTTAACCTAACCCTAACCCTAACCTTGACCAAACCCTTAACCTTAACCTTAACGTGACTAAACCCGTAACCTTAAACTTACTCTTACCCTTAACCTTCACCTCAGCGTTGAATTTACTTTTAACCTAACCTTAACCTAACCTTAACTATAACCTAACCCTAACCTTGACCGATATTTTAACCTGAACCTAATCTTAACCTTAACCTAACCTAACCTAACCTTAACCTAACCTTAACCTTAACCTTAATCTTAACTAAAACCTTCCCCTAACCTTAACCTTAACCTTAATCTTAACTAAAACCTTCCCATAACCTTTACCTTAACTTTACCCTTAACCTAATATTAAACTTAACTATAAGCTAACCCTAACCTTTAGCTTAACCATATCATTATCTTTACCCTTAACCTTAACTATAACCTAATCCTAACCTTGACCAAACACTTAAACTTAACCTTAACCTGACCTTAACTATAACGTAACCTTAACCTTGACCAAACCCTTAGGTTAAAATTAAGGTTAATGTTAGGGTAAGGTTAGGGTACAGGTTCACGTTAAGGTTAAGGTTAAGCGTTTCCTCAAGGTTAGGGTTATGTTATAGTTAAGGTCAAGGTAAGGTTAAGGTTAAGTCTAAGGTTGCGGGTTTAGTTAGGTTAAGGTTAAGGGTAAGTTTATGTTAAGGGTAAGGTTAGGTTAAGAGTAAAGTTAAGGTTCAGTTTAAGGTTACGGGTTTAGTATGGTTAGGGTAAGGTTAAGGTTAGGTTAAGGGTAAAGCTAAGGTTAAGGTTATGGTTAAGGTTAGGTTCAGGTTCAGGTTCAGGTTTAGGTTAGGGTTAAGGTTAGGGGAAGGTTAAGGTTAAACTTAATGTTAAGGTAAAGGATAAGGTTTTAGTCAGGTTAAGGTTAAGGTTAGGTAAAGGTTAAGGTTATGCGAAGGTTAAGGTTAAGGTTAAGTTAAGGTTAAGGTTAAGGTTAGGGTTAATTTTAGGGTTAAGGTTAGGGTTAGGTTATAGTTGAGGTTAAGGTTAAGGTTAAGGGTAAAGTTAAGGTCAAGGTTAAGGTTAATGGTTTGGTCAAGGTTAAGGTTAGTTTATAGTTAAGTTCAAGGTTAAGGTTATGGTTAAGGTAAGGTCAAGATAAGGTAAAGTTGAAGGTTAAGGTTAAGGTTAGGTTAAGGTTATGGTTAAGGTAATGTTAAGGGTAAATTAAGGTTAAGGTTAGGTTAAGGTTAACATAAGGTTAAGGTTAAGGTTAATATAACCTTAACCTTGAACTTAACTATAACCTTAACATTACTAAACCCGTAACGTTAACCTTAACCATAACCTTATGAAACCCTTAAGATTAGGTTAAGGGTAAATTCAAAGTTAAGGTTATGCTTATGGGAAGGTTAAGGTTAAGGTTATGGTTAAGGTTAGGTGAAGGTTAAGGTTAAAGTCAAGGTTAATTTGAAGGTTAGGTTAAGGTTAAGGCTAGGTTAAGGGTAAAGTTAAGGTAAAGGTCACATTAAGCTTAACCTTAACCCTTAACCATATCTTACCCTTAACCTTAACCTTAACCTTAATCTTAACTTTACCCTTAACTTAACCTTACCTTAACCTTAACCTAACCTTCACCTTAACCTTAAACTAACCTTAAACTTTAACCTTAACCTACACTGAACCTTAACATTAACTTAACCTTAACCTTTACATAACCCTTAACCTTAACTTTAACATAACCTTAACCTTAACTTTACCCTTAACCTTGAATTTAACCTTAACCTTCCCCTAGCCTTAACCTTAACCTTCCCCTAACCTTAACATTAATCTTGTCCTTGACTTTAACTTTAACCTAACCTTAACCTTAACCCAACCTTAACCTTAAAATTAAGCCTAACTTTCTCCTTAACGTTAACCTCAATCTTAACCTTAAGGTTAAGGTTATGGTAAGGGTAAGGTTAAGGTTATGTGTTTAGTCAGGTTAAGGTTAAGGTTATAATTAAGGTCAAGTTTGAGGTTAAGGTTGGGTTATAGTTAAGTTCAAGGTTAAGGTTAGGTTATGGTGAAGGTTAAGGTTAAGCTTAAGGGTGAAGGTTAAGGGTAAGGTTAAGGTAAGACCCGTCTCCTCAACCTTCACCATTAACCTTTACCTAACCTTAACCTTACTAAACTTGTAACCTTAACCTTAACCTTGACTTTACCCTTAACCTTACCTTAACCCTAACTATAACCAAACCCTAATCTTGACCTTAAATTTACCCTTAACCTTAACCTTAACATTAAACGTAAACTTTACCTTAACTATAACCTAACCCTAATATTAACCTTAACTTTAACTTTACCCTTAACCTTCACCTTAACCTTAACTATTTCCTTAAACTTAACATTAACTACAACCTTAACCTTAACCTTAACTTAACCTGACCTTAACCTTAACCTTAACCTTCCCCTTGAATTTACCCTAACCTAACCTTAACGTTACCCATAACCTAACGCTAACCTTGAGGTTAGGTTAACCTTGACCAAAACCTTAACCTTCACCTTAACCTTCACCTTCACCTAACCTTAACCTAAACCCTAACCCTAACCTTAACCTCATGTTAACCTTAACCCAACCTTAACCTTAACCTTAACCTAACCATAACCTTACCCTTAACCTGAAACTTAACCTTAACTTAACCTAACCCTAACCTTCACCTTAACCTTAACTTTAAATTTACCCTAACCTTAACCTGAACCTTACCGTTACCCTTACCCGTAACCTTAACCTTAACCTAACCCTACCCTTAACCTTGACTTTACCTTAACCTAAGCCTAACCTTGACCTTGAATTTACCTTAGCCCCTTAACCTGAACCTTCACTTAACCTTAATTTTACCCTTAACTTAACCTTAACTATAACCTAACCCTAACCTTGACCAAAACCTGAACCTTAACCTTAACCTTAACTATAACCTAATCCAAACCTTGAACAAACCCTTAACCTTAACCTTAACCTTAACCTTAACCTTAACTATAACCTGTTAGGGTCCCGTGATTTGGCCGATTGGCTAGCCAAATGACAATGTAACATCAAACCAAGCTTTGGAGCCCAAGGACCTAGCCTTCCTGGACTCAGAGAGGGCTCTCTCTATATGTGTAGAAGATGTCGGTGTGTTTACTTGCGATGTTCTGATATTAGGCTAGTTATGAAGTGTGTTTTTTGGTTTTTTTAGTTTTAAAGATTGTGAGGGATGAAACTGATCAAATACATAAACTGGATGACAAGATGTAGATAAATTGGGCTATGGGGTCAAACAGATCAAGGAAGCTATGAAGTAATGATGTAAAGCTGCTGTAGGGCCGATTTGATTCACAGTAGAAGGGATCTCTGGGAAAAATGGATTAAATGAACAATAAGTTGGTGAAAGACAAGGGATTTCAAGTGCAAAATAGTTAATAGCAGACATAAACATGTAATAGCGAGCCATTAATCATGCTAGGAATAACTATAAGCTAATCAATACATAGAAATCAAACATTCAAGCCATACATAGAGGTATATGACCCTCTAACTTCGGGAAAAGGCTATCAGACTTTGGGGAAAACACATGAGACAAACTAACAACTCATAAACTATGCCGGAACGCCTAAACATAGTCTCTAAGTCATTGGGCATATGGACAAATAAGTTTTCATAGTTTTAGGCAAAGGGCTAGATCGGGACTAGGCCTCCTTGGTTCAACAAAATGATCAACAAATCAGTCAAAGAGAAAGTTTCATGGACAGAACTATGGGCAGCTGATAGGTAGGTAGGGAAAACCATACATCCTACTCAACATACATGGAACTGATGAATAAAACTTAGCAACAATACCTTAGATTACTAAAGAGCAGCTAAGAATTATTTAGCATAACTAAGGGAGAAGAAAACATCAAGCTATGAAGATTCAGGGATTTTGAGGTGCCTCCATGGGCATGTCTCAAAATCAATCTTTACTGATCTATAGCGGCAAGAAAAATGAAATATGAGTGAAAACTAGAAGACAAAACACATTAAGAAGCACTATACCATTCTACCATGTCAAGGAATCCATCAACAAGCCTTCAACATTCCTCAAAAGCATCCAAGAGGCAATCCAAACATCATAACTCAAGTGTATTCTTCAAGCTCATATGACCAATGCATTAATTCTTCTCTCAAGTTCAGCCTCTGATTTTACAGTGAGAACCATGGGATAAATAGGCTAGAAGGAGGAAAACCTCATGGAGCAACTAGCTATCCCATTGGCCAAGTCAAAATATCTAAACTTGTCCTTGGGGCTTTGCAAAGCCCAAGGCACAAAATATCCCATAAAATATCTAAAAAACTGCTAAAAACGGAAATTATATTGACTTTACATGATTTTCCCATGATAAAAATAGCCTAACGCACATTTGGGAAAAGCAGATTTTTGGAGTTCAAAAATTTGCAAAAATACTTCATATTTATGCCTGAAAAAGGTCCCCTGACTTGCTGAATGCGAATGGCAGCCTTCCTGATGTCGAAATGAGGCTCATGATGGCTCGTTGGAAAGCTCTCTGTGTCTTCTTTCCAACGCAAGTGGAATCACCTCAATCAGATCTCGGAAAGTCCCTCAAAACTGTACATTTGTGAAAAAACCCAGAAAATAGCAGACTGCTGATATGGCGGGCAGAATGTGCAAAATGAGGGTGTTTTTCGCCAATTTGAGGGGGCGAATGATCTTCAAATGCCCTGAAAATCGCTGGAGACCTGCTCATGGAATTATGGCATCCATCGGTATCATCCTCCTCCCTTGACAAATCCTCGAACTGAAACGGCGCAATTATGAGTTTTTGACTAAAAACCCAAAAAATGCTGAAAAACAAAAAGTTGCCGAAATAGGCCCAAAATTGGCATGCATGACCCTCAAGGGTCCATAGCAACATGCTCCGAATCTGATGCCAAAATATCAAGGGCTGATATGTCTTTCTTCTCTTTCCGTGTCGGGCGCTCCTTAAAACTGTTGTTCTTGATCATCATCCTTATCTTTGTTGCTCAAGCTGTTATTTCTTCTTTGATGAGAACTATCCTCTCAGTTCTGTACAGCACAGTCTTTGCCTTTGTCATGTTGCTCCTGTTGTCTTGCTTTGGAGGCATTTTGACCTAACTATGCTTTGGAAGAAACCAACTGCCTTTTATGAACAATGCCCTGCTGGATTGAAAATGGCCACTTTACTATTTGGACAGATATGGACACTGTGGATTTGAATAAGATGCAACAATGTTTCTTTGAATAAGTCACCTCTGTACTTCTTAAAAGCAGTCCTTCAACTCTGTATGCACTTCAGCCATGCAAACTTTTAACAATGGTACCATGTGTAAAAGATGGGATAACTGCTTTGTAGATTCCCTGTGTACTGTTTTGAACAATCACCCCTCTTGTGATTTGGTTAGGCCAACCTACACTTTCACTTGTGAATTTTGAGAAATCAATCACCACCTTTGTACCTCTGGCTTCAATGTTAAACTCGATCATCAACAATGCTGCCTTCTAGAACGTGGCTCTGCACCTTTGGAAAAACTTTGTTCAACAATCTTTAGAATGATACAATGTAGTGCAATGAAAAAGCAGACTTAGTTTAGGTGTAAAATCAATGCATAGCGCTTTGGGAAGACCAGCTCTTTACTTGTGAATCTCAAAGGTCAACACTACATCTGTACCTCTGTCTTAATATTAAATGCAATTACCAATAACTCTGCCCTTTAGAAAATGGCCCTTTTCATTTGTAAAGTTTTAAGAAAACAAACACTGCTTTTGTACCTCTGCCTCCAAAGTTTACATTTAACCACCAACAACTCTGTCTTTTAATATGCTGTTCACCTTTGGAAACTCTTTGCCAACAAACTTACATTAATGAAAAATATAGTGAAATAGGGGCAGATTGCTAGAAGGAGCTTGTTGTGATGAGTGTTTTGATAACCCTGTTCTTCAGAAATGACCTCCCTCTTGAAACATATCACAAACAACAGCTCTTCAAAATGACACCATATGGTGAAAGAAAGGCAGAACTAGGTTAGGTGACATATCAGTGCACCATGCTTTTTAGGAAACACACCCTTTGCTTGTGAGTTCAAAATATTTATCAATACATCTATACCCCTGCCTTTGATGCCAAAATTCAACATTAACAACCTCTGTCTTTCACTGTGCTGTTTACCTTTGAAAATCTCTGTTAACAAGTCTTCAACATGATACAATATGGTTTCTAGGAAAGGCAGACTCAAGTTGGATGTATAACCTATGCACAGTGGATTTTAGGAAATATACTCTCTGTTTGTGAGTTTAAGAGATCAACATAATACCTACACCTCTGTTTTAATATCAAATGCAATCACCAAGCATTCTGCCCTTTAGACAGTGGCCATTTTCACTTGTGAAGTTTTGAGGAATCCAACACCACTTTGGTACCTCTGCCTTTAATGTCAAAAATATACCATCAACAACCTCTGTCTTTTACTAGGCTGTTTGCTTTTGAAAATCTCTGTCAATAAGTCTTCAACATGATACAATATGTTCTCGGTATAAGCAGACCTAAGTAAGATGTATAACCAATGCACAGTGGTTTTTAGGAAACATACTCTCTGCTTGTGAGGCTAGGAGGTCAACATCATGCCTGTACTTCTGTCTTAATCTTAACTTCAAACACCAACAACTCTGTTCTTCAGAAAAAAGGCCCCTTTCTTTTGTGAAGTTTTTAAGAGAACAAACAACTACTTTTGTACTTCTGCCTTCAGAGTTAGAAATACATCAATGAAATATGCCCTTCAATGTAATCATTCACCCTTAGAGCCTCTTTGTCAATCAGCTTTTCAACATGATAATGAGGTGAAGAAAAAGGGCAAACCTAGGTTAACAATACACAGTGCTTTTATGAGGGACACTTTTTCTTGTGAAGTTTTATGAAATCAAACATCACTTGTATACCTCTGCCTTCAATAAATACAATGATTTGAAAATGACACAAACTGGTTTCCAACCATAAAAACCCGTATTTCAATTACCTCCTCTCACTGTGTAGAAAAATGCCCTTGTTTTTAGCATTAATGGCAAGGTCTAGGTTTTTCAAACATTTTGGTCACTTAATAACACCTTGCAATCGATGGGAGTTCATAAAAATACCTCAAATTTGATGGATGTTCGCTTGAAAGGAGGTAAGAAACCCTGGACAGCTTGAAAAAGACGCGCGGAAACCTCTGGAGAAAACCCGTCGCGCAGGAGAAATGTTGTCGGGTCGACTTGTCGTGCGGTCGGGCGGCCACCTACAGGCACGTCGCGCCCACCTACAGGCCCGTCGCGCCGAAGAAGGAAACCTTTACAAAAATCTGCCCAGGCACGTCGCGCCAAATCCCAGGCACGTCGCGCAAGTTTGCAGTTCATTTTGAAGGCCTTCCCGGTGTTGGAATTGGGCGTGAGATGGCTCGTTGGAAATCTGTGGAAGTCTACATTCCAGAAGAACTTGAATTTTGTCATTTGGTGTCCATTTGATCCTTCAAAAATTGATTTTCCCAACACTGGTCAAAACTGGTAAATCCTGGTGCAGAAATGCATCGAGTTGTTTGTAGACCATTTTTTAATGCCTTCCCGGTGTCGGAATTGGATGCGAGATGGCTCGTTGGAAAGATGTGGAAGTATTCTTTCCATAAAAGCTTGAATTTTTTCATTTGGTGTCCATTTGAGCTTTCAAAAACTGACTGTCCCATCACTGGTCAAAAATGGTGTATGCTGGTGCAGAAAAACATAGCGTTGATTGCAGGCTACTTTTGAATGCCTTCCTTTTGTCGGAATTTGGCCCGAGATGGCTCATCGGAAAGCTATGGAAGTATTTTTTCCATAGAAACTTGAATTTTTTCATTTTGAGTCCAATTGAGCCTTCAAAAACTGACTGTCCCATCACTGGTCAAAATGATGAATCCTAGTGCAGAAATTCTCCTGTGACATCTGTATTTTTCACATTTCTCATAAACCATGATACCTGTGTAGAAACTGAAGAAGGTTTTTCTTCTTGAACCTATGAGGGACAAAAACCTCTCTCAATTTTGTAAATTGCATCTCTGTTTGATCAGAAAATCATTTTGAAACAAACTGCCCGGGTGCTCCTTAACCCTAATTTCACTGTGGCAGAGGTATGATGATTCAACAGCCAAGCAATTTTACTATCCCTTTGTATTTTATGTGATGAGATATTTGAGCTTCTTTTTGAATGTGGGGGATGGCCTTTTGAAAAATTCTTGGCTTCCTTTTGACCATGATGGCAGAGTTTGTTTTGAGATCAAGACCCCTTTTGTCAATAGAACCATTTCATGACTGAACATATGTTCACTGTTTTTCTCTCTTGGCGATTTTTAGCAAGGAAGGGCTATTCATAATGTGCCAAAAATTTGAAAGCTTTGAACACCTATTTCTTGAAAAGCATTTCTTTGGATCTTTGGCATGTGATTTTTTTTTGCTGCTTGAACCTTTTCTTCAAGGAAAAGTCTTCTTTTTGGTATCAATGGCACACATATATTCAATATTTTCTTTTTTCTACTGCAGGTACAGTCTGACAGATAGCTCTTTGAAGAGGGAAAACAATACCTTTTCACCATAAACAGTAACACTTACCTGTGCAATGACTCCTTTACTCAATTTCTTTGTGTCCTTTCTCTGCACTTTTTAGACCCATCAGCTTTCAACAACCTATAATGACTTTGGCCATCTGCTCATATATGGAGGAGGCTTTTCATCACGTAAGGTATCTGAAGGCTTTTTCAACAACTCTGTTTGACACAGCCTTTCTCTGAATGTAGTGGTAAGAAACCTCTTGAAAAACATCAGTCTTAGCATCTTCAATTGCAAGCATCATTGTGTGTCAGCGGAAACCCTAGCCAGAGTAATACTATTTCCCTGTACTGTCCTAAGGCTGATTGTAGATATTTGGCTTGTTCATCTCATGATTGATTACTTTGACAAATAGCCTTTGTGACTATGAAGGTCAGTGCTTTCCTGAAAAAAACCAAGACCTTTCTCCTGCTTGTGTAATGGCATTGGTTACCTTCTGTTCTATTTGATTTTGAACAAAACAGGCCTCTTATGATTTGGATGTTTACTGATGACAGGTCCTTCTAGAGTTCAACAATCCATATGGTTTGCAAGTTTGAAATGAGCTCTTTTATCAAGCCAAACTCCCCTTTCCTTTGAGCTTATCATATTTCCACTACATTCCTGTTATGATCATTAGCCATTTTCATAAAACCTGGAGTCCTTGTTTCATTTGTTTTAGCTGAAGACAAACCTGGATCTTTGCCACCTTCTGAGTCAACACTGGCCTGCGCCCTCTGCTTATGGATGAAGGAGGCGCCCTAACCCTCTGCTTGTAATGAAGGAGGTTCTGGGCCTTGACAATTTACCGTTTTGCTGAGACAGTGGCGACCCTTTCTTACTGTGATTTTCATGCTGAAAGAGCTGTAAGGTCCTGATGAGTGACTTTTGTTTTGCAGTTTCATCTCAGGCTCACAATACATTTAGAAGCAGCTGTTCCTCTAACTGTAAACTCAAACATTTACTCCGTGAGATGAAATATATTTCCTGTCTTTGTAGAACCATAGAACACTGTGAAAAACCTAATAGTCAGCTTGGGATTGGATTTTATGCAGTGCTGAGATCTAGGGGGTGTGAGTGGCGTGACTTAAGGCTGTTTGTCAATTTCATTTGCAAAGTAAGGGATCAGTCATGGTAGGTCTGTTGCAGATGAAGGCTTTTTGGCTTTTTGATGATTGCCAAAGGTGAGATGTCCTAAAACGCCACTTCCTAACATAGGGGAGGCTTTTGAAATAGATGTGAATTTGCCTTTCAAGGCTGATGGGCAGGTCAATAAGGCTGAAGCTAGATAGGATTGTGATATGAGGTTTTTGATGTTGCTAGGGGTAGACTGAATAGGTAGAAAGGCGAAAAAAGTTTTGGGAGGGTTTTCTGGATGACATATTGACATAAGGAAATCAGTTTCTAGAAAACTCAGCTGAAGATATAGTCATCACTAACATGTAAAAAATATTGATGGCTAATAGTGGCTCCATTTGGGGAGGGCAGCTCCTCGTCAGGAGGTGTCCAGAATTCAGTTTTTTGGCTTATGAAGACCAGTGCCTTATCCATTGGCACAAAATTTACCCTTCTCTTGATGTTATTTCTGAAAAGTGTCAGTATGTTAAACATCAATGATACTTCTACCTACCCCACTAACTTCCTAACATTTTTTCTTCTGTTTGGCGCATTTGAACTAGCAGCCTTTTGACAATGCATATTTTTCTTTTTTGCAAAATGAAACTATCTATTTCTACTCTTATATCTGTCGGGAGTTCAGATTAAGCTGATGAACTCCTTCATTTTTCTTCCTAAAACTAGATCGACTGTCAAGATTAAGCAGTTTGACAGGATTTCATTCTCTAATCTACAACATGAAATTCAAAAATGATCAAATCAGGATTAAGCAGTCTGATTTGTCGTGCATTTGCGGCATAAAAGACAAGCTGCACACAAATGTTATTCTGAAATAAAAGGAAACTAGACAAGCGGGCTTAAGATGTACAATAGATTTTTCATCCCTCGCTTCTCTCTTTGGTTCTGTTTTAGGCATGTGGAACCAGAATCTCTCCCTAATCTAAGCTCTGTGATAAGTCAATCTTACACAATGTTGACTATCTTGACACTCACTAACTTATCAGCAAATAAATTTAAACATGCTCAGCTATGATTAGGCTAGATAGCTGAACAAGACATTGAAGTACCAGCAGCGGCATTTAGACTTGCTCGCTTTCCGAAAGACTATTTTTTGGAACATGGGCCCTTACCACTGCTTTTTAGAAACTGCCCTCTTTTTCTACTTTTCACTGTTTTTTGTATTTTCTGATTTTTCACTTTTTCTTCAAACAAACTACAAATGAAAAGGTGCTCACAGGCTAAGCTTATTTTCTATTGTTGTCTTTCTATCCTGATCTAATCTGTGCACAATAGACATTTGTTTGGTGAACTCTGTTTTCAAATGCAACCAGTCAAGTAGATGCTCACATGGGTGATTCTGGTTTAGTTCTTTCATGATGCGGAAATAATGAAAAGGCCACTCCCATTTAGTTTGTTTCTGGATAGTAGAGCTTAAGTTTTTTCTCATTCTTGGTAGCAACTTGTTTATGATAGAACCCACTACCCCTACAGATTTCTCAAGGAAAACAACAAATAGATCTTGGAATAATACCTGATCTAGAGGATTTGATACATAGGATTTATTCAAGACTACTCTTTCAGACTTCTCAAAGAAAACAACAAATGGATCTTGGAATAATACCTGATCTAGAGGTTTTGAGATATAGGCTTCATTCAGGACTACTCTTTCTTCCACTTGGCTATATTTGGGACCCCCCTGGTAAAACAACTCTTCCTCATGATCACTCGAACTGTCAGACTCATCATGTATTGCAGTGTATTTTTCAATCCAAGCTGATGTGTTTTGATAGGGCGGGCTGGAAACTATGTGAAGGTCATCAGGTTGATGGGCAGGGATACACTTTGACAGTAAATTATCTTGAAAGGATAGTGTGACAACTCCCATGTGTTTATCAACCTCTACTTCTTCATCTGCAATTTGTAACTCAATGGAACTGGGTAACTGCAAATCCGGAGTTAAGGAAGATTCTATGTCCAAAATGATTTCCTCAACTATTTCAGGCAAAGGATTCTCATTTACAATATGCTCAAGAATTTCACCATCTTCCTCAAACTCATCATCAAAGCTGAAAAATTGTTGATTTCCAATCATGTGCATGTTATCTCTGACGGGATGAAGTGAAGTAGAGCAAAGAGTCCGAGACTCTTCACTTACTTCTAAACTTTCAAGGTTCTCCTCATGAGTGTCATAGATGACCGGTAATGGCTGCTTACTTTTCTCAAATTTATGAAACTGAGCTTCCTCCCAAAAATCAAAAACTGAATCTTCTACAAAGTTAGCTTCTGTTTGGAAATCATATAAGTCAACATATTGATCAAACATTTGAGAATCATTAACATAAGCAATGTCACCAGCCATGTACATTGGATTGCCATATTTCTTTTCTTCAACTTGATTTACAAATCTATTTTCTGACTTATGATATGCAGGATTAACAGGAGAAAGATCAGAGAAGTTTTGGTTATTAGTTTCTGCATCTAATAACAGAAAATGCATTTCTGATGGTTTGAGAGCTTCTTCCTTTTCCATTATCTGCTTGTTTATATCACTTTCATTGTATAAGATAAAAGAATCTAAATTGGAATGAGTGGAATAAATGGGAGTATTGTTTTCCATGACTGCTTGAGTGACCAGAGGTTGAGTTACTTCTAGTCCCAGGTTTTCCATGACTGCTTTAGGCATGAGGTTATGGGAGGTACCCGAATCTAACATGGCATTATGTAATATATTGTCCCGTATGTTCAGGCTCACATAGGAAGGAGAAACGGACCCTTCTTGGTATTGACCTTCTATTTTCGGGCCGAATAAGAGCTCGGGTTTGTTTTCAGTTAGATTTAAAGTATCTGCTTCGCTCCCTATGTCAAAAACTTTGAAAATTTGAGATCTATACCTATCTACAGTTATTAGCTCAGTAAGGGGTATGGTAATTTTTATTTCGGAAACTTCCCCTTAGAAACTAAAAGGAGTTTGTAGTTTGGGCAGATTTGTTTCAGCTTTTTCGGACATGATCTTTTCTATGCTCTTAATTTGCTGACTCTGATTCGGGACTTTGTTTGACACCGTTACTTTGGGGGTTTTTGTAGAGGTGCTAAGAGTATCTGAGCTAAGACTTGTTTGAATAGCTTTATCCTTGTTTTGGTCAATTTTCTTGGCCATAATTTTGTTGCTATCCATGGCTTTTTTAGGGATGGTGTCAGAGGTTTTAGCAGTGTCAGGGCTACCCTTCTTGGATTAGTCTTGGTTTTTTCTACTTCTAAGGTTATACTGCCTATGAGCTTCTATAATGGCATTCTGAAAATCTATGACAGGATCTTCGAGATCTTCATCATTGGTTTCTTCCTGACTTGGATAGCATAACTCTTGCTCTTCTGTTGTGAGGTAAACCTTACTCTCGTTATCAGAACCTATGAGGTTCCAATGATTTTCATCAATGGGTTCAGTATCCTTATCCTCTTTATCAACATAATTCTCACTGAAGGATGGTCTGATTTGCTGATCATTTCCTCTTGGTTTATTTTGAGACTGACCTTTTCTAAAGCCTTGGTTTTGGTTTTGAGGGTTTGGTTGGTTGTCCCTAGGAGGCATTCTTTCACTCATTTTTTCCCACATCTTTGTCATGGATTTGACCAAGCCATCTATTCTAGGATCTAGGGAAGGAGATGAACTGGATACCTCATCTCTATATGGGACTTTTCTTTCTAATCTATTCCTAGCTCTTTTTTCTGCTAAATTGGCTTCTTGTTTTATGGCTACTTGTTGCATTTCCTCTAGGGTATGGGGATCCTTGTCTCTCAGATGATATGTCATGTCTGGATCAAAACCCTCGGGGAATTTTGCCAAGACTAAACCAAGTGGGGGTTTGAAGTGAGGTGGGAGGGCGTTATACACATTGTTGAACCTAGTGCAGTATGCCTGGACACTTTCCCCATTTTCCCGTTTTAGGTTGTTATATTCTGACAGGATTTGAATAGGGTTCCTTCGGACTTCCCACTTGTTCGTGAAGACTTGGTAGAGTTCTAGGATGTTGTGGATGCTGTTTGGAGGCAAGATTTTAAACCATGTTTTGGGTTCTCCACCGAGGCTTTGGGCGAATATTCTCATTCTGACAGTTTCGTCGTGTACTTCCATGTATTCAAAAGCATCGCTAATCCTACTTACATGCTGTTGGGCTGTGGTGGTGTCTTCTCCGGTAAAGTGTGGGATTTTGTCTTGATATTTATTTGGGAGAGGAGCCAAGGGTGGTGGCAACACCAAAGGTGCGTACCAGGCTGCCATGACGGGAGCTAATGGATGATGTACAAGATGAGGACTAGTGGGATGAGCGGAGGTGGTTTGAATAGGGGTTCAAGATCGTCAAAGTTTATCTTACTATATGATTTGCTCCTGGGAAGATTTTGTGATGACTCTAGTTCCAAAGGTGAATCTAGTAGGATAGTGCGATGTTTAGGTACATATCTTGTTCTACGGATGGATCTACCAGTAGCTAGATGATCAGTTTCGGAAGCTTGCCATAGAATCTTCTCTGGGTCATCTACTATGATAGGGGGATTTGGGTCTGGATGAGCTCTGGTATTGATTCTTCGTGAAGCCAGATTTTAGATCCAGAGTTTTAGAGAGAATGGTATTGGTGAATGTTCTGGATGAGTGGTTTTTCTAAAGCTTTACTAAGGTGAAGGATGGTCAAAAAGTAAAGGGATGGATTAGTGGAGTCGCCAGGTGAAAATGGGTTGTTTTTGTGAAGATAGCTATGGTCCACCACCAATAACTAATCTGAGAATGTTTTTGGATTTTCTGAGTTTTATGTGCAGCCTATGGTTTGTTAAAGTATCCTAGATTTGTTTCAACACTTTGCTAGGGTGATGAGAACAAAAAAGAGTTTACTCTAAAAAATGGGTCTAGGGACTGCTTGCTTGTTTATGGTACCTGAAGGACTAAAGAGTCTATAAGAGTTTGCTGGACTATTATGTACTCAGTGTCTTACCATCTCCCGCTATGTTAGTGAGTGATGGGAAAGGTCTATCGGAAAGTAGCCTAGAGTTTGGTGAAATAGTAAGGCTTACTAGAAGTTAGTGGAGTCGCCAGGTGGAAAATCAGTTGTTTTGAGATATACTTGTATGGTCCACCACCAGAAATGTCAAAAGCCAATCTAAAGGAGTGTTTTTTGGGGTTTTTTGAGTTTTATGTGCCTACAAGGTTTGGAAGAGTTTCCTATAACTGACTCATCATTTTGCTAAGATGGTGAAAGAGCTATTTTCTACTCTTCAAACAATCTCTAAGTTTACTAAGCTTGATTGAGACTTCGGGAGTTACTAAGATGTACTTAGATTGCCACTAACTCGGAAGGTCCTACTGTGAGTGTCACTATGTTAGTGAGCAGTGGGATAAGTCAATCAGATAGTATTCTTAAAGGCTTCTAAAGATGAGGGAAACTAAGCTTTTAATCACTCAGAGTCCCACCGTGATCGCCATTATGTTAGAGTGGCGATGAGGTGGTTAAATCAGATGGAATTCTAAAATTTGGCAAGGTAGTAAGGCCTACTTAGAGGCTAGTGGAGTCGCCAGGTGGATTTTTAGCTGTTTTGAGGTATATGTGTATGGTCCACCACCAGTACTTGAAAAAAACCAATCTAAGGGAGTTTTTTGTGGTTTTTTCTGAGTTTTATGTGCAGCCTAGGATGTAAGAGTGTTATAAACCTGATTCATCACTTTGCTAAGATGGTGAAACAGAGAGTTTACACTAAATGATTCTAAAGGCTGATGGTCTGAGTTTAGGATTGAAGGACTAAAGAGTCTATAAGAGTTCGCTAGACTGTCATGTACTCAATAGGTCCCACCGTGATCGCCATTATGTTAGTGAGCGGTGGGATAGGTCAATCAAACAGTATTCTCAAAGGTTTCTAAAGATGAGGGAAACTAAGCTTTTAATCGCTCAGAGTCCCACCGTGATCGCCATTATGTTAGTGAGCGGTGGGATAAGTCAATCAAACAGTATTCTTAAAAATTAGGGACTTATAGAGTTCTAAGGTGTCCTTAGATTGTCACTAACTCAAAGTCCCACCGTGATCGCCATTATGTTAGTGTGGCGATGAGGTGGCTAAATCGGATGGAATTCTAAAATCTTGCAAGGTAGTAAGGCCTACTGGAGGCTAGTGGAGTCGCCAGGTGGATTTTTAGTTGTTTTGAGGTATATGTGTATGGTCCACCACCAATACTAACAAAAACCAATCTAAAGGAGTTTTTTGTGGTTTTTTGAGTTTTATGCGCCTATAAGGTTTGGAAAAGTTTTCTATAACTGACTCATCATTTTGCTAAGATGGTGAAGGAGCTATTTTCTACCTTTCAAACAATCTCTAAGTTTACTAAGCTTGATTGAGACTTCAGGAGTTACTAAGTTGTACTTAGATTGTCACTAACTCGGAAGGTCCTACTGTGAGTGTCACTATGTTAGTGAGCAGTGGGATAAGTCAATCAGATAGTATTCTCAAAGGTTTCTAAAGATGAGGAAAACTAAGCTTTTAATCACTCAGAGTCCCACCGTGATCGCCATTATGTTAGGGTCCCGTGATTTGGCCGATTGGCTAGCCAAATGACGATGTAACATCAAACCAAGCTTTGGAGCCCAAGGACCTAGCCTTCCTGGACTCAGAGAGGGCTCTCTCTATATGTGTAGAAGATGTCGGTGTGTTTACTTGCGATGTTCTGATATTAGGCTAGTTATGAAGTGTGTTTTTTGGTTTTTTTAGTTTTAAAGATTGTGAGGGATGAAACTGATCAAATACATAAACTGGATGACAAGATGTAGATAAATTGGGCTATGGGGTCAAACAGATCAAGGAAGCTATGAAGTAATGATGTAAAGCTGCTGTAGGGCCGATTTGATTCACAGTAGAAGGGATCTCTGGGCAAAATGGATTAAATGAACAATAAGTTGGTGAAAGACAAGGGATTTCAAGTGAAAACTAGTTAACAGCAGACATAAACATGTAATAGCGAGCCATTAATCATGCTAGGAATAACTATAAGCTAATCAATACATAGAAATCAAACATTCAAGCCATACATAGAGGTATATGACCCTCTAACTTCGGGAAAAGGCTATCAGACTTTGGGGAAAACACATGAGACAAACTAACAACTCATAAACTATGCCGGAACGCCTAAACATAGCCTCTAATTCATTGGGCACTTGGACAAATAAGTTTTCATAGTTTTAGGCAAAGGGCTAGATCGGGACTAGGCCTCCTTGGTTCAACAAAATGATCAACAAATCAATCAAAGAGAAAGTTTTATGGACAGAACTATGGGCAGCTGATAGGTAGGTAGGGAAAACCATACATCCTACTCAACATATATGGAACTGATGAATAAAACTTAGCAACAATACCTTAGATTACTAAAGAGCAGCTAAGAATTCTTTAGCATAACTAAGGGAGAAGAAAACATCAAGCTATGAAGATTCAGGGATTTTGAGGTGCCTCCATGGGCATGTCTCAAAATCAATCTTTACCGATCTATAGCAGCAAGAAAAATGAAATATGAGTGAAAACTAGAAGACAAAACACATTAAGAAGCACTATACCATTCTACCATGTCAAGGAATCCATCAACAAGCCTTCAACATTCCTCAAAAGCATCCAAGAGGCAATCCAAACATCATAACTCAAGTGTATTCTTCAAAGCTCATATGACCAATGCATTAATTCTTCTCTCAAGTTCAGCCTCTGATTTACAATGAGAACCATGGAATAAATAGGCTTGAGGGAGGAAACCCTCATGGAGCAACTAGCTATCCCATTGGCCAAGTCAAAATATCTAAACTTGTCCTTGAGGCTTTGCAAAGCCCAAGGCACAAAATATCTCATAAAATATCTTAAAAACTGCTAAAAACAGAAATTATATTGACTTTACATGATTTTCCCATGATAAAAATAGCCTAACGCACATTTGGGAAAAGCAGATTTTTGGAGTTCAAAAATTACAAAAATACTTCATATTTAGGCCTGAAAAAGGTCCCCTGACTTGCTGAATGCGAATGGCAGCCTTCCTGATGTCGAAATGAGGCTCATGATGGCTCGTTGGAAAGCTCTCTGTGTCTGCTTTCCAACGCAAGTGGAATCACCTCAATCTGATCTCTGAAAGTCCCTCAAAACTGTACCTTTGTGAAAAAACCCAGAAAATAGCAGACTGCTGATATGGCGGGCAGAATGTGCAAAATGAGGGTGTTTTTCGCCAATTTGAGGGGGCGAATGATCTTCAAATGCCCTGAAAATTGCTGGAGACCTGCTCATGGAATTATGGCATCCATCGGTATCATCCTCCTCCCTTGACAAATCCTCGAACTGAAACGGCGCAATTATGAGTTTTTGACTAAAAACCCAAAAAATGCCGAAAAACAAAAAGTTGCCGAAATAGGCCCAAAATTGGCATGCATGACCTTCAAGGGTCCATAGCAACATGCTGCGAATCTGATGCCAAAATATCAAGGGCTGATATGTCTTTCTCCTCTTTCCGTGTCGGGCGCTCCTTAAAACTGCTGTTCTTGATCATCATCCTTATGCTGTTGCTCAAACTGCTGAGCTGCTGCTGTTCAGCACTATCCTCCTCTGGTTCCTGCTTCTGCTGATCTTCACCACCGTCATGTTGCTCCTGTTGTCTTGCTTTGGAGGCATTTTGACCTAACTATGCTTTGGAAGAAACCAACTGCCTTTTATGAACAATGCCCTGCTGGATTGAAAATGGCCACTATACTGTTTGGACAGATATGGACACTGTGGATTTGAATAAGATGCAACAATGTTTCTTTGAATAAGTCACCTCTGTACTTCTTAAAAACAGTCCTTCAACTCTGTATGCACTTCAGCCATGCAAAATTTTTAACAATGGTACCATGTGTAAAAGATGGGATAACTGCTTTGTAGATTCCCTGTGTACTGTTTTGAACAATCACCCCTCTTGTGATTTGGTTAGGCCAACCTACACTTTCACTTGTGAATTTTGAGAAATCAATCACCACCTTTGTACCTCTGGCTTCAATGTTAAACTCGATCATCAACAATGCTGCCTTCTAGAACGTGGCTCTGCACCTTTGGAAAAACTCTGTTCAACAATCTTTAGAATGATACAATGTAGTGCAATGAAAAAGAAGACTTAGTTTAGGTGTAAAATCAATGCATAGCGCTTTGGGAAGACCAGCTCTTTACTTATGAATCTCAAAGGTCAACACTACACATGTACCTCTGTCTTAATATTAAATGCAATTACCAATAACTCTGCCCTTTAGAAAATGGCCCTTTTCATTTGTAAAGTTTTAAGAAAACAAACACTGCTTTTGTACCTCTGCCTCCAAAGTTTACATTTAACCACCAACAACTCTATCTTTTAATATGCTGTTCACCTTTGGAAACTCTTTGCCAACAAACTTACATTAATGAAAAATATAGTGAAATAGGGGCAGATTGCTAGAAGGGGCTTGTTGTGATGAGTGTTTTGATAACCCTGTTCTTCAGAAATGACCTCCCTCTTGAAACATATCACAAACAACAGCTCTTCAAAATGACACCATATGGTGAAAGAAAGGTAGAACTAGGTTAGGTGACATATCAGTGCACCATGCTTTTTAGGAAACACACCCTTTGCTTGTGAGTTCAAAAGATCTATCAATACATCTATACCCCTGCCTTTGATGCCAAAATTCAACATTAACAACCTCTGTCTTTCACTGTGCTGTTTACCTTCGAAAATCTCTGTTAACAAGTCTTCAACATGATACAATATGGTTTCTAGGAAAGGCAGACTCAAGTTGGATGTATAACCTATGCACAGTGGTTTTTAGGAAATATACTCTCTGTTTGTGAGTTTAAGAGATCAACATAACACCTACACCTCTGTTTTAATATCAAATGCAATCACCAAGCATTCTGCCCTTTAGACAGTGGCCATTTTCACTTGTGAAGTTTTGAGGAATCCAACACCACTTTGGTACCTCTGCCTTTAATGTCAAAAATCTACCATCAACAACCTCTGTCTTTTACTAGGCTGTTTGCTTTTGAAAATCTCTATCAATAAGTCTTCAACATGATACAATATGTTCTCGGTATAAGCAGACCTAAGTAAGATGTATAACCAATGCACAGTGGTTTTTAGGAAACATACTCTCTGCTTGTGAGTCTAGGAGGTCAACATCATGCCTGTACTTCTGTCTTAATCTTAACTTCAAACACCAACAACTCTATTCTTCAGAAAAAGGCCCCTTTCTTTTGTGAAGTTTTTAAGAGAACAAACAACTACTTTTGTACTTCTGCCTTCAGAGTTAGAAATACATCAATGAAATCTGCCCTTCAATGTAATCATTCACCCTTAGAGCCTCTTTGTCAATCAACTTTTCAACATGATAATGAGGTGAAGAAAAAGGGAAAACCTAGGTTAACAATACACAGTGCTTTTATGAGGGACACTTTTTCTTGTGAAGTTTTATGAAATCAAACATCACTTGTATACCTCTGCCTTCAATAAATACAATGATTTGAAAACGACACAAACTGGTTTCCAACCATAAAAACCCGTATTTCAATTACCTCCTCTCACTGTGTAGAAAACTGCCTTTGTTTTTAGCATTAATGGCAAGGTCTGGGGTTTTCAAACATTTTGGTCACTTAATAACACCTTGCAATCGATGGGAGTTCATAAAAATACCTCAAATTTGATGGATGTTCGCTTGAAAGGAGGTAAGAAACCCTGGACAGCTTGAAAAAGACGCGCGGCAACCTCTGGAGAAAACCCGTCGCGCAGGAGAAATGTTGTCAGGTTGACTTGTCGTGCGGTCGGGCGGCCACCTACAGGCACGTCGCGCCCACCTACAGGCCCGTCGCGCCGAAGAAGGAAACCTTTACAAAAATCTGCCCAGGCACGTCGCGCCAAATCCCAGGCACATCGCGCCAGTTTTCAGTTCATTTTGAAGGCCTTCCCGGTGTCGGAATTGGGCGCGAGATGGCTCGTTGGAAAGATTTGGAAGTATACTCTCCAGAACAACTTGAATTTTTTCATTTGGTGTCCATTTGATCCTTCAAAAATTGATTTTCCCAACACTGGTCAAAACTGGTAAATCCTGGTGCAGAAATGCATCGAGCTGTTTGTAGACCATTTTTGAATGCCTTCCCGGTGTCAGAATTGGACGCGAGATGGCTCGTTGGAAATATGTGGAAGTCTTCTTTCCAGAAAAACTTGAATTTTTTCATTTGGTGTCCATTTGAGCCTTCAAAAACTGACTGTCCCATCACTGGTCAAAAATGGTGTATGCTGGTGCAGAAAAACATAGCGTTGATTGCAGGCTACTTTTGGATGCCTTCCTTTTGTCAGAATTTGGCCCGAGATGGCTCATAGGAAAGCTATGGAAGTCTATTTTCCATAGAAACTTTATCTTTTTCATTTGGAGTCCAATTGAGCCTTCAAAAACTGACTGTCCCATCACTGGTCAAAATGATGAATCCTAGTGCAGAAATTCTCCCGTGACATCTGTATTTTTCACATTTCTCATAAACCATGATACCTGTGTAGAAACTGAAGAAGGTTTTTCTTCTTGAACCTATGAGGGACAAAAAACTCTCTCAATTTTGTAAATTTCATCTCTGTTTGATCATAAAATCATTTTGAAACAAACTGCCCGGGTGCTCCTTAACCCTAATTTCACTGTGGCAGAGGTATGATGATTCAACAGCCAAGCAATTTTACTATCCCTTTGTATTTTCTGTGATGAGATATTTGAGCTTCTTTTTGAATGTGGGGGATGGCCTTTTGAAAAATTCTTGGCTTCCTTTTGACCATGATGGCAGAGTTTGTTTTGAGATCAAGACCCCTTTTGTCAATAGAACCATTTCATGACTGAACATATGTTCACTCTTTTTCTCTCTTGGCGATTTTTAGCAAGGAAGGGCTATTCATAATGTGCCAAAAATTTGAAAGCTTTGAACATATTTCATAATGCACAAAAATATTTGAAAGCTGTGATTTGGTATTTGACATTGTCTTGTTGCTTGATCTTTCCTCAAGGAGACAGTTTTCTTTTTTGGTATCAGTGGCACACATATGTTCAATATTTCCCCTATCCTACTGTAGGTATAGTCAGACAGAGAGTTATTTGAAACAGGAGTACCAAAATCTTTGCATCACCAGCACTAGCATTCATCTGTGAAATGAACTTTCTTCCTTTTTGGCATCCTTCCACTGTTTTCTTGTATCAATCAGTTTCAGCACCCTGCAGTAGTTTTGGTCCTCTACTCATGCATGGAGGAGGCTCTTCATTAGATAAGGTGTCTGGAGACTTTTTGACCACTAGGTTCGACACAGCCTTTTTCTGAATGTAGTGGTAAGAAACCTCTTGAAAAACATCAGTCTTAGCATCTTCAATTGCAAGCATCATTGTGTGTCAGCAGAAACCCTAGCCAGAGTAATACTATTTCCCTGTACTGTCCTAAGGCTGATTTTAGATATTTGGCTTGTTCATCTCATGATTGATTACTTTGACAACTAGCCTTTGTGACTATGAAGGTCAGTGCTTTCCTGAAAAAACCAAGACCTTTCTCCTGCTTGTGTAATGGCATTGGTTACCTTCTGTTCTATTTGATTTTGAACAAAACAGGCCTCTTATGATTTGGATGTTTACTGATGACAGGTCCTTCTAGAGTTCAACAATCCATATGGTTTGCAAGTTTGAAATGAGCTCTTTTATCAGGCCAAACTCCCCTTTCCTTTAAGCTTATCATATTTCCACTATATTCCTGTTATGATCATTAATTACCTTCATGAAACCTGAAGATATTGTTTCATTGTTTCAGTAAAGGCAAACCTGGACTTCTGCCACCTTCTGAGTCAATCCTGGCCTGCGCCCTCTGCTTATGTATGAAGGAGGCGCCCTAACCCTCTGCTTGTAAATGAAGGAGGTTCTAGGCCTTGACAATTTACCATTTGCTGAGACAGTGGCGACCCTTTGTTACTGTGATTTTCATGCCGGAAAGAGCTGTAAGGTCCTGATGAGTGAATTTTGTTTTGCAGCTTCATCTCAGGCTCACAATACATTTAGAAGCAGCTGTTCCTCTAACTGTAACTCAAACATTTACTCCATGAGATGAAATATATTTCCTGTCTTTGTAGAACCATAGAACACAGTGAAAAACCTACTAGTCAGCTTGAGATTGGGCTTTATGCAGTGCTGAGACCTAGGGAATATGAGTGGCGCGACTTAAGGTTGTTTGTCAATTTCATTTGCAAAGTAAAGGATCAGTCATGGTAGACCTGTAGCAGATGGAGGCTTTTTTGGATTTTTGATGATTGCCAAAGGTGAAATGTCCTAAAACGCCACTTCCTAACATAGGGGAGACTATTGAAACAGATGTGGATTTGATTTTTAAAGCTGATGGGCAGACCAATAAGGCTGAAGCTAGATAGGATTGTGATATGAGGTTTTTGATGTTGCTAGGGGTAGACTGAATAGGTAGAAAGGCGAAAAAAGTTTTGGGAGGGTTTTCTGGATGACATATTGACATAAGGAAATCAGTTTCTAGAAAACTCAGCTGAAGATATAGTCATCACTAACATGTAAAAAATACTGATGGCTAACATAACCTAACCTTAAATTTTCCCTTAACATTACCTTAACCATAACCTTAACCTAGCCTTAACCTTAACCTTACCCTTAACCTTATGTTAACGTTACCTTAACCATACCCTCAAAATTGTCCTTAACTATAACCTAAACCTAACCTTAACCTTAACCTTAACCTAACCCTAACCTTAGGTTAACCTTAACCTTAACCTTAGCCTAACCATAACCTTAACCTTAACCTTAAACTTAACCTTCCCCTAACCTTAACCCGAACCTTATCCTTAACTATAACCTAACCCTAACCTTGACCAAAAATTAACCTTAAGTTTAAGGGTTAAGGTTAAAGTTAAGGTTAAGGTTAAGGTTAGGGTCAAGGTTAGGGGAAGGTTAGGGTTAAGGTTAGGCGAAGGTTAAGGTTAGTTTAAGGGTAAGCTTATGGGTAAAGTTAAGGTTAAGGTTAGGGTAAGGTTAGCGCAAGGTTAATGTTAAGGTTATGGATAAGGTTAAGTTTAGGAGAACGTTAAGGTTAAAGTTAGGTTAATGTAAGGTTAAGGTTAACGTTAAGGTTAAGGTTATGGTAAGGTTAATGTTAATATAAGTTTAAGGTTAAGGTTAAGGTTAAGGTTAGCTTAAGGGTAAAGTTAAGGTTAGTGTTAGGTTAGAGTTAAGGTTAAGGTTATGGTTAGGATAAGGTTATGGTTAAGGTTAAGGTTAAGGTTAAGGTTAGGTTAAGGTTACAGTTAGGTTAAGGTTAAGATTAGGCTAAGGTCAAGGTTAAGTTTTCGTCAAGGTTACAGTTAGGTTATAGTTAAGGTCAAGGTCAAGGTTAGGTTAAGGGTAAAGTCAAGGTTAAGGTTAGGTTAAGGTTAAGATTAGGTTAAGGGTAAAGTTAAGGTTAAGGTTAGGTTAAGGTTAAGGTCAAGGTTACGGGTAAAGTTAAGGTCAAGGTTAGGGTTAGGTTAGATTTAAGGTGAAGCATTTGGTCAAGGTCAGGGTTAGATTAATTTTAATGTTAAGGTTAGGTTATGATAAGGTCAAGGTTAAGGTTAGGTGAAGGTTAAGGTTACGGTTTAGTTAGGTTAAGGTTAAGGTTTCAGTTAAGGTTAAAGTTAATGTTATGGTTAGGTTAAGGATAAAGTTAACGTTACAGTTGGGGTTAAGATTAGGGTTAAGGTTACTTAACTATAACATTAACCTTCACCTTAACCTTTAGCTTAACCTTGACTTTTACCCTTAACTTAACCTTAACCTAACCTTAACCTTAACCTTAACCTTCACCTTAACCTTACCCCCTCAACCTTAACGTTAACCTTAACCTTGACTTTACCTTAACTTTACCATAACCCCTTAACATTACCCCTTAACCTTAACCTTAACCTTACCTTAACCAAACCCTTAACATTAACCTTAACTTAACCTTAATATTAACCTTAACCTTAACCTAACCTTAACCTTAATCTTAACTATAACCTAACCCTCACCTTTACCAAACCTTACCCTTAAGGTCAAGGTTAAGGTTAAGGTTAAGGTTAAGGTTAGGTAAAGGTTAACGTTAAGGTTAAGGTTGAGGTTAGGTTAAGGTTAATGTTAAGGTTATGGTTATGGGAAGGTTAAGGTTAAGTTTAAGGTTAGGTTAAGGGTTTGGTCAAGGTTAGGCTTAGGTTATAGTGCAGGTTAAGGTTAAGTTAAGGGTAAATTCAAGGCATAACCCTTAACCTTAACCTTACCCTTAACCTTCACCTTCACCTTAACCTTGACTTTACCCTTAACCTAACCTTAACCTTAACTATAACCTAACCCTAACCTTGACCTTAACTTTACCCTTAACCTTGACCTTGACCTTGACCTTGAACTTAACCTAACCTTAACCTTAACTTTAAGCTTAACCTTATCTTACCCTTTACCTTAACCTTCCCAAACCCTTAACCTTAACCTTAGCCTTAACCTTAAACTTAATATTAACTTGACAAAACCCGTAACCTTAACCTTAACCTTAACCTAACCTTAACCTTATCTTAACTGTTACACCAATTTTTGGTCATTTAACCTGTTATTATTAGATGAACCCAAGTACACCATGTAAGACCAATTTTACCCTAAGTAAAATTGCTTTCACCACATAAAATAACTCATTCGTTTATATTTCTTGGTCATATTTAACCCAAAATAAGGAAATTAATTAAATAAATCGTTATTTATTTAATTATTCCCTAAGGATAAGTTATTTAAATCATTGTTTAAATAATATTCTTAGTTAAATTTGACTAAATCATGCATAAATAATTAAATAAACCATTATTTATTTAATTATATTCCCATCACTTCCCTAAAATTATAAATAAACAATTTATTTATTTATTATTTATAAATAAAGGAATTGACCTAAGTCAAGAACCCTTTTCCCTCCAACAAATATAATAAAATATTCCTAAAGGGTGCTTCTAGAATCTGATTAATAATATTTTATTCATGCACCAAGTTCTAGACCGCCCCAATATTTTTTTATAAATAGGGAGGTTTTCCCCATTCATTAGTCACCTTCATTGCATTAGATCACCCTGGATCTTCTCTTGGTCACCATTTTCCATTTTGCTTTGTGAACTCCCATTGAGTTCTATGTTTTCCTTTCCACATCCATAAGAGAGAGAAATGCTACATCTGAAACACTGAGCACTTCCAAGAACCCATCCCACTGAGAAGAACTGGAAAACACCTTTCTTGTTTTCCTCTTAGGTGCCCCATTCTTTAATATAATGCAAAATTCTTTTATATACATTCTTCTTGTCTTGTTCATTGGATCTATGGAGATATGTTATCTTTTATCTACTTAATATATTTTGTGCTTATGTCTGAATTTGTGCAGCAATCTTAAAGGTATTTTGCAGCCATAATCAATGTTAGGGCTATTTGTTATGGGTATCTAAAGTGATATTTTACGACGAAAGAATCATACTAACAATTGGCAACTCCACACGGGTTTTCTTTTGCGACCGCTGTCGTTTTATCTATTCCTGCATATCCAGCTATTTCAGACCCTAGGGTTTCTCTTCCATTTTTTGTTTTTCCTATTTTAATGGTGATTTTCACCCCTAAAAACCCTTAGACATTCAAATTTTTAACTTCCTTATGTTTCTGGCCTTATTGCGCAGGTGACTGACATCAGCCACAGCTAAGACGACAATTTTTTTCTGAAATCTGCCGCCGAGAGAGCCGGATCTGCAGGTCGCACTTATCAGCCCAAAAAGTGCAACCTAAGCCTCAGGACACACTTTTCTACCCCAAACCTACGACCTGGACTGAAAACAGGTCAGAACCTGTGACCTGCACTTTTTCTGCAAAATTTTCAGCACTTTTTCTAGGTTTGTCTGAAGCTTCTCTCAGGGTTTCCTAGCCTCTGTCTCTGCCCGTTTGGACCTGTTTCTGATCTTCTTCACTCAAATAAGAGGGAATATTGCCCCTTAGGGCTCTAGTACCCCCCACTTTTTGTGGGCGAGTCTTTGCTGTTACAAAAGTCTGAATTTACAGAGTTTTAACCCTGTTTTTCTCAGATCTGATACCTCCTCTTCAGATCCCTTTAGATCAGCTCTTCTCCCTCTCAAAACACCTCATATCGTTTTGTTTGGGTTCACTTCTAAGGCCACTGCCTTATCTCTCCTATTTTTTGCTGATCTCCTCCTTTTTTAGCAGCAACCTTGCCTCTGCCTATTTGTTGTTCTCTACACCACTTTTCAGAAGATCTACCCTTTAGATCCTAGTCCCTCCTGACCTTATATCTATTGGCCTCTTTTCAGCGTGCTTTGCCTAGTTTTTCCCTCTTATCGACTAGTTTTGGGAGACCCGCCTTCTTGGGTTATATTGCTGCATTTTTAGTTGTTAATTTTCTGTTCTTTCAGTTTTATTTACTTCAGATTTCTTTTCCATTATGCAGCACACTTTTTTTTTACTCTCAAAACATCTGGGTTTAAACAATTAAAATTAACGCACACCACGCACCGACCCTAGGTGAATAAGAGCCTGGTTAACACCGCCTGGCAAAGACTTTAAAATCAATTGTCACTGCACCTTTTTGCCCTTGACCTCAATTGATTTTTTCCCTCCTTGCCCTTGTCGATTTTTCTTCTTCCCGTCATCATTGCGCCCCCAAGGCACCTCTCTTGGAGACTTCTTGGCCTTCACCCTCAGTTTCTGTTTGGTCGACTTCCTCCTTCCCGTTGTCATCGAGTAAGTCCTCCCCCGAGTCTGCACTCCGACTCTTCCTCTGATTATTCAGGTTCTCCCCCTCCTCTTTGCTCCCCCCCTGTTACCTTCACCATGTCTAGTTCCGGACCTAGCCCTAACCCCAATTCTACTACCGGGTCCATTTCCAGTGGAACCCCTACAGGACCTACCTCTACTACTCCATTACTCCCTTATATGGCTGGCCTTAGTATCCCCGATTTGAATCAGCTGATTAATGATCCTATTCGCCACGATGTTAGTTGGATTGATATGCCAACCAAGATCCCCTGCAAAATTCCCAAGTTCGAAGGCCTTGCTAGTGAGGATCCCTCCAACCATATCCGATCCTTCCATATGTGGTGTTCCTCCAATTTCATTACTGATGACTATATCCGTCTTAGATTGTTCCAACGCACGCTTACAGGTGAAGCTTATAAATGGTATGTTGAATAGGCCACCTCCTCCCATACCACTTTTGCGACCATTTCCCAAGCCTTCTTATCTTATTTCCAGCTCCCTCTCCGATACGACATTGGTACCGAGCTTTTAACCTCCTTCCATCAATCCTCCTCAACCCGCCTCTCCGCTCATGTCCAAGAATGGCGGCGCAGAAGAAGCTTATGTCGTGCTCCTCCCTTTGAAGATTGGGTTTATATGGACTGGTTCCTTTGCTCTCTCTTACCTCCCATTGGTAAAGATGTCGCCTCCCATTTCCCTCAAACCGAAGAAGCCGCCCTCCAGATAGCCTTGAAATATGACCTTATCTACGCCCAATTCGGTTATGTTTATATTGTCCTTCCTAACCTTCCCAAGCCCGTTGGCCCTAATGCCTTGGGGGCATCTCACTCTGCCGATGGTATCATTGGAGCACTGTCACATACCTCTACCTAAACTCCTTCGGGCCATCGTTTTCCTCTAGGGGCCAGCCCCTCCGGCGTTTTTCCCCTCCCAGCAGCATGTATTCAGGCTACGGCATGCCTCCTCCTTTTTCCCACCCCCTGCTTACCTTACTGCTACCCACCCTACTCCTTATCCATATCCGTAACCTGGTGTCCCATCTCCTCCAGCATTTGGACCTCTCACTCCCTTGCCTTCTCCACCCGCACAATCGAACTTACTACCCCCTCTCGGGCAAGTATTTGCACAACAGGGGGCACCTAATTTTCTTCCTTCTCAACGAAAGAAAAGAGGCAACCAATCCGCTTATGGTAATCGTGGACCCAACCCTTCCAATATCAACTCTACCACTTCCAACCAGCCACAGGGCTCTCAGGCCAAGCTGGACAGGCCACTTTGCACCAATAAGCCCTGTTCATGTTGCAGTGTTTATGGTCACTACACTCACGATTTTCCCTTATTACCATAAATGCTACAACTTTGGGATTCTCAAGCCACCGTACGGGGACAACACTCCTCCCCTAGTACCCCTCCCACCCCCGTTACTTCTCAACCTGCTATGTTTACCGATCCTTTCCCACAACAAGGATTCGTGGCTACTCAACCACTTCACACCCCGGTAACCACTCAACCTTCCCCTTCTAGTTCCTCTGATTACCAGATTCTCATGATGGCTTCTGACCCACCTCTCCACATCGACCTCAACCTTCAACCTCGGTCCCATCAGTATTCCACACCTTCTGTTCCGTCTGTCTCTGAGTCTCCATCGTTAGGTCCTACAGAGCCTCCATCGACACCCAATGGTCCCTTGCAACTCCCTCTGCCCAATGCCGAGGTTCCTCCCAAGCCTCCTAAGGGACCATTACGCTGAAATTCTACCTCTGGTCAGGCTGCCCATTCATACAACATAGTAGATGATCTGGCCCAATCTCCTGCTGACATTTCAACACTAGAACTCCTCCAGTCGTGTCCTTCTCAAAAGAGGGCTCTAATATCTGCCGTGGGCACTGTAGATCCTGCTGATGACCAATTGATTGTTTTTGATGCCCGTCAGTCAAACCATTCCCCTCTTCCTCCTTCTGTTGATTTCCAAATCCCAGTCAAAATCCGCAATGCCAATGTTGCTCGATGTATTATTGATGAGGGGGCATCTACCTGCGTAATTTCCACTTCGGTTTGGAAACAACTCGGATCCCCTGACCTGGCCCCTTCCACCATCACCCTTCGTGCATGGGATGGCCATGCCTCCCAGCCCATTGGCCTATTTCAGAACTGTCCTATCACCCTTGCCAGCAAGAATGTTTGTGTCGACATTGAAGTTATCGACGCCCCTCTTGAATACAACATCCTTTTAGGGTGTAGTTACACCTATGCCATGTTAGTCGTCCCGTCCGCAGTCTACCGCAAGATGTTTTTTCCTCATAATGGAAAGATTGTCACCATTGACCAGTTAACTTACCATGAACCAAAATATCAGACCTCCCCTGAGTCCACCATCTCTACTATCACCAAAAAGCAAGCTGTTTATTCTTTGACTAGCGTTTCCCCCGGCATCTACAAAGACTCCTCCTTGCTTGGCACCTTTTTCGAGTCCCCTCCGGTCTCTGATCCTAACTTGGCGAACGTTTGCATGATGCAATCATCTTGGGCTAACCTCACAGAGCCCACTTTGGATAGTCAGCAACCTCAACCTCAACCAGCTCCTAGCCCTTCACCCCCATTAGCCACCCTTATTCCTTATGAATCTTCTTCTACCACCACTCCTCATGGGTCGATTCCATCTGAAATCCGCCCCCTTGGCACCATTCCTCCTAGCCATTTCCATTCTGGTCAGATCCCTTTCCTCACTCCCCCTCCTGGAGCTTACTCGGTCCCTACCATGGCCACCCTATCCCTCCCCAACTTGACCTTGGGTATACCCATCTGGTATCTTGACCCTCCAGCCACCACTCTGGCCGGTCAACCTAAAACATATATTACTTTGACCCTGGTTCAACCAATCCCTATGACTTCTCTTGCTATGCTGGTACCTCAGTCACCTCAACTAGCACCGTCTCCTGTTACAACTACTTCGAGTAAAAATGGCAAAGCTCACAGGGGGGCATCAAAGGATAAACCTACCCCCCCCCCCAACCCTGCCCCTCCTCGGCCTCCCAAGCATCCCATCCAGTGTGCTCTGTGTGATGTTGTTGGTCACGCCACTCATACCTACCCTGAATTACCACCTCTCAAGACCATGGTTACTGAAACATCCCTAGAATCAGACATCCCAGAAGTCCATGTCACCATACCAGATTCTACCCCTAAACTTAATAATTTGCGCACCAATCACCCTTGTTCTTTGTGCAATTTCCATGGCCACTATACCCACCTTTGCCCCTGCCTTGATGAATATCATGCCTCTTTAGCCACATACTACCAATTCGAAGCCGCCCTCACCCGTAATCCTTCTTCCCTAACACAGGACCACCTGTCTACCACAGTTACCATTCCTCCTCCTGATACCGAAATGACCTAGACTTCCACTACCATTTCCTACCTTTCCTCATCACCGCGATTCTCGGATACCAACCCCTTACTATCTTCCCGCAATGCTTTGCCTGATCATTCAACTGCTAACTCTGTTACCTCACATAACATCGTACATGTGATCCCTTCCCATCGCAATCAAGAGTCTCACCCCTCTACCCCCTCCGGTCAACCTCTTCCATCCTCTCTTCCCATTTTCCAGTCCGATGAAGACATCATGGCAGCCATGACCAACCCTGATTTTCCATTGGACGATATGCACCATCGTGCATATTTCCTCCCACATCAATCCCATGACCAATATGCCCTCGAATCCAAATACTTCATTCCTGATCAAGTCGATTGGTTCAAAAATCCCATCCCTGCACCTGATGCGTTCGAAGAAGGCAATATGGCTAATATTTCTCCCACCATCAAAATCAACATTTCTGTCAAGCTAGGTATTGAAGAACATCTCACCATGGGTGCCCAATGCACTCCGGAAGAAATTGAGGCCTACAGGAAACTATTCAAAGAATTTTGTGATGTTTTCGCCTGGTCATACTCAAAAATGCCCAGATTCGATCTTTCCATTGTCGAAAATCACATCGACACATGGCCTGATGCCATTCCAGTCCGTCAAAAGTTGAGACCCGTCCATCCTTCTAGACACGATTCCATCAAAGCTGAAATCAACAAGCTCTGGTAGGCTGGTTTCATTTACCCCATTGAATATACCACTTGGGTGTCTAACCTAGTTCACGTCCTCAAAAAACAAGGCACCATTCATGTTTGCACCAACTTTCACGATCTGAACAAAGCTTGTCCCAAAGACAACTTCCCCACATCATTTATTGACCATATCATCGATGAGTGTGCGGGGCATGAGATTCTCTCCTTTATGGATGGCTTCTCTGGATACAACCAAATTGTTATCCATCGTGCTGATCAACTTAAAACCACGTTCATTAGTCCATGGGGCACTTTCGCATACCGAGTCATGCCATTTTGCCTTAAAAACACTGGCGCCACCTTTCAATGAGCCATGTCTTATTGATTCCATGACTTATCCCATATTATCCTTGCCTATTTAGACGACCTTACCACACTTTCTAAACATCGGGCACAACACCTTCATGACCTGCGTACCATTTTTCTCCGATGCCGCAAGTATAACATTCGCCTCAACCATTTGAAATGTCTCTTCTGTGTTCCCGTCGGTCACCTCCTCGGCTTCATTGTGTATAAATATGGGATAACTCTTAACCCTTTGAAGGTTCAATCCATTCTTGAACTTCCTCTGCCTCGTACCTTACGCCAGCTACAAAGTCTCCAAGCCAAAGCTATTTTTCTTTGCCGATTCGTTCCTGACTACGCCACTGCCGCACATGGCTTCCTTAGACTTCTTCGATCTCACACCCCTTTTTTCTGGGATACATATTCTCAAGAGTCTTTTGATGCCCTCAAGCATGCTCTCACATCCGCTCCCTTGATCCGTCCCCCTAACTTTGACCAAGATTTCATTCTATACATCTTCGCTTCCACATATTCGATTGCTGGTGTCCTTATCTAGGAGGATGATAATAGTGTCGAACATGTGATCTATTATGTCAGTAAGAACCTTTCTGGTCCACCTGTGTCCTACTCACATGAAGAAAAATTAGCACTATCTGTCGTGTTCTCGGTCCAACAATTGTGTCATTATATCCTTATGCATTCCACCAAGGTTGTGACTGATTCCAACCCCATGGCTTTCCTACTGAGTCTCCGCATCCTCAATGGAAAGTACGCCCATTGGGTCATTATTATCCAAGAATTAAACCTTGAATTTGTCACCCCAAAAAGTAATAAAGGTTTAGTCCTAGCTGAACTCATTTCTGATTTGCCTACTAGGACGCAAGATACTCCAACTAATGATGCTCTTCCTGATGAACATTTTTTTGCCATCACCACTGACGATCCTTGCTACGGTGACATCCTTACTTACTTGCGAACCCAAAATTTCACCCTTCACCTTGATCGTGATGCTTGATGACGTATCTGACACCAAGCCTCTCGCTACCTTCTAATCGGGAATGACCTTTATCGTCGCGGTGTCGATACTGTCCTTTGCTGTTGCCTCACCCATGCTGAAGCCGAGCAAGTCCTCAATGCCTGTCATAGTGGCGCTTGTGGTGGCCACCTCTCTGGCCTCGCCACCGCCCAAAAAATCATGCGTGCTGGGTATTTTTGGCCTTCTCTCTTCAGTGATTGCGTTGAAGCAGTCAAACACTATTCCAATTGCCAACATTTCACCCCGAAGGCACGAGCTCCTTCCTCTCCTCTCCATCCTGTTGTCACAGCTCGTCCTTTTTGTAAATGGTCCATCGACTTTATGGAATGTCGACCTCCATCTGCTGGTAACCACAAATGTATCATCATGGCGATTGACTACTTCACTAAATGGGCCAAATCTATGCTGAAGTTCAACAATACGGTAGCCACTACAGCCCTATTTTTCTTTAACCATGTCATTGCTCGATTCGAAGTTCCCAAGCAATTAGTCCCGAACCATGGCTGACACTTCAAAGATCAGATTTGGCATGAGCTCTCCTCCTTATTGGGTTTTGAACATTAATATTCATCTTCCTATTACCCCCAAGGTAATGGCCAAGTTGAAGCGGTCAATTAAATTCTTAAGACCATGCTTCAACGAATGGTGAATAAACACAAAACCAATTGGCATCTCATGCTCTTCCCTGCTTTGTGGGCTTATCGTACTTCTGTTAAAACCGCCACCGATTTCACTCCTTTCCACCTTGTCTTTGGCGAGGAGGTAGTCTTACCAATCGAATGTGAAATCCCTTCCCTTCAATTGGTCATCGAACTTCTCCCTGATACCCAACCTCTAGAAAAATGACTTATCATGCTTGAGCGCACTTCTGAAGATCATCACGTTGCATTACAAACTCTTGAAGCAGCCAAAAAGCGCACCAAATCTCAGTATGACCAAAAATCCTCGCACCTTTCATGAAGGTGACCTTGTTCTAGTATATGACCAGGCCCATGATACCCTCGGTCATGGGAAGTTCGACTCATTATGGCTCAATCCTTACATCATCATTAAAAATCTGGGGAAGGGGGCATATATTTTAGAGGACTTTGAAGGCCACCCCCTTCCTAATCCTCGTAATGCACTCTATCTCAAGAGGTATTACCCTTATCATTTCCCGCTTGCAATGCATTTTTTACTTTCTTCTAGATAGCCAGCATATGTGTGTCTTCATCAGTCACTACTTCACCAGGACAAATGTTGTCCATGAAGTATTCCTTTCCTCCTTTTTCAAATTGGATTTCCTCACTTACAACACTTTTCCTTGGGGCACCACTTAGCGTCCATGCTTATTATTGTCTGTGTCATTTTCCGTCATTAGATACCATTTCACACTCATGTTTTTCGGGTCCTCTTTGGACCTTTCATCATTTCAACATCATCATTAGTCTTCGTCTGGGTACCTTACATCCAGCCTCTTTTCATCATGTTCGCAATACGTATACTTGGTGGTCCAGTGATGCCGCAACAACTATTGGTGATCCCCGGGCATGTGTGAGATGTCTCAACCCTCATGAGGGGGTGGCCTTGCAGGTAGCCCCCCACATGCCCAGATGACTTCATTCCCGCCCTTGATGTGGCTCCTCTCATTGGATGATATTGTCTTCAACCACTTGTAGCACCATTTTCAATTCACATGTCTCTGTCAGATTTTGAGAGCCCTTCCCCGTGTGTAGGGGAAATTTGGGTATATTTTTCTCTCATGTACTACAATATTACTGTATAATTCCTGACGATTATTCCAGGCATCACACGTATGTGGGATTCATCCTATGATTTATCTGGCTCATGGTTCGGCTAGCACATGCTTAATTATTGCATTCCATGGTTTTTCGGGTGCCTTATTCTTTGTAATTATTGTGTTCCATGGTTTTCCAGGCGCCTTATTCTTTGTACTTTGTCTCGGCGGGCATAGGTATGCATCCCCTGCTGCCTTCAGCATAGGTACCACTTCATAGAGACTTTTTGCACCTGTAAGTCTCATCTCCTCAAGGTCTAGTCCTTTCACACCTCAGACATCCTTACATTTCTCTCTCACCTCTCTCTTGCTGCCTAGTGATTGAGTCCTTACAACGTACTTCGGCCATATGATTTGCTCCTAACACTCGTACGTTGGGGGGAAATATGTTACACCAATTCTTGGTCATATAACCTATTATTATTAGATGAACCAAAGTACACCATGTAAGACCAATTTTACCCTAAGTAAAATTGCTTTCACCACATAAGATAACTCATTCGTTTATATTTCCGGTCATATTTAACCCAAAATAAGAAAATTAATTAAATAAATCCTTATTTATTTAATTATTCCCTAAGAATAAGTTATTTAAATCATTATTTAGATAATATTCTTAGTTACATTTGACTAAATCATCCATAAATAATTAAATAAACCATTATTTATTTAATTATATTCCCATCACTTCCCTAAAATGATAAATAAACCATTTATTTATTTATTATTTATAAATAAAGGAATTGACCCAAGTCAAGAACCCTTTTCCCTCCAACAAATATAATAAAATATTCCTAAAGGGTGCTTCTAGAATCTGATTAATAATATTTTATTCATGCACCAAGTTCTAGACCACCCCAATATTTTGTTATAAATACGGAGGTTTTCCCCGTTCATTAGTCACCTTCATTGCATTAGATCACCCTGGATCTTCTCTTGGTCACCATTTTCCATTTTGCTTTGTGAACTCCCATTATGTTCTATGTTTTCCTTTCCACATCCATAAGAGAGAGAAATGCTAGATCTGAAACACTGAGGACTTCCAAGAACCCATACCACTGAGGAGAACCGGAAAACACCTTTCTTGTTTTCCTCTCAGGTGCCCCATTCTTTAATATAATGCAAAATTCTTTTATATACATTATTCTTGTCTTGTTAGTTGGATTTATGGAGCTATGTTATCTTTTATCTGCTTAATATCTTTTGTGCTTAGATCTGAATTTGTGCAGCAATATTAAAGGTATTTTGCAGCCATAATTGATGTTATGGCTATTTGTTATGCGTAGCTAAAGTGATCTTTTACGACGAAAGAATCATACTAACATTAACCTTTACCTTAACCTTAACCTTAACCTTAACTTTGGTTAGGTAAAGTCAAGGTTAACGTTACGTTAAGGGTAAAATCAAGGTTAAGGTTAGGGTTAAGTTATATTTAAGGTCAAGGTTTACGTTAAGGTTACGGGTTTAGTTAGGTTAAGGTTAATGTTAAGTGTAAAGTCAAGGTTAAGGTTCAAGTTAAGGTTAAGGTTAAGGGTTTGGTCAAGGTTAAGGGTGGGGTTAAGGTTAAGGTTAGGTTAAGTATAAAGTTAAGGTAAAGGTTAAGGGTTTGGTCAAGCTTAGGGTTAGGTTATAGTGAAGGTTAAGGTTAAGTTAAGGGTAAAGTCAACGTTAGGGTTAAAGTTAAGGTTAAGGATAAGGGTAAGGTCAAGGTTAAGGTTACGGGTCTTAACCTTAGCCTTCACTATAACCTAACCTTAACCTTTACCTTACCCTTATCCTTAACCTTAACCCTATCTTACCCTTAACCTTAACCTTCCCAAACCCTTAAGGTTAAGGTTGATGTTAAGGTTAAGGTTAAGGGTTTGGTCAAGGTTAAGGGTGGGCTTAATATTAAAGTTAGGTTAAGGGTAAAGTTAAGGTTAAGGTTAAGGTTAAGGGTTTAGTCAAGCTTAGGTTTAGGTTATATTTAAGCTCAAGGTTAAGGTTATGGTTAAGGTAAGGTTAATTTAAGGTTAAGGGTAAGGTTGACATTAAGGTTAGGTTAAGGTTATGGTTGAGGTTAGGTTAAGGTTAAGGTTAGGTTAAGGGTAAATTTAAGGTTATCATTAGGTAAAGGTTAAGGTTAAGGTTAAGGGTTTGGTCAAGGTTAGGGTTAGGTCATATTTAAGGTCAAGTTTAAGGTTAGGTTATGGTTAAGGTTAACGTTAAGTTTATCGGAAGGTTAATGTTAAGGTTAAGTTTATCGGAAGGTTAAGGTTTGGTCAAGGTTAGGGTTAGGTTATAGTTAAGGTCAAGGTTAAGGTTAGGTTAAGGTTAAGTTTATGGTTTTAGTCAAGTTAAGGTTAAGGTTAAGGTTAAGGTTAGGTTAAGGGTAAAGTCAAGGTCAAGGTTAGGGTTAGGTTAAGGTTAAGGTTAGGTTAAGGACAAGGTCAAGTTTGATGTTAAGGTTAAGGTCAAGGTTAAGCGTAAAGTTAAGGTCAAGGTTAGGGTTAGGTTATAGTTAATTTTAAGGTTAGGTTAAGGGAAAAGTCAAGGTTAATGTTAGGTTAAGGTTAAGGTTAATTTTAAGGGTTTGGTTAAGGTTAAGGTTAGGGTTAAGGGTTTGGTTAAGGTTACGTTAAGGTTAAAGTTCAGGTTATCGTTAGGGTAAGGTTAGGGTAAAGTTAAGGTTATGGTTAGGGTAAGGTTATGGTTAAGGTTAATGTTAATGTTAAGGTTAAGGTTAAGGGTTTAGTTAAGGTTAAGGTTACGTTAAGGTTAAGTTTAATGTTAACCTTGACCTTAACTATAACCTAACCCTAACCTTAACCAAACTTTAACCTTAACCTTACCCTTAACGTAACCTTAACCATGAATTTACCCTTAACCTTAACCTCCTAATATTAACCTTACGCTTACCTTAACCGTAACCTTACCCTTTCCCTCAACCTTAACCTAAACCTAACCTTAACCTTAACCTTATCCTTATCTTAACCTTAACCTAACCTTAACATGAACCTCAACCTTGACCCTAACCTTAAGGTTAAAGTTATGGGTAAGGTTAGGTTAAGGTTAGGGTTAGGTTATAGTTAAGTTCAAGGTTAAGGTAAGGTTAAGGTTAAGGTAAAGGTTAAGTTAAGGTTAATCTTAAGGGTTTGGTTAAGGTTAAGGTTAAGGTTAATGTTAAGGTTAAGGTTAAGGCTAGGGTTAAGTTTAAGGTTAAGATTAGGTTAGGTTAAGGTTAAGATAAGGTTAAGGGTACGGTTAAGGTTAAGGTTAAGGTTAGGTGAAGGTTACGATTAGGTTAAGGTTAAGTTAAGGTTAAAGTTAAGGTTAAGGTTAAGTAAAGGTTAACGTTAAGGTTAAGGCTAAGGTTATGGTTAAGGGTTTGGTCAAGGTTATGGTTAGGTTAAGGTTAAGGTTAGGTTAAGGGTAAAGTTAAGGTTTCAGTTAGGTTAAGGTTAAGGTTATGGTTAGGTTAATTTTAAGGTCAAGGTTAAGCTTAAGGTTCAGGTTAGGTTAAGGTTTAGATCAGACTAAGGTTAATGTTAAGGTTAAGGTTAGGTTAAGGGTAAAGTAAAGGTTAAGATAAAGTTAAGGTTAAGTTTAGGTTAAGGTTAATGTTATGGTTAGGGTAAAGGTTCAAGTTAAGGTTAAGGTTAAGGTTAAGAGTTTTGTCAAGGTTAGGGTTAGGTCACTAACGATAACCTTAACCTTAACCTTAACCATAACCTTAACCTTAACCTTAACCTAACCTTAACCTTGTCTTAGCCTTAACTGTAAGCTAACCCTAACCAAACCTTAACCTTGACCTTAACCTTAACCTTGACCTTGAGCTTAACCTAACCTTAACCTTATCTTACCCTTAATCTTAACCTTAACCTTCCCAAACCCTTGACCTTAACCTTAACCTTAACCTTAACCTAACTAAACCCATAAACTTAACCTTAACCTTAGCCTCACCTTAACCTTATCTTAACCTTAACCTTAACCTTAACCTTAGCCTTAACTTTAACCTTACCCTTACCTTAACCTTAAGGGTAAAGTTACAGTTAAGGTTAAGTCTTGGGTTTAGTCAGGTTAAGGTTAAGGTTAAGGGTTTAGTTGAGGTTAGGGTTACGGTTAGGTTATAGTGAAGGTTAAGTTTAGGTTAAGGGTAAAGTCAAGGTTCAGGTTAAGTTGAAGGTTAAGGGTAAGGTTAAGGTTAGGTTAAGGGTAAAGTCAAGGTTAAGGTTAAGTTAAAGGTTAAGGGTAAGGTTAAGGTTAAGGTTAAGGATAGTTTAGGTTAAGGTAAGGTTAAGGTTATGGTTATGGAATGGTTAGGTAAAGGTTAAGGTTATGGGAAGGTTAAGGTTAAATTTAGGTTACTGTAAGGTTATGGTTAAGGTTAAGGTCAAGGTTAAGGTTAAGGTTAGGTAAAGGTTAAGGTTAAGGTTATGGGTAAGGGCTTGGTCAAGGTTAAGGTTAGGTTATAGTTAAGGTCAAGGTTAGGGTTAGGTTATGGATAAGGTTAAGGTTAGGTTAAGGTTACAGTTACATTGAGGTTAAGATTAGGTTAATGTTTAGGTTATGGTTAAGGTTAAGGTTAATTTTAAGGGTTTGGTCAAGGTTAAGGTTAGGTCAAGGTTAATTTTAAGGGTTTTTTCAAGGTTAGGTTTATGTTATAGTTAAGGTCGAGGTTAAAGTTAAGGGTAAGACTATAGTTAGGTTAAGGTTAAGGTTAAGGTTAGGGTTAAGGTTAAGATAAGGTTAAGGTTAAGGGTTTGGTTAAGGTTAGGGTTAGGTTATAGTTAAGATTAGGTTAAGTTAAGGTTAACGTCAAGGTTAAGCGTAAGGTTAAGGTTAAGTTAAGGTTAAGATTAGGTTAAGGGAAAAGTTAAGGTTAAGGTTAGGTTAAGGGTAAAGTTAAGGTTAAGGTTAGGAGAAGGTTAAGGTTAAATTTAAGGTTAAGGTTAAGGGTTTGGTCAAGGTTAGGGTTAGGTTATAGTTAAGGGTAAGGTTAAGGTTACAGGTTTAGTTAGGTTAAGGTTAAGGTTAAGGTCAAGGTCAAGATTAGGGTTAGGTTATAGTTAATGGTAAGGCTAAGGTTACAGGTTTAGTCAGGTTAAGGTTAAGGTTAAGGATAAGTTTAAGGTTAAGGTTATGGTTAAGGTTAAGGTTATGTTTAAGGTTATGTTTAATTAAAGGTTAAGTTCAAGGTTAATGTTTATGTTAAGGTCAATGTTAAGGTTAGGGTTAAGTTTAAGGTTAGGTTAAGGTTAGGTTAAGGTTAAGGTCAAGGTAAGTTTAACGTCAAGGTTAAGGTTAAAGTTAAGGTTAAGGTTAGGTGAAGGTTAAGGTTAAGGTTAAGGTCAAGGTAAGAGTTAACCTAAAATTTACCCTTAACCTTACCTTGACCTTAACCTTAACATGAAATTTAACCTTACTAAACCCATAACCTTAACTTTACATTAACCTTACGTTAACCATAACCTTAACCTTAACCTTAACTATAAGCTAACCCTAACCTTGACCAAACCCTTAACCTTAACCTTAACCATCCCAAACCCTTAACGTTAACCTAACGTTAATCTTAACGTAGCCTTGACCTTAAAATTACCCTTAACCTTACCCTTAACTTTCACCTTAACCTTAACCATAACTTTACCATGAACCAAACCTTAACCTTAACTGTAACCTAACCCTAAATATAACCTTAAAAATAACCTTATATTTACCCTTACCCTTAACCTTAACCTAACCTTATCCTTAACCTTAGCCTGACCTTAAATATAACCTAACCCTAACCTTGACCAAACCCTTACCCTTAACCTTAACCTAACTTAAAATTAACCTTCACCTTGACCTTAACCTTAACCTTACCCTTAACCATCACCTTAACCTAACCATAACTGTAATATTAACCTTAACCTTAACCTTAACCTTCCCCTAACCTTAACCCTAACCTTAACCTTAACTTTACCCTTAACCTAACCTTAACCTTAACTTTAACCTTAACTTAACCTAACCTTAACCTTAACCTAACCTTAAACTTAACCTTACCTTAACCTAAATTAACCTTAACCTTGACCTTTAACCTTAAACATAACCTTATCTTTACCATTAATCTTAACCTTACCCTAACCATATCCTTGAATTTACCCTTAACCTAATATTATCCTTAAAATAACCTTAACCTTGACCATAACTATAACCTAACCCTAACCTTAACCTTAACCTTAATAATAACCCTTACTAATAACCTTAATAATAACCCTTACTAACTTGACGAAACCCTTCACCTTAATAATAACCTTTACCTTAACCTTTCCCCCTTAACCTAACCCTAACCTTGACCAAACCCTTAACCTTAACCTTAACCTTAACCTAACCTTAACCTTAACTTTAACTTTCCACTAACCTTAACCTTAACCTTAAACTTAACCTTAACTATAACTTAACCTTAACCTTGACCTTAACTATAACCTAAACCTAACGTTGACCAAACCCTTAACCTTAACCTTAAACTTAACATTAACCTTACCCCCTTAACCTAACCCTAACCTTGACCAAACCCTTAACCTTAACCTTAAAGTAACCTTAACTTTAACTTTAAATTTATCTTAACCTTAACCTTAACCTTAACCTTATCCTTAACCTTGACCAAACCCTTAACCTTAACCTTGACCAAAACCTTAAACTTAAGCTTAACTTGACTAAACCCGTAACCTTAACCTTAACTATAACCTAACCATAACCTTGATCGAACCCTTAACCTTAACCTTAACCTGAACCTTAACCTAACCTTAACCTTGACCTTAACTATAACCTAACCCTCACCTTGACAAAATCCTTAACCTTGAATTTAACCTTAACCTTAAGTATAACCTAACCTTAACCTTGACCTTAACATTAACCTAGCCTTAACCTCGACCTTAACTATAACCTAACCCTAACCTTGACCTTAACCTTAATTTTACCTTAACCTTAACCTTAACCTTCCCATAACCATAACCTTAACCTTGAAATTACCCTTATCCTAACCTTAACCTTAACCTGAAGCTAACCTTAACCTTAAATTTAACTTTACCCTAAAATTAAGGGATAAGCTAACCCTAACCTTGACCAAACCCTTAACCTTAACCTCAAAATTTACCCTAACATTAACCTGAATCTTAACCTTGGATTTTCCCTTAACCTTCACCTTGACCTTGACCTAAACTTAACCTTAACCTTACCTTACCATTAACCTAACCTTGCACTTAATTCTAACCTAACCCTAACCTTTACTAAACCCTTAACCTTAACCTTAACCCTTAACCTTAACCTTAACCCTTAACCTTAACCTTGACCAAACCCTTACCTTAACCTAACTTTAACCTTAACCTTCCCCTAACCTTAACCTTAACCTTACCCTTAACCCTAACCTTAACGTAAACCTTAACCTTAACCTTCACTTTAACCTTAACTTTACCCTTAAACTTAATCTTAAACTTAACCTTAACCTTAATAAACCCATAACGTTAACCTTAACTTTACCATTAACCTTGAACTTACCCTCAACCTTCACCTGAACCTTAACCTTGAACAAAACCTTAACCTTAACCTTTAAATGATGAAACCCCTAACCTAAGGGTAAATTTAAGGTTAAGGTTAGGGTTGAGGTTAAGGTTAAGGTTAGCTTAAGGTTAACCATGACCTTGACCTTAACCTTACCCTTAACCTTTACCTAACCTTATCCTTAAACTAACCTTGACTCTAACTATAACCTAACCTTAACCTTAACCTAACCTTAACTTTAACCATAACCTTAACTTTACCCTTAACCATTACCTTAACCTTAACCTTGACCTTAACCTTAACCTTACTCGTAACCTTCACCTTTAATCTTAACCTGACCCTAACCTTAACCTTAACCTTAACCTTAACCTGACTAAATGCTTAACCTTGACCTAACTGTAACCTTAACCTTACCTTCACCTAACTTAACCTTTACCTTAACCTTAAGCTTAACCATAACCCTAACCTTAACCTTAACCTTACCTTAACCATAACCTTAACCTTAACGTTAACCTGACCTTACCCTAACCTTAACCTGAACTTTACCCTTAACATAACCTTAACCTTGACCTTAAGGTTAGGGTTAGGTTAAGGGTAAAGTTTAGGTTAAGGTTAGTTTAAGGTTAAGGTTAAGGTAAGGTTAAGGTTAAGGTTAGGTTAAGGTTCAGGTCAAGGTTAGGGTTAGGTTAAGGTTAAGGGTGAAGGTTAAGGGTAAGGTTGAGGTTAAGGTTAGGAGAAGGTTAAGGTTAAGGGTTTAGTGAAGGTTAACGTTAGATTAAGGTTAAGGTTAAGGTTAAGGTTACGGGTTTAGTCAGGTTAACCTTAACCTTGACATTGACCTTAACCCTAAATTTAACTTTACCCTAACGTTAAGGGTTTAGTCAGGTTAAGGTTAAGGTTAAGGGATTGGTCAAGGTTAGGGTTAGGTTATAGTTAAGGTTAAGGTTAAGGTTAGGTTAAGGTTAAGGTTAAGGTTAAGTGAAGGTTAATGTTAAGGTTAATGTTAAGGGTTTGGTCAAGGTTAGGGTTAGGTTATAGTTAAAGTTAAGGTTAAGGTTAAGTTTAAGGGTTTGGTCAAGGTTAGGGTTAGGTTATAGTGAAGGTTAAGCTTAAGTTAAGGGTAAAGTCAAGGTTAAGGTTAAGGTTAAGGTTAGGTTAAGGGTAAAGTTAAGGTTAATGTTAAATTTTTTTCAAGGTTAGGGTTAGGTTATAGTTAAGGTTAAGATAAGGTTAAGGTTAGTGTTGTAGAGGTAAATTCCCTTTGTGGACAGAGCCAATCCCTACTAGTCCAGATCGGGTCTAGCAACAATCGTATCACGCTAAGGTGCAAGTTCCTAATTGCAATAGAAAAAATTGCGAAGAAGGCCTACCTTAATTCCAACGCTGTTGTTCGTAGAGAAGATAGCGCTCCCGTTTCCTTGCTTTGGTAGATCACAATTCTCCTGCTTGTCGCAATCAAACACTTGCACATACAAGAAACACGACGAACACACAAGCGTAAAACCCAACATATGCGATTATGTATCAATCAGAGAAGACAAAACTCATGATCATAATCAACAATATGAGTGGAACCATAACCAAAGTCACTTATCATTAATTAATACAAAGGAAAATGCAACCTGGCTCTGACGTTGAATCTTCCTTCGGCGGGTCGAAAGCAGAATACGTCTCAGTAAAGCTTGTCAGGAATGGGACAAGCCTCTCTCTTCGGTTGTCTTGAAAATAATCTCCTTGCTACTAATTTGGATCTATGAGGACTATCAAGGCTCTTGCAACATTCTTTAGGCTAGGAAGGCTCTTGGAGACTCAACCATTCAACCCATTCAACCATTCAGGCCCTTCATCAATGGAAGATGGCTATATTTATAGAGGAGAGGAGGAGGTTGGGATCCCTACAATAGTGGAAGGTAGGTCTTATCCCTTGGGAGGCTCCCCATAAGGTGGAAACAAGAGGCCAAAGGAGGAAGGCCATGGTTATTCAGTCGAAACCACTCCTCATGACTCATCCACGAAGTTGTTGTAATCAAAACTTCACCTCCTTTTTAAAAAAAAAATTCCATAAGTAGATTGGTGTGAGTGATTAAGTGGGACAGAGCACCAATTGGCATGGGCTTAGTGTTAATTTTCCTCATTGGTGTGAGGAAATAGTGGGATACCAGCGCCAAGGAAAAAACAGGTGTTTTTAGGGGTCTGCTCAGGAAATGATCAATAGAAGGAATGTTGTCCTCATGGAAAGGGATGCAATGATGGTATTTACAAGGCATGACACTACTTATTGGTCACAGAAATTTGGGCGAGATGGGGATTGCAGGGACGGTGACAAATTACTGTGTAACAAATTCCCCCTAAATCATGAGGCTCGACAGAGAGAGAGGGGTGAAATGCTTTAAGAGAACGTGTCTAATTGAAAACACTTCCGTCAGAAAACCTGCATAGAGAAGTACAAATGATATCTCAAATACATGATATATTTGGTATGGGTGCAACCATCCATAATAGAGTATACAATAATTCAGATCCAAGGCATGGACGCAGCCATCCAATGAGGATCAATAAATAGACTCAGGCATGGTCGCAACCATCCAATGAATAAGTCATGTAACCAATCATAATAATCCACATAATCGCAGCCTAGATTTTAACAGAAAAAATCTAGGGTCTTGCGCTCCATCTCGACCTCAACAAAGTACAAGTTCAAGCATGTGAATAAGCGAGCTAAAGTCGAACATGCAAGAACATCGTCTGATTACTAGCCAATGTTGAAAGCTATTAACAGACATGAGAGATACCACCAATAGTGAAAATGGACCTTAAGGTACTATAAGTACAATCTACAGCATGTGAATCAGTGAGCTGGCATCAAACACTCATAGAATCACTCGATCAGAGGCCAGTGATGAAAACCTCACATCTAATGCGAAGAACCTTCCATTAAGGCATGCAAGCTCCAAGGTACCAGAAGGGAGTCTCTAGATCAACTTCCTGGATAATGAGCTGAAGTCAACAGGAAGTGACCTTGATCGAAGGTGGGCCATAGTGTTTCCCACATCATCGATGCGAGACAGAGGAAAATAATGTTTGTGAATTAGGATCAGATGAGAATTAGAGGAAGGTTGAAACTTGCAGAGGTCAACTTCTCTTGAACATATCGGCGGCACAGTAGCGGATTTGGCAGTATTTGACATCAAAATATCAGGGGTCACGATGACGAAGCAAAGAGCAGATGAGAGGTCAAAATGGATTACCCAAACCCATGGAGGCAAACAGATAATGAGATGAGATGTCCCCAACCCGACACAAATGTAGACAAGTGCCATTTTCAAGAGTGACATACTGCCGACATGACGATGATACTAGTTCCATTGTTCCCCACCATTTCTGGCGAGTACCTATTTATTTTTACACAAGCTTGAAGATGATACCATATGCTTGTCATATAAGTCCGTCCTTTTAGATGAATCCATCCTAGTACATTTAATGAGCCCTAGGAAGGAGAAACTTGAATATCGTCATTACGACTGAATCTGATGTCATCAGGGTTGAAGCTGCGAAAAAACTTGTCACTGCACATAAAGTCAAATGTAAAATCCATTTTTCAACAAAATATATTAAAATATTGAGAAAAATGTCTTTTAAAACCTAATTTTGACTTCAAAAGTTATAAATATGCCACAAATAGTAAAAACATATTTACTTTCACTTTTTACCTCATTTGGAGAGCAACAATGGTCTTTTTGTGTGCAAACTTGTGGCAGTGATTGCGACTGATCCAGGACACCATTCAGATTCTCGTTAGTTCTAGGTAAGAGGCGCTCCCTTAAGCTCTGTTTTGATCAATTTTTTATGAATTTCCATTGTGCATTTGACCTCTGGGGGGAACCTTTTAGAATTTTAGGCCTCGCTCTATTGGCGCGGGTATCGGGCACGAACTCATGCCAATGGAAATTTTCTCACAAAGGGGTTGCACCAACTCACACGACTGTTAGGAAAACTGTCACGCCAATGACGCAATGTGATTTTCTGCTTTAAATTTCCAAAATGTGAGCCATCCATCTGGATTTTTGAATGCAACAGATATCTAGCAAAGCATATTTAATCATGTTGATGCAGATATTCAGGAATAATGGTTATTGAATGGAAAGAGAGGGAACATGGAGAAGAAGACAAAATGACCATGGAAAACAAAGCTTGCATGAATGCACTCTGGAACTGTGGTCTCAAGAAATTATTTCTCATGCCATTATTACGAGCTCAACCTGAGCTATTATAGTACTTGGTCAGTATATGGGATGAAAACGACGAAGTGTTCAAACTTCGGGACCAAGTGCTAGAACTTGAAGTCTCTGATGTCTATTTCATAATTAGACTGTCGTGCAGAGGCCCAGTGCCCATTATGACCGGCAGTAGACCTTCTAGAGAGAAGATGAATCAGGTAATGGTGAGAGTGTGCTCGAGGGCACAGAAAGGATCGGGAAGTGGGAAAGTGGACATCCACACTGTCTGCGACCTAGCACTCAGAGTAGTGCTTCACACTATTGTGCGGGTTGTGAGATCGTAGGCACTGCATGAGGCAACCAAGGCACAAATCCTACTAGCCCTCGAGTGCATGAATCCTACATTGTTTGATTGGGCCACCACTGTGACAACCAATATCAAAAGGCAACTAACAAAATGTAGGAAAGCCAAATTGAAACAATTTGGATACGGTTCCATTCTGGTGTCATTCATCTTGGAACGACTACCCAGTTTCCAGGGCCAAGGGGCAATAGTTACCGAGCCGATATCGAGAGAGCCACAGATGGCTTGTTGGGTAGCACTTATGCCCAGGTCAAGATGGGGCCAATAGATGTCTTGGAGGGCTAAGTTCTTTGTGTGTTTATGGCGTCAACTGATCATGGTCGAGGATTGGCCCTATGCTAGGGCCGATTTCACTGGATACCCAGATCTTCTACTACCAGAGGGGGACGACTGGGATGAGGATCTAGGTATGACTCTCTCCTTTTTTTTTATGTATTTATTGTTTTTTTTGATACATATCCATCCTAACAACAGTTCTTATGTGTATGCATATGTTTTCCTAGAGAGGCCCACAGGCATGTCGCCCATTGCACGAAGGACCCCTCTTGCGCATGACCCTCAAGCTGAGGGTAGCGAAGGGAGTGAGCTGATACAGAACCTAGAGGGCATTTCCTGGGGGATCCCAGAATATGCACGACTGGAAGATGTCCCATTAGCTTACCAACGACACACTTTAGGGGTGCCTAGTCGCCTTCATCGACTGTTGAGGTGATTGGTGCACGTGGTAGCATGTTACCAAGAGCACCATGCTAATTATATATCTAGGGATTTTATATGCATATTTTTTGAGAGACATGTTGTCTCTAGCTGTTATTAGAGAAATATGTATATTTTTTTACTTTATGTGATGTACACAAACTGCAAACTATTCGACATATATATCTATATATCTATTTCTAGATGGATCTTTTTACATGTGATGATGTTTTTACAAGTTGCGCAAATGTCTATCTAGAACCATATTAGCTACTACATCTGTTAATGTATTCATATGTCTAGGTATGTGTTGATATGTGATATAACCAAAATTTCTTTCCAGTAAATGAATACGTAGATACAGACGTAAAATGGATGAGTTTCTTACTGAATAATGACCATTAAGCTGTAATACTACAAGTTGTGAGTCCAGATATACAAGTAATTCATGAATACCGAGGTCCATAGCCTTGGTTAATAATTCCAATACGACACTATATTCCACGTTATTATTTGTAGTAGGCTCCATACACACACCTTGCAGTTTGACCAACTGACCAGTAGGATCATAGATTACCTAGGCTGTCAAAGACAGATTCCTAGTACCGTGGGAGGCACCATCTGCGAAACCAACAAATGGAGTAATGGACATCTGAACAATCAGGAAGACCCGATCAATATAAATATGCTTACATCGCACACCACACCACACATGCACACAAATGAACATACACACCTATTTACACACACCACACCAAAAATAACTCAACCATAGTATTTTTTAAGGTACAACCCGTTCCTAGGCTGCATCAACGGAACTCCTTCGTAATCAATGAGCTCATAAGCCCAATTTTTCAATACTCATTTTACTATATAGGGCCCATGCCACATGGGTTGTAACTTGCCTACTCCAAGTTTTTCGCATGCTTGTTTGTATAGGAGGATGAGGTCCCCTTCGACAAAGGAATGTGGAGAAACTGATTGATCAAAGTGAGATTTGACCCGATTTTTCTGTGCTTCAATGATTAAGGTAGCCAAGAGGTGGGTTTCATCCAGTCGTTCCAAATACAAGAGATGCTCTTCTTTAGGAGAAGTGTCGGGCAAAAGTTCCACAACCAACTTTAAAGAAGGAATTTCGCATTCAACTGGGAGAGTTTCTTCCAGACCATACACCAATTGGAACGGTGTGAATCCAGTCGCACTCTTTGCTGACATCCAGTAAGCCCATAGAGCTGAGAAAAATTAGAGATGCCAATTGGAATTATGAATACCAATTGTCCATTGAAGCATTGTGACCAAAATTTGTTCATAGCCTCAACCTGGCCATTGGCCTGGGGGTAATATGGCATTGAGCTATCATGTCGCAAGCCCAATGTTGATGTCATCTTGGCCATCATGTAATCTCGAAAATGAGTGCCATGATCGGTAACAATGGCTTGAGGGACCCCAAAACATGCAATAATGTGGTTGAAAATAAACTGGGTAGCTGTCTTACCATCGACGACTAGTGTAGGCATCGCTTCGGCCCACTTAGTAAAGTAGTCTACAGCGACGATTATATATGCATTCCTCCCGACCGAATGAGGGTTACATGTCATGAAATCTATGCCCCATTTTGCAAAAGGGCCTACGGTAATGATAGGGTGTAGAGGGAGTGGTGGTGCGTGCATCTTGCACTGAAAAACCTGGCATGAATGACATTTTCGGACTGCAACAATACAGTATTTGAATATTGATGGCTAGAAGTAGGCCGCATGCAGAATCTTCTGGGCGGTGGCATATCCGGACATGTGACCACCACAAGCACCACTGTGATACTCATTCAAGAATCTTTCAGCCTCTTCCAGGGTCAAGCACCGGCGGAGCACCGAATCTACTCCAACCCGATATAAGGAATCTCCTATAATGCGGTAGGGTTGAGACTGATGCCGAATCTGACGTCGGGCATATTTGGTCAACTCAGACCAGAACGTTGAATTTTTGGACAAATCAAATGTTTCTACACCATGCCTCCCAGCTAGTTATAAATTGATTTCTTTAATTCCTCCACCTGTTGATCCTATGATTGGTCAAGAGTCATCCTTGGTTGATCCCACTCCCCTGGAAATTCAAATTCAGGAATCCATTCCCCACCAACCATTGGTCGTGGGATCGATTGAGCTGGTCCATTATATGGTGCACCATGTCTTTTCCATCGAGAGTGGATCTCATCCCCAGTGGAGTCACCAATTTGTTGTAGAGGTAAATCCCCTCTGCGGACAGAGGCGATCCCTACTAGCCCAGATCAGGTCTAGCAACAATCGTATCACACTAAGGTGCAAGTTCCTAATTGTAATAAACCAAATTGCGAAGAAGGCCTACCTTAAGTCCAACACTGTTATTCGTAGAGAAGATAACGCTCTCGTTTCCTTGCTCCGAAAGATCACAATTCTCCTGCTTTTCACGATCGAACACCTGCACATACAAGAAACATGACGAACACACAAGCGTAAAACCCAATATATGTAATTATGTATCAGTCAGAGAAGACACAACTCATGATCATAATGAACAACATGAGTGGAACCATAACCAAATTCTCTTATCATTAATTAATATAAAGTAAAATACAACCTGGCTTTAACGCTGAATCTTCCTTCGGTGGGTCGACAGCGGAATACTTCTCAGTAAATCTCGCCGGGAATGGGACAAGCCTCTCTCTTCGGTTGTCTTGAAAATAATCTCCTTGCTACTGATTTGGATCTATGAGGACTATCAAGGCTCTTGCAGCATTCTTTAGGTTATGAAGGCTCTTGGAGACTCAACCATTCAGCCCGTTCAACCATTCAGCCCCTTCATCAATGGAATATGGCTATATTTATAGAGGAGAGGAGGAGGTTGGGATCCCTAAAATAGTGTAAGGGAGGCCTTATCCCTTGGGAGGTTCCCCATAAGGTGGAAACAAGAGGCCAAAAAAGGAAGGCCCTGGTTATTTAGTCGAAACCACTCCTCATGACTCATCCATGAAGTTGTTGTAATTGAAACTTCGCCTCCTTTTTTTAGAAAAATTTCCATAAGCAGATTGGTGCGGGTGCTTAAATAGGATAGAGAGCCAACTGGCATGAGATCAGTGTTAATTTTCCTCATTGGCGCGAGGACATAAAGGGCTACCAGCGCCAAGGCAAAAACAGGTGTTTTTAGGGGTCTTCTCAGGAAATGATCAACAGAAGGAATGTTGTCCTCATGGAAAGGGATGCAATGATGGTATTTACAAGGCATGACACTACTTATTGGTCATAGAAATGACCCTCCAATTGGCGACATGGGGATTGCAGGGACGGTGACAAATTATTTTGTAACAGTTAGGTTAAGGTTAAGGTTAGGTTAAGGGTAAAGTTAAGGTTAAGGTTAGCATAAGGTTAGGATAAGGTTAAGGTTAAGGATAGGTTAAGGTTAATGTTATGGGTAAGGGTAAGGTTCAGGTCAAGGTTAAGGTTAAGTAAAGGTTAATGTTAAGGGTTTGGTCAAGGTTAGGGTTAGGTTATAGTTAAGGTCAAGGTTTATGGTTAAGGGTAAGGTTATAGTTAGGTTAAGGTTAAGGTTAAGGTTAGGGTTAGGGTTAGCTTAAGGGTAAAGTCAAGGTTAAGGTTAAGGTTAGGGTTACGGGTCTTAACCTTAACCTTCACTATAACCTAATGTTAACCTTAACCTTAACCTAAACCTTTACCCTAACCTTAACCTTAACCTTGACCCCAACCTTAACCTTAACCTTCACTAATAAATAACCTTAACCTTGACCTTAACTATAACCTAACCCTAACCTTAAGGGTTTATTCAAGGTTAGGGTTAAGTTATATTTAAGTTCAAGGTTAAGGTTAGGTTAAGGGTAAAGTTAAGGTTAATATTAGGTTAAGGGTAAATTTAAGGTTAAGGTTAGGTAAGGGTAAGCTTAAGCTTAAGGTTAAGGTTAAGGGTAAAGTTAAGGTTAAGGTTATGGTAATGGGAAGGTTAAGGTTAAGGTTAAGGTTAGGGTTTGGTCAAGGTTAGGGTTAGGTTATACTTAAGGTCAAGGTTAAGGTTAGGTTAAGGGTAAAGTCAAGGTTAAGATTAGGTTTAGGTTAAGATTAGGTTAAGGGTAAAGTTAAGGTTAAGGCTAAGGGATTGGTGAAGGTTACGGTTAGTTGTTACGGGTTTAGTCAGGTTATGGTTAAGGTTAAGGGTTTGGTCAAGGTTAGGGTTACGTTATAGTTAAGGTCAAGGTTAAGGTTAGGTTACAGTGAAGGTTAAGGTTAAGATATGGTTAAGGTTAAATTTAAGGTTAGGGTTAGGTTATAGTTAAGGTTAAGGTTAGGTTAATGGTAAAGTTAAGGTTAATGTTAGGATAAGGTTAAGGTTAGCTAAGGGTAAGGTTAGGGTTACGGGTTTAGTCAGGTTAAGGTTAAGGTTAAGGGGGTAATGTTAAGGTTAAGGTTAATGGTAAATTTAAGGTTAAGGTGAAGGTTAGGTCACAGTTAAGGTTAAGGTTATAGTTAAGGTAAAGGTTAAGGTTATGTTACAGTTAAAGTTAAGGTTAAGGTAAAGGTAAAGGTAAAGGTTAAGGTTAAGTTTAAATGTCTTAACCTTAACCTTCACTATAACATTAACCCTAACATTAACCCTAACCTTAACCTTAGCTATAACCTAACCCTAACCTTGACCAAACCCTTAACCTCAACCTTAACCTAACTAAACCTGTAACCTTGACCTTCACCGTACCCTTAACCTTCACCTTAACTATAACTTTAACCTTAACCTAACCTTAATCTTAACCTTAAACTTACCCCCTTAACCTTAAAATTAACCTTAACCTTAACCTTAACCTAACTAAACCCATTACGTTAACATTACCCTTACCTAACCTTAACTTTAAGCTTAAAATAACCTTAAGGTAAGGTTAATATTAGGTTAAGGTTAAGGTTAAGGTTAAGTTAAGGGTAAAGACAAAGTTAAGGTTAGGTTAAGATTAAGGTTATGGGTTTAGTCAGGTTAAGGTTAAGGTTAAAGGCTTGGTTAAGGTTAGGTTAAGGTTAAGGTTAAGGTTAATGTCAAGGTTAGGGTTAGGGTTAGGGTTAGGTTGAGGTTAAGGTTTGGTTAAGGGTAAATTTAAGGTTAAGGTTAGGTTAAAATTAAGCTGAAGGTTAAGGGTAACATTAGGGTAAGGTTAGGGTTAAGGTTAGGGGAAGGTTAAGGTTAAAGTTAGGTTCAGGTAAGGATAAGGTTAAGGTTAGGTTTGGTTAGGTTAAAGTAAGGTTAAGGTTAAGGTTAAGGTTATGGGAAGGTTAAGGGCTTGATATTACCCTTAACATTAACCGAACAATAACCCTAACTTTAAACTTGACCTTAACTATAACCTAAACTTAACCTCAACCTCTACCTTAACCTTACCCTAGCATTAACCATAACCTTAACCTGACTAAATCTGTAACCTTTAACTTACCTTAATCTAACTTTAACATTAACCTTAACCTTAACCTAACTATAACCTTACCCTTAACTATAACCTTTACCTTAACTATAACCTAACCCTAACCTTGACCATACTCTTAATATTAACCTTAACCTTAACCTTTACTTAATATTAACCTTGACCATAACCTTAACCTTAACCATAACCTTAACCTTACCTTAAGCTAACCTAAACTTAACCTTAACCTTACCCTTAACCTTAACTTTGACCTTAACCTTATCCTTACTCGTAATATTCATCCTTAAGCTTGACCAAACCCTTAACCTTAACCTAAACGTGACTAATCTCTTAACCTTGACCTAACCGTAACCTTAACCTTTCCTTAACCTAGCTTAACCTTGACCTTAACCTTAACCATAACCCTAACCTTAACCTTAACCTTACCTTAACCATAACCTTAACCTTAACGTTAACCTAACCTTACCCTAACCATAACCTCAACTTTACCCTTAACGTAACCTTAACCTTGACCTTAAGGTTAGGGTAAGGTTAAGGGTAAATTTAAGGTTAATGTTAAGTTTTTTTCAAGGCTAGGGTTAGGTAATAGTTAAGGTTAAGATAAGGTTAAGGTTAGGTTAACGGTAAGGTTAGGTTAAGGGTAAAGTTAAGGTTAAGGTTAGGGTAAGGTTAGGGTAAGGTTAAGGTTAAATTTAGGTTAAAGTTAAGGTTTAGGTTAAGGTTAAGATTAAGGTTAAGGTTAAGGTAAATGTTAAGGTTAAGTAAAGGTTAAGGTTAAGGTTAACGTTAATGGTTTGGTCAAGGTTAGGGCTATGTTATAGTTAAGGTCAAGGTTAAGGTTAAGGGTAAGGTTATATCTAGGTTAAGGTTAAGGTTAGGTTAAGGTTAAGATAAGGTTAAGGTTAAGGTTAAGGTTAGGGTTAGGTTAAGGGTAAAGTCAAGGTTAAGGTTAAGTTTAGGGTTACGGGTCTTAACCTTAACCTTAACCTTACCTCGACCTTTTACCCTAATCTTAACCTTAACCTTAACCTAAACCTTAACTGGATCTTAACATTAACCTTCACTATAACCTAACCTTAACCTTGACCTTAACTATAACCTAACCCTAACCTTAAGGGTTTGTTCAAGGTTAGGGTTAAGTTATATTTAAGTTCAAGGTTAAGGTAAGGTTAAGGGTAAAGTTAAGGTTAAGGTTAGGTTAAGGTTAAGGTTAGGTAAGGGTAAGGTTAAGGTTAAGGTTAAGGTTAAGGGTAAAGTTAAGGTTAAGGTTATGGTAATGGGAAGGTTAAGGTTTGGTCAAGGTAAGGGTTAGGTTATACTTAAGGTCAAGGTTAAGGTTAGGTTAAGGGTAAAGTCAAGGTTAAGGTTAGGTTAAGGTTAATATTAGGTTAAGGGTAAAGTTAAGGCTAAGGTTAAGGGTTTGGTAAAGATTAGTGTTAGGTGTTATGGGTTTAGTCAGGTTAAGGTTAGGGTTAAGGGTTTGGTCAAGGTTAGGGTTAGGTTATAGTTAAGGTCAAGATTAAGGATAATGTTAACATAAGGTTAAGGTTAAATTTAAGGTTAGGGTTAGGTTATAGTGAAGTTTAGGGTTAGGTTAACAGTAAAGTTAAGGTTGAGGTTATAGGTTTAGTCAAGTTAAGGATAAGGTTAAGGGCAAAGTTAAGGTTAAGGTGAAGGTTAGTTCATTGTTAAGGTTAAGGTTATAGTTAAGGTAAAGGTTAAGGTTAGGTTGTAGTTAAAGTTAAGGTTAAGGTAAAGGTTAAGGCTAACGTTAAGGTTACAGGTATTAACCTTAACATCCACTATAACATTAACCCTAACGTTAACCCTACCCTTAACCTTAGCTATAACCTAAATCTAACCTTGACCAAACCCTTAAACTTAACCTTAACCTAAATAAACCCGTAACATTGACCTTAACCTTACCTTTAACCTTCACCTTAACCATAACTTTACCCTTAACCTATCCTTAACCTTAACCTTAACCTTAACCTGACTAAACCCATAACCTTAACCTTACCTTTACCTAACCTTAACCTAACCTTAAGGTAAGGTTAAAGATAGGTTACGGTTAAGGTTAAAGTTAAGTTAAGGGTAAATTCGACGTTAAGGTTATGTTAATGTTAAGGTTATAGTTAAGGTTACGGGTTTAGTCAGGTTAAGGTTAAGGTTAAGGGATTGGTTAAGGTTATGTTAAGGTTAAGGTTAAGGTTAAGGTCAATGTTAGGGTTAGGTTGACATTAAGGTTAAGGTTTGATTAAGGGTAGAGTTAAGGTTAAGGTTAGGTTAAAATTAAGTTGAAGGTTAAGGGTAACATTATGGTAAGGTTAGGCTAAGGTTAGGGTTAAGTTTAGGGGAAGGTTAAGGTTAACGTTAGGTTAAGGTAAGGATAAGGTTAAGGTTAGGTTAGGTTAGGTTGAATTAATGTTAAGGTTAAGGTTAAGGTTATGGGAAGGTTGAGGGCTTAATCGTACCATTAACCTTAACCTAACATTAACCCTAACCTTAACCTTAACCTTAACTATAACCTAACCCTAACATTAACCTGACCTTAACCTCAACTTTAACCTTAACCTTACCCTAGCATTAGCCATAACCTTAACCTGACTAAATTCGTAACCTTAAACTTACCTTAATCTAACTTTAACATTAACCTTAACCTTAAATTAACTATAACCTTATCCTTAACCTTAACCTTGATCTTAACTATAACCTAACCCTAACCTTGACCATACCCTTGATATTAACCTTAACCTTAACCTTTACTTAATATTAACCTTGACCTTAAAGAACCTTAACATTAACCTTAACCTTACCGTAACCTAACCTAACCTTGACCTTAACCTTACAAGTAACCTTGACCTTAACCTTAACCTTACTCGTAACCTTCACCCTTAGCCTTTACCAAACCCTTAACCTTAACCTTAACTTGACTAAACTCTTAACCTTGACCTAACAGTAACCTTTACCTTACCCTAACCTAACTTAACCTTGACCTTAACCTTAACTTTAACCATAACCATAACCTTAACCTTAACCTTACCTTAACCATAACCTTAACCTTAACGTTAACCTAACCTTACCCTAATCATAACCTGAACTTTACCCTTAACGTAACCTTAACCTTGACCTTAAGGTTAGGGTTAGGTTAAGGGTAAAGTTAAGGTTAAGGTTAATGTTAAGGTAAGGTTAAGGGTAAGGTTAAGCTTAAGGTTAGGCTAAGGTTCAGGTCAAGGTTAGGGTTAGGTTAAGGTTAAGGGTGAAGGTTAAGGGTAAGATTAAGGTTAAAGTTAGGGGAAGGTTAAGGTTAAGGGTTTAATTAAGGTTAACGTTAGGTTAAGGTTAAGGTTAAGGTTAAGGTTACATGTTTAGTCAGGTTAATTTTAAGGCTTACCCCCTTAACCTTAACCTTAACCTAACTATAACCTTACCTTATCATAACTTAACCATAACCTTGACATTGACCTTAACCTTAAGTACCCTAACCTTAAGAGTTTAATCAGCTTAAGTTTAGTCAGGTTAAGGTTAAGGTTAAGTGTTTGTTCAAGGTTAGGGTTAGGTTATAGTTAAGGTAAAGGCTAAGGTTAGGTTAAGGTTAAGGTTAAGGTTAAGTTAAGGTTAATGTTAAGGGTTTGGTCAAGGTTAGGGTTAGGTTATAGTTAAAGTTAAAGTTAAGGTCAAGGTAAGGGTAAGGTTAAGGTTAAGGTTAAGGGTTTGGTCAAGGTTAGGGTTAGGTTATAGTGAAGGTTAAGCTTATGTTAAGGGTAAATTCAAGGTTAAATTTAAGGTTAGGGATAGGTTAAGGGTAAAGTTAAGGTTAATGTTGAGATTTTGTCAAGGTTAGGGTTAGGTTATAGTTTAGGTTAAGATAAGGTTAAGGTTAAGGTTAGGTTAAGGGTAAAGTTAAGGTTAAGGTTAGGGTAAGGTTAGGGTAAGGTTAAGGTTAAGGTTAGGTTAAGGTTAAGGTTTAGGTTATGGTTAAGGATAAAGTTAAGGTTAATGTTAAGGTCAAGGTTAAGGATAAGTAAAGGTTAAGGTTAATGTTAAGGGTGTTGTGGATGATTTTGTCACCCTCCTAGACAGTCTAGAGTTGCCATAGACTAGTGCCTAGGACATCTTAATATAGCAAGGATCCCTTTATAGTTTGGGTTGTCAGTCCAATAACTCACTTACTATCTCTTGTTTGAACAAGGAAATTAGTTTTTGGATGGGACCAATCTCTCTCAGAAGCTGGTACAAAGACAAGAACAATGTAGGGACATCAAGTAAAACTCCAATATAAAGGCATCAGACAGTTAAGAGACCGCTTACTGTAAAGAGGGTCAGTTCAGATAATATATCACAGAAATCAGATATCAGTTGATGAGTGCAGTGAAGAAACATAAAGAAGATATTAGCTGACATGAAATTGATACCCAGATACACAACAGAACCATATAAGGGCGCACCAATTTACAAATCCTTATATGACAATGGAGTTTTAAAAGCACCCTCCTCAAGCAACTAATATAGCAGAAAATATGGAAAGAGTGAACATGAAACAATATACCATGACTAGGCCTATTTAAAGCACTTGACTAATTCCAGAAAGGGCATCAACAAGGGTGAATCCTTACTGCAAACTAGTGAGCCACTCGCATTCTAGAGCATGATACAAGAAGATAAATAGCATGAAAGAGATATTGTATTAACACATAAGAGAAATTACATACTGTGAGATACCAGAGACCAGAATCCTCATTATAGTTATAACCCCTCCTCACTGAGACCCTACGGGCTCTGAAACTTCATAGAAGAAATATTACAAGATGTATACAAGAGCCCTTTTTCACTGCACAGTTTGCTGATAGAAATATAGAACCCTTACAATGTCTTATTTTCGGGCCTTTATAGGAAAGACTGAGAATTCTAGAGGAGGCGGTAGAAAGAAAGCATTTAATGACTTAATTTTGAATCAAACGACGGAAAACATTCGCGCCCATACTGTGAAATGACTGAACATAATGGTCTATACTTTACAATTTATTTCTGGAAAGAATGCTGGAAATGAAAATCTGCCTATACAAAAGACATAAATAATAAAATATGTAAACATTCAGCCTTTTTCTGGAGGAGGAAGATCTGTGGCAATTAAAACCTTGAGGCACCTACTTCCATGCATGGTACTTTTGATCTTCTGTTCTTGGATTTAAATTTGAAACCTCTTTCAAGCTGGACCCTGAATTCATTGCTTTTTCATTAATAATCTGCTGCTGTATTAATGTTTTCATCTGCTCAGATGCATCCCTTTTGATTTTTCTCTGGAGAGTTCCATGGATCGAAGTACCCTTCTTTAATGGAGGTCACATCATAGTGACTTCCGGATCCTTTCCACTAATTTTGTTCCCACCACAAGTTCCTGCAAAAACCAAAGCCTGTTGAATAAAACTGATGACAGAGATAGTGGACAAAGCGAGACTAACAGAAGTGGTGGCATAGATATGGGAGGAGGATGGAACGACGAGGGGTGGAGACTTCAAATAAAAACGTTGAAGCATGACACATAGCCGGAATATGAAAACAATGGAGGAATAGTGGATGACATGTAGATAAACGATGAAAAATGGCGGAAGAATGCTGATGACACGAAAACTTCAAGGATTAACCTTTGGGTGAGTTACAAAGGGAAGACATAACACAACAACGAAGCAAAGGCTTAAGAGGTGGGACCCGGAGCACATATTTCACAAAATCGCGAGAGGAGAGAATGCGATGGAAGAAGAATGGATTAGCCAAAATTCCGCGCTTTGCGCTATGCGATGGGCGTGGTCAGTCGAGCGCGGATCGCAAAAATGAAAAATTCGATGGCGGGGGATAGCGCGCACGATAAACTGTGCTTTTGCGATGAGGCGGACATGTGATGGCACGATTATGCGATCTGCGATAAACGCTCAAAGGGGCAGTGCTTGATTATATGCAGCAAAGGAGGCGCGGGGCTAGGAGAAAAAGGGGGCTAAACCTTATATAATCCTTCAAAGTGGACTTTAGTTCTTTTTTCAATGTATTTCCGATGCGGGAAGGGGCAGCGGTGAAAGGTGTTATCACTCTGTAATTATCAAGATTGGCAAAGTCCAACTGCAGAGGTAACATCAAACCACTTTGGGATTCAAGGATCTAGCCCTCCTGAATCCAGAGAGGGATCTCTCTATAAATGAGTTCAAAGATGTGATCTTTAAAGACTGGAATTATGATATTAGGCTAGTTATGAAGAGCATGGGTTTGTTTTGTTTGTTTTTGGTTGGGCGAAGACATGGTGAAGGTGAAAGCAGTTCAAAATAAAGGGTGAAGAGCCTGCAAATGAAGGAATGTTTCAGCTAGTAGCAAAAGACAAAGACAAATTTAACCCATTGGGCTATGGAGTCATAGGAGGATTTAATTGGATAGCAAATTCAAGAAGGATCCATGGAGCAAGTCATTTACATCAAAGGATCTCTTAAGGTGATTAATGGAGTGAAACAAATAGGCAGTGAAAGACTTAAACAAATGAAAAAACAAAGCACAGTCTAAGATCAAGTAAGTACTTTTAAACTAGCTTGCTTTCAACATGTACTAAAGGAGAAACATAAAAGTATTTCTGTTGATCAGGTAAGTGCTTTTAAACTAGCCTGCATTGAAGTACTTTCCATCAGAAACATTTAAAAACAGTTCAAACAACTTAAGATCAGGTAAGTGCTTTTAAACCAGCCTGCTTCAGCATATTCGATAAGGGAACACAGATGATAATCACAAGAGCAATCTAGATCAGCTAAGTACTTTTAGACTACGCTGCATTGATAAAATCCAAGGATAACATAGAAAACATTCATCTCAAAGAGCTATCTAGATCAGGGAAGTACTTTTAAACTAACCTGCATTAATAAACTCTTCAAAGAGGACATTCAAATGAAGAAAACATAGAAGATAAAGCTTTCAGTAAGAGTAGGGTACCGTGGAGAGTATATCCTAACTCTATGTTTTCTACTCTTTATCAGAGAAAGTGAACAGAGTGAAAACATTAATTAAAACGACAATTGACAGTAAGGAACACATCACCATTGACATAGTTTCAGAATTCCATGAATCAACAGCTTGTATTGATGTTCAAACCAGTTACAATCAGCAAGCCCGGTGGGTCTCTACAGCTTTGAACTTCTCATATCAGCTTATGTATCTTTCAATTACAGGACAGGGCATCAGTGGCTTCAAAATGACTATTATATGCGTTTAGATGTCCCGAGACCAACCCTTTGCTCATTTTCTACAGAGGTATTTATAGAAGAATGAGGCGGTGGTCAACTATGAAAAGATCTGTTTGGATCAATTAATACAGAAGATGACTCTTGGGTGCTTTGAGGGCCTCGATCAAGAAATCTACAGGTGTTAACCTGCATTAATTGAGTTACACTTAAGATTAAAATCAGTGGGAAGTATGCTATCCTTTGAAGCTCAGTGTCATGCTGGAGTGACTTTATTTCTACTTCCCGAGATGAAATGATCTAAATATCTGCTTCTGAACTGTTCTTTAATATTCTCGAATGGTTTTGCCGACAATTAGAGATAAGATAGCTCAATTAGTATTAATTGTTCGGCGGTCTTTGATCTCAACGAGACTGCAGGTGTCTTTTGGAGCTGTAGAGGGTTCAATTAGCCTCTTCTTATAGCGGTGGAGGATTTCTCAGCTCGACAGATGTCTTCGTCGTATCCTAAAACACTTTAAGTTACTTGAGATCTGTGTTTTTGGGTCTTCAATCTCCGGTTCTGATAAATTTTGTCTTTGGCATTGATACTCTTTAATAAATGATGATTTTTGCTTGTCTTCTGGTGCGCAGGGAAGTAGCGGGGTCGAATGGCATCAATGGATCATGAAATCACTAATAAAATGTAAATCTAACACCCCTCGAATGATTCTTTATGAACTCAGAAGACAGAGGATCGTCACCCTCGGCCTTTGTGGTTTCTTCAAAAATGGCGGAAGAATTCATTCGAAAACCTGCAAAATACAAACAATTTGTTATAAAATCCTGCGTATTTGGTTTTACTGCTTCAGAGGCGTAGGAAGAGAGCAGGACCGTTGGATGGCATCATCCAACGGTGGAGATTAACTGAGAGGAATTTTAAATGACGTGGGAGGAAGAATAAAATAGAACCGTCGATCGCGCGATGAGCAACGGTGGGGGTGACCTGGGACCGTCCGATCTAGACACGTGGACGGCCTAGATTTAATCGGAGGATCGCAATCGGCAGGTCACAACAAAACATGCGATTGAAACATTGCGATGCGATTGAGCGTTGTCCGTCTGATCATCATGGAGATTGATGGATAGGATTTGATTGGAGGATCGCAATCGGGGTGCGCGGAAGAGGGGATGTGATTGAAACATTGCAATGCGATTGAGCGATGTCCGTCCGATCATCAGGGAGATGGACGGCTAGGATTTGATCGGAGGATCGCAATCGGGGTGCGCGGAAGAGGGGATGCGATTGAAACATTGCGATGCGATTGAGCACTGTCCGTCCGATCATCAGGGAGATGGACGGCTAGGATTTGATCGGAGGATCGCAATCGGGGTGTGCGGAAGAGGGGATGCGATTGAGAGATAACCGTTCGATCTGCAGATCAGATCGACGGCAGGGAGTAAATCGGAGGGGTGGGCCAATCGGGGGAACGAATATAAAGTATGCGACTTGAAACTTGCGATTCTGCGTGGGTCTTTAGATCGGGTCTAGATCAACGGTCTAGATCCTTTGTGTTCTTGCACCGGCGAGACCTTTATACTTTGTAAGAAACCCACAAATTTCAATAAAAACCAAGGTTTTGAGTGGGATCAGGCAGAATATATATGATAGGCTGGCGCCCGATTGCGGGGCCACTGGGTGTATGGAGTACCATGGGCCTGGGGCTTTATATAACTAGGGCCAATTGCAATCGGAACATTCGGGCCCGGTCTTTCAATCAACCCATTTGTAACTTCTCCGATGCGATTGCGCGATCGGTCTTTTTGATCAACCCATTTTATTTAAACACGTGATTTTGGCATTTTAAAACAAACTTTGGAAAAAATGGGTTTTCAAGTTTTACAAAGAAAAATGTCCATCGGATACGATTTTCAAAGAAGCTTAGCGCCCGATTGTGGGCTTATGGGGTAGATGAAATGATAATACGATCTTCGGTTTATGAAAAAGGGGTTGATCACAATCGACATTTTGAAATGGCTCACAAACATGCACCCTTGAATATTTCCGATGCGATTAGCGCTTCATGGGTTTGGCGCTTGGTCTTTATGATGAGGGCGTATTGGGGAAGTGGTTTGGAAACTCAGGCCAAGGGGCTTAAACCCTTAAGAGAGAAAAGGGTTTTTTTACACAGATTTTCAATGATTTTCAAAGGTTTCTGAGGGTTTCGACAGAGTTCGAAAGAAGTTTGGAACTCTACAAGGCAATTTTCATGAAAGAAAGGTGAGGAAAATGATGAAAAATATGAAGGTTAGTCTCTGAGAGGAAAAAGGGGAAAAGAAGGAGGATATTGCAGCAGTCTTCTGACAGAATTTTTAGCAGAATTTTGAGTTTCTGAGAAATAACCCTTGAGACATGAGCATGAGATCGTCTACAGGCTTCAAGAGATAACAGTTTGGCCAGGAAAGTGTTTCTTGAAGGCTGAAAACATGTTTTGGCCACCTTTTGATAGACCAAAATTTACAGGTGGCCAACAAAAGGGAAAAAGAGACTATGGCCAAGATTCAAATGGAGGGGCTAATTTGTACAACATCGGCTCCAACTGGGGACGGCATGTTCATCCTCGGGCATGCCGAGAACTCGCAGACCTCAGACCCCTTTGCATTTTCTTCAAAACTTATTAGCTTATTTACATTATTTACATTTCAAAATTGAAATCACACTTGCTTATATTATATACATAAATATACCAGGCCTGATCTGCCTGAGTCAGTACTGAAAGTAGTGTTTAAGGAATTGTCCATTCACGGGAGCATCCAACAGATCGCCCTGTAGATTTTCTAACATGAAAGTATTATTTCTCCCTAGTTTCACTATTTTGAATGGACCGAACCACAGCGGGTCAAATTTGGCATGCTTTCCTTTTTCTGCTCTACGAACATCCCACCTGAGAACCAGGTCTCCTATCTGGAAATTCCTATCTTTTGCATGGCGATCAAAAATATCCTTCATTTTTTTTCTGGTATTCTATCAGTCTCTCATTCACCTGGTTGCGCATTTCTTCCAATTCTACTAGCTGATTAATTCTTCTGATCATGTCATCTGGTTCTTCCTGATTCTCTTGCATGAAACGTGCCACCGGAAATGCTAATTGCAGAGGAAACACATCAGATCGCCCATATACCAGCTCATAGGGTGACTTCCCGGTTGCTCTTTTGCTGGTTATCCTATTTTCCCATAAAGCAAACTTCAATTGAGAGTCCCAGTTTTTCTGATTTTCAGCTATCATTTTCTTCAAAGCCCTTACCAGGGTTTTATTAGAGGACTCTGCTAAAACATTCCCTTGTGGATAATATGTTGTAGAGTGAGTCAATATGATATTATACCTTCGACAGAAATTTACAAATCTGGCAGATTTAAAAGCTTGTGCATTATCAGTTACAATTCTAGCAGGACAACCAAACCTAGATATGATATTATCCTCTATGAACCTCATGATCACAGCATCTGTAGCGTTTCTTGTAGGTATCGCTTCCACCCATTTCGTGAAGTAGTCCGTGGCTGTTAGTATCCATCTATGCTAGCCACTTGATGGGGGATGTATTTCTCCTATGAAATCTAGTCCCCATTTCTGAAACGGTTCATTTACATGGATGGGAATCAAGGGCATGGCTGCTAGTTTCTGTCTCTCTGCAAATATTTGACACTTGTCGCATGCTCTAACTTGGGAAAAAGTATCTGAGTATAGTTTTGGCCAGTAAAAACTGGCCCTCAAGATTTTATGTGTTGTGGCCCTCCAACTGTAATGTCCTCCACAAATCCCTTCATGAAATTCTATTAATGCTTTTTGCGCTTCATCTTCTGTGAGGCATAACAATAATATACCTAGAGGGTCTCTCCAATAGAGTTGTCCATTGGAAATTACATGTTTATGAGATTTCATCCTTACAGCTCTGTATTTTACCTTATCACAACCTGTAGGACAGCTAAGCGTTAAAAGATATTCAACTATTTCCTTATACCAAGGACTAGTTAGATATTTCACATGTATCTTTTGCGTAGCCATCTTTAGGCCTTGCTGCTCCTCTTCCTTTTCTGATTCTTCATTTGCTAACATGGATAGATTAATGCCCAGAGCTTGATGATTTGATTCAGATAACATCTTGGCAAGTCCCTGTCCTTTGACCAACTTGGTAGGTCTTATATCCAAATCATACTCCTGGATTTTTGCAATCCATCTTCCTCTTCTACCCTCGTTGTCTCCCTAAATCAGAATGTCTTTTACAGCAGCTATGGGGACATATGCAGTAATATGGGATTGCAAAACATAGACTCTAAAAGCTTTAAGGGACTTTACCAGGGCATATGCTTGCTTCTCCAATATATTGTATTTTAATTCAGCATCATAAAGTACTTGACTGAAGAAAGCTATAGGCTGTTCATATCCCTCTTCATTTTTCTGTAGTAACAATCCAGCAATTGTATGGGGTGAAGCAAATGAGAATATCATGAATGGATTTGTGTAATCAGGTCCAGCTAGCACAGGAGCTTCAACTAATGCCTGTTTTATCCTTGTGAATGCATCTCTAGACTCCTGGGACCATTTGACTTCACTATCCTTTTTCAACATATTAGTTATATGCCTAACTATCTCAGCATAGTTAGGAATGAATCTTCTTAGGAAATTAATTCAGCCCAAAAATACTTGTACTTCCTTTTTATTCCTAGGCAAAGGAATGATGTTTATTACTTCAACTCTCTTGGGGTCAACCTTCACGCCATCTTTGGTTACAATGTGCCCTAAAAGTTTTCCCTCATCTAATGCAAATAAGGACTTTTGAGGATTGAGGGATAGGCCATACCTCCTGCATTTTTCAAAATTTCTTCTTAGATGCTCAATATGCTCATCATCATTCTTTGAAAACATAGTGATATCATCAAGATAAACTACCAGAAACTTGTCCTGTTCTCCGACAAAGGCTATGTCCATTGCCCTCTAAAAAGTAACTCCTGCATTAATTAATCCGAATGGCATCCTGGCATACATAAAGGTTCCCCATGGTGTAGTGAATGCAGTCTTCTTTTGGTCTTCTGAGAATACAACTACCTGATTATAACTAGAAAATCCATCCATCATTGACATTCTGGATGCTCCTACCACTTTCTGCAGGATGTGGTCCATCTTAGGCAGCGGATAATTATCTTTGAGAGATGCTCTATTCAAATTCCTGAAATCTACACATAGCCTTATTTCTCCATTCTTCTTTCGCACAGGAACAAGATTTGATATCCACTCTGAGTACCTTAAGGGCACAATTATCTTGGCTTTCAGTAATTTTTTGATTTCTTTTTCAATTGAGGGAAGCTGCAAGGGGTTTATTTGTTTGAGCTTTTGCTTGTATGGCTTCGCATCTTCCCTCAATGGAATCTTATGCTGCATTATATTTACATAAAAAGTTTTTAGGTCCTGGTAGGACCACGCAAAAACATATTTGTAAGATTGAAATAACTTCAAATATTTTTCTTTATAATCTTCTGGGACTTTCTTGGATAATTTGATAATTTTAGGATCTGCATAAGTACCCAGATTCAGATCTCCTACTTGATCTTCTTCTGTTACTTTATTTGGCTGCAATGTAATATCATTTTTATTAAATAATCTTTCTAGGGGCACTAGAACCCTAGGTATAACATTTCCTTTCAGCTGCAACACTCTATTCCCTGCTATCTTTTCTTCCCATTTACTTTCTGCAACATTTTCCACTTCTTCCTACTCATTATCATCAATTTCCATACTTGTGAATTCTCCTACTGTCTCCATGAATCTCTTCATTTGTTCATCATCTTCAAATACCTGCCAATGCTTTACATTATCTAGAATGGATGGTCTGTAACGTACCTCCACTTCATATCTTAAAAGCGGAATCTAGGGAGGACGGAATGTACTGGCAGCTACAGCAAGAGAATCTGCTATTCTGTTTTGCTCCCGGGGCATGAACTGTATATTAAATGCTGAGAAGAAATTTTCCATCATGTCCCATACTTCATTTCTATATGCTCTGAGCCGAGGATGCTTAGTTTGGCATTGATTTTTGATCTGCCTTACTACTAGCTCAGAATCTCCAAGGACTTTTAAACATTGGATGCCCATGTTTCTAGCTGTTTGTAGTCCCAATAATAGTGCCTCATATTCGGCTACGTTGTTTGTAGCCTCGTACTTCAATTTAAAAGACAAGGGCACCCATTTTCTGGTAGGGGAGATCAACAATACCCCAGCTCCATTACCTTCCCTTGAGTTTGCTCCATCAAAATGCAAAGTCCAAATTTCTGATTCCTGATCACCCTTAGGCTGCTCAGCTTGGATTTGACCAAAAAGGGGCTCATGAACATAATTTTGATTTTCTTCTAACATAAAACATGAAAAATATCCCTCTTTTTTATTATAAACCGGAGAATTCTCTGAGCAGTCAGCCTTGGTTACCATTTTAACAAATCTAGTCTCCCTGTATAACCTCCTTTCTTGACCCCCAAAGACTGGGACAATAGCATATGTTAGATCCAATTTAATTGACCCCCCAATCTTAGTACCCCATGACCTTGACAAGAGCATGCCAAAGCGGGCTGGGATATCGGCAACCACAATGTCCATGACCACACTTTTTGTTGGAATTTGGGCCAAATTGACCACAAAATCTTTTATCATTCCCAGGCATTTAACTCTTTTGGAATCAAATGAATATAAATCTTTGTATGGTCTTGTAATTTGCAGTCCTAGTTGCTCCATGATAGACAAAGGCATAAGATTATGGGAAGCCCCAGAATCTAACATACAATTGTGTAATAGCAGGTCATGAATGACTAGGGACACATAAAAGGGAGGAGTAGAAGGGTCTATCTCCTCGACGTGTGGGCCGAAGACTACCATGGGTCTTTCTTCTTGAAGGTTTAAACTATCGGGTGTAATTGGTATTTCTGGGGGAAGTATAAAAGAGGTGACTTGAGACTGATATACAGGATGCTTCAATAATTCATTCAGAGGGACAGGAATCTTAATCTTCTCAAGTTCTTTTTGCAAATTGAAAGCGGATGTGGGCTTTTCTATTACAATTTCCTTTGACTCCTTATTTTCACCTAAAGAATTAATTTATTTTGACACCGGCTGAGCATTAGGAGGACTGAATATTTTAGAAGAAGAAGGAATCTGATCATTAGACTGTAAGGGGGTATTCAAGAGATTCTTACCTTTTTCTGCATTCTTCTTTGTTGCTGATTCCTTCTGAGCGGATGTTTCTTCTTGAGGTGGTTCTTCTTCTTGCTCCTGAGTTCTGGTCCTCTTCCTTGAGGATCTGAGATCATATTTTACATTGAATTGTGCTTCCATAAAATCAGCAAATTGCTTACAGTAATGGTCAATCTCCGCTTCTCCGTCTTCATCTTGCAGTGGGCATTCCATATCATCATTATTTGAAAGAGCCATATTTGAATCTTCTACTCCATAAGCCGCATCTCCAGTGGAGTCATCTGCTGGTCCTTCTAAGTATAAGGGATGAGGTACCTGGTCTTGTTGTTCTTTCATCTCTCTCGGAAATATCTGGAGAGGTGGCCTTCTATACTGGGGATTATATCCTCTGTTTGGAGCATTATAGAAATTCTTGGGAGCTGAATTTTTTGCTTCCAGTTCGAGCTTGACCATATTCTTTATCATTTTACTTATCTCTTCCAATTTCTCTGGATATTTTTCTTTACTTGAAGCAGAAACCTCTTCTTTGCCTCTCCTCCTAGTATCTTGTTCATTTTTTCCCTTTAGTTTCCCGGTGGAGGCAAAGTTCGCTTCTAATTCCAGAGCATCCAATTGTGCGTCATCTAAAGTGGCAGGTTTCCTTTCCCTTAAAGAGAAGCCAAAATCAGATTCAAAGGCTGCTATGAAAATTATCTTTGCAGCAGCTTCATGGGGCTTCATCTCAGGGGGCAGGCTCAGGTATAGCTTATTGAATCTTTTAATAAATTCTGAAACTCCTTCGTTCTGTTTCTTCTTCATGGTATTAAATTCGGTGAGACATTGACCGTGATCTTTCTTTTCTCCCCACTTCCTGAGAAAAGCATTTTCCATTTGGTCCCAGGTGGTCACAGAATTATTCCCCAATGTGTTAAACCATTTTCAGGCTTCCCCTTCCAAAGACTACACAAATAATCTCAAGACTACGTCCAGATGTTCAACATTTAAGTTCTCTGCAAAAGAGCAGAAGGTCTCAAGATGTTTCTGAGCATCAGCTCCATTTTCACCATTAAACCTTGGCAGAATCTTTAGATAATCTTGTGGCATATCATTCAACACTTGGGGTAAGGCCAGTGGGGCGTATTTGTTCAAAAGAAATGCAGAAACATTGGCCAGGAGGAGGTGGGGGCTGCACAACAGTCTGAGATACAAAAGTAGGGAGAGGAGTAGGAGGAAGCGGTGTTGGAAATATGATGCAAAGTGTTGTCCTTGATGGCAACCCACTGAATGAAGATGAAGACATGTGACAGTTGACATGTGTTGTCCTTGATGGCAATACACCTGATGAAGTTATGCTTGACTTGATGGTCTTGGTAATCGATGTAAATCTGATGTGATATGATGCTAGTTAGCAAGATGATGCTAAGTGTTGTCATTGAATGACAACTCACTTGATGAAGTTGTGATCGATAGAATATGTTCTTGATGAAGAAAATTTGATGTATCAGCAGTGTGTACAGAAGGCAGTGAAGAAAAGAAGTCAGCAAGTGCTAAATCTATGTTGAAAAAGAGTATGTCTCTTTGTATACGCGGATTGGCCTAGGGGAAGTCGCGTATACACGCGGAAAATAACGTTTCAAGTCGCGTATGGGCAAAAGCGCTCAAAAGTGCAAACCCAAGGGTAACCACCATGGTATTAATCCATTGTATTGGGTAATGATCTGCCTAATTGACCCCGTCCAAGTAGTTTTTGGCTTATGGTATTGTTTTGGTCCATGGTATTGAAAAAGGGGCTCATGGTATTGACAAAGGGTAATCATATAAAAGGAGAAGAAATTCATTGTGCAAAAAGAGTGAGTGTGTGCAAGATGTCTGAGCTTGAATGAATACTTCTCTCTGAAGTAGATCTGAATGAAAGGGTTACACTTGAAGATAAATCTGATTGGATGATGCACCAATGATGAAGAAAGGGATCTAGATCTGAATTGTATCTACTAGATCTGCTTATGGAAGGCTTAGATCTATGATGAGGCGAACATCTAGGCGAACATCTGTTTGAAGTGAAAGGGTAAATCTGAACTGAATATCTGATCTGAAGAAGTATCCTGCTCTATAGTAATTGAAGATCTATACGCTACTTCAACGCGGAGGAAGCGCGTATATACGCAGCTTCAGCGAAGAGAAAGCGCGTATGCGCAATAAAATATACACTGAGTTATACGCTGGTTTGTATGGACGGAAGCGCGTATACACGCGACACAGTGAAGGGAAAGCGCGTATGCAAACTAGGGCTTGCTGAAGCAAGGGGTATGAAATATCTGATCTGTTCTGCTGTGTTTCTGCTATCTGATCTGTGTTGATATGTATCTGTTAATGATGTATGTTCGTGCTTAAAAATATGGAAAGGGTTCCGTCTGGAAATATGATGAATTGCGGTCTGCAAGTTGTGTTCTATTGAAGTGGTTGGATCCAGTGTGAAAATTGATGAAACGTGGTCCAAGGTGGTGCTGAGGGTTGTAGCCTTCAGTCAGGGGGTTGTAGCTCCCTTCCATGTGAGGCTGGTAAACGAGATCGGGGGGTCGTAGCTCCCTTCCAGGAGAGGCTGGTAAACGAGTCAGGGGGTTGGAGCTCCCTTCCAGGAGAGGCTGGTAAACGAGCGCAGGTGGGTGCCTGCGTGCTGGTCAAGTCTGCGCCAGCACATATGTTGTAAGATGTTTTCTCTATAATAAAATATTGAAGGCCGAGCAACTGCAGCGGTGGTTTTCTCTCGATTTGGGTTTCCACCTAAAAATCCTGGTGTTCATGTGTGATGCTTTGTGTGATGGTTTATTCTGTTCTTACTGCACCTGTTTACTGCTTATTGAATATCTGAAGAATACATGATGGAATGATTTAAGTGAAGATTTAATGACATATCTAAATCTCTGTGTATACGCTAGTTTCATAAAGGGGATCCGCGTATATACGCTGGTTTACTGAAGTAAAGTAGCGTATGGGTTTTTAAGGAATGAAAAGTAAAAGGATTTGATTATGCAGTAAATACTGATTCAGCCCCCCCTCTCAGTATTTTTCCCAACAAGCGGAGTGTGAATAACAATGGGAATATATTGCACAGAAGTCTGAGGTGTGGATGGGAATAACTCACAGTTAACCGCAACTACTTCTGTGACTTCTTTACTTTCTTCAGCCTCAAAAGCGGGATGAGATTCTTTTTCAATTGAGGCGTTTCCTCTACGTGGAATCTCCAAGCGTAACTCGGGATTTTCTGTTCTAACTTCTTGAGAAGAAGAGGGCAGGTAATATTCAACGGAATATTCAGAATTTTCAGCACGGGCTAACTTCCTTTCCTTCCAAGTTCTTTTATGAATAATTTTTTCTGGGTCAGACACGTAGGGTGTCTTCAGCTGGGATGTATCTGACCTCAAATGTGGCTTACGAGGAGCCAGGACTATCAATAAAACTTATCAAATAAGGACCAGTGGAGTCGCCAAGGTGAGAGATACACAACTCTTCAACTCTCTGTGCTCAACTGATTAGAGAGTGAATATGAGATGTCGAAACCCAGGGAAACTGATATTCTTGATTTCGTTCCCCGGTAACGACACCAGAAAGATGTTGTGGATGATTTTGTCACCCTCCTAGAGACAGTCTAGAGTTGCCATAGACCAGTGCCTAGGACATCTTAATATAGCAAGGAGCCCTTTATAGTTTGGGTTGTCAGTCCAAGAACTCACTTACTATCTCTTGTTTGAACAAGGAAATTAGTTTTTGGATGGGACCAATCTCTCTTAGAAGCTGGTACAAAGAAAAGAACAATGTAGGGACATCAAGTAAAACTCCAATATAAAGGCATCAGACAGTTAAGAGACCGCTTACTGTAAAGAGGGCCAGTTTAGATAATATATCACAGAAATCAGATATCAGACGATGAGTGCAGTGAAGAAACATAAAGAAGATATTAGCTGACATGAAATTGATACCCAGATACACAACAGAACCATATAAGGGCACACCAATTTACGAATCCTTATATGACAATGGCGTTTTAAAAGCACCCTCCTCAAGCAACTAATATAGCAGAAAATATGGAAAGAGTGAACATGAAACAATATACCATGAATAGGCCTATTTAAAGCGCTTGACTAATTCCAGAAATGGCATCAACAAGGATGAATCCTTACTGCAAACTAGTGAGCCACTCGCATTCTAGAGCATGATACAAGAAGATAAATAGCATGAAAGAGATATTGTGTTAACACATAAGATAAATTACATACTGTGAGATACCAGAGACCAGAATCCTCATTATAGTTATAACCCCTCCTCACTGAGACCCTACGGGCTCTGAAACTTCATAGAGGAAATATTACAAGATGTATACAAGAGCCCTTTTTCACTGCACAGTTTGCTGATAGAAATATGGAACCCTTACAATGTCTTCTTTTTGGGCCTTTATAGGAAATACCGAGAATTATAGAGGAGGCAGTAGAAAGAAAGCATTTAATGACTTATTTTTGAATCAAACGGCAGAAAACATTCGCGCCCATACTGTGAAATGACTGAACATAATGGTCTGTACTTTACAATTTATTTCTGGAAATAATGCTGGAAATGAAAATCTGCCTATACACAAGACATAAATAATAAAATATGTAAACATTCAGCCTTTTTCTGGAGGAGGAAGATCTGCGGAAATTAAAACCTTGAGGTGCCTACTTCCATGCATGGTACTTTCGATCTTCTTAGGTTAAGGTTAACCTTGACCTTGACGTTAAACTTAACCTTAACCTTACCCTTAACCTAACCTTAACCTGAACCTAACCTTAACGTTAACCTTAACCTTCCCATAACCATAACCTTAACCTTAACCTTAACCTAACCTTAACCTTTACCTAACCTTAACCTTAACGTTAACCATAACCATAACCTTAACCTTAACCTAACCTTAACATTGAGCTTAACTGTAACATAACCCTAACCTTGATGAAACACTTAAACTTAACTATAACCTAACCCTAACCTTAACCAAACCCTTAACCTTAATCTTATCTTAACCTTAACCTTAAATTATCCTTAACGTTAACTTTAACCTTAACCTTGACCTAACCAGAACCTTAACCTTACATTAACCTAACTTATCATTAACCTTAATGTTAGGTTAAGGGTAAAGTCAAGGTTAAGACTGAGGTTAAGGTTAAGGGTAAATTTAAGGTTAAGGTTACAGTTAAGGTTAGGGTAAGATTAAGTTTAAGGTTAATGTTAAGGGTTTGGTCAAGGTGAGGGTTAGGTTATAGTTAAGGTAAAGGTTAAGGTTAAGGTTAAGTTTAAGATTAAGGTTATGGTTAAGGTTAAGGTTAAGGTTAGATAAAGTTTAAGGTTAAGGTTAATTTTAAGGTTAAGGGTAAAGTTAAGGTTAAGGTTAGGTTAAGGTTAAGGTTAGTTAAGGGTAAGGTTATGGTTAAGGTTAAGTTTAAGGTTAAGGTAATTGTTAAGTTTAGGTTAATGGTAAAGTTAAGTTTAAGGTTATATTAAGGTTAAGGTTAAGGTTAAGGGGGTAAGGTTAAGGCTAAGGTTAAGGGTGAAGGTTAATGGTAAGGTTAAGGTTAAGGTTATGGGTTTAGTCAGGTTAAGGTTAAGGTTAAAAGTTTGGTCACGGTTAGGGTTAGGTTATAGTTAAGGTTAAGGTTAAGGGTAAGGTTAGGGTAAGGTTAGGGTAAAGGTTCAGGTTAAGGTTAAGTTTAAGGGTTTCCTTTCCCTTAACCTTAACTATAACCTAACCCTAACCTTACCCTTAACCTTAACCTTAACCTTAACCTTACCGTCAACCTAATCTTAACCTTAACCTTAACCTCACTAAAGTTGTAACCTTAGGCTTACCCTTAACCTTATCTTACATTGGTCATAACTATAACCTTAACCTTAACTTTACCCTTAACATAATATTAACCTTAACCTAACCCTAACCTTGACTTTACCCTTAACTTAACCTTAAAATTCACTATAACCTAACCCTAACCTTGACCTTACCCTTAACTTAACCTTAACCTTCACTATAACATAACCATAACCTTGACCAAACCCTTAACCTTAACCTTAACCTTACCCTTAACCTTACCCTTAACCTTATCTTAACCTTTACTTAACTTTAAACTTGACCTTGAATTTATCCTTAACCTTAACCTTAAACTTAACTTAACCTTAAATTTACCCTTAACCCTAAGCTTAACCTTAACCTTACCCTTAACTATAACTTTATCCTTAACATTGACCTTAACTATAACCTAACCCTAACCTTGACCAAATGCTTAACCGTAACCTTAACCTTAATTTTAACCTTAACCTTAACCTTAACTTATCCTTAACCATAGTATTAACCTTAGGTTAAGGTTAAGGGTAAGGTTAGGGTAGGTTTAATATTAGGTTAAGGGTAAAGTTAAGGTTAAGGTTAGGATTAAGGTTAAGGTTAAGGTTAAAGTTACCTTATGGTTAAGGTCAAGGTTGAGGTTAAGGGTAAGGTTATAGTTAGGTAAGGGTAAGGTTAAGATTAAAGTTAAGGGTAAAGTTAAGGTTAAGGTTATGGTTATGGAAAGGTTAAGGTTAAGGTTAAGGTTGAGGTTGTGTCAAGGTTAGGGTTAGGTTATAGTTAAGGTCAAGGATAAGGTTAGGTTAAGGTTAAGGTTAAGGTTAAAGGTAAGGTTAAGGTTAAGGTTACGATTAAGTTAAGGTTAAGGTTAAGGTTTTGTTAAGGTTAGGGTTAGGTTATAGTTAAGGTTAAGTTATAGTGAAGGTTAAGGTTAAGACCTGTAACCTTAACCTTGACCTTACCCTTAACATTAAGCTTAAATTTAACCCTAAATTTGACCAAACTTGACCTTAACCAAACTTGACCTTAACATTGACCTTAACCTAACCTTAACTTTAACCTTACCCTTAACCTTCACCCTTAACCTTAACGTAACCTTAACCTTAACCTTATCTTAACCTTATCCTAACCTTAACCTTAAGTTTAACCTAATCTTAACCTTAACCATAACATTAACCTTAACCTTAACCTTAACCTAACCTTAACCTTAACCTTAACCTGACTAAACCCATAACCTTAACCTTAACCTTAACTATAACCTAACCTTATCCTTTACCAATCCCTTAACCTTAACCTTTCCCTAACCTTAACCTTAACCTTAACTATAACCTAACCCTAACCTTGACCAAACCCTTAACCTTAACCTTAACCTGACCTTAACTATAACCAAAACCTAAACTTGACCAAACCCTTACCATTAACCTAACCTTAACCTTGAATTTACCCTTAACTAAACCTTAACCTTAACCTTCCCCTAACCCTAACCCTAACCTTACCCTAACCCTAACCTCAACTTTACTCTTAACCTAATGTTAACTTTAACCTAACCTTAAACTTACCCTTAACCTTGACCTTAACCATAAATTTAATTATAACCTAACTCTAACCTTGACCAAACGTTAACCTTAACCTCAAATTAAATTAACCTTAACCTTAACCATAACCTTAAGCTTAACCTTAACCATAACCTTAAGCTTAAGCTTAACCTTAAGCTTAACCTTATCTTAACCTTAACTATAACCTAACCCTAGCCTTGACCAAACCTTAACCTTAACCTTAAGTCTACCCTTAACATAACCTTAACCTTAACCTTACCCTTGACTTTACCCTTGACCCTAACCTTAACCATAACCTTAACCTTGAACCTAACCTTAACCTGACTAAACCCGTAACTTGAACCTAACCCTAACTTTTACCAAACCCTTAACCTTAACCTTAACCTGACTAAACCCTTGACATTACCCTTAACCTTAACTTCACCCTTAACCTAACCTTACCCTTAACCTTAACTTCACCCTTAACCTAACCTTATCCTTAACCTTAACCTTAACCTGAATAAACACATAACCTTAACTATAACCTAACCCTAACCTTGACCAAACCCTTAACATTAACCTTAACCTTAGCATTTACCTAATGTTGTACAAATCAGCCCCTCCATTTGAATCTTGGCCATAGTCTCTTTTTCCTTTCACCGCTGCCCCTTCCCGCATCGGAAATACATTGAAAAAGGGCTAAAGTCCACCTTGAAAGATTACATAAGGTTTAGCCCCTTTTCCTCCTAGCTCCGCGCCTCCTTTTGCATATAACCAAGCGCTGCCCCTTTGAGCGTTTATCACAGATCTCATAATCGTGCCATCGCATGTCCGCCTCATCGCAAAAGCGTAGTTTCTCGCACGCGCTAGCCCCCACCATCGCATTTTTCACTTTTGAGATCTGCGCTCGACTGACCACGCCCATCGCATAGCGCAGAGCGCGGAATTTTGGTTATCCCCTTCTTCTTCCATCGCATTTTCTCCTCTTGCGATTTTGCGAAATGCGCTCCGGGTCCCACTTCTAAAACCTTTGGTTCATCGTTTTGTTATGTTTTCCCTTTGTAACTTCCTAAAAGTCAATTTTCAAAGTCTTTATACCGCTGGCATTCCTCCGCCACGTCTCGTCATTTGCCTACGTGTCACCCACTTCTCCTCCATTAGTCTCATACTTCGGTTATGTTTCGCGTCACTGTGTTCTGTTTGAAGGCTTCGCCCCGCGTCGTTCCATCATCCTCTCAAATCCATGCCACCACTTTTGTTAGTTCCATTTTGTCCACCATCTATGTCATCAGTTTTATTCAGCAGGCTTTTGGTTTTGCAGGGACTCCTGATGGGAGCAAAATTGGCGGAAAGGATCCCGAAGTCACTATGATGTGACCGCCATTAAAGAAGGGTACTTCGATCTATAGAACTCTCCAGAGAAAATCAAGAAGGCACATTTGATGCGGATGAAAAAATTAACGCAGCTACAGATCATTAATGAAGAAGCAATAAATTCAGTGTCCAGCTTGATAAAGGTTTCAAGTTTAAATTCAAAATTCGAAGATCGAGAGTACCATGCACAGGAGCAGGCGCCTCAAAGTTTTATTGCCGCAGATCTTCTCCCTCCAGAGAAGAGCTGACTATCTACATATTTTATTATTTATATCTTGTATATCAGCAGATTTCCATTTCCAGCTTTCATTTCCAGAAATAAATTGTGAAGTACAATCATTTATGTTCAGTCATTCATAAGTATAGGCGCGAATGTTCTCCACCATCCAATTCAAAATAAGTCATGAAATGTTCTCCATCTACCTCCTCCTCTGGAATTCTCTATCTCTCCTATAAATGCTAAAAAGAAAGACAGGATAAGGGTTCCAGATTTCTATCAGCAAACTGTGCAGCGAGAAGACTTCTATATACATTTTTGTAATATTTCTGTATGAAGCTTCAGAGCCCGTAGGGTCTCAGTGAGGAGGGGTTATGACTGTAATGAGGATTCTGGTCTCTGGTATCTCACAGTATGTAATTTCTCTTACGTGTTAATACATTATCTCATTTCATGAAATTTATCTTCTTGTATCATGTTCTAGAATGTGAGTGGCTCACTAGTTTGCAGTAAGGATTCATCTTAAGTGGTGCCCTTTCTGGAATTAGTCAAGCGCTTTAAATAGGCCTAGTCATGATATACTGTTCCATGTTCACTCTTTCCATATTTTCTGCTATATTAGTTGCTTGAGGAGGGTGCTTTTAAAATGCCATTGTCATATAAGGATTCGTAAATTGGTGCGCCCTTATATGGTTCTGTTGTGTATCTGGGTATCAGTCTCATGTCAGCTAATATCTTCTTATGTTTCCTCATTGCACTCACTTCTTGATATTTGATTTCTGTGATATATTATTTGAATCGGCCCTCTTTACAGTAAGCAGTCTCTTAACTGTCTGATGTCTTTGTACTAGATTTTTACATGATGTTCCTACATTATTATTATCTTTGTATCAGCTTCTGAGAGAGAGATTGGTCCCATTCAAATCTAGTTTCCTTGTTCAAACAAGAGGTAGTAAGAGAGTTCTTGGACTGACAACCCAAACTATAAAGGGCTCCTTGCTACATTAAGATGTCCTAGGCACTGGTCTATGGCAACTCTAGGCTGTCTCTAGGAGGGTGACAAAATCATCCACAACATCTTTCTGGCGCCGTTGCCGGGGAACGAATTCAAGAATATCAGTTTCCCTGGGTCTCGACAAATTGTTTTCACTCTCTAATCAGGTGAGCACAGAGAGTTGAAGAGTTGCATATCTCTCACCTTGGCGACTCCACTGGTCTTTATTTGATAAATTTTATTGGTAGTCCTGGCTCCTCGTAGGCCGCATTTGAGGTCAGATACAGCTCAACTGAAAACACCTTACGTGTCTGACCCAGAGAAGATCATTCATAAAAGAACTTGGAAGGAGAGGAAGTCAACTCGCGCTGAAAATTATGAATATTCCGTTGAAGATTACCCGCCCTCTTCTTCTCAAGAAGTTAGAACAGAAAATCCCGAGTTTTACTCGGAGACTCCACGTAGAGGAAGTGCCTCAATTGAAGAAGAATCTCATCCCGCTTTCGAGGCTGAAGAAATTAAAGAAGTCACTGAGGTAGTTGCTGTCAACCGTGAGTTATTCCCATCCACACCTCAGGCTTCTGTGCAATATATTCCCATTTTTATTCACACTCCGCTTCCTCCTACTCCTCTTCCTACTTTTGCATCTCAGACTGTTGTACAACCCCCACCTCCTCCAATGGCCAATGTCCCCGCATTTCTTTTGAACAAATACGCCCCACTGGCTTTGCCCCAAGTGTTAAATGATATGCCACAAGATTATCTAAATATTCTGCCAAGGTTTAATGGCGAAAATGGAGCTGATGCTCAGAAGCATCTTGAGACCTTCTGCTCTTTTGCAGAGAACTTAAATGTTGAACATCTGGACGTGGTCTTGAGATTATTTGTACAGTCCCTGGAAGGGGAAGCCCGAAAATGGTTTAAGACATTGGGGAATAATTCTGTGACCACCTGGGATCAGATGGAAAATGCTTTTCTCAGGAAGTGGGGAAAAAAGAAAGACCACGGTCAATGTCTCACCGAATTTAATACCATGAAGAAGAAACAGAATGAAGGAGTTTCAGACTTTATTAAAAGATTCAATAAGCTATACCTGAGCCTGCCCCCTGAGATGAAGCCCCATGAAGCTGTAGCTAAGATAATTTTCATAGCAGCCTTTGAATCTGATTTTGGCTTCTCCTTAAGGGAAAGGAAACCTGCCACTCTAGATGACGCACAATCAGATGCTATGGAATTAGAAGCGAACTTTGCCTCCACCGGGAAACTAAATGGAAAAACTGAACAAGATACTAGGAGGAGAGGAAAAGAAGAGGTTTCCGCCTCAAGTCAAGAAAAATATCCAGAGAAATTGGATGAAATAAGTAAGATGATAAAGAAGATGGTAAAGCTTGAACTGGAAGCAAAAAATGCAGCTCCCAAGAATTTCTATAATGCTCCAAACAGAGGATATAATCCCCAGTATAGAAGGCCACCTCTCCAGATATTGCCGAGAGAGACGAAAGAACAACAAGACCAAGTACCTCATCCCTTATACTTGGAAGGACCAGCAGATGACTCCACTGGAGATGCAGATTATGGAGTAGAAGATTCAAATATGGCCCTTTCAAATAATGATGATATGGAGTCCCCGCTGCAAGATGAAGACGAAGAAGCAGAGATTGACCATTACTGTAAGAAATTTTCTGATTTTGTGGAAGCACAATTCAACGTCAAATATGATCTCAGATCCTCAAGGAAGAGGACCAGAACTCAGGAGCAAGAAGAAGAACCACCTCAAGAAGAAGCATCTGCTCAGAAGGAATCAGCAACAAAGAAAAATGCGGAAAAAGGTAAGAACCTTCTGAATACCCCCTGGCAGTCTAATGATCAGATTCCTTCTTCTTCTAAAATAGTCAGTCCTCCTAATGCTGAGCCGGTGTCAAGAGAAGTTAAGTCTTTAGTTGAGAATAAGGAGTCAAAAGAAATTGTGATAGAAAAGCCCTCATCTGCTTTTAATTTGCAAAAGGAACTCGAGAAAATCAAGATTCATGTCCCATTGACTGAATTATTGAAGCAGCCTGTATATCAGTCTCAAGTTACTTCCTTTATGCTTCCTCCTGGAATACCAATCGCACCTGATAGTTTAAATCTTCAAGAAGAAAGACCCATGGTAGTCTTTGGCCCACATGTCGAGGAGATAGACCCTTCTACTCCTCCCTTTTATGTATCCTTAGTTATACATGACCTGCTGTTACATAATTGTATGTTAGATTCTGGGGCTTCCCATAATCTTATGCCTTTGTCTGTCATGGAGCAACTAGGGCTGCAAATTACAAGACCATATAAAGATTTATATTCATTTGATTCCAAAAGAGTTAAATGCCCGGGAATGATTAAAGATTTAGTGGTCAATTTGGCCCAAATTCCAGCAAAGAGTGTGGTCATGGACATTGTGGTCGCTGATATCCCAGCCCGCTTTGGCATGCTCTTGTCAAGGTCATGGGGTACCAAGATTGGGGGGTTAATTAAACTGGATTTAACACATGCTACTGTCCCAGTTTTTGGAGGTCAAGAAAGGAGGTTATACAGGGAGACTAGATTTGTTAAAATGGTAACTAAGGCTGACTGCTCAGAGAATTCCCTAGTTTATAATAACAAAGAGGGAGACTTTTCATGTTTGATGTTGGAAGAAAATCCAAATTATGAACATGAGCCCCTTTTTGGTCAAATCCAAGCTGAGCAGCCTAAGGGTGATCAGGAATCAGAAATTTGGACTTTGCATTTTGATGGGGCAAACTCAAGGGAAGGTAATGGAGCTGGGGTATTGTTGATCTCCCCTACCGGAAAATGGGTGCCCTTGTCTTTTAAATTGGAGTACGAGGCTACAAACAACGTGGCCGAATATGAGGCACTATTATTGGGACTGCAGACAGCCAAGAATATGGGCATCCAGTGTTTAAAAGTCCTGGGAGATTCTGAGCTAGTAGTGAGACAGATCAAAAATCAATGCCAAACTAAGAATCCTCGGCTCAGAGCATATAGAAACGAAGTTTGGGACATGATGGAAAATTTCTTCTCAGCATTTAATATACAGTTCATGCCCCGGGAGCAAAACAGAATAGCAGATTCTCTTGCTGTAGCTGCCAGTACATTCCGTCCTCCTCAGAATCCGCTTTTAAGATATGAAGTGGAGGTACGTTACAGACCATCCACTCCAGATAACGTAAAGCATTAGCAGGTATTTGAAGATGATGAACAGATGAAGAGATTCATGGAGACTGTGGGAGAATTCTCCAATATGGAAATTGATGATAATGAAGAGGAAGAAGCGGAAAATGTTGCAGACAGTAAATGGGAAGAAAAGATAGCAGGGAATAGAGTGCTGCAGCTGAAAGGAAATGTTATACCTAGGGGTCTAGTACCCCTAGAAATATTATTTAATAAAAATGATATTCCATTGCAGCCAAATAAAGTAACAGAGGAAGATCAAGTGGAAGACTTGAATCTGGGTACTTATGCAGATCCTAAAATTATCAAATTATCCAAGAAAGTCCCAGAAGATTATAAAGAAAAATATTTGAAGTTATTTCAATCTTACAAAGATGTTTTTGCGTGGTCCTATCAGGACCTAAAAACTTTTGATGTAAATACAATGCAGCATAAGATTCCATTGAGGGAAGATGCGAAGCCATACAAGCAAAAGCTCAGACAAATAAACCCCTTGTTGCTTCCCTCAATTGAAAAAGAAATAAAAAAATTACTGAAAGCCAAGATAATTGTGCCCCTAAGGTACTCAGGGTGGATAGAAAATCTTGTTCCTGTGCGAAAGAAGAATGGAGAAATAAGGCTGTGTGTAGACTTCAGGAATTTAAACAGAGCATCATTAAAAGATAATTATCCACTGCCTAAAATGGACCACATCCTGCAGAAAGTGGTAGGAGCATCCAGAATGTCAATGATGGATGGATTTTCTGGTTATAATTAGGTGGCTATGTTCCCAGAAGACCAAAATAAAACTGCATTTACTACACCATGGGGAACCTTTATGTATGCCAGGATGCCATTCAGATTAATTAATGCAGGAGCTACTTTTCAGAGGGCAATGGACATAGCCTTTGTCGGAGAACAGGACAAGTTTTTGGTAGTTTATCTTGATGACATCACTGTGTTCTCAAAGAATGATGATGAGCATATTGAGCATTTGAGAAGAACTTTTGAAAAATGCAGGAGGTATGGCCTATCCCTCAATCCTCAAAAGTCCTTATTTGCATTAGATGAGGGAAAACTTTTAGGGCACATTGTAACAAAAGAAGGTGTGAAAATTGACCCTAAAAGAGTTGAAGTAATAAACAGCATTCCTTTGCCAAGGAATAAGAAAGAAGTACAGGTGTTCTTAGGCCGAATTAATTTTCTAAGAAGGTTTATTCCTAACTATGCTGAAATAGTTAGGCATATAACTAATATGCTGAAAAAGGAGAATGAAGTAAAATGGTCCCATGAGTCTAGAGATGCATTCACAAGAATAAAAAAGGCACTTGTTGAAGCTCCTGTGCTAGCAGGACCAGATTACAAAAAGCCATTTATGATATTCTCATTTGCTTCCCCTCACACAATTGCTGGAGTGTTATTGCAGAAAAATGAAGAGGGATATGAACAGCCTATAGATTTCTTTAGTCAAGTACTTTATGACGCAGAATTGAAATATAATATATTGGAGAAGCAGGCATATGCCCTGGTAAAGTCCCTTAAAGCTTTTAGAGTTTATATTTTGCAATCTCATATTACTACTTATGTTCCCACAGCAGCTGTAAAAGACATTCTAGTTCAGGGAGACAGCGAAGGTAAAAGAGGAAGATGGATTGCAAAAATCCAGGAGTATGATTTGGATATAAGGCCTACTAAGTTAATCAAAGGACAGGGACTTGCTAAGATGCTATCTGAGTCCAATCATCAAGCCTTGGGCATTAATTTATCTGTGATAGCAAATGAAGAATCCGAGAGAGAAGAAGAGCAGCAAGGACTGGAGATAGCTACCCAAAAGATACATGTGAAATATCTAACTAGTCCTTGGTATAAAGAAATAGTTGAATATCTTTTAACACTGAGCTCTCCTACAGGGTGCGATAAGGTAAAATACATAGCCCTAAGAATGAAATCACAGAAGTATGTAATTGCCAATGGACAACTTTATTGGAGAGACCCTCTAGGTATATTACGGTTGTGTCTCACAGAAAATGAAGTGCAGAACGTAATGACAGAATTTCACGAAGGAATATGTGGAGGACATTACAGCTGGAGGGCTACAACACATAAAATCTTGAAGGCTGGTTTTTACTGGCCAAAGCTGTACTCTGATACTTTTGCTAAGGTTAGGGCATGTGATAAGTGCCAAAGGTTTGCAGAAAGACAGAAACTAGCAGCTCTGCCCTTGATTCCTATCCATATAAACGAACCATTTAAAAAATGGGGATTAGACTTCATAGGAGAGATACATCCCCCATCAAGTGGCCAACAAAAATGGATACTAACAACCACAGATTATTTCATGAAATGGGTGGAAGCCATACCTACCAGAAATGCTACAGATGTTGTAATTATGAGGTTTATAGAAGATAACATCATATCCAGGTTTGGTTGTCCTGCCAGAATTGTAACTAACAATGCACAGGCTTTTAAGTCTGCCAGGTTTGTAAAGTTCTGCCAAAGATATAACATTACATTGACTCACTCCACAGCTTACTATCCCCAGGGGAATGGCTTAGCAGAATCTTCTAATAAAACTCTGGTGAGAGCCTTGAAGAAAACGATAAGTGAAAATCAGAAGAATTGGGACTCTCAATTAAAATATGCTCTATGGGAAAATAGGATAACTAGCAAGAGAGCAACAGGCAAGTCACCCTATGAGCTGGTGTATGGTCGAACTGTTGTGTTCCCTCTGCAATTGGCATTGCCAGTAGCGTGTTTTATGCAGGAGAACTAGGAAGAACCAGACGATATGATCAGAAGGATTAATCAGCTGGTAGAATTGGAAGAAACGCGGAACCAGGTAAACGAGAGACTGATAGAATACCAGGAAAAAATGAAGGATATTTTTGATCGCCATGCCAAGGATAGGAATTTCCAGATAGGAGACCTAGTTCTCAGGTGGGATGTTCGCAGAGCAGAAAAGGGCAAGCATGCTAAGTTTGATCTGCTGTGGTTTGGCCCATTCAAAATAGTGAGCCTAGGGAGAAAAAATATTTTCATGCTAGAAAACCTGCAGGGTGATCTACTAGATGCTCCCGTGAATGGGCAATTCCTTAAACACTACTTTCAGTACTGACTCAGGCGGATCAGGCCTGGTATATTTATGTATATAATATAAGCAAGTGTGATTTCAATTTTGAAATATAAATAATGTAAATAAGCTAATAAGTTTTGAAGAAAATGCAAAGGGGTCTGAGGTCTGCAAGTTCTCGACATGCCCGAGGACGAACATGCCGTCCCCAGTTGGAGCCGATGTTGTACAAATCAGCACCTCCATTTGAATCTTGGCCATAGTCTCTTTTTCCTTTCACCGCTGCCCCTTCCCGCATCGGAAATACATTGAAAAAGGGCTAAATTCCACCTTGAAAGATTACATAAGTTTTAGCCCCTTTTCCTCCTAGCTCCGCGCCTCCTTTTGCATATAACCAAGCGCTGCCCCTTTGAGCGTTTATCGCAGATCTCATAATTGCACCATCGCATGTCCACCTCATCGCAAAAGCACAGTTTCTCGCGCACACTATCCCCCACCATCGCATTTTTCACTTTTTCGATCTGCGCTCGACTGACCACGCCCATCGCATAGCGCAGAGCGCGGAATTTTGGTTATCCCATTCTTCTTCCATCACATTTTGTCCTCTTGTGATTTTGCGAAATGCACTCCAGGTCCCACTTCTAAAACCTTTGGTTCATCGTTTTGTTATGTTTTCCCTTTGTAACTTCCTAAAATTCAATTTTCAAAGTCTTTATACCACCAGCATTCCTCCGCCATGTCTCGTCATTTGCCTACGTGTCACTCACTTCTCCTCCATTAGTCTCATACTTCGGTTATGTTTCGCGTCACTGTGTTCTGTTTGAAGGCTTCGCCCTGTGTCGTTCCATCATCCTCTCAAATCCATGCCACCACTTCTGTTAGTTCCGTTTTGTCCACCATCTCTGTCATCAGTTTTATTCAGCAGGCTTTTGGTTTTGCAGGGACTCCTGATGGGAGCAAAATTGGCGGAAAGGATCCCGGAGTCACTATGATGTGACCGCCATTAAAGAAGGGTACTTCGATCTCCAGAAATCTCCAGAGAAAATCAAGAAGGCACATTTGAGGCGGATGAAAACATTAACGCAGCTACAGATCATTAATGAAGAAGCAATAAATTCAGTGTCCAGCTTGATAAAGGTTTCAAGTTTAAATTCAAAATCCGAAGATCGAGAGTACCATGCACAGGAGCAGGCGCCTCAAGGTTTTATTGCCGCAGATATTCTCCCTCCAGAGAAGAGATGACTATCTACATATTTTATTATTTATATCTTGTATATAAGCAGATTTCCATTTCCAGCTTTCATTTCCAGAAATAAATTGTGAAGTACAATCATTTATGTTCAGTCATTCATAAGTATAGGGGCGAATTTTCTCCACCATCCAATTCAAAATAAGTCATTAAATGTTCTCCATATACCTCCTCCTCTATAATTCTCTATCTCTCCTATAAAAGCTAAAAAGAAAGACAGGATAAGGGTTCCAGATTTCTATCAGCAAACTGTGCAGCGAGAAGACTTCTGTATACATTTTTGTAATATTTCTGTATGAAGCTTCAGAGCCCGTAGGGTCTCAGTGAGGAGGGGTTATGACTGTAATGAGGATTCTGGTCTCTGGTATCTCACAATATGTAATTTCTCTTATGTGTTAATACAATATCTCTTTCATGCTATTTGTCTTCTTGTATCATGTTCTAGAATGCGAGTGGCTCACTAGTTTGTAGTAAGGATTCATCCTTGTTGATGCCCTTTCTAGAATTAGTCAAGTGCTTTAAATAGGCCTAGTCATGGTATACTGTTCCATGTTCACTCTTTCCATATTTTCTGCTATATTAGTTGCTTGAGGAGGGTGCTTTTAAAACACCATTGTCATATAAGGATTCGTAAATTGGTGCGCCCTTATGTGGTTCTGTTGTGTATCTGGGTATCAGTCTCATGCCAGCTAATATCTTCTTATGTTTCCTCACTGCACTCATCATCTGATATTTAATTTCTGTGATATATTATCTGAACTGGCCCTCTTTACAGTAAGTGGTCTCTTAACTGTCTGAAGCTTTCATGCTGAAGTTTTACATGATGTTCCTACATTATTCTTATCTTTGTGTCAGCTTCTGAGAGAGATTGGTCCCATTCAAAACTAATTTCCTTGATTAAACAAGAGATAGTAAGTGAGTTCTTGGACTGACAACCCAAAATTTAAAGGGCTCCTTGCTATATTAAGATGTCCTAGGCACTGGTCTATGGCAACTCTAGGCTGTCTCTAGGAGGGTGACAAAATCATCCACAACACCTAACATTAACCTTACCTTAACCTTAACCTTATCTTAACCTTAACCTTCACTATAACCTAACCTTAACCTTGACCTTAACTATAACCTAACCCTAACCTTGACCAAACCCATAACCTTAACCTTAATCCTATCTTAACTTTAACCTTCACTATAACCTAACCTTAACCTTAACCTTATCTTACCCTTAACCTAACCTTAACCTTAACTATAACCTAACCCTAACCCTAGCCTTAACCATAACCTTATCTTTACCCTTCACCTTAACCTTAACCTTAATCTTAACCTAACCTTCACCTTGACCTAACCTTAACCTTAACCTTAACCATAACCTTAACCTTACCTTAACCTAACCTTAACCTTAACCTAGACTTAACCTAACCTAACCTTACCCTTAACCTTACCCTTAACCATATTCTTAACCTAAGGTTAAGGTCAAGTTTAAGGTTACTTTAAGGGTAAAGTCAAGGTTAAGATTAGGTTAAGGTTAAGCTTAGGTTAAGGGTAAAGTTAAGGTTAAGGTTAAGGTTAAATGTTTGGTCAAGGTTAAGGGTTAGGTTAAGGTTAAGGTTAGTTTAAGTGTAAATTAAAGGTTAAGGTAAAGTTAAGGTTAAGATGAGGTTAAGGTTAAGGTTAAGGTCAAGGTTAGTGATAGGTTATAGTTAATGTCAAGGTTAAGGTTAAGGGCAAGGTTATAGTTAGGTTAAGGTTAAGGTTAAGGTGAGGTTAAGGTTAAGGTTAAGGTTAAGGTTAGGTTAAGGTTAGGCTTATTGTTATGGTTATGGTTAAGGTTAAGGTTAAGGTTAAGGTTAAGGGTTTGGTTAAGGTTAGGGTTAGGTTTTAGTTAAGGTTAAGATTAGGTTAAGATTAAGGTTAAGGGGGCAAGGTTAAGGTTAAGGTTAGGGCTCAGGTTACGAGTTTAGTCAGGTTAAGGTTAAGGTTAAGGGTTTGGTCAAGGTTATGGCTAGGTTATAGTTAAGGTTAAGGTTAAGGTTAAGGTTAAGGTTGGGATAAGGTTAGTTTAAGTGTAAAGTCAAGGTTAAAGTAAACTTAAGGTTAAGGTTAGGTTAAGGTTAAGGTTAAGGTCAAGGTTAGGGATAGGTTATAGTTAATGTCAAGGTTAAGGTTAAGGGCAAGGTTATAGTTAGGTTAAGGTTAAGGTTAAGGTGAGGTTAAGGTTAAAGTGAGGTTAAGGTTAGGTTAAGGTTAGGCTTATGGTTATGGTTAAGGTTAAGGTTAAGGTTAAGGTTAAGGGTTTGGTTAAGGTTAGGGTTAGGTTTTAGTTAAGGTTAATATTAGGTTAAGATTAAGGTTAAGGGGGCAAGGTTAAGGTTAAGGTTAAGGCTTAGGTTACGGGTTTAGTCTGGTTAAGGTTAAGGTTAAGGTTAAGGTTATAGTTAAGGTTAAGGTTGGGATAAGGTTAATATAAGGTTAAGGTTAAGGTTAAGGTTAAGTTAAGTTAAGGTTAAGGTCAAGGTTAAGGGTAAGGTTAAGCTTATGTTACGTTTGGTCCGATGGCGGCCGTGTCAGATTTTCTAAGTTGTGACTGCCTGGGTAGCCCGTTTGCCATTTTCTCCCATGTGCATCCATTCGGTCGGGTGCACCGTGTCGCGCTGGGTGAGGGCGTCCGTTCGGGTGAGGACGTTTGGTCGAAGGTCACCCATGTCAGATTTGCTAAGTTGTGACTGCCCGGGTGCCTTGTGCACATATGGGCAACCCATTTGACATTTGCTCCCATGTGCATCCATTCAATCGGGTACGCCGTGTTGCGCCGAGTGAGGGCGTCCGTTCGAGCGGGCGCGCCGTGTCGCGTCGGGCGAGGGCATCCATTCGAGTCGGGTCATTTGGTCCGAGGGTGCCCATGTCATATTTGCTAAGGTTTGACCACCCAGGTGGCTTGTGCACATATGGGCAGCCCATTTGCCATTTTCTCCCATGTGCTTCCATTCAGGTGGGTGCGCTGTGTCACACCGAGTGAGGGTGTCCGTTCGTGTTGGGTCATTTTATCCGAGTGCACCCATGTCAGATTTTCTAAGTTGTGACCTCAGGTGTGCCTTGTGCACATCTGGGTGGCACGTTTTTCCTTTTCTCCCATGTGCGTCCATTCGGGTGAGGGCGTCTATTCGGGTGGGCGTGTTGTGTCGCGCCGGATGAGGGCATTCGTTCAGGTCAGGTCGTTTGCTCCGAGGGAACCTGTGTCAAATTTTCTAAGTTGTGACTACCTGGGTGCCTTATGCACGTTCGAGCAGCCCGTTTTCCATTTGCTCCCATGTGCCTCTGGTCAGGTGAGTGCATTCGTTCAGATCGGCTCAGGTCATTTGGTCCGAGGGCGCCCGTGTTAGATTTGCTAAGTTGTGACTGCCTGGGTGCCTTGTGCACGTCTGAGTGGCCCGTTTGTTGTTTTCTCCCATGTGCGTCCATTCGGGTGAGGGCATCCATTCGATCGGGCATGCCATGTCACGCCAGTTGAGGGCGTCCGTTCAGGTCGGGTCGTTTGGTCCGAGGTCGCTTGTGTCATATTTGCTAAGGATTGACCACCCAGGTGCCTTGTGCATGTCTGGGCATCTCATTTTCCATTTTCTCCCATGTGCGTCCATTCGGTTAGGCACGTTGTGTCGCTCCGGGTGAGGGCGTTCATTCGGTTCGGGTCGTTTGGTCCAAGGGCACCCATGTCAGATTTGCTAAGTTGTGACTACCTGGGTGCCTTGTGCATGTTCGTGCAGCCCATTTTCCATTTGCTCCCATGTGCGTCCATTTGGTCGAGCATGCCATGTCGCGCTAGGTGAGGGCATCTGTTCAGGTGGGCACGCGATATCGCGTCGGGTGAGGGTGTCCGTTCGGGTTGGGTTATTTGGTTCCAGGGTGCCCTTATTAGATTTGCTAAGTTGTGACCACTCGGGTGTTTTTTGCAAGTCCGGGTGGCCCATTTGCCATTTTCTCCCATGTGCATCCGTTTGGTTGGGCGCGTCGTGTCGCGCTGGGTGAGGGCGTTCGTTCGGGTTAGGCCGTTTTGTCCGCAGGTGCTAGTATCAAATTTGCTTTTCGTGTGAAAGGTGGGTTGGTAATTGAGTTTTTTTGTTCGGTTGTGCCTGAATAATGGCCTTGGGTCATTTTTAAGGTCCTTAACTTTCTTCTCTCCATCACCACTTGGTAGCATATGAGCGGTAATGTTGGCCATGCTCATCCTCGAAGGCATGTTTGAAAAATCTCTCTCGTCCACTCTGTTTCTTGCAGTTTTATGGGGTTGTTGTGTGTGGCTCCTTGAGATGACTGGCCTCTTGTTGGATTTGTTGAAATCGGTTATTCGGTATCTCTCTCTCATGGCCCTTGTCGCACATTTTCTCTATTGAAATCAACTTTTTTCTATGTCACTTGTTGGCTCCGTCTATGTTGACTCTTCACTATATTGTTCATCTCCTCCCTTTTTTCTTGTGGGGGGAGGGGTTGGATTTTCATGTGAAAGGTGGGTTGGTGATTGAGTTGTTTTTTCGGGTGTGCCTGAAGAATGGCCTTGGGTCATTTGTAAGGTCGTCGACTCTCATATTCTCTCCATCCCCACTCGGTAGCACATAAGCGGTAATGTTGGCCATGCTTGTCCTGGGAGGCATATGTGAAAAGAGTTACCGTTTCACTCTATGTTATTAGGGTTCGATGAGGTTGTTGTGTGTGGCTCCTTTAGACAACTGGACAGTCACCTATGTCACTCTCATGCCCCTTGCTCGCTCGTTGGCTACGTCGATGTCAGATCTTCACTATTATTGTTCACCTCCTCCATTTTTGTTGGGTGGGAGAGGTGGGATTTTTTCTCGTTGGCTTCATGAAATTGGCTCTTCACTATATTGTTCACCTCCTCCAATTTTGGATGGGGGAGGGGTTGAATTTTCGTGTGAAAGGTGGGTTTTAATTGAATTTCTTGTTTGGGTGTGCTTGAAGAATGGCCATGGGTCATTTGTAGGGTGGTCAACATTCATATTCTCTCCATCCCCACTCGGTAGCACATGAGCGGTAATGTTGGACATGCTCATCCTTGGAGGTATATGTGAACAATTCCCCCTTCGCTCCATGTTCTCGGAATAGGATAGGATTTTGTGTGTGGGTCCTTGAGATGACTGTCCTCTTCATTGTTTGGCTCTTTATGGTGCCGATTTCTTGTGCTTGTACTCTTTCTATTTCAGCATTATGGGTTGAGATGCATACATTTCAGAGGAATGTGGAAGGGTTTTGGTTGTAAGCCAACCCTCTTGCTTGCTTTTTCCATTGGGCGATGTGAGGAGCAGTTATCCTTGTTGTAAAATTAAGGTTTGGAATTCCTTTCAGAGTGCATGTCGCCTGTCCCCGCGTTGGCTTTGATGTTTTGATAGATGTGGTGGCCCATATGTTTGATCGAGTGGTCGTATTTTTCCTTGCATCTTTCATGCACAGTAGAATTATGTGGCTTGGAATGTTGAGACATAAGGTGATGGGCATTTCTTTGTTTTTTTTATCACGTATGCGATCATGGTCCAATAGGGATGAGGCTTGCTACATTGATGGCCAGGGCTATATATGGAAGGAGGACTTCAAGATGAAACGCTTCGACCTCCCTCCTCTGTGTGGAGGTGGCTGTAGGTGAAAAGTATTCATTGTCCAGTGGGTAAGTCGGTGGGGCAATCTCCTAGGTTGCTTGTATGCAGGGGGTGTGGAGTGCGGGGCTGCCTGATCCCTCCTCCTGTTCGGATATGTTCACACATTTTGTAGCAAGCCTCTTGATTTGCATCTATTTTCTTCCTCTACCTTCGCATTAAGGTTGTCCCAGGTAATCAAGCGATCGAGGTCCATTGTTGCTGCTGTCCGGGTGGACTCCTAAGTGGTCTTGGTGGAGGGTGGGGAGGGTTGGAGGGGAAGAATTTTCAAGAGGGGTTGTAGGATTGGTCGTTCTTGTTTTATTTCCGTCCTTTTTCATCGATGCTGCTGTAGGCGATCAAACAATCAAGGTCAACCATTACTGCTGACCAGGTGGACTCCTAGGTGGCCTTGGTGAGGGGCGGGGAGGGTCGGGGTGGAATTTCTAATAGAGGTTGTTGACTTGGTCATTCTCCTTATACTTCCTTCTTTTTCCTTTGCAGTGAGGTTGCCATAGGCGATCAAGTGATTGAGGTCTGTTGTTGCTACTTTCTGGGTGGACTCCTTGGTACCCTCGCTGCTGGGCAGGAAGGGTTGGAGGGAATTTTTAAGAGACTTTGTGGGGTCGGTTGTTCTCCCTTTATTTACTTACTTTTCTTTCACATCGAGGTCACCGTAGGTGATCAGGTGATCAAGGTCCATCGTTGCTGCTATCCGGGTGGACTCCTAGGTGGCCTCGATGCGGGGTGGGGATGGTTGGGAGGAATTTTAGAGAGAGATTTTGTGGGGTTGGTCATTATCCATTTGTTTCCTTTGTTTTCGTTTGCATCGAGGTCACCATAGGCACTCAAGGTCCCACTATATCCGCTGTCGGGGTGGACTCCTAGGTGGCCTTGGTGCGAGGTGGGGAGGGTTTGGGGGGAATTTATATGAGAGTCTTATTTTTGTTTTCTCCCCTTTGTCTATTCATTGTGGCTATCGTGGGTGATAAGGCTTTTGCCATCATTTCTGGTTGGGGGCTGGTTACCAACTCCTAGGCAGCGTCGGTGCAATGTGACTCGACGGGGTGACCCATTTTTTCACTTTGTGGATCTTGCATCCATCATCCATTATGTTTGATGTCTTGCATGTCCTTAGAATGTAGTGTGTGTGGGCTCTAATACCTTATTGGGGATGCAAGAGGTGCAAGGTATAAGAGCTTTACATGATATTTTGACCTCTATTTGACTTGATGGGTGTTCAGGCTAGCTCTCTGTAAGAGAGAGCTTTGAATGCCCTTTGAAGTGGGAGGGTGCTACCTGGTTGATCTTGCCAGTATTCATATGCTTGTCTCAAATATTAAGCCATGCATGTCTAAGTATGAACTAATTCAGACTGTGAAACTGTGGATGGCTCATTAAATCTGTTATAGTTTTTTTGATGGTACCATACTACTCGGATAACCGTAGTAATTCTAAAACTAAAACGTGCACCAAGTCCTGAATCTTTGGAAGGGATGCATTTTTTAGATAAAAGGCCAGCGCGGGCTTGCTCGCTTCTCTGGTGAATCATGATAACTTGAAGGATTGCACAACCCTTGTGCTAGTGATGCTTCATTCAAATTTATGCCCTATAAAATTTTGATGGTAGGATAGAGCCCTACCATGGTGGTGATGGGTGATGAAGAATTAGGGTTCGATTCCAGAGAGGGAGCCTGAGAAATGGCTACCACATCCAAGGAAGGCAGTAGACGCGCAAATTACCCAATCCTGACACGAGGAGATAGTGTCAATAAATAACAATACTGGGCTCATCGAGTCTGGTAATTGGAATGAGTACAATATAAATCCCTTAATGATGATCCATTGGAGGGCAAGTTTGGTGCCAACAGCCACAGTAATTCCAGCTCCAATAACTTATATTTAAGTTGTTGTAGTTAAAAATCTCGTAGTTGGATCTTGGGTTGTAAAGGTCAAGCCGCCTACTCGGTGTGCACCTGCCCTTCTGTCCCTTTTTTCGGCAGCGTGCTCTTTCTTGATTGACATAATTAGAGCTCTTTCTTAAATTGATTGACATAGTAAGGATTGACATAATTAGAGGTCTTTCTTGATTCTATGGGTGGTGGTGCATGGCCGTTCTTATTTGGTGGAGCGACTTGTGACGTTAATTCTGATAATGAATGAGAACTCAGCCTGCTAACTAGTTATGTGGAGGTTCCCCTTCGCAGCTAGCTTCTTAGAGGGACTATGGCCATTTAGGCCATGGAAGTTTGAGGCAATAACAGGTCTGTGATGCCCTTAGATGTTCTGGGCCACACACACACTACACTGATGCAACCAACTAGTTTTTCTTCCTGGTTCGAAAGCATCAGGAAATCTTCTCAAATTTCATCATGATGGGGATAGACCATTGAAATTATTAGTCTTCAATGAGGAATTCCTAGTAAGCGTGTGTCATCAACTCGTGTTTACTATGTCGCTGCCCTTTGTACACACCACCCATCGCTCCTACCAATTGAATGATCTGGTGAAGTGTTCGGATTGCATTGACGATGGTGTTTTGCCGCTGTCGACATCATGAGAAGTTCATTAAACCTTATCATTTAGAGGAAGGAGAAATCGTAACAAGGTTACCGTAGGTGAACCTGCGGTAGGATCATTGATAGTAGGGTTTTTTTTTTTCATTTGGGTTGTGCGGGTTTCGATCGTATGTAATCTAGGAACATGTGGTGTGTCTCTAGGAGAGCAGGTTTGATACTTATCGGGGTGGTGCCTCTTGCGAAAGAGACTCGCAACACTTTTAGTTTCCTACCTTGAGTTCATGCTTGTTGTTTCCTATACTTGCAAGCGATGCTTGTGCTTGTCCCACCTATCCTTTGTTATTATTTCCCCTAATGTGTCCTTTGTATGGGGTTTGGAAGCTCGTTGCTCGAGAGCTCCCTCTCTAATGGTATGTTTGGCGGGGCATGGTTGCTGCAGTCGAGGTGCTTGGTAAATACAATGGAAAAATTCAGACTCATTCGTAGCAGTAGTGCTTGGTCCTTTTTTCGTTGGAAAATGTGGGCATCCATATTTGGTTCTATCCAAAAGGCGGTGGCGATGGTTTATGTGTTTTTCTTTGGCAAGCCTTTTTGTTGGTGGTTGGTTCAAGGGAGTGGTTGCGCGTGCGCTTCCTACCTCAACCCTTTCGTAAGGGGAAAATGTCGGGGTGGGGTCAATATGGGATGGATGAAGAGTAGAGAAATCCATTGGGCTGGCCACCCTAGTCCTCTCAACTGTTCCTTGACATGCCCTCGTGGAAGGGTTGGGTCTAGGTAATGAAATAGCCCTCCCTTGGTCCGAGATCCATCAAAATTGAAAGTTTCCCTGTTAATGGGCACGAGGTAGCATTAATTTCTCATGCCTTTGGTGTTGAGGTAATTCCTCTTCCTTTCTTGAGCCACTCCCCCCTTCCAAGGAAAGTAGGAAGCAGTTAATGTCCTAGTCTCACCATTTGGATTGTGGGTTTTTTGCGTGACTTGGACATTTATTGGATGCATCAATTGTTGCAATAGTGTTGTGGTGTGCGCTTTGGGGGATTCCCTCTTTTTAAGGTATTAAATTGCACTGCTGGCGTATTTGTAGCCCTGGGCTTTATCCAGTGTTGAGTGTCAGCCTGTGATAACTCCTCTGTGGAGTTCCAGTTGTTTGGGCCCCCTTGAATTTTTGGCTGGAAAGGTTTTCGGGTGTCCTATACACAGAGGGGTGCATTAGTGGGATGGATTTGCTATTAGTGCATTTTTTGTTTGAAGCCTTGTGTGGGTTGGGGGGTCATTTACCTCTCGGTAGTAATGTGCTCTAGGCACTTGTCTCGTCGTGGCCCTAGGCTTTTCTAGTGGTCAAGTTTAGGTTGTGGCTTGTCTGCTTGGTTGTTTGGTTGTCACTTGTTATGTCGTGTAGATAGAAAGGATGTTGTGTCATAATGTATCTGGAAGGGTGAGAAAACGTGGGATGCTTTTGATTGGGTGCCTTTTTTCCTTATTTTTGGTTAAGCTAATGTATGCTCGTGTGGCGGTGGCCCTCTGTTTTTCTAGCTAGATTTGTTTGAAAATTTTCCCCCTTTATCTCAAATTGGATTTTTGTCGCGAGTGTTATGGTGGGTAATGTTTGGTTTTTTTTGTCTTTCATGTCATTTTATTCCTTTTCTATCCCTTTATTTATGGAGAAAAGCTATAATTATTGTGGGTCGGTGTCGGAGAAGGATGAAAAGCAGTGCAAACTCTCGGGTTGGCCACCCTAGTCCTTCTCGGTCATCATTCCTTGCAGTTCCCCCATTTTTTGCTAAGGCACAGGGCTTTGAAAGCTTGTACTATTTGTAAGCCCCCCCTTGTGATTCATTTTGGTCCCCCTAGCTTTATAGAGAAAAGGTGGGATTGCCGTGGATTGACGTTTTCGGAAGGATGAAAAAGAAGTGCAAGTTATTACTGGGGTGGCCGCCCTAGTCCTTCTCAATCGCCGACCTATGTAGTTCCTACCATTTTGCGAGGGCACGAGGCCTCGAAAGCCTATTTTGTGTTTGAGTCTCATATTCTCTGCAGGCAGCCATGTTTTGGTTCTCTTTTTTCTTTTCTTTTTTTGGGTTGCTTTTTTCCCTTCCTCATTTCAGCCCCTAGCTTTACAGAGAAAAGGGTGAATTTTTGAGGATTGGAATTCGCGAAGGATGAAAGGTAGCATGAGCTCTTGGGTTGGCCACCCTAGTCCTTCTTGATCATCGTTCCTTGTGATTCCCCCCCTCCTTTTATGAGGGCATGGGGCTTGTGAAGAGTTTTTTATCTGTTTGGGCCTCGTCCTTTGAGCGGGTGGAAAATTTTGTTTCTCTTTCTTTCATGTGTTTTTCTTACTTTCCTCGTTTCGACCCCTATCTTTACAGATAAAAAAGGGGGATTTGTTGTGTCTTGATGTTCGTGAAGGGTGAAAATAAGTGTAACTATCAGGGTGGCCACCCTAGTCCTTCTCGGTCCATCGTTCTTTACAATTATACCCTTTTTGAAAATGCATGGGGTTTGGAAAGCAGCTCTTCTTGTTTGTCTGCTTGAGATTTCCCTTGTGAGGGGGTGGGTGCCACCTTCTCTTTCCTTTCTGTTATATGCATATGTGTTTTTTCCCCTTCCCTTCCTCTTGTCAGCCCCTAGCAGCGTTACGGAGGAGAGAGGGGGGAACTGTTGTGGTTGGATCTTCGAGAAGGATGAAATGCAGCGGGAGCTCCTGAGTTGGCCACCCTAGTCCTTCTCGATCACCATTCCTTGAAGTTCCCCCCCTTTTTCAAAGGCATGGGGTTCGAGGGCTTGTTTGAGCCCCTTTCCCTTTGGTGAGTGAGTTATGGAGTGCGGTTGTCTTCAGGGGGAAGGGGGCTTGTTGCTTTTGTTGCGACGCATTGTACGTTGGGTTGGATTTTAGCCATTTCTCGTGGGGGTGCAGTTTTTTGGTAACACACGGAAACGACTCTTGGAAATGGATATCTTGGCTCTTGTTATAATGAATAACATAGCGAAATGTGATACTTAGTGTGAATTGCAGAATCCCGTGAATCATCGAGTTTTTTAATGCAATTTGCGCCCGAGGCTTTGGTCGAGGGCACGTCTATCTGGGCGTTGCATCCCAATCAAATGAGCTCCTTAAAATATGTTAGGGAGCAGTGGAGGTGGTTTTCCGTGCCCAATGTAGTGCGGTTGGTTGAAATGTGGCAAGAGATGTTTTGTGGCATGCGTCGGCAAGCGGTGATCTTGTCTCCTTGGTTGGGCAGTCAGTGTTTGTCAATGCAAGCTCTGTGTGGCATCCATGGAACTTGATTTACTCTCTCTTGTCCTCCCATTGGGTAGGGAGAATTTAGCTTCAACTTGCGACCTCAACTTAGGCGAGAGCACCCGCTAAGTTTAAGCATATAATTAAGAGGAGGAAAATAAACTTACAAGGATTTCCCTAGTAGCGGTGAGCAAACCGGGAAGAGCCCAACATGAAAATTAGGTGGCAACATCGCCTGAATTGTAGTCTGTAGAATCATCCTCAGTGGTAGACTTGGGTCAAGTCCCTTGGAAGGGGGCGCCTGAGAGGGTGATAGCCTCGTCAGGCCGGGACCCTGCCACATCACGAGGTGTTGTCGACGAGTCGGGTTGTTTGGAAATCTAACCCTAATTGGGTGATAAATTCCGTCCAAGGCTAAATACGGGTGAGAGACTAATAGCGAACAAGTTCCATGAATGAAAGATGAAAATGAATTTGAAAAGAGAGTTAAAGAGTGCTTGAAATTGCCGGTAGGGAAGCAGATGGAGGCTATCAATGCGTCTCGGTCGGATGTGGAACGGCTCAGGCTGGTCCGCCGCTCGACTTGAGGTGCAAACCAACATGAGCTGCTGCATCGTCACAAGTGCGGGTGGAGTACCGCCTGTCAGTTTTCCATTGTGGTGGTTGAGGGATGAAGCGCGCACCCTTGTGGCGGGCCATGTGCACCTTCCCGCTTGTGGTGTTGGTTGGCGGGCTTTCCATTCAGCCCGTCTTGAAACACAGACTAAGGAGTATAACATGTGTGCGAGTCAGCGGATTTGAAAACCTGCGAGGTGCAAGGAAGCTGACAGGCGAGATCCCCTCTCTATGGGGGGTGCATCATCGATTGACCTTGAGCTTATGCGAAGGTTTCAAGTGTGAGCACACCCGTTGGGACTCGAAAGATGGTGAAATATTCTTGAGCAGGTCAAAGCCAGAGGAAACTCTGGTGGAGGCTCGTAGCGATACTAACGTGCAAATTGTTCGCCTGACTTGGGTATAGGGGCAAAATACTAATCGAACCATCTAGTAGCTGGTTTCCTCTGAAGTTTCCCTCAGGATAGCTGGAGCTCACGCACGAGTTTTATCAGGTAAAGAAATTTATTAGAGGCATCGGGGTCATAACGCCCTTGACCTATTCTCAAACTTTAAATAGGTAAGAGGGTGCAGCTACTCCATTGAGCCATGCCATGAAATCGAGATCTCCAAGTGGGCCATTTTTTATAAGCATTACTGGCGATGTGGGATGAACAGAAAGTTGATTTACGGTGCTGAATTATGCACTAACATAGATCCCACAAAGGGTGTTGGTTGATTAAGATAGCAGGACGGTGGTCACTGAAGTTGAAATCCGCTAATGAGTGTGTAACAACTCACTTGCTGAGTCAACTAGCCCCGAAAATGGATGGCGTTGAAGCGCGCAACCTATTCTTGACTGTCAGAGCAATTTCCTGGCTTTGATGAGTAGGAGGACATGGGGGTCATTGAGAAACCTTGGGCGTGAGCTTGGGTGGATCGGCCCCTGGTGCAGATCTTTGTGGTAGTAGAAAATGTTCAAATGAGAACTTTTAAGACTGAAGTGGGGAAAGGTTCCATGTGAACAACACTTGGACATGGGTTAGTCAATCCTAAGAGATGGGTAAGCCTTGTATCAAGGGTTCACTCTGCACGAGCATCAAAAGGGAATCAGGTTAATATTCCCAAACCAGGATATGGCGGCAGGTGGCAACATTAGGAAATCCGGAGAGGTCATTCGGGGGCCCTGGAAAGAGTTATCTTTTATATTTAATAGCTTTCCCACCCTGGAATCGGTTCACCTGGAGATAGGGCCCAACAACTAGAAGAGCACCACATGTGTTGCAGTGTCTAGTGTACCCTTGGTAGCCCTTGAAAATTTGGAGGACCAAGTACCATTCATGCCCATTCGTACTCATAACCGCATCAGGTCTCCAAGGTGAACAACATTTGGTCAATAGAACAATGTAGGTAAGGGAAGTCAGAAAAACGGATCCATAACTTCAAGAAAAGGTTTGGCTCTAAGGGCTTGGCCTAGGGGTCTGCACCCTCAACTCATGGGTTTTTGGTAGTTTGTCTGAGCTGCTCTCGCGGCGAGGGCGGGCAGTCACGTGTCGATTGGGCTACGGCCGTAGAATTCCCCCTCGTGGGGGCTTTTCCCTAGGTGGCAAACAGTCGACTCAGAACTAGTACAGACAAGGGGAATCTAACTTTTTAATTAAAAAAAAGCATTGTGATGGTCCTTGTAGATGTTGATGCAATTTGATTTCTGCCCAGTGCTCTGAATGTCAAAGTGAAGAAATTCAACCAAGTGCGGGTAAACGGCGGGAGTAACTATGACTCTCTTAAGGTAGCCAAATGCCTCGTCATCTAATTAGTGATGCGCATGAATGGATTAACAAGATTCCCACTGTCCATATATACTATCTAGTGAAACTACAGCCAAGGGAATGGGCTTGGAAGAATCAGTGGGGAAATAAGACCCTGTTTAGCTTGACTCTAGTCTGACTTTATGAAATGACTTGAGAGGTGTAGAATAAGTGGGAGCTAGTTTCGACGCAAGTGAAATACCACCAGTTTTAATGTTATTTTACTTATTCCATGGGGTGGAGACGGGGCACTGCCCTTGTTTTTGGCCTTAAGGCACATTTCACCGGGTCGATCTAGGTAGAAGACATTTTCAGGTGGGGAGTTTGGCTGGGGTGGCACATCTGTTAAAATAAAATGCAGGTGTCCTGAGAACAAAAATCTCGTGTGGAGCAAAAGGGTAAAATCTCATTTGATTTTGGTTTTCAGTACGAATACAAATGGTGAAAACGTGGCCTATCGATACTTTAGACTTTCAAAATTTGAAGCTAGAGGTGTCAAAAAAGTTACCACAGGGATAACTGGCTTGTGGTAGCCAATCATTCATAGCGATGTTTCTTTTTTATCCTTCAATGTCGGCTCTTCTTATCATTGTGAAGCAGAATTCACCAAGTGTTGGATTGTTCACCCACCAAGAGGGAAAGTGAGCTAGGTTTAGACCATCATGAGACAGGTTAGTTTTACCCTACTGATGAACCACACCACAATAGTAATTCAACTTAGTATGAGAGGAACCGTTGATTCACACAATTGGTCATCGCGCTTGGTTGAAAATCCAGTGGCATGAAGCTACCGTGTGTCGGATTATGACTAAACGCCTCTAAGTCAGAATCCACGCTAGAAGTGGTGCATGTCAGAATTCAACTGTATCTTGAACCGTAGTAGGGGCGTCTCTTTGTTGCCCCTAGGGGCCTGTGTCATTTGCAAACCGCGATCGTGAAGCATCTCAGTTGGGGTAACTTTGAAGTTAAATTTCAAATGGTCGTTGAGAAGAATCGTTTGTAGACGAATTAAATATGCGACGGGGTATTGTAAGTGGCAGAGTGGCCTTGCTGCCACGATCCACTGAGATTCAGCCCTTGGTTGCCTCAATTTAGATATTTTCTCTTGTCACGTTATTCAAAATTTAGACAACTATCACCGTTGCACCTTTTTCCCCCGGTCCTTTTCATTCAAACATTGTTTCTTTTGTTTGCATCTCAAAAATGCATTTTTTTCTTGGGGGTGGGAAATTTTGGGTTTCCATGCCATGACTACAGGAGGGGTCTCCAATCTATGGAACTTGTGGTCGGTAGCATGGAAACCCCAAATTTCCATGTTGCGGCTTGGCGTAAAACTAGCCCAGGCCTGCCGAACTTGGGGTTTCCGCGTCCTCCCACGCCCCCGAGGGAAACATGCTGGGGAAATTGGGGTTTCCATTTCACGGCTCACGACCGCGATCCATGCTCGAGCTCAAGAAACTTGGGGTTTCCATGTCCCACCCCCAACGAAAACCATGGGTTTCCCTGTTTTACGGCACACTGGAAACTTGGGGTTTCCATGATGATGGAAACCGTCGCCCAAGTCTAGGGAACTCGTGGTGTTTTGAAACTGCGGATCCAAGCCTCTGGGGAAATCCAGATTTTTTCCATGTCATGGCGTGTACAAAACCATCGCCCAAGTCAATGAAACTTGAGGGTTTCCATTTCGCCACACGACAGACGACCGCCCCAATTTGGAGAAACTCAGGGTTTCCATTTTGTGGCATGGAAAAAATTTCCCAAGTCTGGGAAACCTGAGGTTCCCATGTCTCGCTATGTTGGAAACCGCAACCCCAGCACGGCGTACTTAGGGGTTCCATGCTGTAGTGTGATAGAAGCCGCCCCCCAAGTATGGGGAACTTTGAGTTTCCTTGTCACGACACGATGGAAACCGCTGCCCAGGTCCGCGAAGCTTGGGGGTTCCCGTTTTTTGCGGCACGATGGATACCACCAAATTATAGGAAACTCAGGGATTTCCACATCCTGCCATGATAGAAACCATGGCCTAAATGTGAAGAGCTCAGGTTTTCATGTTGCAGAGTGACAGAGAACTGACCAAGCCTACGGAACTTTGGGGCTTCTGTTTCATGGCATGAGGGAAACCGCCTAGTTTTGGGAACCTTGCGATTTCCATCTCCCGCCCAGATGAAAACCATGCCCTTGGTGACGGGAGCTCAGGTTTCCATGCTGTGGCATGACCATGAAGCTCCAATTTTATGGAACTCATGGTTTCCATTGCACGACAAGGTGAAGAATTGCCCAAGTTTGGCGAAGTTGGGGCTTCCATTTCGCGGTGCAATGGAAACTGCTCCCCTGGTTTGTCTCTGGAACTTGGGGTTTTCACACCTCTTCATGATGGAATCCATCCAAGTGCAGGGAATTTTGGGTTTTGTAAGGCCCCAAGACTTCACGAGGCGCGTTCGAGGTAATGGGTGCGCCCATCAGGCGTTTGGATAGTGTTCAGGCGCCGTGCGATGTTACGGGAAAACTGTCACATAGTAACCGCATGGGCACAAGTGTGTGGCGGCGAGCGGCATGGGTGTGTCACACATAGCCAGCGGTGGCATTGGAAAAAGTGACATCATAGGTGAAACATCGCACTGTAGCCGGAGTCATAAAACTAACGCACGAGTTGAGTGGCCGATGCTACAGGAGTGGGCGGACAACTGAACAATGGGGGTCGGCTCAAGTCCACTGAGTGACCCACAACACACACATGATACACATATTAATATGGCATGTAGATAATGGATAATTCATATAAACAACAATAAATCAATCGCATGAGTGCGAGCGCATTGGAGATCCACGAGCTAAGCCAACATCTCGTTGGTGAAGGAAACACGGTGGTGGTGAACGTAGGATGAGCGCAGGTCGAGTCAGGTTGTTGACATGCAGGTTTGTGGAATTCCTCTGCAGGGCATCCACACTATAGGATGGGTCATGTCGGGCAGCACGTAGGTCAAGTCGTGTGACAGACGTGAAGGGCACGCGGAACTCCTCTGCAGTGCATCCGTAGTGCAAGGTCGGTCGGGCAGGGCGTCCGCACGATCCGAGCTTCAGTTCAGAGGTCGTTCTAAAGGCATCATGAGTTAGAATTGAGTATCTAAAGTTGAATTAGGTGTGTATTTATGGGACGAAGCTAACCACGTAGTTGGGGAGTGGATTTGACACACGGAGAGCTCACGAGGAGGTCTGAAATCATTTGCAGTGCCGACCCGAGGGGCAGTTTTATGCAGGATATTCCCGAGGTGAATTATAATGTTGTATAAAATTTTTGTGGGCTAGTTAATGATTGTCAAGCATTGTAAGCTTGGAAAAAAGGTGACTTGCCTTGCAAAAGAGAAAAGGGGGTCTTTTGCTGGATTGGAACTTCCACTGTATTTCATATTTATGAAACATATTATCGAGCAGACCCATTATCAACTGGGAGTTTCACCTCCCTTGTATGTATGGGCATACACTGTGGATATGATGATGATTTTTATTCTTTCTACACATTGAAAGAACATTTTATTAACTAATTTAACAAGTGTTACTAAAGGCGTAGTCTACATACTTGAGTATTACAAAAAGGAGAAGTATGGTAGTGCCACACCCCGTCCATAGCATGGTTGAAATATCACCGAAGGTCTAGGGGCATGGTAGGTTTCCTTGCCCCACCGTGACGAAAGTCGCCCAACTGTGATAAATCTAAGGTTTCCATGTCCCTACTCAATGGACACTGCCCAATTATATTTCCGCCGTGATGGAAACCGCCCTTGTAAGACCCACGAGCCAAGGATGATGATGGAGGGCATTGGAAGCATTCGGTGGACATGCGACAAAAACCATGATGAAAGGTTAGACGGGTGCACTGATGGAAAAAAACATCATTTGGCTATTCTACAGCATTATCATGGTGACTGTGCAATGTTTAGGAGTGACGTGCATAAATGCATCCAAAAATGGTTTTGCATTGGCTTGGAGGTTTATAGGCCAGCCATGGTGGCAAGTCGACGTTAAGGAGGAAATTTCACATTGTAACTAAGGCTTTATGGGAATTTAGTGGGTCGGCCTTATATGTGTCAAGCCCCACCCATGGAGGAAAAGGCACATAGAAAAGGAGGACGTGCGATGGATGATAAAAGAAAGCAAGAAGGACATCAACTTATTTTTTATTCCACCATTGGCAAGCTAATTCATGAGCTAGAGCGGAGGTCAAGGGTGAAAGGCGAAGCCGCAGCAGGGAAACGGAGTCTGGGTCGAGTCGGGTAAAAACGCGTTTGGCGTTCATCCGCAGGTCGAGTCGGGTTCCTTCCATAGGGCGCGTGAAGTGTAGTGTTCAATGCATGGTCGAGTTAGGTTCCTTCAGCGAGACACATGCAGAACAGTGTACAGGGCGGGCGCGTTCAGGTCGAGTTGGGTTCGTGGAGCATACCTGCATTCAGGATGCACGAAATAGTGTTTGAATGTGCAGAGTTCATTCCGTAGGGTCGGGTTAGGTCGAACATGACCCAAACGCGTTAAGGAAATGCGTGCAGACTGTGACCTCGGTGACATGTGTGCAGAAACAAGTTTAGGGTGTCGAGGGTGTCAGTGACCCAAGTGACCCACTCGAACCAGAATTCACGTAGACTTCATAAACATGTTTTGAAAGGGAATGGGGTTCCTTTGGATTTTTTTCATTGCTAGGAAGTTTTTAAGGCTAGACCAAGGTACAAGCACATTTGGCAAGAAACATAAATGGTTTATGGAGGCTTGGTTGTATAATTATTGCAGATTGTGCATATTTATTGAAGCATAATATCGGGCAGACTTATTAACGGGATTTTCCCCTCCCTTGAATGTATGGGAATTCATGTGGTTTAATATTGATGTTTATTGCTGTTTTATTTCTGCACAAGAAAACTTTGGAAGATTAATTAAACAAGTGTTGAGTTAGGCGTAGTCTACTTATTGAGTATTTGAAAAGAGAAAAATAAGGTAGTGCCGCACCTATCTATAGAGTGGTTGTTGGGAGACTACCACAGGTATAGGGGTGTGACAATTGGTATCAGAGCTACTTTTTTGTGGCTTTTTTATTATTGAGTAGGGATATAGTTGCAGTGTTGCAGGTGGTATTGAAGCTTGATGGATGGGTTTGTTTCATTGGAAATGAACTTCAAAGAAACTAAAGAGAAGTCGAAGGAAGTGGAAAAGGAGTTTGATGAGGCGAGTTAGACAATTGATACATTGTGCAAGAGGAGGACATCTGGCATGATCAAAGATGAAATGTTTCGACTTATGAAGAAAGTGAGAGTTCTTCGAGTAGAAATGGACAAGGTGGAAGAAGAGCAAAGGAAGTTACTTGATAAGCTTCTCAAACTTAGAGACCTTGGAAAGATGAAGCATGGTGGCATGAAGCCCACTATGGCCAAACCAAAGGATGTTGTAGATGTGATTGAAGTCAAGGAAGAACTTGATGAACAAGGCTGAACAGGACCAAGCACATTACAAGCATTGATGGTGGATGATTCTAACAAGGATGTTGCAGATGTAGTAGAAGTCGAGGACGAACTTGATGAACAGGTTGGACCAGGGCCAAGAACATTGCAAGCATCGATGATGGATGATTCTGGGGAGGATGTTGAGGATGTGGATACGATCGAGGAAGAAATCGTGGAAAAAGTTGAACCTGGACCAAGCACATTGCAGGAATTTGGGGATGAACCACATGAAAATGTTGCAGAAGTGACAATGATTGAGGAGGAACTTTATGAGCATGCGATACCAGGATTGGAAGCATTGCAGATGTTGACGAGGATGGAGGAAACTTGCTTAGAGAGTCTTCATGAAGATATGACTCGTGTTTCAATTGAGCATCTAGGAGATGGACCGTATGTCAGGATGGGAAAGAAGATGACTTCTTTTCCAATACCATGGAGGACCTTTCCTTGGGTGACTATGATGGAACCTTGTACATTGGAGTAGAAAGGAGCATTTCTTGTTGTAGACCTTGATAGGGAAATTTGTGACCTCTCTCTAGTAGGTTCAAATTCCCATGACAAGGGTGGAACATGATGATCTTTGTGATAGATATGGGTCATGCTTAAAAACATGGAAATTGGCTAGGTGCCCGATGTGACTCATGGACTGCCTTGGTGATAGGGAACATTGTTTGGGTAGACTTCTTCATGGCTTACAACCAAGAAGGAACTCTTGGTGCACCTTTAGTGGGGGAGAATCCTTGGAGGAAGTACCCATGATGATGATGGTAGAAGTGACCGAGGGAACTTAACCTGTACACTATACACATGATGGCGACTAGAGTTGAGATGAGTCTACTCTTGATGGACACATGGGCAACCAAATTAATGAATATTGACATGAGGGCATGGAAGGACATTATGTGGAGACGTTATGCAAGTGCACTTACTAGGTGCCACTTATGAGCATCCTGGAGGAGTGTCAAGTAGGAATATGCTGAGCGTGATTGATTGTTGGTGCTACATGGAGATATTTTATAGATGGGCTGATGGATGTTGTTCACTTTGAGCAACAAGACATTGGTTGGATGAGCAGCCTATGAGCACATTCATATGAATTTCAGTGTGAGAACAACTTGTGGTGGCACTCATGGGAAATACAAGTATTCTTGCCAACGCTTTGGATAGGATGATGCATGGGAGTTCATGATGGAGTTGCATTCATTGGAAGCTTCATGCTACAATGATCTTGCAGTATCTGGTTCACCGAGGAGTGTTACACCCATTTTTTGGTTATCTAACTCATTATCATTAGATGAACCCAAGTACACCATGTAAGACCAAGTTTACCCTAAGTAAAATTGCTTTCACCATGTCAAATAACATTGGTCCATATTTCCTGGTCATATTTAACCCAAAACAAGGAAATTAAATAAATAAATCATTATTTATTTAATTATTTCCTAGGAACAAGTTATTTAAATCATTATTTAATAACATTCCTCATTAAATTTGACTAAATCATTAAATAAATAATTATTTGTTTAATTATATCCCCATCATCTCCCTAAAATAATAAACAAATCATTTATTTATTTATTTTTTATAAATAAAAGAATTGAACCACGTCAAAAGACCTTTTCCCTCCAACAAATATAATAAAATATTCCTAAAGGGTGGTTGTAGAATTTGATTAATAATATTTTATTCATGCAACAAGTTCTAGATAACCCTAATATTTTTTTATAAATAGGATGGTTTTCCCCATTCATTAGTCACCTTCATTGCATTAGATCACACTAGATCTATTCTTGGTCACCATTTTCCATTTTTGCTTTCTGAGCTCCCATTGAGTTCCATGTTTGTCAGGGTTTTCTACCACAATAAGAGAGAGGAATTTTAGATCTGAAATGTTGAGGACTTTCAACAACCCATCCCATTGACAAGAACTAGAAAACACCTTTCTTGTTTTCCTCTCAGGTGCCCCATTCTTTAATATAATACAAATCATTCTTTTAAACACTTTTTTCTTGTCTTGTCTATTGGATGCATGGAGCCATATTATATTTTATCTACTTAATGTCTTTTGTGCTTAGATCTGAATTTGTGTAGCAGAATTAAAGATATTTTGCAGCCATAATCGATGTTAGGGATATTTGTTATGCATAGCTAAAGTGATCTTTTATGACGAAATATTCATACTAACAATTGGCGACTCCACACAGGCTTTCTTTTGCGATCGCTATCGTTTTACATATTCATGCATATCCAACTGTTTCAGACCCTAGGGTTCTTCTTCCATTTTATATTTTTCCTATTTTTATGGTGCTTTTCACCTCTAAAACCCTCAAACAGTAAAATGTTTAACCTCCATGTGTTTTTGGGCTTATTGCGCAGGTGAGAGACATCAGCCGTAGCTGAGATGGTAAATTTTTCTAAAATCTACTGCCGAGAGAGCCGGATCTGCAGGTCGCACTTATCAGCCCAAAAAGTGCAACCTAGACTTGAGGTCACACTTTTCTGCCCTAAATCTGTGACCTAGACTACCAAACAGGTCAGAACCTACGACCTGCACTGTTTTTTGCAATTTTCCAGCGCTTTTTCTGGGTTTGTCTGAAGCTTCTGTCAGGGTTTTCCAGCCTCCACCTCTGCCCGTTTAGACCTGTTTCTGATCTGTTTCACTCAACTAAGTGGGAATCTTACCCCTTAGGGCTCTAGTACCCTCCACTTTTTGTGGGAGAGTTTTTGTTGTTTCAGAAGTCTGAATTTCTAGAGTTTCAGCCTTATTTCTTTCAGATCTAATACCTTAGTTTCATATCTCCTTAGATCAGCTCTTCCCCCTTTTCAAATCACCTCATATAGTTTTGTTTGGGTTCATTTCTAGGGCTACATCATCACCCCTTCTATTTTTAGCTGATCTCCCCCTTGTTAGCAGCAACCTTGCCTCTGCCTCTTTGTTGTTCTCTGCACCTTTTTTCAGCAGATTTCTCCTCTAGATCCTTGTCCCTCCTGACCTTAGATCTATTGGCCTCTTTTTGCATGCCTTGCCTAGTTTTTTCCCTCTTGTAGACCATTTTTGAGAGACCCGCCTTCTTGGGTTAGATTGATGCATTAATAGCTGTTAATTTTATGTTATTTTAGTTTTATTTACTACAGATTTATTTTCAGTTACACAACACACTTTTTATTTTACTCTCAAAACGTTTGGGTTTAAACAATTAAAATTAACACACGCGACACACTGACCCTAAGTGAAGAATTTCCTGGTTAACACCACCTGGAAAAGACTTGAAAATCAATTGTCACTGCACCTCTCCGCCCTTGACCTCACTTGATTTTTCCCATCCCTTCCCTTATCGGTTTTTCTTCTTCCTGTCATCATTGTGCCCCCAAGGTGTTTCTCCCAAAGACTTCTTGGCCTTCACCCTCAGTTTCCGATCGGTCGACTTCCTCCTTCCCATCGTCATCGAGTAAGTCCTCCCCTGAGTCCGCACTCTGAATCTTCCTCTGATTGTTCGAGTTCTCCCCCTCCTCTTGGTTCCCCTCCCTGTTACCTTCACCATGTCTAGTTCCGGACGTAGCCCTAACCCCAGTTCTACTGCTGGGTCCGTGTCCAGTGGAACCCCTACGAGACCTACCTCGACTACCCCATTACTCCCTTATATGGATGGCCTCAGTCTCCCCGATTTCAATCAGCTCCTTAATGACCCTATTCACCATGATATCAGTTGGCCTACTATGCCAACCAAGCTCCCCTCCGACATTCCCAAGTTTGAATGCCTTGCTACCAAAGATCTCTCAAACCATATTCGATCTTTCCACATGTGGTGTTTCTCCAATTCCATCACCGATGACTCCATCCATCTTCGATTATTCCAACGCATGGTTACCGACGAAGCTTCCAAATGGTATGTTGACCAAGCCACCTCTTCCCATACCACCTTTGTGACCATTTCCCAAGCCTTTCTATCTTATTTCCAGCTCCCCCTCTGATACGACACTGGTATTGAACACTTAAATTCTTTCCATCTGTTAGGGATCTGTAATTTTAGCATATTGGTAAGACTAAAACTACATAAGCAACATCGTTTCAACCAACTTTGGGATTCTAGGATCTAGCCCTCCTGAATCTAGAGAGGGATCTCTCCAATAAGTGCAAATATGGATTTGTCTTTAAAGTTTGGGGTTATGATATTAGGCTAGTTATGAAGGCCAAGGGTTTGTTTTTTTTTTTGTTTTTTTTGTTTTTTTGGGTGGTTGAGCATGATTACTGTTTGAGGTGTAAATTCCTAAGTGCAAAGAGTTTCAAAGGTGAAAAGTTGCAAGAAATTAGAGTAAGCTTCAGCCAAAAAGATAGATAATTAGAGGTTTTAGTCCATTGGGCTATGGAGTCGTAATAGGGTTTAATTGGAACAACAAGAGGCAAGAGTGGTCCATGGGGAAAGTCATATATGTCTAAGGATCTCTTTGAAGATTGATTTATGGAATGAAATGATACAACAATAAGGAAATTAGAGAGATGCAGAACAAAGAGCAGCCCAAGATCTGATAAGTACTTTTAAACTAGTTAGCCTTTGACATAGACTCAAGAAGAACATAAAAGCAAACTAGGATCTGGTAAGTACTTTTAAACTAGCCAGCCTTTGATACACTTTCAATAGAAAACACTTCAAAATGAAGGGAAACTCGAAGGAAACTTTTGGAGAAGAAACTAGCGAGCTAGGCTCACCACAAATCCTCTCCTAGCTCTTCTTTACTTAGTTACTTTCAAGACAAACAAAAAGATAACACAGAATGGCCTAATATATGGTAAGTACTTTGAAACTAGCCAAATTTTAACACATTCCAAAGGGAAACATCCAGATAGTTGTGGGGAAAAAACTAGGACCAGGGCTCACCATATCTTCCTTAGTTCATCTTCACAAAACATATACTGAAAATAACATTTAAGAATAACATTCAGCTGAGACAATAAGAAGAGGGAACGCCAACATTCCTATGCTCAAACTGAATTAAACTATTCCTAAATAATAGAGTTTGGAAGAAAACATTCAGATAAAGATTTTTAGTCAGAGAAGGTTATTGATGTACAGTAGGTCCTTACTCTATGCGTGCTATTCTTTATAAGAGAATATGAAACACAGTGAAAATAGAAACAAAATATCAAGTTACAATTAGAGAAACATCACCGTAAACATAGAACAAGATCCCATAAATCAGCTTGGATTGATGCTCCAAACCAGTTACAGCTTTAAGTCCAGTGCTTTAGTTTAGCAACCATCTACACATCTCAGCCTAACCTATATATCGCTAGCAGAGCTCCAAGAGCCAGTGAATACTATGTACAATCAGAAGTTTAAGCTCAAGTGTAAATCAAAGTTCTACAACCAACAGTTTATCATCTTCTACAGAAATATTTATATAAGAATGAGGAGGTGAGACCTAACAAAAGATCTCTAAGGACAATTAATAAAGATTCAGGACTTCTCGGCCTTTGAGGGGCTCGATGAAGAAATTTTCAAAAATTTTGTCTGTATTAACTGATTTACATTTATGAATTAGCTTGGTGGGAGCTTTTGTTGACCTTTGAGGCTCTGTGTGGTGTCAGGGTTACTCTGCAGATATTTTTTGCATTAGGTTTCCTTGCAGAAGTAACTTTCTGGCTGCGCTGAGGCGAATATCTTCATTCAATCAATAAATTTGGCCTTTGATTGAGTACTTTGAGGAATAGGTGGCACTGTGGTAGCTGAGGAATCAATTGGCCTCAAATGTTGCGGTGGAGGCTTTTCATCTGATAAAACACTTAAGATTTTCTTCTTTAATTGTGTTTTAAATCGAGGATTAGGCCTTTGATAACTGTCTTAGCCGTAATCCCCATAAAAATATCTCTAATCCTCTGTTCTGCTACATTTTGGTCTTCGGCACTGATACTCTTTGACTGTGCCTGATTCTTGGTTTTCTTGCTATTGTGCAAGGCTGTACAGGGTTTGTAAGGCATCTGTGCTCGATAAACACGATGAAACATGAAATTAAAAACCCTGTAGTTGATTTGTTGTGGTAGACTGAAGGCGGGAGGATCGTCACCCTTACCCTTCAAAATTTCTTCAAACGTAGTAAAGAAATCATTCAAACCCTGCAAAAACGAAAAATAATTATAAAATCCTGCGTATATGGGTTCATTGTTGCAGAGGATATGTGGGAGAAGCATGGCCATTGGATGGCATCATCCAATGGTCAGGATTTATCGGGAGAAATCGTAGAACTGGCAGAAAAAAATTAAATCCGAGCCTTCGATCGCGCAGAGATTGATGGTTGAGATTGAACGAAGAGGCAAAAAAGGAGAATGAATCTGAACCGTTGATCGTGCAGAGATCGACGGTCGAGAGCGGAAGTGAAAATTCAAATCAGGAATCATTTACTGGGTGATGGAATATGGGAAATGGAATGTGGACCATCAATTTGTAGATTAGATCGACGGCGGAAAATGATTGAACGCCGCACCATAGCCCATTTAAACATCGAGCATCTTCGACGAGCGATAGCCATTGGATGGGCGGGTTCAGATCTGACAGTTGTGGTCAATATTGCTGGGCATCCTTGTCCGAACTTTAATGTGTGATGGATGGTGGTTTTCGGAACAGTGCTCGGGACACGTGTCAGCCAGCGTGTGGAATCGCTTCCAATTGGGAAAAAACCGCCCTTGCCCAAAGGTGGTGTGATAGATACCACGCGGTTTTGGAATTGGTTAATGGATGGCAGGGACCACCGGGCTTGATGGATTTCGCACCGTCGGATCTGCAGATCAGATCGACGGTGGAGATTTCTCGGATTTCAGAATGGCGGAAAGCCTTAGATAAATAATAAAAACCAAAATTTTGATAGATAACTTAAAATTTTAATATTCCGTGGGCGGAAAACGTAAAAAATTAGGGTTAGGCACCCGATTGCAGGGCCATTGGGCACATGGAGAATGATATGACCGGGGGGTTAAAAGGGAAGGAGCTTATCGCATATCAGAACCTCGGGCCTAGTATTTTTAATCAACCCATTGTATTTTCCGCGATTGTGATTGTGCGATCGGTCTTTCAATCTACCCATTTTATATTCAACACGTGGTTATGGTTTTTTAGTTTAAACTTTGGATAAATGGGTTTTTAACATTTACAAAGGAAAGAAGAGATTGGGCATGGATCATTCAATGGTTTTTAGTGCGGAAGGCAGGCCCACAGGATATATATATATATATATATATATATATATATATATATATATATATATATATATATATATATATATATATATATATATATATATAATATGATTGGGGTTTTTATAATACAAAGCTAATCGCATTGGAACTTTGGGAATATGGCACAAAGACTCGCGCTCTTGGGTTTGTGTGATGCGATAAGCATCTTCAGAGTTAGCGCTTGGTCCTAGGGTGTGGGCATATGATTGGAAGTGGTCAGAGACTTAGCCCAAAGGGGCTTAAGTCCAATATAAAAAAAAATGTGTTTTTGAATGATTTTCAAAGGAAATGGAGGGTTTCGGTAAGGTTAAAGAGTGAGTCTTTAACTTTGTAACAATTATTTTCATGAAGGGAAGCAGAGGAATCATGAAAACAAAGGAGTTTTATGGAGAAAAAATGGGAGAAAATGAAGGTTAGTTTTGGAAGAGGGGGGAGGGGGAAAAAATGATGATTTTGCAGCAGTTTCTTCTCGTGATTTCAACAGGATTTCTAAGTATAAAATGGGAACAACAATGAAGATTTTGGACAAAGGCATGAGGTCTTCTAGAGTCTTCAAGAGCCAACAATTTTTAGTAATGAAATTTGTTCTTTGAAGGCTCAAAACGTCTTAGCCACCTTTTGCTATGACAAATATTATAGGTGGCTAACAGTGGCTCCACTTGGGGATGGTGCCTTCTTGAATGCATCAAGAACTTCAGACTTGCATTCTCTGGGAGGCTAATCAGTTGCCTCATCCATTGGGTTCCCTTTCTTTCTGTGGATAATGTGCTCTGAAACATATTAGCAGCCAAAAAAGCAATGGATCTTTATCAATACAAAACTTTCTACCTACCCAATCCTACTAATCTAACAATTTTTCTTCATTAGAGTGCACTTGGATTGGAAAAATCTTTTTACAAAATTTTATTCTTTTGAAAGCAGGAAATCTAATCTATTTCTACTCCTTATTTCTCCCTGAACTCAGATTAAATAGTTGAGTTCAGATGCTTCTCTACCTAATCTACCATATTTTGGGATTAAACTGTCCAACAACTTTTTATTCTCTAAATTATATAACATAAATTTAAAAGCATACACGTCAGGATTGATCAGTCTAACTTGATGCTGGTCTATGGCATAAAACAAGCTGCACACAGACATTTATTTTGCAGAAAATTAAATCAAAATGGAAGGCTTAAGATCTGAAAGTTTAAAACACTTCCTTCGTCCTTTTATAGCTCTGTTTTGACTTTGTTTGACCTGTTTCTTCCTTTTCCTTTGGTTCAGATTTTGAACATGTTTGAACCTTTAATTTCTATCTTAAACTATCTGCTGATAAGCCAAGTTTGAACAGTTCGGCCCATCAAATTCATTATCCTATCAGCAGAAAATTTAAATCTAATTAGTCAAGATTAAACAGTTTGAATAACTAGAAGCGTGTTTTGTAGGAGTGGCATTTAAGCTTGCATAATTTCAGAATTTTTTACTCCTTTTTTTGGGTATGGGGCTATACCTTTCTTTTTTTCACAATCTGCCCTCTTTTCTTTCTTTTCATTATTTTTGTATTTTTGATTTTTACAACTTTGAATGAAATGCTGGATGAGATATTTATATTGGAAAAAATATAAAAAGGCTTTAAATCATATTATGGATCAAGAGAAGTAATTTTTAAGCATCTTGCCATTGACAAGGCCCCCAAACAGTTCTGCTCCGTTCAACTCCTGCAAGAAAAATGCATTGTTACCAGCAGCTGAATGAATAGAGTAAGGGCCAAGCCATAGGTTGTCAAATTTTCCATGCTTGCCCTTGTCTTCCCTCCTTGAGTCCCACTTTAAAACTTTGTCCCCAATTTTGAAATTGCTTGCCTTTTTTATTTTGTCAAAAATCTTTGTAATTCTATCCTAATTTTTCAATGCTTTGTTATAAACCTCCTCTCTGTTTTGTTGAAGATGAATGGTCTGATTTATTCTTCTGATCATGTCATTTTATTCAGTCTGTAACTCTTGGATCAACTTCATAACTGGCACACCAAGGCTAGTAGGAAATATTGAATCAGTGCCATACAGAAGTTGAAAAGGAGACATACCAATAGATTTCTTCAAAGTCAATTTGTCAGCCCAAAGTGCATGAAGAAGCTTTGTGTGCCAAGACTTTTTGTTGTCCTCCAACAATTTCTTGATTATGTTCACTAAGATCTTGTTTGAGGACTCTACAAGTCCATTACCTTGAGGGTAATAGGCCATGGAATGCCCCAATGTTATCTGATATCTGTGACAGAATTCAACCATTTTCTTTGATCCAAATGCTGCTGCATTATCAGTAATGATTTTGGTAGGACAGCCAAATCTAGAGAGAATGTTAGTATCCATGAATTTTATAATAATTGAATCATTGGCTTGTCTACAAGGTATGGCTTCTATCCACTTAGTAAAATAGTCTATGGCAGTGAGAATCCATCTATGTTGGGTAGAAGATGGTGGATGTATTTCTTCTATGAAGTCAAGTCTGCACTGTTGAAAATGGGTTTCAACGGTGATTGGATGCAGAGGCAGGGGTAGCAGTTTTCTCTTGCCTTCAAATAGTTGGCATTTATGGCAAGCAATGATCATCTTGTGTATATCAGGAAAAAGAGTAGGCCAATAGAAACCAGCTCTCAAAATTTTGTTGGCTGTTTTCTTCCAGTACAAATGACCTCCACATTCTCCTTCATGGAATTGGTACTTAACCTTCTCTGCATCAAAGTCAGGAAAACATTTAAGCAATAGACCACTTGTATTTTTCCAATAACGACATTTATCTATAATGCAATAGTTTATAGATTTTAACTTAAGGAACCTTGCCTTTGTTTTTTTCAAACCAAGAGGTGTATTCAAATTAAGCAAAACATAAAAAATATCAGCATACCAAGAGGAATTCATAAAACGGTTTTCAACAATGGGTGTTGAAATTTCCTCTTGATCATCTAAAGCATTAATTATATGAATATCAAGAACTTCACAATTTGATTCAGCCATTAATATAGCTAGACCTTGGCCTTTGATGAGTTTAGTGGGCTTTATCTCTAAATCATATTCAAGAATAACAACAATCCACCTACCTCTCTTACCATCTGGGTCATGTGTTAGAATGTCTTTAACAACTGAATTCGGGACAAAGGCAATGATGTGTGAATGAAGGATGTATACCCTGAAGTATTTCAAATCTTTAACCAAGGCAAAAGCTTGTTTCTCCATAATGTTATACTTCAAAGGGGCATCCCTCAACACCTTGCTAAAGAATGCAATAGGCTGCTCTTGTCGTTGTGTATTTTTCTGTAAAAGGAAAACAACTATAGTATGTTCCGATGCAAATGAAAAGATATAAAAATCCTTTGAGAAATCAGGACTTATCAGAACCGGTGTTTTGGTTAACGCTTATTTCACCAGTTCAAAGGATTGCTTTGCTTTGAAGGTCCATTTTACCCCTTGCTCCTTTTTCAACATGTTTGTGATATTCCTAATGAGCTCAGCCAAATTTGGGATGAACCTTCTCAAAAATTTAATCTTTCCAATGAAATATTGCAACTCCTTGATGTTCCAAGGATGAGAGATTTGCAATATGGCCTCAATCCTCTTCGGATCTATCTTTATACCCTCTTCTGAAACAATGTGTCCAAGAAGCTTACCTTCTTGGAGACCGAATAGTGTCTTCTTAGGGTTTAAGGATATTCCAAACTTTTTTCATTTCACGAAAACTTTTCTTAAATGTTCTAAGTGTTCTTCATCTGTTTTTGAAAACACAGTAACATCATCAAGATAGATAATGATGAAGAAACCTAGTTCCTCCGAGAATGTTATGTCCATGGCTCTTTGAAAGGTTGCTCCAACATTCATTAGACCAAAGGGCATTTTCACATATATGAAAGTGCCCCATGGTGTAGTAAAGGTTGTCTTTAATTGATCAGGAGGGTGAACTAAGATCTGATTGTACCCTGAATAGCCATCGAGCAAAGAAATTCTTCTAGACCCTACCACCCTTTGTAAAATATGATCCATCATGGGTAAAGGGTAGTTGTCCTTTAATGAAGCTTTTTTTAAGTCTCTAATGTCTATACAAAGCCTGATTTCTCCAGTTTTCTTCCTAACAGACACCAGATTAGATACCCACTCAGAATATCTAATAGGGACAATAATACTGGAATCGTACATTTTCATGATTTCCTTCTGAACCAAAGGTAACTGAACAGGGTTTATTCTGCGTAGTTTTTGTTTGAATGGTTTTTGGTTCTCTTTAAGGGGAATTTTGTGCTATATTATTTCAGTGTCATAGGATTTCAAATCTTCGTAACTCCACACAAAAACATCAGAAAACTCTTTAAATAGCTCTATGTATTTGAGTTTAATGTGAGCTGGTAAAGTTTTAGACAGTTTAATCATTTTCAGTTTTTCCTCACTACCTATATTGCACTCCTCCACTTCAGTCTCTACAAGTTCTAGTTTTGGCTTTTTGGCCACATTGTTAAAATCAAACAAATCTTCTAAAGGTGTTAGACCACTTGGCAACACATTCGTCTTTAGAGTGCAGAGTTTCTAACTCTGTATTCATTTCTATCTTGTTTCTAAGTTTTCTAGTTAGAAGATTGATATTGACAGGCTCCGGGGATGGTTCTTCATCCCCAAGGAAGTTTTCTTCACTGCAGTCTGTATCATAATCTGAGTCTGAACTGTGTAGTCCGTATTCATTTCTGAATTGCATGAAGTCTTCTATTTGTTTTTCATTTTCAAACACCTGCCAATATTTTTTTATTATCAGAAACTTCTGGTCTGAATTTTATCTGAGTTGTGCAGTCTTTGGTTTCAAATGGCGTTAAGCATGTTCTAGCTGCAAAGGCTAAATTGTGGGCTGCGATATTTCTTTTTCTTGGGACAAAAATTAATTCGAACTCTTCAAATATTTTTAAAAGGTCCATGACATCATTCCGGTAGGCTCTAAGTCTGGGATGATTTGGGTTATACTCCCCATTGACTTGCCTAATGATTAACACTGAATCCCCATACAGCTTGATTCTTCAGGCCCCTAACTTTTTCAATAGATGTAAGCCTAAGAGAAGGGACTCATATTCTGCTATGTTATTGGAACACTAAAAGTTTAACTTGCATGAAATGCTTTATGTGTGGTTGTTTTTAGTGTTAGTAATCCCGACACCTACACCAGTGTTAGTTCTAGTGCATGACCCGTCGAAATACATACTCCATAGAGGAATTTTTCCAATTTAATCTTGGTTACTGTCCTCTTTAACTAACGTGCTCAAGGGTTGTGGTGGAATTTCAGCACTTAGTTGAAATTGTTTTGATTCCCCATGATTTTCAGCTAATTGAGGGATGCATTCTTGATTCTCAATGTTTAGAAACAAGGGACACATGATCTGTAGTTCAAGCCCTGTATTTGGTTTACTACTGTCTTCACATGCAGTACACTATTTTGACATTTCTGCATTGTGTTCCTCTTGCTCCCTATCGGCCATTAATTATGTTAAAGTGACTTTTTCATTGAGTTTTTCATCATTAAACATGATAAAAGAATCAAGGCCTGTATTGATAGAATATATAGGAGAGTTTTGTGTTCTGTCTTGGCTTGTGACTGTGTACTACATATGGGACTCCCTGTAAAGTCTTCTAGTTTGATTGAACAGGAATAGTCGCATAGGTCATGTCCATTTGCATGGTCCCCTGTAACTTAGCCCCCCAAGATCTTGATAAAAGCATTCCATATTTCGGGGGCACATCAGCCACAATGATATCCATGACTAAGCATTTGGCTGGAATTTGGGCTAAGTTAACACAGAGGTATTTGATCAATCCTAAACATTTTACTCTGCTATAATCAAAGGAGTAAAGGTATTTATAAGGTCTAGTGATTTCTAGACCCAGGCTCTCCATTATAGACTTAGGCATTAAATTGTGAGAGGCTCCTGAGTCATGCATAGCGTTGTGAAAAATCTTGTCATGAACGTTAAAACTTACATAAAAGGGAGGAACATGTCCCTCTTGATATCTTCCTTCAATATTTGGACCAAAAATAAGCTCTGGTTGGTCATCGTTAATATTGACTGTGTGATTATTGTCTTCTAAATTTAAAGCCTTAAAAATTTGGGTCCTATATACATGTTGGGCAACTAACTTGGTCAATGGAACAAAGATTTTGATCGTAGAAATTTCATGTTCTAGGCTAAAAGGAATTTGACTCTTTAAGCACTGGTCTCAGCCTTATTAGCTATCATTTTATCAACAATGTTAGCTTGTTGATTTGTTCTATTTACGCTTGAAAAAATTGTTTTAACAGGAGTACTAGCTGATGTGTTAGTACTACTAATGCCTGCACTCTGTTTTTCATTGACTTGAGTGCTTTTTCGTTTACCTTTATCAGAATTTTCAGCCACTGTTTTATCCTTTTGTTTGACAAATTTAGGCTTGGTTGTAGTGTTGTTTTGTGAGGATTTGTCAGAGGTTTTGGTGTTTGGGGTTTCTTGAGTAGTTTTGATTCTAAGGTCATATTATTTTTGAGGCTCTGTGATGACATTTTCCATGTCTTGACAACAATTTTCATTATCATCTCTTTTGTCATCATAGGGTGTATAAAGACCTTGTTTTCTATCATAATGAACCTCAAAGTCATCATCATCTACCCCAAACAGGTTGATATCATCTTCCTCTATTATTTGATCTGTTTCCTCAACCTCACTCATAGAGTTTTGATGAAAGGGAGGAGTGATCTGTTGATCATCTTCCCTAGGTCCATTTGGAGGTTGGTTCCTTCTAGAATGCTGATTCTGGTTCTGGTTTATGTTTTGAGGAGCATTTTGATTTTGGCTTGTTTGTGCTCTCTTAATTATGCTCATCTCTTTCATCATCTCCTCCATCATTCTTTCCATCTTTGAATTGGAAGTGGAAGGTGTGGATTCCTCTCTAAAATATACTCTCTTCTCAGCTTTCATCCTTGCTCTTTTCTCCATTAGGTTGACTTCTACAGAAAGAGAACCTCTTTGCATATCTTCAAGAGTTGCAAAATCTCATTCTCTCAACTAATAGGTCATGTCAGAATCAAACCCTTCAGGAAACTTGTTTAAAGTTGAGCCTTGTGGAGGTTTTAGTTCTGGGGAAAGTGAATTATACACACTATTGAATCTAGTGCAATAAGCTTGCACACTTTCCCAGGGCTTATATGGAGGTTCTTGTAATCAGAAAGGACTTGGAGAGGATTATTTTTTACTTCCCATTTGTTTAAGAATGTTTGATGGAAGCCTTGGAGATCATTAATAATATGGGAGGCTAAACCTTTAAACCATTTTCTTACTTCTCCCCCCAGGCTTTGAGAAAATAATCCGAGCTTGACAGAATCATCATCAATTTCATTTTTGTCAAAGTAGTCATCCATCCTATCCACATGTTGTGATGTATTTGTAGTATTGCTAGCATCATATAATGGAATTTTGGACTGATAGTCTTGCGGAAGATTGACTAATGGTACAAGAAGGACTAGGGGAGCATACCATGCTACCATGATAGGTGGTGGGGGTGGATTCACACGATGTGGATTAAAAAAAGGTAAAGTGGATTGAATTGGAGTGGTTTGAACATTGGAAGTAGGATGAGCAGATGTGGATGGAACAACAGTAGATTGCTGAGCTGATCTTGGATGAGAAACAACTAAGTTACGGAGGCAGTGTAAATCAGGTGGTGTTGTCTTCCTACTACCAAGATTTTCACTTGCTTCCAGGGATTAAAGTGAAGACTCAAAGTCTAGCTAAATTATATCATCAAAATACCTAGTTCTAAATGGATTTACTAAGTCAACTTGTGATTGTTGTAGAGCTGAAAGATTTTCAGGGATTGATTTAGCTCTCAAGGATGATCTGAGAACATTTGAAAATTCTATCTTAGGATACTTCCTAAGGAAAATTTCTGGGTCATAAACTATCTCAGGTGGATCAGGGTCAGGATAGGCTCTAGTATGGATCTTCCTACAAGCCACTATGTTGTGTTTTTTAGACCCAAATAAACAGGAAAAGTTCAACCAGGTATGACAATATTTGAGAGGTTAACTAATTTTTTTTCAAAATTTAATCATACAGTCCTTTAACTGAGTTTGAATAATATTTAATGACAAGGGTTCTTCTGAGTGGATTCTTAAGGTCTGTTCAGGATTGTGGAGTCGCCAGGTGGAAATTTTAGGGTGTTTCTAGGGAGTGCACTGTCCACCACAGTGCTTATGAAACATCCCTTTTTAAGGATATCCCGAAACACAACAAACTCTAACCAGAGGTTGACTGGGAGGGCATTCACCAGATATTTCACCTCTAAAAGAGGATGAGATCCGGAGGCTACCTGGCCCTTGCCATACTCTATCTAAGAGTATGGGGTAAAACACAACACAGTTAAGTGAAATGTAAGAGTAAGTGTTTTACTACCAATCTGAAATCTTTTTTGTTTTTCTGAGTTATTTTTCAGTTGTGTGGTTTCTAAGAATATCCTAAATCTACTTCACAACTTAGCTATGGTTATGAGACAAATAAAGTCTACTCTTATGGCTAAGCCAGCTGATTTTTCAAGGTTAGATAAAAGCTTGAGAGAAACCTAGGGTTTTACCTAGTTTGTCATTGATTCAAACAAGTTTCGTCGTGATTACCATTTCTTGGTAGTGCTTGAAAAGGCTACTTTTTAATCACAATTTTTTCTTGAATTAAGGGTTTTCTGAGGTCTTAGAAGGTATCAAAAACACTCAGTCCCTAGCGGAGTCGCCAGAAATGTTAGGGATCTGTAATTTTAGCAAATTGGTAAGACTAAAAATGTAGAAGCAACATCGTTTCAACCAACTTTTGGATTCTAGGATCTAGCCCTCCTGAATCTGAAGAGGGATCTCTCCAATAAGTGCAAATATGGCTTTGTCTTTGAAGTTTGGGGTTATGATATTAGGCTGGTTATGAAGGCCAAGCGTTTGTTTGTTTGTTTTTTGTTTTTTTTTTTTTTTGGGTGGTTGAGCATGATTAATGTTTGAGGTCTAAAGTCCTAAGTGCAAAGAGTTTCAAAGGTGAAAAGTTGAAAGCAATCAGAGTAAGCTTCGGCCAAAAAGATAGATAATTACAGGTTTTAGTCCATTGGGCTATGGAGTCGTAATAGGGTTTAACTGGAACAACAAGAGGCAAGAGTGGTCCATGGGGTAGGTCATATATGTCTAAGGATCTCTTTGAAGATTGATTTATGGAATGAAATGATACAACAAGAAGGAAATTAGAGAGATGCAGAACAAAGAGCAGCCCAGGATCTGATAAGTACTTTTAAACTAGTCAGCCTTTGACATAGACTCAAGAAGAACATAAAAGCAAACTAGGATCTGGTAAGTACTTTTAAACTAGCCATCCTTTGATACACTTTCAATAGAAAACACTTTAAAACGAAGGGAAACTTGAAGGCAACTTTTGGAGAAGAAACTAGTGGGCCGGGCTCACCACAAATCCTCTCCTAGATCTTCTTTACTTAGTTACTTACAAGACAACCAAAAAGATAACATAGAATGGCCTAAGATCTGGTAAGTACTTTGAAACTAGCCAGCTTTTAACACATTCCAAAGGGAAACATCCAGATAGTTGTGGGGACAAAACTAGGACCAGGACTCACCATATCTTCCTCAGTTCATCTTCACAAAACATATACTGAAAATAACATTTAAGAATAACATTCAGATAAGACAATAAGACGAGGGAATGCCAACATTCCTATGCTTGAACTAAATTAAATTATTCCTAAATAACAGATTTTAAAAGAAAACATTCAGATAAATATTTTCAGTCAGAGAAGGTTACTGATGTATAGTAGGTCCTAACTCTATGCGTGATGTTCTTTATAAGAGAATATGAAACACGGTGAAAACAGAAACAAAATAACAAGTTACAATTAGAGAAACATCACCGTCAACATAGAACAGGATCCCATAAATTAGCTTGTATTGATGCTCCAAACCAGTTACAGCTTTAAGTCTAGTGCTTTAGTTTAGCAACCATCTACACATCTCAGCCTAACCTATCTATCATTAGAAGAGCTCCAAGAGCCAGTGAATACTATGTACAATCAGAAGTTTAAGCTCAAGTGTAAATCAAATTTCTACAACCAATAGTTTCTCATCTTCTACAAAAATATTTATAGAAGAATGAGGAGGTGAGACCTAAAAAAAGATCTCTAAGGACAATTAATACAGATTCAGGACTTCTCGGCCTTTGAGGGGCTCGATGAACAAATTTTCAATCATTTTTTCTGTATTAACTGATTTACATTTATGAATTAGCTCGGAGGGAGCTTTTGTTGACCTTTGAGGCTCTGTGTGGTGTCGGTGTTACTCTGCAGATATTTTTTTCATTAGGTTTCCTTGCAGAAGTAAATTTCTGGCTGCGCTAAGGAAAATATCTTCATTCAATCAATAACTTCAGCCTCTAATTGAGTACTTTGAGGAACAAGTGGCACTGTGGTAGCTGAGGAATCAATTGGCCTCAAATGTGGCAGTGGAGGTTTTCCGTATGATAAAACACTTAAGATTTTATTCTTTAATTGTGTTTTAAATCAGGGATTAGGCCTTTGATAGCCATATTAGCCATAATCCCCATAAAACTGTCTCTAATCCTCTGTTCTGCTACATTTTGGTCTTCGGCACTGATACTCTTTGACTGTGCCCGATTCTTGGTTTTCTTGCTGTTGTGCAGGGCTGTGCAGGGTTTGTAAGGAATCTCTGCTCGATAAACACAATGAAACATGAAATTAAAAACCCTGCAATTTAATTTTGGTGGTAGACCGAAGGCAGGAGGATCGTCACCCTCACCCTTTGAAATTTCTTCAAACGTAGTAAAAAAATCATTCAAACCCTACAAAAATGAAAAATAATTATAAAATCCTGCGTATGTGGGTTCATTTCTGCAGAGGATATGTGGGGGAAGCATGGTCGTTGGATGGCATCATCCAATGGTCAGGATTTATTGGGAGAGATCATAGAACGGGCAGAAAAAAAATTAAATCCGAGTCGTCGATCGCGCAGAGATCGACGGTTGAGATTGAACGAAGGGGCAGAAAAGGAGAATGAATCTGAATCGTTGATCACGCAGAGATCGACGATCGGGAGAAGAAGTGAAAAGTCAAAGAGGGAATCATTTACTGGGTGACGGAATATGGGCAATGGAATGTGGACTGTCGATCTGCAGATCAGATCAACAGCGGAAAATGATTGAACACCGCACCGTAGCCTGTTTAAACATCGAGCATCTTCGACGAGCGATAGCCGTCGGATGGGCGGGTTCAAATTTGAAGGCTGTGGTCAATATCGATGGGCATCCTCGTCCAAAATTTAATGTGTGATGGACGACGATTTTCGGAATAGTGCTTGGGACGCGTGTCAGCCAGTGTGTGGAGTTGCTGCCGATTGGGAAAAAACCGCCCTCGCCCAAAGGCAGTGCGATAGATACCACACGGTTTTGCAATCGGTTAATGGATGGTGGGGACCACCGGGCTTGATGGATTCCGCACCGTTGGATCTGCAAATCAGATCGACGGTGGAGATTGCTCAGATTTCAGACCGGCAGAAAGCCTTAGAGAAATAATAAAAACTAAAGTTTTGATAAATAACTTAAAATTTTAATATTTCGTGGGTGGAAAACGTAAAAAATAGGGTTAGGTGCCTAATTGCGGGGTAGTTGGGCGCATGGAGAATGATATGACCGGGGTTTAAAAGGGAAGGGGCTTATCACATATCAGAACTTCAGGCCCAGGCTTTTAAATCAACCCGTTGTATTTTCCGTGATTGCGATTGCGCGATCGGTCTTTCAATCTACCCATTTTATATTCAACACGTGGTTATGGTTTTTTAGTTTGAACCTTGGATAAATGGGTTTTAACATTTACAAAGGAAAGAAGAGATCGGGAATAGATCATTCAATGATTTTTAGCGCAGAAGGCGGGCCCACAGGATATACATATATATATATATATATATACATATATATATATATATATATATATATATATATATATATAAACAATATGATCGAGGTTTTTATAATACAAAGCTAATCGCATCGGAACTTTGGGAATATGGCACAAAGACTTGCACTCTTGGGTTTGTGCGATGCGATAAGTGCCTCCAGAGTTAGCGCCTAGTCCCAGGGTGTGGGTATATGATCGGAAGTGGTCAGAGACTTAGCCCAAAGGGGCTTAAGTCCAATATAAAAAAAAATGTGTTTTTGAATGATTTTCAAAGGAAATGGAGGGTTTCGGTAAGGTTAAAGAGTGAGTCTTTAACTTTGTAACAATTATTTTCATGAAGGGAAGAAGAGGAATCATGAAAACAAAGGATTTTTATGGAGAAAAAAGGGGAGAAAATGAAGGTTAGTTTTGGAAGAGGGGGGAGGGGGAAAAATGATGATTTTGTAGTAGTTTCCTCTCATGATTTTAGCAGGATTTCTAAGTATAAAATGGGAACAACAATGAAGATTTTGGACAGAGGCATGAGGTCTTCTAGAGTCTTCAAGAGACAACAATTTTTAGCAATGAAATTTGTTCTTTTAAGGCTGAAAATGTCTTAGCCACCTTTTTCTATGACAAATATTATAGATGCCTAACACCATCAATCCTCTTTGACCCGCCTTTCTGATCATGTCTAGGAATGGCAGCGAAGACAGAGCTTGTGTTGTGCTCCCCCTTTTGAAGATTAGGTTTACATGGACTAGTTCCTTTGCTCTCTCTTACCTCCCATTGGCAAATATGTCGCATTCCATTTTCCCCAAACCAAAGAAGTCGCCCTCCAAATAGCCTTGAAATATGACCTTATCTATGCCAAATATGGTTATGTTTATACCGTCCTTCCTGACCTTCCCAAGCCCAGTGGCCCTAATGCCTCAGGGGCATCTCATTCTGATGATGGTATCATTGGAGCTCTATCCCATACCTCTGCCCAGCCTCTTCTGGGCTTCCCTCCAGGGGGGGCCAGCCCCTCCGGCACTTTTTCCCCTCCAGGTAACATGTATCCAGGATACGACATGCCTCCTCCTTTTACCCACCCTCCTGCTTACCTCAATGTTGCCCATCCTACCCCTTATCCATATCCACAACCTAGTTTCCCAGCTCCTCCAGCATTTGGACTACCCACTCCCTTGCCTTTTCCACCCGTGCAACCACACTTACTACCCCCTCCAGGGCAAGTCTTTGCATAGTAGGGGGCACCTAATTTTCTTCCTTCTCAAAGAAAGAGGAAATGAAATCAATCTGCCCCTGGTAATTGTGGGCCCAATCCTTCAAGTATTGATCCTCACACTGCTAACTAGCCACAGGGTTCTCAGCCCAAGCTGAACAGGCCACTTCGCACCAATAAGCCCTGTTTGTGTTGCAGTGTTTATGGTCATTACACTCACGATTGTCCCTTATTACCACAAATGCGATAGATGTGGGATTCTCAGGCCATCGTGTGGGGACCACATTCCTCCCCTACTATCCCTCCCACCCGACTACTTCTCAACCCACTGTTTTTACCGATCCTTTCCCTCAACAAGGATTTGTTGCCACCCAATCCCCTCATGCCCCGATAACCACTCAACCTTCCCCTTCTGGTTCCTTTGATTACCAGATTATCATGATGGCCTCTGACCCACCTCTCACCATCGACCTCAACCTTCAAACTCAGTTCCATCAGTATTCCACACCTCCCGTTCCATCTGTCTCTGAGTCTCCATTGTCAGGTCCTATAGAGCCTCTATCGACACCGAATGGTCCCTTGCAACTCCCCCCGCCCAAATCCGAGGTTCATCCCAAGCCTCCTAAGGGACCATTACACCGAAATGTTGCCTCTAGTCGGGCTACCCATTCTTACAACATAGTAGATGATTTGGCCCTGTTACACAGCAATTTGTCACCCTCCCTGAAATTCCCCATCCCGTACATTGGAGGGCTCATTTTGTGACTTGTGAGCAGTGACATAACTTGAAAACACTTTCATGGCATTCCCCTAGACATGTACTTTCATTGCCCTGAAGATATCTCCTTGTGAAAAACCCTAAAAATAACTTTTTCATCCTTGGCATGACTAGCCAGTGTTATACCCGCGCCAATGGGGGAAATTCTTCAAAGAGGGCACGCCAATTGGAGCTCTGTATCAGAGTCGCACTCGTGCCAGGCTTAATAAAGAGTGTTTTTTAAAAATAAATGGCAGAAGATTGACATTAACCAACTCCTGAACTAGTCTCTAAATTGAGTTGGGATGTTTGGCTTCAGATTTCCATGTAGAGGAAGTAGTTTGCCACCTCCCATGGAAGCTTCCTTGAGGATAGGGCCAACCCCATGATTGTAGGGATCCCAAATCCTCTTCCACTATCTATATAAGCTTGCCATTTCCCTTTGCAAGATAATCTCCAAGAGCCTTCATAGCCTAAATAATGCTGCAAGAGCTTTGATAGTCCTCATAGTGCGAAATCCATAGCAAGGAGATTGACAATCGAAGAGAGAGGCTTGTCCCTATTCCCGACAAGCTTTACCGAGACGTATTCCGATGACGACCTGTCGAAGGAGGATTTTAGCGTTAGAGCCGGGTTGTATCATCCTTTGTTTCATTAATATAAGTGACTACGATTATAGTTCCACTCGTATTGTTCATGCTTGTTTATGAGTTGTGTCCTCTCTGACTGACACGTAATTGCAAATATTTGGTTTTACGCTCATATGTTCATTGTGTTTTCTTGTACGTACAGGTGCTCGATCGCATCAAGTGGTGGAATTGTGACCTGTCAGAGCAAGGGATCGAGAGCACTATCCTCTCTGCAACGACAATAGCATTGGACTAAAGGTTTGCATCGCATCGCACTTTGATTTTGCAATTAGGAGCTTGCATTGTAGCATGTTTGATTGTTGCTAGACCCGATCTGGGCTAGTAGGGATCGCCTCTGTCTGTAGAGGGGATTTACCTCCACAACAAATTGGCGACTCCACTAGGGAGTTAGCTTGTTGTTTGCTTTATAAACTACAGATGGAGCCTAAATTTGGCTAGATAGCCTTCGAAATTCTCTTGCTCTACATTAGTGAAGTAGATCAATGCTGCTTCAGTCAATCTCTGATTTAGTTTATGAACTGAACACTTGGAGTATTGTCTTGTCCTTCGGTCAATCCTTGAATTTGCTTGCATGATCAGCTTTTTTGGCTGGCTCTTTTTGTGAGTTTGGTTTTTGGTTTAAGCTCCACCATCACTGGTCTACTTCTTGTATTCCTTATTTTTTATTTTTCCTTAGTAAACTCAGCTGGTGCACTTTTCAGTGTGACAGTCGCACCCACTGGCACATGTTGTTAGTGTATTACTCGCGCCAATTCCGTTCTGGTACTATTTTCAGCCTTACAGTCGTGCCAATCCTGTAAGGTGCTAAGGTTTACAGGGTTTTGAGCCTTTTGAGACTGATCTGGGTGTTTGGTCTTGTTTTTTTTCGAATGCTTGAGTGTTCTGGGGCCTTGTTTGGCTGACTGTGGCCTTCTTCCTTTGGTTGTTTGCCCATTTCTATCGATTTTACATTTTAGCCCTAGGGCATCTATGTGCTATTGTGCGTCGAGCCTCCCTTGGGAGTTTTTGGTTTCTGTCTGTACAGTCAGATTTGTGATTTCTTCCTCGTACTTGTTTAGGGGTTGTCTATCATTTTATTGTGTTATTTGAGTGATCGGCTTCTTCTTCATTTGAATTCTGCTTTGTCTCGTTTTAGGCCTAGATTACATGGCTCAATTGAGTCTTTGGGTGTCTTTTGATTTGAGGGACTTTTTATCAATTTGAGATCTGATTGTAGGCTTGCATTGAGTGAAATTTGATTGTTTTCTCTTTTGATTTTGCTTCTCAATCACTTGTCTCATTAGTTTTCATCATGTTTAGTACTCTTGCTCTTAAACATTGAAAATAAAAAAAATCTATTTTGCGTTGAATTAGTTGGTGTGAATTAGATCTTTTCGGTGTTATTAGTGATTAGTAACTTTGAACGAAAAGATTTTAGTTTCCATTAACTGCATTAGAGATATCATTGGTTGTTGTCTGGTCATTTTTTTATTGTGTGAAAAGCTCTTAACTCTCCTGTAACTATCTTTCATCGAATGAAATGATATACTGTGGCATGTAGTGTGTATTTTAGAGATTTCGAGACATTAAATTCACTAGGGCCTGAAAAATGAAACATAATTGAAGATAAACATCAAAATTTATTCAATTTACACTAAGGCAGGATTGAAAAATTAACGAAATATTTAGAGGTCTAGGCTAGAGACGTGTTTCGGCGTCTTTAAATCTAGTAGCTGTCGTTTGCCTCTTGGCTTTAGACAACACTAGTACGGACTTGTGCTCCTCGTACTGTCGCTTATATAAAGGGAGACCCCACTAGGTTTCTATCCTTTATTCATAGGAATCTGAGTCTGCCGCCCTATACCCGTGATACACCGGACACAACATTCAGGGAGATTGTCTGCACGTACGTCAAGTCCTTGGTTGATTTCTCTTTCATTTTGAAACCAAGGTGTATATTGCAGTTCATGGTTATTTGGTACACCCTTTACCTACTATTCCTGAGTAGTCATTTTTATCTTATCTGACTCTTTAAATTTGAAAATATCACCAAGCACTTGTCCTTTCACGCTTGCATCAAAACTGAAAGAGATAGAGTCATCTTTCATCCGTTTCTTGATTCTTAAAACATGAAACAATGAAGTTTCTAAGTGTCAATGTCGTAAAATAAATCACCCACGATCACACTCCATGTTAGATTTTGCTTGTTGGATGTTTGATTGTGTGCCTTGGTTCCTTTTTAGCCCGTGTGTGTGTTTGATATTTTTCTCTTGTCATTACTACCACAGTGGTGGAACCCTCAGTTTCGTCTACTGGTAGACCATATATAGACGATTCATCAAAGGTTTCTCAATCCTCTGTTGAACCTCAGCAGCCCATCGTTTATGAGTTTCCCGATGGGGGACCGGTTCTGTCTGAGCTTCCCTTTGGAGGACCAGTTGAATTCAATTGGCCCTTAGCCGACCCTTGGTCCGGATTTGGAGTAGGGGAAAATTTCCCTCCTCTTACATCGGGTTCACCTTTTTTGGCTGTTGTTATTCCTCCTAGCCCTCACCGTCTATTACGAGATCTAGTGGCAGGTTCAAATATGAGTGAATCCAGTCATTCTACTAGCGAGGAAATCCCCATGTCTAGTGAAGATTACCAGCTATTCCCAAAAGTAACTCGGAGGTTATTCCCCGAAGACAATGCCAAATCATCTATTATGTCTTCGCCTGGTCCCTCACTACCATCAAGGTATAGATACTTAGGGCAGATTATTACTGCCGCTGCCTCTATGGGGGTATCAGCTCCTTCTACGAGGCCAGTTGTTCCTTCACTGGGGATGTCTCCATAGATGCCTGTCACGTCATCCCCTCGGGTCACTTCTGTACCCATTAGGCCCATTGTTTGTGTGGCTGCATCTGCACCTGCTGTTACCACTTAGTCCGTAAGTACCACATTGCTTCCCGAAGACATCTACATAGCTTCTGCTATGCCGGAGAACATCTCTCCTGAGGAGTATCTATTATCCTTACATCTGTTACACAAAAATTTGTCACCGTCCCTGCATTTCCCCATCCTGCACATTGGAGGGCTTTTTCTGTGACCTGTGAGCAGTGACATAACTTGAAAACACTTTCATGGCATTCCCCTAGACATTACTTTCATTGCCCTAAAGACATATCCTTGTGAAAAACACTAAAAATAGCCTTTTCATCCTTGGTGCGACTAGCCTGTGTTATACCCGTGCCAATGGGGGAAATTCTTCAAAGAGGGTGCGCCAATTGGCGCTCTGTCTTAGAGACGCACTCGCGTTAAGCTTAATAAAGGGTGTTTTTAAAAATAAATGGTGGAAGATTGACTTTAACCAACTCCTGAACTGGTCTCTAAATTGAGTTTGGACGTTTGGCTCCAGATTTCCATTTAGAGGAAGTAGTTTGCCACCTCCCATGGAAGCTTCCTTGAGGATAGGGCCAACCCCATGATTGTAGGGATCCCAACTCCTCTTCCACCATCTATATAAGCTTTCCATTTCTCTTTTCAAGCTAATATCCAAGAGCCTTCATAGCCTAAAGAATGCTGCAAGAGCTTTGATAGTCCACATAGTGCCAAATCCATAGCAAGGAGATTGACGATCGAAGAGAGAGGCTTGTCCCTATTCCTGACAAGCTTTACCGAGACATATTCCACTGACGACCTGTCGAAGGAGGATTTTAGCATTAGAGCCAGGTTGTATCATCCTTTGTTTCATTAATATAAGGGACTACGATTATATTTCCACTCATATTTTTCATGCTTTTTTATGAGTTGTGTCCTCTCTGACTGACACATAATTGCAAATATTTGGTTTTACACTCGTATGTTCATTGTGTTTTCTTGTATGTAAAGGTGTTCGATTGCGTCAAGTGGTGGAATTGTGACCTGTCAGAGAAAGGGATCGAGAGCACTATCCTCTCTTCAATGACAATAGCATTGGACTAAAGGCATGCATCGCATCGTGCTTTGATTTTGCAATTAGGAGCTTGTGTTGTAGCATGTTTGATTGTTGCTAGACCCGATTTGGGCTAGTAGGGATCACCTCTATCCATAGATGGGATTTACCTTCACAAAAAATTGGCAACTCCGCTGGGGAGTTAGCTTATTGTTTGCTTTATAAACTACAGACGGAGCCTGAAGTTGGCTAGATAGCCTTCGAAACGCTCTTGCTCTGCATTAGCGAAGTAGATCAATGCTACTTTAGTCAATCTCTGGTTTAGTTTATGAACTAAACACTTGGAGTATTGTCTTGTCCTTTGGTTGATTCTTGACTTTGCTTTCTTGATTAGCTCTTTTGGCTGGCTCTTTTCGTGAGTTTGGTTTTTGGTTTAAGCTCCACCATCACTAGTCTGCTTCTTAGATTCCTTATTTTTTATTTTTCCTTAGTAAAATCGGCTGGCGTGCTTTTTAGTGTGCCAGTCGCACCCACTGGTGCATGTTGTCAATGTATTACTCGCACCAATTCCATTCTGGCACTAGTTTCAGCCTTACAGTCACGCGAATCCTGTAAGGTGTTAGGGTTTACTAGGTTTTGAACCTTCTGAGACTGATATGGGTGTTTGGTCTTGTTTTTTTCGACTACTTGAGTGTTCTAGGGCCTTGTTTGGATGACTGTGGCCTTCTTCTTTTGGTTGTTTGCCCATTTTTATCGATTTTACATTTTAGCCCTAGGGCATCTAGGTGCTATTGTGTGTTGAGCCTCCCTCGGGAGTTTTCGATTTCTATCTGTTCAGTCAGCTTTGTGATTGCTTCCCTGCACTCGTTTGGTGGTTGTATATCGTTTTATTGCGTTATTTGAGTGATCGGATTCTTCTTCATTCGAATTCCTCTTTGTCTCGTTTTGGCCTAGATTACATGGTTCAATTTAGTCTTTGGGTGTCTTTTGATTTGAGGGAATTTTTATCGATTTGAGATCTGATTGTAGGCTTGCATTGAGTGAAATTTTAGTTTTTTATTTTTTTCTTTTGCTTCTCAATTGCTTGTCTCATTAGTTTTCATCGTGTTTAATACTCTTGCTCTTAAACATTGAAAATAAAAATAAAAATCTCTTTTTCATTGAATTAGTTAGTGTGAATTAGATATTTTCGGTGTTATTAGTGATTAGTAACTTTGAACGAAAAGCTTTTAGTTTCCATTAGCTAGATTAGAGATATCATTGGTTGTTGTCTGGTCATTTTGTTATTGTGTGAAAAGCTCTTAACTCTCCTGTAACTAGCTTTCATCGAATGAAATGATATACTATGGCATGTAGTGTGCATTTAGGATATTTTGAGACATTAAATTCGCTAGGGCCTGAAAACTAAAACATAATTGAAGATAAACATTAAAATTTATTCAATTTGCACTAAGGCAGCATTGAAACATTAACGAAATATTTAGAGGTCTATGCTAGAGACGTGTTCTGACGTCTTTAAACCTAGTAGCTGTCGTTCACCTCTTGGCTTTATACAGCGCTAGTACGGACTTGTGCTCCCCGTACCATCGCGTATATAAAGGGAGACCCCACTAGGTTTCTATCCTTTATCCATAGGAAGCTGAGTCTGCCGCCCTATACCCGTGATACACCGGAAACAACATTCGGGGAGATTGCTTGCACATATGTCAAGTCCTTGGTTGATTTCTCTTTCATTTTGAAACCAAGGTGTATATTGCAGTTCACGGTTATTTTGTACACCCTTTTCCTAGTATTCCTGAGTAGTCATTTTGATCTTATCTGACTATTTAAATTTCAAAAGATCACCAAGAACTTTTCCTTTCACGCTTGCATCAAAACTGAAATAGATAGAGTCATCTTTCATCTGTTTCTTAACTCTTAAAACATGAAACAGTGAAGTTTTTAAGTTTCAATGTCGTAAAATAAATCACCCGCGATCACACTCCCCGTTAGATTTTGCTTGTTGGCCATTTGATTGTGTGCCTTGGTTCTTTTTCAACCCGTGTGTGTGTTTGATCTTTTTCTCTTGTCATTACTACCACAATGGCGGAACACTCAGTTTCTTCTACTGGTAGTCCATATACGGATGATTTATCAGAGGTTTCTAAATCCTCTTCTGAACCTCAGCAGCCCATCGTTTCCGAGTTTCCCGACGGGGGACCGGTTCTGTCTGAGCTTCCCTTTGGAGGACCACTTGAATTCAATTGGCCCTTATCCAACCCTTGGTCCATATTTGGAGTAGGGGAACATTTCCCTCCTCTTACATCAGGTTTTCCTTTTTTGGCTGCTGTTATTCCTCCTAGCCCTTGCTGTCTATTACGAGATATAGCGGCAGGTTCAAATATGAGTGAATCCAGTCTTTACGCTAGCTAGGAAATCCCCACGTATGGTGAAGATTACCAGCTATTCCTACAAGTAACTTGGAGTTTATTCCCCGAAGACAATGCCGAATCATCTGTTATGTCTTCGCCTAGTCCCTCACTACCAATAGGGTATAGATCCTTAGGGCAGATTATTGCTGCCGCTCCCTCTATGGGGGTATCAACTCCTTCTATGAGGCCAGTTGTTCCTTCACTGGGGATGTCTCCACAGACGCCTGTCACATCATCCCCTTAGGTCACTTCTGTACCCGTTAGGCCCACTGTTTGTGTGGCTGGATCTACACCTGCTGTTACCACTCAGTCTGTAAGGACCACATCGCTTCCCGAAGACGTCTACATGCCTTCTGTTATGCCGGAGAACATCTCTCCTGAGGAGTATCGATTATCCTTACAACAATCGAACCCCATGTTTGGACAACCCTCTCAAGATCCCAACCGCTCATATTTTTCGCATTATGCATAGGACGATACACCCGTGTACATTTTTCCATATTAGTACGATGAGCATGGGAACCCTTTACGTTTACCCGCTCTTGAGGCTCAACTTCATGCTCATTGTTTACCGTATAACCAGGTTGGGTAACCTTATAACCCGCAAGGACAACCTTTTCAAGGCCAACCTTCGAGCCAACCTAGCTATCCGTATGACCCACAAGGTTACCTTGTGGGCCAGCAAGGGTCGCTATATGGTCTGCAAGGATAGTATTACAACCCTTCAGGTCAAATCATGAAGCCTCTTCCTGGAGTCCAACTGGGACAACCTCAAGGACTCACAGGTCAATCGGGGTACCAACCCAGGCCGGTATACGGTCCTGGGGGGCAATTCCAACTGTCACAACCCATGCAACCTCAGTATCTTATTGCTCCAAATGTTGTACATCAGCCAGGACCATCTTATGGTCCTGTTGTAGGTCAAACCGGTTACGAGCCACCACCTGGCTCTATTCCTCCACCAGGCCAACTGGTTCATCCGGGAAAACCCGGTGTTCCAGCACCGGGCCAACTGGCCCATCCGGTACAACCTGGTGCTCCTCAACAACCAGGTCAACCTGTACAACCGACACAACATGTTTATCCGAGTCAACCAATTCAACCAGGGTAGCCCGTTCAGCCAGGTCAGCCTGTCCAACCAGGCCAGCCTGCACACTCTATTAACCCTGCCCAACAACTGATTTATTCGATGCCACAACCGAATCAACTAGTGTACCCTAATTATCAGGCTCAGCAAGGTCCCACCTATCAGCAGCCCACTCAACCTCAAGGCGGTTATTACCATCACGGTCAATCTTGACCAACTTATTACCCGCCCTAAGGTTCCCATCATTACACTCAACAACTCGGCTACGCCTATACTCAGCAACCAAATCCACAGGCTGCCCAAACGGGGCCCACATATAATCAGGGTCCGTACTCTGGCTATCAAGCCCCGCACACTGGTTACCAGCAACCGAATCATACTGGCTATACACCCCGTACCCCCTACAGTCAGAATCCTACCGGACAGAACCCATGGGGGCAAGGATATTCTCAACCAGCGTGGAGTACAGGTAACAGTCCTTATCGAGGACCTGGCATGCCATTCAATCCGCAATTTCCATTCTTGGCTACCTTGGAATTACCAGACGTTTCTAAATTAACCAATGATCTGATTATTCACAATCCTTATTGGCCTCCGGTTCCAACCAAGGTACCCGACGACTGCCCAAAGTTTGAAGGTAAAGATGGTGAAGACCCCCAAGCTCATGTAATGACTTACCATTTGTGGTGTTCGTCTAATTCTTGGGTCGATGATTCAATTCGTCTACGTCTCTTCCAGCGCACTCTTACGAGTGCTGCCGCTAAGTGGTATATTGAACTACCCTGTGGCATCTTTCAATATTTCAATACTTTAGCAATGGATTTTCTGACTCACTTTCAGTTACCGGTTCGCTATGAAGCTGGGACGCATCTCCTGACTTGGTTGAAGTAGGATAAAGCCACCAACATATCTGATCATATACATGAGTGGCGACATCGTCGTAGAATGATCAAGTTTGATATACCTGATCAGCTGCTAACTCATTGGTTCACCACGTCCTTCGTTAACAAAATCGCGCAAGATATTGCTATGGGGGCATGTGTGATTGAAGAACAGGCTATTGCACATGCCCAGTATCTCAATCGGGTATACTCTCAGTCCGACACGCTATATGATATTTTGACTGATGCTCCACGCCAGGGAACCTCTAAACCCCACCTACCCCAGCGGTGGATGGTGTTATTGGTTCCGTGTCTCAAAATTCTAGAAAATATTCGAATGGGAAGCAGAAATCCAATTCGTCCAATAATTATGCTCTTCCTGCCCCTCCAAATTCTAGAAAAAATGCGGAGGTTAATGCCATTCAGGCTAATCCTATGGAAAAATCCTCCAAAGGGAAAAAAAAGGTCAAAGGAAAATCCAAACCCGACGCCCCAAATCTAGACTCTTCTAAATCTCGTACTGTAGATGGTTCTCAACATAAACTGAAGTACCCCTACCTTATTTGTGAAGGAGATCATTATACCAAGGATTGTCCATGATGATATGAAATTATTCAACTTCTTAAAGGCTCCAAAGGGACTCCGACAGTTCTTAAAGAGCCGTTCTTGTCTCAGCAGACCCAGATGGTTGAGCAGCCTTCACCATCTACACCATTTGGGTCCCAGGTCTTTATGATGAATGGTACTACACCTATCTCCGTAAATACGCGTTCGAAGGATTATACTGAATCACATTAGGTAGTTGGAAAGGAAGTTGTGGATGGCCCACCTCCTCCACCTGTCTCTGGTTCTTTAGAAATTGTGAAGCCTACAGCTGAACCTGTTGTGAGGCCACCTTCTAAAGGTGTTTTGTGAAGGTCTTCCTACAATCCAAATGCCCGTGCTGCTCAGCATTATAGTATTTTTGAGGATTTGGCTCAGGCGCCTTCTACTATGTTCCCATTGGAAGTCCTTCAAAGTTTCCCTTCGCAACAGAAATCTTTGTTATCTGCAGTCGGTGGAATTGATCCCACTGATTCTAATCCTCTCACCTTCGACTTAGAAATTTTTACCCCCCAGCTTCCACATCAAATTGCTCTTGTTATTCAAGTCAGGATCAATGGTCTTAACATCCATAGTGCTGTGGTGGATGAGGGTGCTTCTACTTGTGTCATGTCGTTCGCCTGCTGGAAGGCCATTGGCTCTCCGGCCTTGTCATCATCTCCCAATGCCTTAGAGGCATTCAATAGTTGAGAATCCAAACCCCTGGGTGTTCTCAAGAGTTTTTTTATTACGTTACAGGGGAAGACAGTCAACGTAGAAGTGGAAGTGGTTGACGCCAAGCTTAACTACAACCTGCTTCTTGGCCGCAATTGGACTCAGGCTATGCTATGCGTGACATCCACCCTCCTTCGACTTCTTAAGTTCCCTCATGAGGGAAAAATTGTTACTGTGGATCATTTGTATTTATTCACCTCCACCTCTGAGAATAATGTTACTTACGTGGATAAGATCCCCAATCCCCCTGACAGTCTATGACCTGGTCTCTTCAAGGACCTTGTCCTCATGGGTATTTTTCCCGCACCGCCACTGCACACCTTTCAAGTTAACATTATCTCTAGGTCTAACGACCCATGGATTATCCCTTCACCTAAACAAGTGATTGATTTTGGAGAATCGGTGCCCTTAACTCCGATAGAGATTAATTAATGTGAAATCATTGCCACATCCAATCCTCCCCCTCCTCAACATACTCCCTCGAGCATGGCTTTAGATATCTATTTTCAATCCCCCTGGCTCGTCGAGGCCGACTCTCCTGATCCTCTTAAAGAGACTTTTCTTTCTGACGAAGCCATTGTTGAAACCATGTCTCTTGAGGAGCTACCTTGGAGCAATACGCATCATCGTTCCTCCTTTATGCCTAGTCTAGGGGCAATGTCAGATTGTTTAGAGTGTTTTTCATCTCAGGTTCCCACTCCACCTCTTCAGACACCTATATTGACACATGAGGTCTTATCAGAGGGAAACCTGAGCAACATTACTCAAACCACTCCGATCGACATCTCCGTTAAACTGGGGATAGTTGAAAAGATACATGTGGGAGTAACTTGTTCTCCTGATGAGATATGAGTTTATACTGATCTTTTCCGAGAATTCATAGACATGTTCACCTGGTCCTATGAGGAAATGCCTGGGATTGATCCCAGCATAGTAGTGCATGAGATTCCTACCTATCCCGGTGCGAAACCCATGTGCCAATGCTTACGCCTAGTGCATCCTCGTAAAGCCGCTGCCATTAAAGCAGAAGTTGAAAAAATTCTGAACGCGAGCTTCATTTACCCGATCCCCCTCATAGAATGGGTCTCAAATATTGTCCCTGTAGATAAAAAACAAGGTACTATAAGCGTCTGCATTGATTACCGTGATATTAATCACGCCTGTCCTAAGGACAACTATCCTACTCGATTCATAGATAAAATCATTGATGAATGTGCTGGGAGCGAGATTTATTCCCTGATGGACAGCTTTTCTGGGTATAATCAGATAAATATTGCACATGCCGATCAACACAAGACCGTATTCATCTGTCCGTGGGGCACCTTTGCTTATAAAAAGCTCCCATTTGGCTTGAATAATGCTGGAGCTACTTTCCAGCGTGCGATGTCTTACGCATTCCATGACATATGCCATATCGTTCAGCCTTATCTGGACGATCTGCTAGCTCACTCAGCTTGGCGATAGGACCACCCAGAACACCTCTGCCAGATTTTCCTTCACTTTTGACGCTATAATATCTAGCTTAACCCTCATAAATGTGTCTTTTGCGTGGATTCTGGCCATCTTTTGGGGTTCATATTCTCCAAAGACGGAATTCGCCTTGACCCTGTAAAAGTCGAGGCTATTGTCAATATCCCATCACCCTCCTCGTTATATCAATTACAGAGTCTGTAGGGAAAATCTAATTTCCTTCGACGCTTCATCCCTAACTACGTGAAAGTTGCAAAAGGTTTCACGCGTCTTTTAAAGCAAAATGTTCCCTTTCATTGGGACGATATTGCTCAACAATCTTTTGAGAAGCTAAAGACGTTACTTGTTAATGCTCCGTTGCTTCGTCCCCCAAACTATCACCGTTATTTCACTTTATATTTGGCCACCGTGTTTAGCACCATAGCTATGGTCCTAATGCAGGATGATGATGATGGAAATGAGCATGTTGTCTATTATCTATCACGGAAACTTCTTGAAACAGAGACATGTTACGCTCATGTTGAGAAGCTGTCATTAGCAGCAGTGTAAGCTGTGCAGCGTTTTCACCACTACATCCTGCTGCGTACAACAACCGTGGTTTCGGATTGCAACCCCATGAAATATATTCTATCTCGAAAATTACAGGGAGGCAAATAATGCAAATGGACCTTTATCCTTCAGGAGTTCGACTTAGATTTTACCACTGCTAAGTTGACCAAATCACTGGTTTTTGCAGATCTCATTTGCTCCCTCCCAATAGACTCAACCCCATCTCATTTCGAGGATCATATCCCGGACGAAACAATCTTCCTCATCAGCACTTGTGACCCATGGTATGGCGACATTATCGTCCATATTCAAAAATCAACGTTTTGTTCTGAGTTGACCAAGGATGCCTGACATCGGATTCGGCATCAGTCTCAACCATACCACATTATAGGAGATACGTTATACCGGGTTGGGGTAGATTCGGTGCTCCGCTAGTGCTTGACCTAAGAAGAGGCTGAAAGAGTCTTGAATGACTGTCACAATGGCACCTGTGGCAGTCACATGTCCGGATATGCCACTGCCCAAAATATTCTTTGTGCAGGTTACTTCTAGCCGTCGATATTCAAAGAATGTATTGTTGCAGTCCAAAAATGTCATGCGTGCCAGATTTTTCAGCGCAAGATGCATGCGCCACCTCTCCCTCTACATCTTGTCATTACTGTTAGCCCTTTTGAAAAATGGGGCATAGATTTTATGACGTGTAACCCTCATTCGGTTGGGGGGCATGCATATATAATCATCGCTATCGACTACTTTACCAAGTGAGCTGAAGCGATGCCTACACTAATCGCTGACGGTAAGATAACTGCCGAATTTATTTTCAACCACATTATTGCACGTTTCGGGGTCCCTCGGGCCATTGTAACCAATCATGGCACTCACTTTCGAGATTATATGATGGCCTAGCTGACATCAAGATTGGGCTTACGGCATGATAGATCAACGCCATATTACCCCCAGGAAAATGGCCAGGTTGAGGCTGTGAACAATGTTCTGGTCACAATGCTTCAACGAACAATTTTTATTCATAAGTCTAATTGGCACCTCCAATTGTTCGCAGCTCTATGGGCCTACCAGACATCAACAAAGAGTGTGACTGGATTCACACCATTCCAATTGGTGTATGGTCTGGAAGCAACTCTTCCAGTTGAGTGTGAAATTCCTTCCTTAAAGTTGGCTGTGGAACTCTTGCCTGACACTTCTCCTGAAGAAGAGCATCTCTTGTATTTGGAATGGCTGGATGAAACTCGCCGCTTGGATGCTTTAGTCATTGAGGCACAAAAGAAGCAGGTCAAAGCTCACTTTGATCAATCAGTTTCTCCACGTTTCTTTGTCGAAGGGGATCTTGTCCTCATATACGACCAAGCGCACGAAAAAATTGGAGCAGGAAAGTTCCAACCCATGTGGCATGGGCCCTACATAGTAAAACGAATATTGAAAAATGGGGCTTATGAGCTCATTGATTATGAAGGAGTTCCATTGGCACAGCCTAGAAATGGGTTGTACCTTAAAAAATACTATGCTTGAAGTTATTTTTGGTGTGGTGTGTGTACATAGGTGTGTATATTCATTTGTGTGCATGTGTGGTGTGGTGTACGATGTAAGCATCTTTCTGCTGATCAGGTCTTCCTGATTGTGCAGATGTCTATTACTCCATTTGTGGGTTTCGCAGATGGTGCCTCCTACAGTACCAAGAATCTGTCCTCAGCAGCCTAGGTAATCTATGATCCTGCTGGTGAATTGGTTAACCTGGAAGGTGTGTGTCTGGGTCTTGCTACAAATAATATCACGAAATATAGTGTTGTGTTGGAATTATTAACTGAGGTTGTGGACCTTGTAATTCGTGAATTACATGTGTATCTAGACTCACAACTTGTAGTATTACAGCTTAATGGTCAATATTCGATTAGAAACCCATCCATTTTACGTATGTATCTACGTATTCGTCTACTGGAGAGAAATTTTGACTATATCACATATCAACATATACCCAGGCACATGAATACATTAACAGATGCAGTAGCTAATTTGGTTCTAGATAAACATTTCCACAATTTATAAAACAAAAACATCATCACGTGTAAAGATGTCCATCCAGAAATAGGTATATATATATATATATATACATCGAAATGTTTACATAGTGTGCATCAAATAAGATCAAAAAATATACATGTTCATCTCAATACAGCCGGAGACGACATGTCTCTCAAAAAATATGCAGGAAAATCCCTAATGTCTAATCTGCATGGTGCTCATGGTAACAAGCCACTGTACGCACTAAGCATCTCAGTAATCAGTGGAGGTGATTGGGCACCCCCACAGTGTGTCGCTGGTATGCTAGCGGAACATCTGCTAGCTGTGCATAGTCCGCGATCCCCTAGGCGATGCCATCCAAGTTCTATATCAGTTCACCTGCCTTGCCACCCTCATCTTGAGGGTCATGTTCGGCATGGGTTCTCCGTGCAATGGGCGACATGCCCACGGGCCTCTCTGGGCTGACATCTACATATACATAAAACTATGATTAGAATGAACGTGTATTACCAAAAAATCATAAATACATAAAAATAAAAATAAAAAGAGTATCTTACCCAACTCCTCATCCAAATCCTCCTCCTCTAGAAGCGGAAGGTCGGGATCTCTAGTGAAATCGGTCCCAGCATAGGGCCAATCTTCGACCACGATCAGTTGTTGCCACAACCACCCAAAAAACTCAGGCCTCCAAGACATCTATTGGCCTCCTCCTGACCTAGGCATAAGTGCTGCCCGGTGAGCCATCCTCGGCTCCCTTGGTACCAGCTCAGCAACTATGGCCCCTTGGCCATGGAAAATGGGTAGTCATTCCAGGATGAACGACACTAAAATGGAACCGTAGCCAAACTGCTTTAGTTTGACTTGCTTGCATCTTGTCAGCTGCCTCTTGATATTGACCGTCACTGCGGTAGCCCAATCAAAAAATGTAGGGCTCATACACTCAGATGCTAATATGAGTTGGGATTTTGTCGCCTCATGCGGTGCATGCGATCCTGCAACCTGCGTAATGGTGTGTAGCACCACTCTGAGTGATAGATCGTGGAATATGTGGATGTCCACCTTCCTGCTTCCCAACCCGGTTCGTGCCCCTGGGCACACCCTCACCATTACTTGTTCAATTTTTTCTTCAGAAGGTCTGTTGCCAGTCAGAATAGGTACTGGGCCTCTCTGCGACAGCCCGGTGATGAAATATACATCAGAAACCTCAAGTTCCAAAACTTGGTCCCGAAGTTTAAATACTTCTTCATTTTCGTCCCATATGCTGACCAAGTATTGTAGAAGCTCAGGTTGAGCTCGCAAACATGGAGTAAGAAATAATTTTTTGAGTCCACAGTTCTTCAGTGCATTCGTACAGGCTTCATTCTCCATAGCCATTTCATCTTCCTCCCCATGTTCCCTCTCCTTCCATACAATAACCATTGTGCTTGGTTATCTGCATCAACATGATATAAAACCCTTGTTAGATCTCTGTCATGATTAAAAATCCATATGTATGGCTCACTGTTTAAAAATTTGAAGCAGAAAATTATGTCGCGCCATTGGTGTGACTCCTTTATGAGCAAAATTCCATTTGCGCGGGTCTGTGCCTGATACTCGCGCCAATTGCGAAACCCTAAAACTTTAAAATGTCTCCTCCAGATATCGACTGTGCAATGGAAACTCATAAAAAATGGATTAAAATGGAGCTTAAGGGAACACCTTTTACCTAGAACAAACGAGGAGCTGAATGGCGACCCAGATCAGTCGCAATTGCCGCCGCAAGTTTTCACACAAATGGACCACTGTTGCTCTCCAAATGAGGTAAAAAGTAAAAGTAAATTTGTTTTACCATTTGAAGCCTATTTATAAATTTTTAATTCAAAATTAGGTTTTAAATGCCATTTTTCTCGATATTTTGATATTTTTGTGTCGAAAATGGATTTTACACTTGCCTTTCTATGCAGCGACAGGTTTTTGCACAACTTGGACAGTGATACGAGTCGTATTTTATACTTTTTCGGACTCGGTAAAAACACAAAAAAGTCATTTTGGAGTCATATTTTAGCTCTTTTCTGACTCTCTAAACATGAAAATATTACCGAGGCCCTTGTCATTTTGATCTTGTTAAAGTGGCCACGAAACAACATCTACCCATTATAGATTTACCCCTTTTTCGAGCTGGGATAGATTATTTACGAAAAAGGAATACCCTAGCCTATCGTGACTAGGAGGTTTTCTCAGATATTGTTTTCTACCTTTTCGGGTCGGGGGAACTATTTATGAAAAGGGACCATTGGATTTTACTTTTCCGCTGTCTTTTCAAACTCTCTAAACATGAAAAGACGCCAAGTTCTTCCTTTGTGAGACTCGTTAAAACCCTAATTACATTAGATTCAGTCGAAATGACGATATTCGAGTTCCTCCTTCCTAGGGATCGTAAAATGTACTAGGATGGACTCATATAGCAAGCATATGGTACCCTCTTCAAGCTTGTGTAAAAATAAAGAGGTACTCGCCAGAAATGGTGGGGAAAATGGAACTAGCATCATTGTCGTGTCGGAAGTATGTCGCTCTTGAACATGGCATTTGTCTGCATTCGTGTCGAGTTGGGGACATCTCACTTCATTTTTTCCACTTGCCTCCATGGGTTTGGGTGATCCCTTTTGACCTCTAATATACTCTTTTTCTTGTCATCATGACCCCTGATCTGTTGATGTCACTTTCTGCGAAAATCACTTTCGTGCCGCCATATGTTCAAGAGAAGTTGACCTCTGAAAATTTCAACCTTCCTCTGATTCTCACCTGATCTTGATTCACAAAGACATTGTGTTCCTTTGTCTCATGTCGATGATGTGGGAAACACCATGGACCACCTTCGATCAAGGTCACTTCCTGTCGACTTCAGCTCATTATCTAGGAAGTTGATCTAGAGACTCCCTTCTGGTACCTTGGTGCCTGCATGCCTCAATGGCAGGTTCTTCACATTTGGCATGAGGTTTTCATCATTGGCCTCTGATCGAGTGATTCTACGGTTGTTCGATGCCAATTCATTTCTTCACATGCCATAGATTGTACCTGTAGTACCTTGAGGGCCATTTTCATTATTGGTGGTACCTCTCGCGTCTGTTAACAACTTCCATTATTGGCTGGTAATCAGATGATGTTCTTGCATGTTCGACTTCAGCTCACATATTCGCATGCTTGAAATTGTACTTTGTTTCGGTTGAGATGGAGCGCAAGACCCTGGATTTCCCCTGTTTAGAATCTAGGCTGCGATTTCATGGATTATTATGATTGGTTACATGACTCACTAATTGGATGGCCGTGACCATGCCTGAGTCTATTTATTGATCCTCACTGGATGGCTATGTCCATACTTTGGATCTGGATTATTGTATACTCTGTTATGGATGGCTGTGCCCTTACCAAATATATATCATGTATCTGAGATATCAGTTGTATTTCTCTAGGCAGGTTTTCTGAAGGCGGTGTTTTTAGTTGGACACATTCTCGTAAAGCATTTCACCCCTCTCTCTCTTTCGAGCCTCATGCTTTAGGGGGCATCTGTTACACAACAATTTGTCACTGTCCCTGAAATTCCCCATCCTGCATATTGGAGGGCTTTTTCTGTGACCTGTGAACAGTGACATAACTTGAAAACACTTTCATGGCATTCCCCTAGACATGTACTTTCATTGCCCTGAAGACATCTCCTTGTGAAAAACCCTAAAAATATCCTTTTCATCCTTGGAGCGACTAGCCTGTGTTATACCCACACCAATGGGGGGAATTATTCAAAGAGGGTGCGCCAATTGGCGCTCTGTATTGGAGTTGCACTCGTCCCAGGCTTAATAAAGGGTGTTTTTTAAAAATAAATGGCAGAAGATTGACTTTAAAAAACTCCTGAACTGGTCTCTAAATTGAGTTGGGAAATTTGGCTCCAGATTTCCATGTAGAGGAAGTAGTTTGCCACCTCCCATGGAAGCTTCCTTGAGGATAGGGCCAACCCCATGATTGTAGGGATCACAACTCCTCTTCCACCATCTATATAAGCTCGCCATTTCCTTTTGCAAGCTAATCTCCAACAACCTTCATAGCCTAAAGAATGATGCAAGAGCTTTTATAGTCCTCATAGTGCCAAATCCATAGCAAGGAGATTGACGATCGAAGAGAGAGGCTTGTCCCTATTCTCGACAAGATTTACCAAGACGTATTCCGTTGATGACTAGCTGAAGGAGGATTTCAGCGTCAGAGCCAGGTTGTATCATCCTTTGTTTCATTAATATAAGCGACTATGATTATAGTTCCACTCGTATTGTTCATGCTTGTTTATGAGTTGTGTCCTCTCTGACTGACACGTAATTGCAAATATTTGGTTTTATGCTCGTATTTTCGTTGTGTTTTCTTGTACGTACAAGTGTTCGATCGCGTCAAGTGGTGGAAATGTGACCTGTCGGAGCAAGGGATCGAGAGCACTATCCTCTCTGCAACGAAAATAGCGTTGGAATAAAGGTATGCATTGCATCGCACTTTGATTTTGAAATTAGGAGCTTGCGTTGTAGCGTGTTTGATTTTTTCTAGACCTGATCTGGGCTAGTAGGGATCGCCTCTATCCGCAGAGGGGATTTACCTCCATAATAAATTGAGCCCTACATTTTTCGATTGGGCTACCACAGTGACGGTCAATATCAAGAGGCAGCTGACAATATGCAAGCAAGTCAAACTAAAGTAGTTTGGCTACGGTTCCATTTTGGTGTCGTTCATCGATTCATATTTGCAATTACGTGTCAGTCAAAGAGGACAGAACTCATAAACAAGCATGAACAATATGAGTGGAACTATAATTGTAGTAACTTATATTTATGAAACAAAATATGATACAACCTGGCTCTGATGCTGAAATCCTCCTTCAGTGGGTCGTTAGCGGAATACTTCTCGGTAAAGCTTGTCGGGAATAGGGACAAGCCTCTCTCTTCGATCGTCAATATCCTTGCTATGGATTTGGAACTATGAGGAATATCAAAGCTCTTGCAGCATTATTTAGGCTATGAAGGCTCTTGGAGATTAGCTTGCAAAGGGAAATGGCAAGCTTATATAGATGGTGGAAGAGGAGTTGGGATCCCTACAATCATGGGGTTGGCCCTATCCTCAAGGAATATTCCATGGGAGGTGGAAAAATATCCTCTACATGGAAATCTAGAGCCAAATGTCCCAACTCAATTTAGAGACCAGTTTAGGAGTTGGTTAAAGTCAATATTCTGCCATTTATTTTTTTTAAAAACCCTTTATTAAGCCTAGCACGAGTGTGACTATGAGAGAGAGCACCAATTGGCATGCCCTCTTTGTAGAATTTCCCCCATTGGTGTGGGTATAACATAGGCTAGTCGTGCCAAGGATGAAAATGCCATTTTTAGGGTTTTTCACAAGGAGATGTTTTCAGGGAAATGAAAGTACATGTCTAGGGGAATGGCATGAAAGTGTTTTCAAGTTATGTCACTATTCACAGGTCACAGAATGAGCCCTCCAATGTGCGGGATGGGAAATTACAGGGACTGTGACCAATTGATGTGTAAGATGCCCCCTAAAGCATGAGGCCCCAAAGAGAGAGAGGGGTGAAATGATTTATGAGAACGTGTCCAATTGAAAACACCACCGTCGAAAAACCTGCGTAGAGAAATACAACTGATATCTTAGATACATGATATATATGTGGTATGGGCGTATCCATCCATAACAGAGTATACAATAATCCAAATCCAAGGTATGGACGCAGCCATCCAGTGAGGATCAATAAATAGACTCAAGCATGGTCGTAGCCATCCAATTATTGAGTCATGTAACCAATCATAATAATCCATTAAATCGCAGCCTGGATTCTAAACAGGCGAAATCCAGGGTCTTGTGCTCCATCTTGACCCGAACAAAGTACAAGTTCAAGCATGTGAATATGTGAGATGAAGTCGAACATGAAAGAACATCGTCTGATTACCAGCCAATGATGAAAGTTGTTAACAGACGCGAGAGGTACCACCAATAATGACAATGGCCCTCAAGGTACTACAGGTAAGATCTACGACATGTGAATCAATGAACTGGTGTCGAACACCCATATAATCACTCGATCATAGGCCAATGATGAAAACCTCATGCTGAATGCGAAGAACCTGCCATTGAGGCATGCAGGCACCAAGGTACTAGAAGGGAATCTCTAGATCAACTTCCTGGATAATGAGCTGAAGTCGACAGGAAGTGACGTTGATCGAAGGTGGGCCATAGTGTTTCCCACATAATCGACATGAGACAGAGGAACACAATGTCTTTGTGAATCAATATCAGATGAGAATCAGAGGAAGGTTGAAATTTTCAGAGGTCAACTTCTCTTGAACAAATGGTGGCACGACAGTGAGTTTGGCAGCAAGTGACATCAACAGATCAGGGGTCATGATGACAAGACAAAGAGCAGATGAGAGGTCAAAAGGGATCACCCAAACCCACGGAGGCAAGTGGAAAAAATGAAGTGAGATGTCCCCAACCCAACACGAATGTAGACAAGTGCCATGTTCAAGAGTGACATATTGCCGACACGAAAATGATGCTAGTTCCATTTTCCCCACCATTTCTGGCGAGTACCTCTTTATTTTTACACAAGCTTGAAGTGGGTACCATATGCTTGCTATATGAGTCCATCCTAGTACATTTTACGAGCCCTAGGAAGGAGGAACTCTAATATCGTCATTTCGACTGAATCCAATGTCATCAGGGTTTTAATGAGTCTGAAAAAGGAAGAAGTCGACGTCTTTTCATGTTTAGAGAGTTTGAAAAGATATCGGAAAAGTAAACTCCAACGTTCCCTTTTCGTAAATAGTTCCCCAGACGCGAAAAGGTAGAGAACAATATCTGAGAAAACCTCCTAGTCGTGATAGGCTAGGGTATTCCTTTTTCGTAAATAATCTATCCCAGCCCGAGAAAGGGGTAAACGTATACTAGGTAGATGTCGTTTCGTGGCCACTTTAACGAGATCGAAACGACAAGGGCCTCGATAATATTTTCATGTTTAGAGAGTCAGAAAAGAGCTGAAATATGAGTCCAAAATGACTTTTTCGTGTTTTTACCTAGCCTGAAAAGGTATAAAATACAACTCGTATCACTGTCCAAGTTGCACAAAAACCTCTGGCTGCACAGAAAGGCAAGTGTAAAATCCATTTTCGACAAAAAAATATCAAAATATTGAGCAAAATGACATTTAAAACCTAATTTCGACTTAAAAGTTATAAATAGGCTTCAAATGGTAAAAGATATTTACTTTTACTTTTTACCTCATTTGGAGAGCAACAGTGGTCCATTTGTGTGCAAACTTATGGTGGTGATTGCGACTGATCCGGGACGTCATTCAACTCCTCGTTTGTTCCAGGTAAAAGGAGTTCCCTTAAGCTCCATTTTAATCCAATTTTATGAGCTTCCATTGCACAGTCGATCTCTGGAGGAGACATTTTAAAATTTTAGGGTTCCGCCATTGGTGCGGGTATCGGGCACAAACCCGTGCCAATGTACTTTTGCTCACAAAGGGGTTGCGCCAATGGCGTGACATAATTTTCCGCTTCAAATTTTTAAACATTGAGCCATCCATATGGGTTTTTAATCATGATAGAGATCTAACAAGGGTTTTTGATCATGTTGATGCAGATAACAAAGCACAATGGTTATTGAATGAAAGGAGAGGGAACATGAGGAGGAAGATGAAATGGATATGGAGAATGAAGCCTGTATGAATGCACTGAAGAAATGTGGACTCAAAAAATTATTTTTTACTCCATGTTTGCGAGCTCAACCTGAGTTGCTACAATACTTGGTCAGCATATGGGACAAAAATGAAGAAGTATTTAAACTTCGGGACCAAGTATTGGAACTTGAGGTTTCCAATGTATATTTCAACACCAGGATATCGTTGAGAGGCCCAGTACCTATTCTGATGGGCAACAGATCTTCCAGAGAAAAAATGGAACAAGTAATGGCGAGGGTGTGCCCAGGGGCACGAACCGAATCAGGAAGCAGGATGGTGAACATCCACATAGTCCATGATATAGCACTCAAAGTGGTACTACACACCATTACACGGGTTGCAAGATCACAGGCACCGCATGAGGCGACCAAAGCCCAACTCATATGAGCCTCTGAGTGTATGAGCCCTACATTGTTCGATTGGGCTACCGCAGTGATGGTTAATACCAAGAGGTAGCTGACAAGATGTAATCAAGTCAAACTAAAGAAGTTTGGCTATGGTTCCATTTTGGTGTCATTCATCCTGGAAGGACTACCCATTTTCTAGGGCCAAGGGGCCATAGTTTCTGAGCCGATACCAAGGGAGCCGAGGATGGCTCGTTGGTTAGCACTTATGCCCAGGTCAAGAGGAGGCCAACAGATTTATTGGAGGCCTGAGTTTTTTGGGTGGTTGCAGCAACAACTGATCGTGGTCGAAGATTGGCCCTATGCTGGGACCGATTTGAATGGAGATCCCGACCATCCGCTCCCGGAGGGGGAGGATTGGGATGAGGAGTTGGGTAAGATACTCTTTTTTTTATTTTTATGTATTTATGATTTTTTGGTAATACATGTTCATTCTAATAATATTTTTATGTGTATGCAGATGTTGGCCCAGAGAGGCCTACAGGCATGTCTCCCATTGCGTGGAGAACCCATGCCAAACATGACCATCAGGCTGAGGGTGGTGAGGGAGGTGAACTGATTCAGAACCTGGAGGGCATTGCCCGGGGGATCCCCAACTATGCATGGCTAGCATATGTTCCGCTAGCATACCAGCGACACACTGTGGGGGTGCCCAGTTGCCTCCATGGATTACGGAGACGCTTAGTGCGTGCAGTGGCTTGTTACCACGAGCACCATGCAGATTAGACATTAGGGCTTTTCCTCCATATTTTTTGAGAGACATGTCGTCTCTGGTTGTATTAAGACGAACATGTATATCTTTTGATCTTATGTGATGCACACTATGTAAACATTTCAACATTTTGACACACACACACACACACACACACACATATATATACCTATTTCTGGATGGACCTCTTTACACGTGATGATGTTTTTGTTTTATAAATTGCGCAAATGTCTATCTAGAACTAAATTAGCTACTGCATATGTTAATGTATTCATGTTCCTAGGTATATGTTGATATGTGATATAGTCAAAATTTCTCTCCAGTAGACGAATACACATATACAGACGTAAAATGGATGGGTTTCTAACCGAATAGTGACCATTAAGCTGTAATACTACAAGTTGCGAGTCTAGATACACAAGTAATTCATGAATGTCGAGGTCCATAGCCTCGATTAATAATTCCAACACAGCACTATATTCCGCGATATTATTTGTAGCAAGACCTAGACACACACCTTGTAGGTTAACCAATTCACTAGCAGGATCATAGATTACCCAGGCTGCTGAGAATAGATTCCTGGTACTGCGGGAGGCACCATCCGCGAAACCCACAAATGGAGTAATAGACATCTATACAATCAGGAAGACCCGATCAGTAGAAAGATTCTTACATCGTACACCACACCACACATGCACACAAATGAATATACACACCTATGTACACACACCACACCAAAAATAACTTCAAGCGTAGTATTTTTTAAGGTACAACCCATTTCTAGGCTGCGCCAATGGAACTCCTTCATAATCAATGAGCTCATAAGCCACATTTTTTAATATTAATTTTACTATGTAGGGCCCATGCCACATGGGTTGGAACTTTCCTACTCCAAGTTTGTCGTGCACTTGGTCGTATAGGAGGACAAGATCCCCTTCGACAAAGAAACGTGGAGAGACTGATTGATCAAAGTGAGCTTTGACTCACTTCTTTTGTGCCTCAATGACTAAAGCAGCCAAGTAGTGAGTTTCATCCAGCAATTCCAAATAAAAGAGACGCTCTTCTTCAGGAGAAGTGTCGGGCAAGAGTTCCACAACCAACTTTAAGGAAGGAATTTCGCACTCAACTGGAAGAGTTGCTTCCAGACCATACACCAGTTGGAATGCTGTGAATCTGGTCGCACACTTTGCTGATGTCTGGTGGGCCCATAGAGCTGAGAAAAATTGGAGGTGCCAATTTGACTTATGAATACCAACTGTTCGTTGAAGCATTGTGACCATAACTTTGTTCACAGCCTCAACCTGGCCATTTTCTTGGGGGTAATATGGCGTTGAGCTATCATGCCGTAAGCCCAATCTTGATGTCAGCTCGGCCATCATATAATCTCGAAAGTGAGTGCCATGATCGGTTAAAATGGCCTGAGGGACCCTAAAACATGCAATAATGTGGTTGAAAATAAACTGGGCAGCTGTCTTACCGTCGGCGGTTAGTGTAGGCATCACTTCGACCCAATTGGTAAAGTAGTTGACAGCGACGACTATATATGCATGCCCCCTCGGCCGAATGAGGGTTACACGTCATAAAATATATGCCCCATTTTGCAAAAGGGCCGACAATAATGACAGGATGCAGAGGTAGAGGTGGCACGTGCATCTTGTGCTGAAAAACCTGGCACGCATGAAATTTTCGGACTGCAACAATACAGTCTTTGAATATCGACGGCCAGAAGTAACTTGCACGCAGAATATTTTAGGAAGTGGCATATCTGGAAATTTGACCACCACAGGCACCACTGTGACAGTCATTCAAGACTCCTTTAGCCTCTTCTAGGGTCAAGCACTGGCAGAGCACCGAATCTACCCCAACTCAGTATAACGTATCTCCTACGATGCGGTATGGTTGAGACTAATGTCGAATCTGACGTCAGGCATTCTTGGTCAACTCAGACTGAAATGTTGATGTTTGAAGAGAGGCGATAATGTCACCATACCATGGGTCATGAGTGCTAATGAGGAAGAGTGTTTTGTCCAGGATATTATCCTCGGATTGAGATGGGGTGGAGTCTGTTGGGAGGGAGAAAATGAGATCTACAAAAACTAGTGATTTGGTCGACTTAGCGGTGGTAGAATCTAAGTCGAACTCCTGAAGGATAATGATCCATTTGTATTATTTTCCTCCCAGTGATTTTTGAGATAGAATATATGTCATGGGGTTTCAATCCGAAACCACGGTTGTTGTACGCAACAAGATGTAGTGGCGAAAACGCTGCACAGCTTGCACTGCGGCTAATGCCAGCTTCTCAACATGAGCGTAACATGTCTCTGTATCAAGAAGGTTCCACGATAGATAATAGACAACATGCTCATTTCCATCATCATCATCCTGCAATAGGACCATAGCTACGGTGCTAAATGCGGCGGCCAAATATAAAGTGAAATCATGGTGATAGTTTGGGGACGAAGCAACGGAGCATTAACAAGTAACGTCTTTAGCGTCCCAAAAGATTGTTGAGCAATATCATCCCAACGAAAGGGAACGTTTTGCTTTAAAAGATGTGTGAAACCTTTGGCAACTTCTACGTAGTTCGGGATGAAGCGTTGAAGGAAATTAGCTTTTCCCTGCAGACTCTGTAATTGATATAATGAGGAGGGTGATGGGAGATTGACAATAGCCATGAATTTTAGAGGGTGAAGGTGAATTCCATCCTTAGAGACTATGAACCCCAAAATATGGCCAGAATCCACACAAAATATGCATTTATGAGGGTTAAGCCGGATATTATAGCATTGACAGTGAAGGAAAATCTGGCGGAGGTGTTCTGGGTGGTCCTCTCGTCGAGCTGAGTGAGCTAGTAGATTGTCCAGATAAGGCTGAATGATATGGCGTATGTCATGGAATGCGTAAGACATCGCATGTTGGAAAGTAGCTCCAGCATTCTTCAAGCCAAACGAGAGCTTTTTATAAGCAAAGGTACCCCACATATAGATGAATGCAGTCTTGTGTTGATCGGCGGGTGCAATATTTATCTGATTATACCCAGAAAATCCGTCCATCAGGGAATAAAGCTCGCTCCCAGCACATTCGTCAATGATTTGATCTATGAAGGGAGTAGGATAGTTTTCCTTAGGAAAGGCACGATTAATATCATGGTAATCAACCCAGACCCTTATAATACCTTGTTTTTTATCTATGGGGACAATATTTGAGACCCATTCTATGAGGGGGATCAGGTAAATGAAGCCCGCGTTCAGAATTTTTTCAACTTCTGCTTTAATGGCAGTGGCTTTGCGAGGATGCACTGGGCATAAGAATTGGTGCACGGGTTTCACACTGGGATAGGTAGGAATATTGTGCAATACTATGCTGGGATCAATGCCAGGCATTTCCTCATAGGACTAGGTGAACACGTCACTGAATTCTCAGAAAAGATCAGTATAAACTCATATCTCATCAGGAGAACAAGTTACTCCCACATGTATGTTTTAAACTATACCCGGTTTAACGGAGATTTCAATCAGAGTGGTTTGAGTAATGTTGCTTAGGTTTCCCTCTCGGAAGATCTCATGTGTCAATATAGGAGTCTGGAGAGGTGGAGTGGGAACCTGAGATGAAAAATGCTCTAGACAATCTGACATTGCCCCCAGACTAGGCATAAGGGAGGAACGATGATGCATATCGCTCCAAGGAAGCTCCTCAAGAGACATGGTTTCAACAATGGATTCGTCAGAAGGAAAAGTCTCTTTAAGAGGATCAGGCGAGTCGGCCTCGCCGAGCTAGGGGGATTGAAAATAGATATCTAAAGCCATGCTCGAGGGAGCATGTTGAGGAGGGGGGGGTCGGATGCAACAATGATTTCGTAGTAATTAATCTCTACTGGAGTTAAGGGCATAGATTCTCCAAAATCAGTCACCTGTTCAGGTGAAGGGATAATCCATGGGTCATCAGACCTAGAGATCATGTTATCTTGAACGGTGTGCGGCGGCGATGCAGGAAAAATACCCATGAGGACAGGGTCCTTGAAGAGACCAGGTCCTACACTATCAGGGGGATTGGGGATCTTATCCACGTAAGGAACTTTGTTCTCAGAGATGGAGGTGAAGAAAGACAACTAATCCACAGTAACAAGTTTTCCCTCATGAGGGAACTTAAGAAGTCGAAAGAGGGTGGATGTCATGCATAACATAGCGTGAGTCCAACTGCAGCCAAGAAGCAAGTTGTAGTTAAGCTTGGTGTCAACCACTTCCACTTCTACATTTACTGTATTCCTCTGTAACGTAATCTGCAAACTCTCGAGCACACCCAGGGGTTTTGATTCCTGACCATCGAATGCCTCTAAGGCATTGGGAGATGATGACAGGGCCGAAGAGCCAATGGCCTTCCAACAAGCGGACGACATGACACAAGTAGAAGAAACCTCATCCACCACAGCCCTATGGATGTTAAGCCCATTGATCCCAACTTGAATAACAAGAGTGATTTGATGTGGAAGCCAGGGGGTAAAATTTTCTAAGTCGAAGGTGAGAAGATTAGAATCAGTGGGATCAATTTTACCGATTGCAGATAAAAAAGCTTTCTGTTGCGAAGGGAAACTTTGAAGGACTTCCAAGTAGACATAGCAGAAGGTGCCTGAGCCAAATCCTCAACAATACTGTAACGCTGAGTGGTACAGGCATTTGGATTGTAGGAATACCTTCGCAGAACACCTTTAGTAGGTGGCCTCACAATAGGTTCAGCTATAGGCTTCTCAATTTCTAAAGAACCGGAGACAGGTGGAGGAGGTGGGCCATCTAAAACTTCCTTTCCAGCTGCCTGACATGATCCAGTATAATCCTTCGAACGTGTAGCGATGGAGACAAGTGCAGTACCATTCATCATAAAGACCTGGGACCCAAATGGTGCAGATGGTGAAGGCTGTTCAACCATCTGGGTCTGCTAAGACGGGAACGGTTCTTTAAGAAGTGCCAGAGTCCCTTTGGAGACTTTGAGAAGCTGACTAATTTTAGATCGTCGTGGAAAATACTTGGTATAATAATCTCCTTCAAAAATAAGGTAGGGGTACTTCGGTTTAATTGAGAACCGTCCTCAGTACAAGGTTCAGAAGAATCTGGCTTTGGGGCGTTGGGTTTGGATTTTCCTTTGCCCTTCTTTTTCCATTTGGAGGATTTTTCCATAGGATTAGCCTAAACGGCGTTAACCTCCGTAGTTTTGCCAGAATCTGGAGGGGCGGGAAGAGCAGAATTATTGGACGAATTCGACTTTTGCTTCCCATTCGAATATTTTCAAGAATTTTGAGACACAGAACCAATAAAACCATCCACCGCTGGGGTAGTTGGGGCTTTAGAGGTTCCCGGGCGTGGAGCATCAATCAAAATATCATACAGTGTGCCGGACTGAGAGTATACCAGATCTAGATACTGGGCACATGCAATAGACTGTTATTCAGTCACACATGCCCCCATAGCAATATCTTGCGCGATTTTGTTAACGAAGGACGTGGTGAACCAATGAGTTAGTAGCTGATCAGGTATTTCAAACTTGATCAGTCTACGATGACGTTGCCACTCATGTATATGATCGGATATGTGGTTATCTTTATCCTACTTCAACGAAGTTAGTAGATGCGTCCCAGCTTCATAGCGAACCGGTAACTGAAAGTGAGTCAGAAAAGCCATTGCTAAAGTATTGAAATCTTGAAAGATGCCATGGGGTAGTTCAATATACCAATTAGTGGCAACACCGGTAAGAGTGTGCTGGAAGAGACGTAGATGAATTGAATCATCGACCCAAGAATTAGATGAACACCACAAATGGTAAGTCATTACATGAGCTTGGGCATCTTCACCAGCTTTACCTTCAAACTTTGGGCAGTCGCCGAGTACCTTGGTTGGAATCGAAGGCCAATAAGGATTGTGAGGAATCAGATCATTGGTTAATTTAGAAACGTCTGTTAATTCCAAGGTAGCCAAGAATGGAAATTGCGGATTGAACGGCATGCCAGGTCCTCGATAAGGACTGATACCTGTACTCCACGCTGGTTGAGAATATCCTTGCCCCCATGGGTTTTGTCCGGTAGGATTCTGACTGTAGGGGGTATAGGGTGTATAACCAGTCTAATTAGGTTGCTGGTAACCAGTGCGCGGGGCTTGATAGCCAGAGTATGAACCTTGATTATAGGTGGGCCCCGTTTGGGTAGCCTGTGGATTTGGCTGCTGAGTATAGGCATAGCCGGGTTGTTGAGTGTAATGATGGGAACCTTGGGGTGGGTTATAAGGTGGTCGAGATTGACCATGATGATAATAACCGCCTTGTGGTTGAGCGGGCTGCTGATAGGTGGGACTCTGCTGAGCCTGATAATTAGGGTACACCGGTTGATTCGGTTGTGCCATCGAATAAATCGGCTGTTGGGAAGGGTTAATAGAGTGTGCAAGATGGCCTGGTTGGACAGGCTGACCTAGCTGAATGGACTGCCCTGGTTGAACAGGTTGACCCAAATAAACAAGTTGTGCCAGTTGTACAGGTTAACCTCGTTGTTGAGGAGCACCAGGTTGTACCAGTTGGGCCGGTTGGCCCGATGCTGGAACACCGGGTTGTGCCGAATGAACCGGTTGGCCTAGTGGAGGAATAGAGCTAGGTGGTGGCTGGAAACTGGTTTGACCTATAGCAGGACCATAGGATGGTCCTGGATGATGTGCAACATTTGGAGCAATGGGATACTGAGGTTGCATGGGTTGTGACAGTTGGACTTGCCCTCCAGGACCGTATACTGGCCCGGGTTGGTACCCCGATTGACCTGTGATTCCTTGAGGTTGTCTCGGTTGTACTCTAGGAAGAGGCTGCATTAGTTGACCTGAAGGGTTGTAGTACTACCCTTGCGGACGGTATAGCGGCCCTTGCTGGCCTGCAGGGTAACCTTGCGGGTCGTAAGGATAGCTAGGTTGGCCCGAAGGTTGGCCTTGAAAAGGTTGTCCTTGCAGGTTATAAGGTTGCCCAACCTAGTTATACGGTAAACCCTGAGCATGAAGTTGAGCCTTAGGAGCAGGTAAACGTAAAGGGTTCCCGTGCTCATCGTACTGATATGGAAAAACGTACACAGGTGTACCATCTTGTGCATAATGCGAAAAATATGAGCGGTTGAGATCCTGAGAGGGTTATCCAACCTCGCGGTTTGATTGTTGTAAGGATCATCGATACTCCTCAGGAGAGATGTTCTCTAGCATAGCAGAAGATATGTAACGTCTTCGAGAAGCGATGTGGTCCTTACGGACTGAGTGGTAACAACAGGTGCAGATGCATCCATACAAAAAGTGGGCCTGATAGGTACAGAAGTGACCTGAGGGGATGACTTGACAGGCGTCTATGGATACATCCCCAATGAAGGAACAACTAGCCTCGTAGAAGGAGTTGATACCCCCATAGAGGTAGCGGCGACAATAATCTACCCTAAGGATCTATACCTTGCTGGTAGTGAGGGACCAGGCGAAGACATAACACATGATTCAGTGTTGTCTTTGGGGAATAACCTCCCAGTTACTTCTGGGAATAGCTGTTAATCTTCACCAGATGTGGGGATTTCCTCACTAGCAGAATGACTAGATTCACTCATATTTGAACCTGCTGCTATATCTTGTAATAGACAGCGAGGGCTAGGAGGAATAACAATATCCAAAAAGGCGAACCCGATGTAAGAGGAGGGAAATGTTCCCCTACTCCAAATCTGGACCAAGGGTCAGATAAGGGCCAATTGAATTCAACTGGTCCTCCAAAGGGAAGCTCAGACAGAACTGGTCCCTTGTCGAGAAACTCAGAAACAATGGGCTGCTAAGGTTCAGCAGAGGATTGAGAAACCTCTGATGAATCATCCGTATATGGACTACCAGTAGACGAAACTGAGCGTTCCACCACTGTGGTAGTAATGACAAGAGAAAAATATCAAACACACACACACGGGCTGAAAAATAACCAAGGCACATAATCAAATGGCCAACAATCAAAATCTAACATGGAGTGTGATCGTGGGTGATTTATTTTACGACATTGAAACTTATAAACTTCACCATTTCATGTTTTAAGAGTCAAGAAATGGATGAAAGATGACTCTATCTCTTTCAGTTTTGATGCAAGCATGAAAGGACAAGCGCTTGGTGATCTTTTCAAATTTAAAGAGTCAGATAAGATCAAAATGGCTACTCAAGAATACTAGGCAAAGGTTGTACCAAATAACCGTGAACTGCAATATACACCCTGGTTTCAAAATGAAAGAGAAATCAACCAAGTACATGACGTATGTGCAGAAAATATCCCTGAATGTTGTGTCCGGTGTATCATGGGTATAGGGTGGCAGACTCAGCTTCCTATGGATAAAGGATAGAAACCTAGTGGGGTCTCCCTTTATATACGCGACGGTATGGGGAGCACAAGTCCGTTACTAGCGCTGTCTAAAGCCAAGAGGAAAACGACAGCTACTAGGTTTAAAGACGCCTGAACTCATCTCTAGCCTAGACCTCTAAATATTTCATTAATGTTTCAATGCTGCCTTAGTGTAAATTGAATAAATTTTAATGTTTATCTTCAATTATGTTTCAGTTTTCAGGCCCTAGCGAATGTAATGTCTCAAAATCTCCTAAATGAACACTACATGCCACAATATATCATTTCATTCGATGAAAGCTAGTTACAGGAGAGTTAAGAGCTTTTCACACAATAACAAAATGACCAGACAACAACCAATGATATCTCTAATGCAGCTAATGGAAACTGAAAGCTTTTCATTCAAAGTTACTAATCACTAATGACACCGAAAATATCTAATTCACACCAACTAATTCAACACAAAAGAGATTTTTTTTATATTCAATGTTTAAGAGGAAGAGTACTAAACATGATGAAAAATAATGAGAGAAGTGATTGAGAAGCAAAAGAAAAAAGATAAAACAATCAAATTTTACTCAATGCAAGCCTACAATCAGATCTCAAATCAATAAAAAGTCCCTCAAATCAAAAGACACCCAAAGACTCAATTGAACCATGTAATCTAGGCCCAAAACGAGACAAAGCAGAATTCGAATGAAGAAGAAGACGATCACTCAAATAATGCAATAAAATGATAGACAACCACCAAAAAAATGTGGGGAAGCAATCACAAAGCTGACTGAACAGACAGAAACCGAAAACTCCCAAGGGAGGCTCGATGCACAATAACACCTAGATGCCCTAGGGCTAAAATGTAAAATCGATAGAGATGGGAAAACAACCAAAGGAAGAAGGCCACAGTCAGCCAAAAAAGGCCCCAGAACACTCAAGTAGTAAAAAAAAACAAGACCAAACACCCATATCAGTCTCAGAAAGCTCAAAACCTAGTAAACCCTTGCACCTTACAGGATTGGAGCGACTGTAAGGCTGAAACTAGCGCCAGAATGGAATTGGCATGAGTAATACACTGACAACATGCGCTAGTGGGCACGAATATCACACTGAAAAGTGCGCCAGGTGAGTTTACTAAGGAAAAATAAAAATAAGGAATCCAAGAAGTAGACAAGTGATGGTGGAGCTTAAACCAAAAACCAAACTCACGAAAAGAGCCAGCCAAAAGAGCTGATCAAGAAAGAAAAGTCAAGGATCGACTGAAGGAAAAGAAAATACTCCAAGTGTTCAGTTCATAAACTAAACCAGAGATTGACTGAAGAAGCATTGATCTATTTCACTAATGCAGAGCAAGATCCTTTCGAAGGCTATCTGGCCAACTTCAGGCTTCGTCTGTAGTTTATAAAGAAAACAATAGGCTAACTCCCTAGTGGAGTCGCCAATTTGTAGAATTGATGCCCTTAACTCCAGTAGAGATTAATTACTGCGAAATCATTGTCACATCCAATCCTCCCCCTCCTCAACATGCTCCCTCGAGCATGGCTTTAGATATCTATTTTCAATCCCCCTGGCTCGGAGAGGCCAACTCGCCTGATCCTCTTAAAGAGAATTTTCCTTCTGATGAAGCCATTGTTGAAACCATGTCTCTTGAGGAGTTTCCTTGGAGCGATACGCATCATCGTTTCTCCTTTATGCCTAGTCTGGGGGCAATGTCAGATTGTCTAGAGCGTTTTTCATCTCAGGTTCCCACTCCACCTCTCCAGATGCATATATTGACACATGATGTCTTCTCAGAGGGAAACATGAGCAACATTACTCAAACCACTCCGATAGAAATCTCTGTCAAACCGAGGATAGTTGAGAACATACATGTGGGAATAACTTGTTCTCCTGATGAGATACAAGTTTATACTGATATTTTCTGAGAATTCAGAGATGTGTTTGCCTGGTCCTATGAGGAAATGCCTAGGATTGATCACAACATAGTAGTGCACGAGATTCCTACCTATCCCTGAGTGAAACCCGTGCGCCAACGCTTATGCCCAGTGCATCCTCGCAAAGCTGCTACCATTAAAGAAGAAGTTGAAAAACTTTTGAACGCAGAATTCATTTACCCGATCCCCCTCAGAGAATGGGTCTCAAATATTGTCCCTGTAGATAAAGAATAGGGTACTATAAGGGTCTGCATTAATTACCGTGATATTAATTGTGCCTATCCTAAGGACAACTATCCTACTCCCTTCATAGATCAAATCATTGATGAATGTGCTGGGAGCGAGATTTATTCCTTGATGGACGGCTTTTTCGGGTATAATCAGATAAATATTGCACCCACTGATCAACACAAGACTACATTCATCTATCCATGGGGTACCTTTGCTTATAAAAATCTCCCATTTGTCTTGAAGAACACTGGAGCTAATTTCCAGTGTGCGATGTCTTACACATTCCACGACATACGCCATATCGTTCAACCTTATCTGGATGATCTGCCAGCTCACTCAGCTCGGTTAGAGGACCACCGAGATCACCTCCACCAGATTTTCATTCGCTGTCGATGCTATAATATCCATCTTAACTCTCATAAATGCATCTTTTGCGTGGATTCTAGCCATCTTTTGGGGTTCATAGTCTGAAAGGATGGAATTCACCTTGACCCTCTAAAAGTCGAGTCTATTGTCAATCTCCCATCACCCTCCTCGTTATATCAATTACAGAGTCTGTAGGGAAAAGCTAATTTCCTTCGATGCTTCATCCCAAACTACGTGGAAGTTGCCAAAGGTTTCACGCGTCTTTTAAAGAAAAACGTTCCCTTTCGTTGGGACGATATTGCTTAACAATCTTTTGAGAAGCTAAAGTCATTACTTGTTAATGCTCCATTGCTTCGTCCCCCAAACTATCACAGTGATTTCACTTTATATTTGGCCGCCGCGTTTAACACCACAGCTATGGTTCTGGTGCAGGATGACGATGATGGCAATGAGCATGTTGTTTATTATCTATTACAGAACCTTCTTGACATAGAGACACGCTACGCTCATGTTGAGAAGCTGGCATTAGCTGCAGTGCAAGTTGTGCAGCGTTTTTTCCACTACATCCTGCTGCGTACAACAACCATGGTTTCAGATCGCAATTGCATGACATATATTCTATCTCAACAATTACTGGGAGGCAAATAATCCAAATGGATTGTTATCCTTCAGGAGTTCAACTTAGTGTTTATCACCGCTAAGTCGACCAAATCACTAGTTTTTGCAGATCTCATTTGCTCCCTCCCAACAGACTCCACCCCATCTCATTCCGAGGATCATATCCTCGACGAAACACTCTTCCTCATCAGCACTCATGACCCATGTAATGATGACATTATCTTCTATCTTCAAACATCAACGTTTCAGTCTGAGTTGACCAAGGATGACCGACGTCGGATTCGGCATCAGTATCAACCATACCGCAATGTAGGAGATACGTTATATCGGGTTGGGGTAGATTCGGTGCTCCGCCGATGCTTGAAACTGGAAGAGGCTGAAAGAGTCTTGAATGACTGTCACAGTGGCACCTGTGGCGGTCACATGTCCGGATACGCCACTGCCCAAAATATTCTGTGTGGAGGTTACTTCTTGTCGTTGATATTCAAAGACTGTATTGTTGCAGTCCAAAAATGTCATGCGTGCCATGTTTTTTAGTGCAAGATGCACGTGCCACCTCTCCCTCTGCATCCTGTCATTGATGTCGGCCATTTTGCAAAATGGGGCATATATTTTATGACGTGTAACCCTCATTCAGCCGAGGGGTATGCATATATAATCGTTGTTGTCAACTACTTTACCAAGTGGGCCGAAGCGATGCCTACACTAACCGCCGACGGTAAGACAACAGCCCAGTTTATTTTCAACCACATTATTGCACATTTCGGGGTCCCTCAGGCCATTGTAACCGATCATGGCACTCACTTTCAAGATTATATGATGGTCGAGCTGACATCAAGATTGGGCTTATGGAATGATAGCTCAACGCCATATTACCCCCAGGAAAATGGCCAGGTTGAGGTTGTGAACAAAGTTTTGGTCACAATGCTTCAACGAATAGTTGGTATTCATAAGTCCAATTGGCACCTCCAATTGTTCTCAGCTCTATGGGCCTACTGGACATCAGCAAAGAGTGCGACTGGATTCACACCATTGCAATTGGTGTATGGTCTGGAAGCAACTCTTCCGGTTGAGTTCAAAATTCCTTCCTTAAAGTTGGCTGTGGAACTCTTGCCCGACACTTCTCCTCAAGAAGAGCGTCTCTTGTATTTGGAACGGTTGGATGAAACTCGCCGCTTGGTTGCTTTAGTAATTGAGGCACAAAAGAAGCGGGTCAAAGCTCACTTTGATCAATCAGTCTCTCCACGTTCCTTTTTCGAAGAGGATCTTGTCCTCCTATACGACCAAGCACATGACAAACTTTGAGTAGGAAAGTTCCAACGCATGTGGCATGGGCCCTACATAGTAAAATGAATATTGAAAAATGGGGCTTATGAGCTGATTGGTTATGAAGGAGTTCCATTGGCGCAACCTAAAAATGGGCTGTACCTTAAAAAATACTACGCTTGAAGTTATTTTTGGTGTGGTGTGTGTACATAGGTGTGTATATTCATTTGTGTGCATGTGTGGTGTGGTGTATGATGTAAGAATCTTTCTGCTGATCGGGTCTTCCTGATTGTGTAGATGTCTATTACTCCATTTGTGGGTTTCGTGGATGGTGCCTCTCGCAGTACCAGGAATCTGTCCTCAGCAGCCTGGGTAATTTATGATCCTGCTGGTGAATTGGTTAACCTGCAAGGTGTGTGTCTAGGTCCTACTACAAATAATATCGTGGAATATAGTGTTGTGTTGTAATTATTAACCGAGGTTGTGGACCTTGACGTTTGTGAATTACTTGTGTATCTAGACTCGCAACTTGTAGTATTACAGCTTAATGGTCACTATTCGGTTAGAGACCCATCCATTTTACGTTTGTATCTACGTATTCGTCTACTAGAAAGAAATTTTGACTATATCACATATCAACATATACCCAGGCACATGAATACATTAACAGATGTAATAGCTAATTTGGTTATAGATAGACATTTGCACAATTTATAAAACAAAAACATCATCACGTGTAAAGAGGTCCATCCAGAAATAGGTATATATATATATATATATATATATATATATATATATATATATATATATATATTTATGTGTGTGTGTGTGTGTGTGTGTGTGTCGAAATTTTTACATAGTGTGCATCACATATGATCAAAAAATATACATGTTCATCTTAATACAGCTGGATACGACATGTCTCTCAAAAAATATGCAGGAAAAGCCCTAATGTCTAATCTGCATGGTGCTCGTGGTAACAAGCCACTGCACACACTAAGCATCTCAGTAATCAGTGGAGGTGACTGGGCACCCCCACAGTGTGTCGCTGGTATGCTATCAGAACATCTTCTAGCCATGCATAGTCCAGGATCCCTCGGGCGATGCCTTCCAGGTTCTGAATTAGTCCACCTCCCTCGCCACCCTCAACCTGAGGGTCATGTTCAGCATGGGTTCTCCGCGCAATGGGCGACATGCCCGCGGGCCTCTCTGGGCCGACATCTACATACACATAAAACTATTATTAGAATGAACATGTATTACCAAAAAATCATAAATACATAAAAAAAAAGAGTATCTTACCCAACTCCTCATCCCAATCCTCCCCCTTCGGGAGCAGAAGGTTGGGATCTCCGATGAAATCAGTCCCAGCATAAGGCCAATCTTTGACCATGATCATCTGTCATCGTAACCACCCAAAAAACTCAGGCCTCCAAGACATATGTTGGCCTCCTCCTAACCTGGGCATAAGTGCTGCCCAGTGAGCCATCCTTGGCTCCCTTGGTACCGGCTCAGCAACTATGGCCGCTTGGCCCTGGAAAATGGGTAGTCATTCTAGGATGAATGACACCAAAATGGAAATGTAGCCAAACTAATTTAGTTTGAATTTCTTGCATCTTGTCAGCTGCCTCTTGATATTGATCGTCACTGTGGTAGCCCAATCAAACAATGTAGGTCTCATACACTCGGAGGCTAATATGAGTTGGGATTTGGTCGCCTCATGTGGTGCCTGCGATTCTACAGCCCGCATAATGGTGTGTAGCACAACTCTGAGTGCTATATCGTGGACTGTGTGGATGTCCACCTTCCTGCTTCCTGATCCAATTCATGCCCCTGGGCACACCCTCACCATTACTTGTTCCATTTTTTCTCCGGAAAGTCTGCTACCTTTTAGAATAGGTATTGGGCCTCTTCACGACAGCTCGGTGATGAAATATACGTCGGAAACCTCAAGTTCCAACACTTGGTCCCGAAGTTTAAATACTTCTTATTTTTCATCCCATATGTTGACCAAGTATTGTAGCAGCTCAGGTTGAGCTCAAAAACATGGAGTAAGAAATAATTTTTTGAGTCCACAGTTCTTCAGTGCATTCATACAGGCTTCATTCTCCATAGCCATTTCATCTTCCTCCCCATGTTCCATCTCCTTCCATTCAATAACCATTGTGCTTGGTTATCTGCATCAACATGATCCAAAACCCTTGTTAGATCTCTGTCATGATTAAAAATCCATATGGATGGCTCACTGTTTAAAAATTTGAAGCGGAAAATTATGTCGCGCCATTGGCGCGACCCCTTTGTGAGAAAAATTCCATTGCCTTGGGTCCATGCCCGATACCCGCGCCAATGGCGGAACCCTAAAATTTTAAAATCTATCCTCTAGAGATCGGCTGTGCAATGGAAAATCATAGAAAATGGATTAAAATAGAGTTTAATTGAAAGCCTTTTACCTGGAACAAACGAGGAGTTGAATGACGTCCCGGATCAGTCACAATCGCCACCGCAAGTTTGCACACAAATGGACCACTCTTGCTCTCCAAATGAGGTAAAAAATAAAAGTAAATTTCTTTTACCATTTCAAGCCTATTTATAAATTTTTAAGTCAAAATTAGGTTTTAAATGTCATTTTTCTCGATATTTTGATATTTTTTGTCGAAAATGGATTTTACACTTGCCTTTCTATGCAGCGACAGGTTTTTGCGCAACTTGGACAATGATACGAGTTGTATTTTATACTTTTTCTGACTCGGTAAAAACAAGAAAAAGTCACTTTGGAGTCATATTTCAGCTCTTTTCTAACTCTCTAAACATGAAAATATTGTCGAGGCCCTTGTCGTTTAGATCTCGTTAAAGTGGCCACGAAACGACATCTACCCAGTATACGTTTACCCCTTTTTCGGGCTGGGATAGACTATTTATGAAAAAGGAATACCCTAGCCTATTGCGACTAGGAGGTTTTCTCAGATATTGTTTTCTACCTTTTCGAGTCTGGGGAACTATTTACGAAAAGGGACCATTGGAGTTTACTTTTCCGCTGTCTTTTCAAACTCTCTAAACATGAAAAGACGTCGATTTCTTCCTTTGTCAGACTCGTTAAAACCCCGATGACATTGGATTCAGTCGAAATGACGATATTCGAGTTCCTCCTTCCTAGGGCTCGTAAAATGTACTAGGATGGACTCATATAGCAAGCATATGGTACCCTATTCAAGCTTGTGTAAAAATAAAGAGGTACTCACCATAAATGGTGGGGAAAATGGAACTAGCATCATTGTCGTGTCAGCAGTATGTCGCTCTTGAACATGGCACTTGTCTACATTCATGTCGGGTTGGGGACATCTCACTTTTTTTTTTTCCACTTGCCTCCATGGGTTTAGGTGATTGATTTTGACCTCTCATCTACTCTTTTTCTTGTCATCATGACCCCTGATCTGTTGATGTCACTTGCTGCCAAACTCACAGTCGTGTCACCATATGTTCAAGAGAAGTTGACCTCTACAAATTTCAACCTTCCTCTGATTCTCACCTGATCTTGTTTCATAAAGACATTGTGTTCCTCTATCTCGTGTCGATGATGTGGGAAACACTATGGCCCACCTTCGCTCAAGGTCACTTCCTATCAACTTTACCTCATTATCTAGGAAGTTGATCTACAGAATCCATAGTGGTACCTTGGTGCCTGCATGCCTCAATGGTAGGTTCTTCGCATTCGGCGTGAGGTTTTCATCATTGGCCTCTAATCGAGTGATTCTACGGGTGTTCGACGCCAGTTCATTGCTTCACATGCCATAGATTGTACCTGTAGTACCTTGAGAGCCATTGTCATTATTGGTGGTACCTCTCGCGTCTGTTAATAGATTTCATCATTGGCTAGTAATCAGACGATGTTCTGGCATGTTCAACTTCAGCTCACATATTTTCATGCTTGAACTTGTACTTTGTTCGGGTCGAGATGGAGCGCAAGACCCTGGATTTAGCCTGTTTAGAATCTAGGCTGCGATTTCGTGGATTATTATGATTGGTTACATGACTCATTGATTGGATGGCTGTGACCATGCCTGAGTCTATTTATTGATCCTCACTGGATGGCTACGTCCACACCTTGGATCTGGATTATTGTATACTCTGTTATGGATGGCTGTGCCCATACCACATATATATCATGTATCTGAGATATCAGTTGTATTTCTCTACGCAGGTTTTCCAACAGCAGTGTTTTCAGTTGGACACATTCTCGTAAAGCATTTCAGCCCTCTCTCTCTTTCGGGCCTCATGCTTTAGGGGGCATCTGTTACACAACAATTTGTCACTGTCCCTGCAATTCCCCATCTTACACATTGGAGGGCTCATTCTGTGACCTGTGAGAAGTGACATAACTTGAAAACACTTTCATGGCATTCCCCTAGACATGTACTTTGATTGCCCTGAAGACATCTTGTGAAAAACCCTAAAAATATCCTTTTCATCCTTGGCACGACTAGCCTGTGTTATACCCGCGTCAATGGGCGAAATTCTTCAAAGAGGGCATGCCAATTGGCACTTTGTCTCAGAGTCGAATTCGCACCAGGCTTAATAAAGGTTTTTTTTTTTAAATAAATGGTGGAAGATTGACTTTAACCAACTCCTGAACTGGTCTCTAAATTGAGTTGGGACATTTGGCTCCGGATTTCCATGTAGAGGAAGTAGTTTTCCACCTCCCATGGAAGCTTCCTTGAGGATAGGGCCAACCCCATGATTGTAGGGATCCCAACTCCTCTTTCACCATCTATATAAGCTTGCCATTTCCCTTTGCAAGCTAATCTCCAAGAGCCTTCATAGCCTAAAGAATGGTGCAAGAGCTTTGATAGTCCTCATAGTGCCAAATCCATAGCAAAGAGATTGACAATCGAAGAGAGAGGCTTGCCCCTATTCCCGACAAGCTTTACCAAGACGTATTTCGCTGACGACCCGCCGAAGGAGGATTTCAGCATCAGAGCCAGGTTGTATCATCCTTTATTTCATTAATATAAGCGACTACAATTATAGTTCCACTCATATTTTTCATGCTTGTTTATGAGTTGTGTCCTCTCTGACTGACATGTAATTGCGAATATTTGGTTTTACGCTCATATGTTCGTTGTGTTTTCTTGTACGTACAGGTGTTCAATCGTGTCAAGTGGTGGAATTGTGACCTGTCGGAGCAAGGGATCAAGAGCACTATCCTCTCTACAATGAAAATAGCGTTGGAATAAAGGTATGCACCATGTCATGCTTTTATTTTGCAATTAGGAGCTTGCATTGTAGTGTGTTTGATTGTTGCTAGACCTGATCTGGGATGGTAGGGATCGCTTCTGTCTGGAGAGGGGATTTACCTCCACAACAGGCCCTATCTCCTACGGCCATTTCAACACTGGAACTCCTCCAGTTGTGTCCTTATCAAAAGAGGGCTCTACTATCTGCCATGGGTGCTATAGATCCTGCTGATGAGCAATTGATTATTTTCGACACCCGTCAGTTAGACCATCCCCCTCTTCCTCCTTCGGCTTCTTTCCAAATCCCAGTCAACATCCGAAACTCCAATGTTGCTCGATGTATTATTGATGAGGGGACATCTACCTGTGTAATGTATGCATCGGTTTGGAAACAAATCAGATCCCCTGAACTAGCCCCTTCCACCATCACCCTTCGCGTGTGGGATGGCCATGCCTCCCAGCCCATTGGCCTATTTCGTAACTGTCCTATCACCCTTTCTGGCAAGACTTTTTGTGTCAACGTTGAAGTTATGGATGCCCCTCTTGAGTACAACATCCTTTTGGGGCATAGTTACACCTATGCCATGTCAGCCGTCCCATCCGTAGTCCACCGCAAGATGTTTTTCCCTCATAATGGAAAGATTGTCACCATTGACTAATTGACCTACTATGAACCAAAATCTCAGACCTCCCCTAAGTCTCCCATCTCTACTGTCACTAATAAACCAACTATTGATTCTTTGACCAGTGTTTCCCCTGGTGTCTACAAATATTCCTCTTTGCTTGGAACTTTTCCTGGTCCTCCCCCTCCTCCTATCTCTGACCCCAGCTTAGCGAATGTTTGCATGATGCAATCGTCTCAGGCTGGCCTTCCACAACCTGCTTCGGCTAGTCAGCAACCTCAATATCACCCACCACCTCCTGCTGCTAGCCCTTCACTTCAGTCCACTGAACCTTTTTCACCTGACCCTTCCCATCACGCTCAGGAACCTCCCTACCCTCCTGAGTCAGTTCCCTCAGGTCTCCACCATATGGGAGCTGTCCCCCCTTGTCATTACCCCATTGGTCAAATACTTTTCCTTGCCCCCCCCGACATCTATTCGGTCTCCATCATGGCCACCCTTTCCCTCCCTAATTTAACCTTGGGAATTCTAGTATGGTATCTGTTACAGGTCAAAATACCTCCTCATCAGCTCAGAGGGGAAGACAAATATGGAAGAAGTACAAAGACCTAAATTAAACCTATTTCTGCCAGGGTAATGCCTATATAGAACAGAAAAAGAGCGTTATAATGCAGACAATCAGCGCATTGGCTGCGTTAGTGGCTAGGGAAACGCTCTGTTTACACTAGAGGGAAGCGTTACCCGTGTTTTAAGTTTGAATTGGGAAAAGAGCGCGGAGAATGATTTGAATCTCCGACTTTCCCTCACAAAGGAGTCAGTCCACAAAGGAAACTGTAGAAGCACCAGTTCATTATTGGTCATTGCCATAGAAGACTGAACTCCAAAAGAGGAAAAAGCATAGAAGATCAAAGAAACATCTAAGATTTTTCCATTCCAAACTAGTGGAAAGAGAAGGGCAACAATGTCCTTCTCCCTCTCCTATAAGAAGGAGCTGAAGGCTCTTAATTGAAGGTCGAAGGATTGCTCAAGGTTCTTGTATACTTGTGGAATAGAGAATAGTGTGACATTGTGAAGGCCAAGAGTCAAAGAGTCTCCTAGAGAGCTTGTTGACTTGGACTTCTTCACTTGAGAGAGAAGAGAGATTGGGAGACTGAGGAGGGCTTGGTACAACCGATGGTTGTAATCCTCCTTCTTTCAAAATCAATAGAACTGTGTTCATTTTGTCCATTCAATGCTTAATATTGTCATTATTGTTTGAACATTTACATAGTATGATATGAATGGCTCATATGTGTATAATCTAGATGTTTATTGTATATTGATTTAATTGATAGGATACTTGTTATATTAGAAATTACACAAGTTATTTGACTGATTGCAGGACTCAGATTTGGAGCCTGTGAAGAAGGACTCTTGCTTCGCTGTGCCGCGCTCTCCAAGGAACCCCAAGACTGTCAAAGAGGTAATTCTCTATTGTATTCCTTCAAGTTATTTCAAGCTAATATGAACATGCTCATGCCATCTTTGTGAATAGCATAGCTAATCTTACTGTCTGCCTTGGGCACCGGAAATCCCTGAGAGGGATATTCGAAAACCAACAACCCAAGTAGTTTACCCTATAGCAGAATTGGTGACTCTGCAGGGGATCTTCCCCCATATTTTTCGGACTATTTTTTCCTTCCTTTCTTCTCTACTCTGTTCAAAAATCCTTCCGATCATTTTTGATGCCCAGTAGACATACCAAATGCTTGCAGAGTTCAATCTTGTTCCTGTCTGGCCAACTGAAGAGCTTTTCCCTGGTTAACCTGACCTATGCAGGCTATCCAGTGCATTATAACATGGTCTATTCTTAAATACAGTGCATTATAACTCTGTATTTTCTCACAGACAGAGCGTTACTCAACCAAAAACCTTGTTGTTCACTACTGTGACTGTGTTTTAGCTGTAGAGTTTTTTGGTCATCATTACCTTTCAATGAATGAATCCCTGTGCTTGTCTGCTAAGATGGCATTGTTATTTATTTCTCTTGTTTAGTTAGTGTGCAAAACATTTAGTTTTTAAAGAGAAAATATTTTTTTATTTTTTATTTTTCTGCATCTAGCTGAGTTTATTCTGAAAGTTTAAGTTCACAGACTGTTAAAAGAGGTAGATAGAAGTCTGAATCCTTAAAAGTTGAGTTGTGTTATTTACATGTTGGTGCATGGATGATTGAAAAAGAAACCTCTCCCAGTAGAAACACTCTTCATTGAATTTAATATTTAGAGCATGTTTTGCATGGTTTCTTGAGTCAAAGTCTCACTATACTTCATACATCCATTCCCCCTCCGCAAGACTAATAATAAAGTACACTAAAAATAAATCGATACTAAAATCAATCTAATTAATCTTTTTGAGCTCACATCAAGAAGTAGTTCAGGCTAGGATCTTGGGTTAGGAAAGTGAGAAAACTACCCAAGATCTCAAAACTTGAAAACTAGAGTCATTAACGAGTGAAATCCTGCTGCACTCATATTATTGGGACCGTTCCTTTACCGGAGCTCAGCGCGAGACAACACTTGGGTGCACTAGAAGGTCGCTCGCTTTCGACTGCATCCTGTGGGTGTGTTATATATTGGGGTTCCCTTCAGGGATGTCGAAACTAGATCAGGGATCTAGGTATTCTGCCCATATATCACACTGTCCTTGACCGTGAACCCCCCTGATGATGTCTGTGATTTGAGGTATCCTTAGTGGCCATACTTTTAGGGACTTACACAAGGTGACTGGGACAGGCTATCTTGGTACTTGAAACAGATGAACCCACTCTGTCTTCGGTCTTTAGGAGGGTACTTGTCTTCACGAGAGTGCTTACACCTATCGTCTGAGGTTCGGGCGAAGCTTTAGAGTGACCGTAACTGTACTTTTGACCAACCCTCTCTGTATACTATTACGATACTGGATTTCATCACCAGTGAACGGTAGTACTCAGATAGGGCACCCTATTTTGGCTGCTTGCTGATTGATTTTAGAAAGTCCTTTTTCTTTTTGTTAGGTGTGTGGTTACTGTCATTTGAGACTTCATAATAGATCACAATTTAATAAAATTTGTTAAAATTAAACCAGTCACTGTGACGTCCCCTGACCCACGCCATCTGTCTTGACGACAGCAATGTCTACCTCCACTCAACCTTGAGGAAGAACTGAACCTTAGTGAACCTGGGCCTTCTACGGAAGAGCAGTCTCCTCTAACTAATATTGATTATCACATAGAACCTTATCAGTCGGAACTCCCGGAGGACCCTTTCACTGAAGGCGTTGTACCTAATTACAATCCTCCGCTCACTAATCCGTTAGGGCCTGTGATAATCCAAATTACACCGCGCCGAGATATGTCTGTGGAAGCACCAACATCTATTTCTCCACCGACATCCACAGGGTCGATACCAATGGCAACCATCCCTGGTTCGCCACCATCCTCCCCACTGGTGGTCAGTTCTATGCCATTACTGGGTAACCCCAGTAGTCAACATATACCTACCCCCAATCCTATGGTCAACACAACTGTCAGTAGTTTACCGAACCCTTCGGCATCTACTCCTACCGTGACCACGTTGGGGACCACGGTAGCTCCTCCCACAAGCATGACTACCTCGGTGCCCTTTAGCAACCCTTTCAGCTAGAACCCTCTGTTGAGTTGAAACCCCCTGGCCACTATACCAGGGGGCAGTGTTATCAGTACGCAGGTAGCAGGGAATATTTCTCTTCCTATGCAATCCTTAGGAAAAATGGGACAACCCATTGTAAATACTATCCCCTTAAGTGGTCCAAACATAGCTGTAGGATCTATACCGTTGCCAAATTATGCAAGTACTAGTATGCCTCCGGGAAACTCTATTGCATCCATTTGGACTAACCAACCCCAACCTCCATCTGGAGTGGGAGGGCACTTTTATGCTGGGGGAAACCAACCATTTTCCCCTCAATACACTATGCCCTATGGACAGCAACCATATGTTCCTACTCCTCCACCTATGGGAGGTTTTTATCAAAGTCCCACTTACCCTTCTGGTAACACGTGGATGGGAGGACCCTATGGTCCAAGTAATCAGCCCATACTGCCTTGGTTAGACTCGAGGGAAAATCCACAATTGCCTTTCTTGGCAGCTTTGGACATACCCGACATCCATAAGCTGACGAACGACCCCATCAACCACAACCCGCTTTGGCCTCCAATACCGCATAAGATTCCTTCTGATATCCCGAAGTTCGACGGGAAACATGGGGACGACCCGGCCGCACACATCACTACCTTCCATTTATGGTCCATATCCAATTCCATGGTAGATGATAGTGTCTGACTTCGACTGTTTCCCCGCACCCTTACAGGCAATGCCACCAAGTGGTACATTGAATTGCCATGCGCCGCCATCAATACATTTGGCGCTTTAGCGGCAGAGTTCTTAAAGAACTTCCAACTGCCAATTAGAGTGGAAACCAGAACAGAATTTTTAACATCAATGTGACAAGACACCACCACCCACATCTCCGACCATATTCATGAATGGAGATGTAGGAGGAGGCTCGTCAAAGCACCAATACCAGACCATCTCTTGGCCAATTGGTTTTGCAAGTCTCTTTTACCCCACATCTCTAAAGACATTGGCCTTTCTGGTGTGGTGACAGAAGATCAATGTATTCATCGTGCCCAACACCTGGATTTAATCTATTCACAATCTGGCATGCTTTACGATCTGCTCCCCCATGCCCCTGGTAACCCAAACCCTCCGGCTACTTAGAAAACTAGATCTCATGCCGATGGTCTTGTTGGCATGATCTCTGGCGTAACCACCAATCAGTCTCGGGGGCAAACCTCCCAGCAATCCTAGGCTGCCACCCCCCCCATAAAACGACTCCTCTTCCTCCCGCTAAGATAAATTCGGTGCAAATCTCACAAAAACCTAGCGGAAAAAATAAGAAGAACAAGAAGAAAACGTCTTCTTCGGAACAACAGTCGGATAATCAGAATAACCCTAATCAGAAAAATGATACTAGAAATGACAAAGGAAAGGATAAACCCATGAAATTTCCTTGCAAAATATGTGCGGAGGATCACTTGACATACAAATGTCCTCGGCTGCAGGAATGCACCAATTTTATTGCTAACAAGGATTATGGGTGAACACGTGTCGTTCTTCACAATCCTTTCCCCAATCAATCGCAACAACATTAACACATGGTTGACAATCTACCAAAACCCCATCAACGGGGTAATGGTGGTTCGTATCCTTCCGGCGAAGGACCATCTGCCATTTATGGCATTGAGAGTGTTGACCTTCAAACTCGCGCCAAGCTTTATGGAAATCCTACCATAGATGCTCAGGAACCTGGAACTAGTTCCAATCCGCCACCGCCCAACGATTTACATATCAAAAGGCCTACTGTTGAACCTGTAATTCATCCCCCCAAAGGGACACTTCGACGCACGACTCATAATACCTCTGCACATGCAGCCCAAAACTACAATATTGTAGAAGATTTGGCGCAGGCACCGTCAGCTATGTCTAATCTTGAAGTATTACAAACCTATCCAGCACAAAGGAAAGCCTTACTTTCGGCCATTGGTGGAATAGATCCCCAGGATTCCATGCTAGCAATATTTGATATGGAAAAGGCTAAACCTCGCCTCTCACATCAAATCGCATTCCAAGTGTAGGTTGTGTCGAAAGGGAGACCAATCCATCGCACTGTCATAGACGAAGGTGCTTCGACCTATGTTATGTCACACGCTTGCTGGCTCCATTTAGGCTCTCCTACTCTAACCCCGCCATCGAATTCCCTCAAAGCTTTCGATGGCCACACTTTCCTACCAAAAGGATACCTTGCTAGCTTTCCCATCACTTTGAGTGGGAAAATGGTAAACGTCGACGTTGAAGTCATAGAGCGCCATCTCGACTATAATCTATTGCTCAGTCACAGTTGGTCTTATGCTATGACCGCCATCTTGTCTTCGGTCTTCCGACTCATCCTATTTCCATTGGATGGGAAAATAGTCACGGTCGATCAGCTATCCTTCTGCACCCCTGATTATGCCACATTACCAAGTACCACTGTACTCCTAATAGGAGGTTTCCCTGACTCTTACGTCAGTATCGGTACCGGTATTCTGAAGGCATCTTTCCTACTGGGTTTTTTTCCTCTACCACCGCCGGAGATCCCAAACACGGTTGCAATGATATCCACCTTTTCAGATGGTTCTATCGACCCATGGATCATCCCGAAACCTTTAGATATTGATTCTTAAGGAGATCAGATGCCGCTTTCGCCGGTCGAGTTGGCTTACCAAGCCATCCAAAGCACATCTGAACCCTCCACTGATATGGTTTCGACCATAGGTACAAACCTCTCTCCCATCACAGTTCTCTCTAAGGATCTCCACAATGAAGTCTGGCCTATAGACGAAGCTATTCGAGAGATCATGTCATTAGAAGAACGACCTTGGGGAGAGTTTCACCATCGCACTTCGACGATTGATTCGGAGGTGATAAAAACTGAAATCCCATCTTTTGACCAACCTGAGATAGTTCCCTCCTCTTATACGACTGTTCACACTATCGATTCAGAGGGGAACATGGGTAATCTTTCCAAGACATTGCTCATTGATATCTCAGTCAAAACAGGTATCGTGGAAAATATTCAGATTGGAGCCGACTGCAATCCAGAGGAAATTCCATCCTTCACATCTCTTTTTAAAGAATTCCGTGATGTCTTTGCTTGGTCTTATGACAAAATGCTCGGCATATATCCTTCTATTGTCGAGCACGAAATCAAGACTTATGACAATGTTAAACCAATCCGGAAACGACTCAGACCTGTCCACCCGCGCAAAGCATCCACCATTAAGGTTGAGGTAGAAAAAGTTTTAAACGCTAGCTTCATCTACCCCGTTCCCTTAACTGAATGGGTTTCCAATTCGGTTCCCATTGATAAAAAACAAGGCACTATTCGGGTTTGCGTCGATTATCACGATCTGAACGCCGCTTGTCCAAAAGACAATTATCCTACACCATTCATTGATCAAATTCTCGACGATTGTGCCAGATGAAAATATTTTTCCTTCATGGATGGATTCTCAGGATACAACCAGACTGCCATAAAAAAAGACGACCAGCATAAAACTGCTTTCATCTTTCCTTGGGGCATTTTTGCGTATAAAAAACTCCCATTCGGCCTGAAGAATGCTAGAGCAACTTTTCAGTGGGCTATGGACTATGCTTTTCATGACATTCGAGATATTGTACAGGCTTACTTGGATGACCTTCCGGCTCATTCCAAGAAGCGACAGAACCACCTGACTCATTTAAGAGAAATTTTTGCTAGGTGCAGGTTCTACAATATACACTTGAATCCTCATAAATGCGTATTTATGGTCGAGTCTGGACGATTGTTAGGTTTCATTGTTTCCAAGCACGGGATTAGGGTTGATCCTGATAAGGTCAAAGAAATTGTTGAATTGTCGGCACCACAATCCATCCTTCAACTCCAAAGCTTGCAAGGGAAGGAAAACTTTTTGCGTCGTTTCATCGTTAACTATGCTGAGATGATGAAAGGATTCATGCGATTATTGAAGAAAGGAACACTATACTTGTGGGATGACCAAGCTCAATGGTCATTTGATGCTTTAAAACATGCACTTGTTTCAGCCCCACTCCTTAGTGCCCCCGATTACTCACGCGATTTTCTCCTCTATCTGGCAGCATCACCATCCTCACTTGGAATGGTTTTGGTTCAAGTACATGATGACGACAGCAAACATGTGATTTACTCTTTATAAAAAGGTCTAATCAGACCTGAATTACGTTATTCACATGTGGAAAAACTATCTCTGGCGGTCGTTTTTGCTGTCACCCGAATCCGACATTATATATTGCTGCGACAGACTACGGTGATTGCTTTGGAGAATCCCATGCGAGATATCTTGTCTAGACAAATTATTGGCGGGAAATATTCCAAATGGATCGTCATCCTCCAACAATGTGATTTGGTTTTCATGGCTGCCAAAGCAAAGAAATCCCTCGTCTTCGCCGAATTATTATCGGACCTTCCCAGAATTGACCCGGCAGAAGTAGCTCATAATCCATTCCCTGATGAATCTGTCTACTTGGTCGATTCTTCGGACCCATGGTATGGAGACATCTTAGTCTACTTACAAACTCAACGCTTCCACCCAGCTCTCACGTCTGACGACCGTCGTCGTATCCGCCACCAAGAAAAGCACTACCTCGTGCTAAACGATACACTATATCGTCGTGGTCTTGATACTATTCTCCGACGTTGTCTCACTATCAATGAAGCAAAACGCATTTTGAATGACTACCACACGGGGGCATGTGGTGGCCATCTTTCGGGCATAGCTACTGCCCAAAAAATCTTGCGCGCTGGTTACTGGTGGACCACTTTGTTTAAAGACTACATTGCAGTAGTCCAGAAGTGCCATCCATGTCAAATTTTCACAAAGAAAATGTGCGCACATCCTACCCCCCTTCACCCAGTTATCTCCATCGGTCCTTTCGCTAAATGGGGAATTGACTTTGTCACCTGCAATCCCGCTTCAGAAAATGGACACAACTACATCGTGGTTGTAGTCGATTACTTTACGAAATGGGAAAAAGCCCTTCCCACTTTTAAGGCCGATGGCGAAACCGCCGCTCTCTTCCTGTTTAATCAGGTAATTTGTCGGTTCGGCGTACCCCTATCGATTTTCACAGATCATGGATCTCACTTTCAGAATCATATGATGACCGAATTAACATCCATGCTAGGTTTCCGACAAGATCAATCTTCGTCTTATTATCCTCAAGCTAATGGTCAAGTAGAAGCCGTAAATGGCGTCCTCGAAACCATGATTCGTCGATTGGTCGAAAACCGTAAAACCACATGGCATCGGAAGTTGTATTCCGCGTTATGGGCATACCGAACGTCAGTTAAAACTGCCACAGGCTTCACACCTTTCCAACTTGCTTTCGGCCTGGACGCAGTACTTCCAATCGAGTGCGAAATCCCATCACTCAAACTGGCCGTTGAACTCCTGCCTGGCAATACCGCCACAAAAGAGCGCTTGCTCTCGCTCGATAATTTGGAAAAAACTCGTCGAGATGCTACACTAGCACTCGAAGCTCACCAAGAGGGCGATCTCGTTCTTTCCAAGAGGGCGATTCCGTTCTACTATATGATCAAAAGCATGACCTCTTGGGGGTAGGAACACTCCAACCATTGTGGCTCGGTCCTTACATCGTTACTAAAGCCCTCTCAAAAGGAGCTTGCAAACTACAGGAATGTAATGGAATTCCACTCGAGGAGCCCCGCAACGGGCTCTATCTGAAGAAGTATTTTGCCTAGTTTCGCACTAGGCATATGCTTTGTAATTTTATGTATATAAGTTTTGCCTATTTTATTTTGATGCTTCTGGATTATTTTTTGGTTTAAGGTATTTTTCTCATGTAATCTTTTTCTTTCGCACAGATGTCATCACATTCGTTATCATACGTCGGATATGCGGACGGTGCTAGTCGTCACACTAGACGCATTGCTTCAGCTACTTGGGTTCTCTATACTTCTGAGTCTGACCTTCTTGGTTCCAAGGTAATCTTCCTGGGTAACGCCACCAATAATGTTGCCGAGTACATGTCAGTTATCCAACTCCTCACGGAAGTGGCATCTCGTGACATCTCCGATTTAGTGGTTAGGTTAGCTTCCCAACTCATCATTATGCAGTTAAACAATCATTACCGTGTCTGCCACCCTGTGTTGCTACGTTATTTTTTACGAGTGCGAATTTCAGAGCGTCAATTTCAAACAATCACATTTGAACACGTTCCTAGATAATTTAATACATTAGCTGATTCTTTGGCAAATTATGTGTTAGATTGGCATTTATCGCATTTATTGTAAAAGATTTACTCATGAGTACATATATTTTTATCACATCAAAAAATATATAAAAATTTAAAAACACAAATCACCAAAAATATATATACATATATATATATGTCATGTCCAGTACATATTAAACATCGAAAAGAAAAATATTCCAAAACTTGGGGTGTTTTACAAAAATTTCGCTACACTAAGCCACGCTCTGATACTAATACATCTACTCCACCAGCTAAGCCTGATGCTCATAATAGCATACAACTGCTCTAGCTATCCTCCTCAGAGGAACTAGGTATCTCTCTGGCACACCTACAGTATGCCACTGTAGACGAACTGGAACCTCTCGCATAGGAAGCAGTGGTATATCCATACTCAGACCCTCCAGGTTCCTGGAGAGTTCATATAAAATTTGGGTATCATTGTTGTCGCCGGCTTCCGCATCCTCTATTGGTGCGCCAACCCCGGGTAACTGCAATCCTCGCCGTGCATAGCGAGGGGCCCCAACTGGACAGACAGGTGCCACATCTGTGTCAAGCAAGCAAAAGCTTCATGTCAAAACTAAATTTTCACCCCTTTTCAACAAAATTTTTTTACATAAACATTCAAAGTTAAAAACAAAAAAAAAACTTTTTTGAAAAAACACTAATCATTTTTCTTACCATCGGGCCCCCACTAGGTGCCAGGGGGCAAGACTAACTTCGGATCACCTGTGAAGTTCATCCCTACATAGGGATAATCCTCAATCATGATGATCTGGGAATCTAGCCAATCAAAAAACCCGTCATCAAAACAGTGACGGACGGGACCCTCTCCAGTCCGTAGAAGCAAAGTGGCCCACCGAGCCTGCCTCGGCTCACGTGGACCCAATGGCGCTGTAGAGATCCTGGGCCTCATCAGTGGTATCCGCTCCAGTATGAAAGAAACAATCAGTGTAACGTACCCAAACTCCCTTTGAGTATGGGTCTTGCATGCAGTAAGCTCTTCTCGGACCCGACGGACCACACCGTCACACCAATCGAAAACCTGAGGCTGCATGCAATCCAAGGCTAGGAGCATCTGAGCCTTGGTCGCCACATGCTGACTTTTGGCACCTGCCAAGCGAACAATCATCCATAGTATAGACCGCAGGGGTATCAGAGTCACCTGTGAAATAGGTATCCAGTTACTCACAGCCTGGGTGCCACGTATGCAGTGTGCATGGATCAGATCATTAGTGGAACGAGGGTCAGCTCTGGACCCCATCAAATTGGGCCTCGCCCCAGGACATGATAAACCGGTCAAAAAGTACACATCATCCTTTTTGATGGCGAGCTCATTGCCCCCAATCCGAAAGACATGATGTCGTTTGTCCCAGTGCTGGATCAGCCACCTCAGGAGGTCCTCTTGACCCCTCATCAGTTCTAAACGGGCATACTTGAGCAATCCGCACCTTCGGAGAGCCATTAAGCTTGCCGCATCCGTCACCATTTCTTGTTCTTCCCGCTCATGTTCTCTCTCTCGCCAAATACTCATGATTAACAACTGAACACCTACAAATGCAACATTTTCAACCGATTAAAACTTGCCTGGACCACTTCAAAATGGAAAAATTGAATTGTTAGAAAACACGGCGCACCTAACGCTGGATCTAGTACAAAACAGAGCGTTCTAATGCGGAACCCCTTCACGGGTTGTGCATTTAACATAGCTATTGTATTCCTGACCCACGTTAGGCACAAATATTTTTCTAGGGCCTCAAAATTTCCTAATTTTGAACCAAAAAAAAATAGCAAAACAACAATTAAATGATAGCAGGAGGTTCTAGCTCTTACCTAGATCTCGCGGAATAGAAAATTGTTGCCCGGATTGACCGTAATCGTCAGCTGAATTTTTCACCCCTTTTCCACTCTAGAGCTTCTTCATAGCACTCAAAATAGTGAAAATGAAAGTCTTCTGACCTTCTTATAGCAAATTCTGGGGCATGACTCTCTTAAGTCAGTCGGCAAAGCCGTGATTTCTTGCTGAACACATGTCGCAACTCTCGAGATTTGGTACTGATGTTCTAATTAGGGATCAAGATTTATGAGCAAACATACTCATGTTTTATCGAGCATTCTTTTTACGGTATTTTTCTTGCTCATTAATCCGAAAAACCTTGAGTTCTCTTCTTCGGACTCGTTAAACTTATAAGAAGTTGGCATCGAGCGTTTTTTTTTTTTTTGTCTTTTCTTGCTCGCTAATCCGAAAAACCTAGAGTTTTCTTCTTCAGACTCGTTAAAACTATGGAGAAGTATTGAGCATTATTTTTAGGAATCTTTTTCTTGCTCATAAAACCAAAGAAATCCCGAGTCGCCTTTTTCAGGCTCGTTAAACTATCAAGACAGAGAACATAGAGCCATTCTTTTCCTCTTTTTCAAAGCTCTTTAAACAGAAAAATGTAATCGAGTTTTCTCCGCGTGACTCGTTAAAATTTCACGGAGGTACCGAGTTTTTCTTTGTTGGAATCGTTAAAATTTCACAAAGAATATTAAGTTTACTTCGTCTCCTTGTACTCATAATAAAATGAGGTAGACTTCCATTGAACATAGATTTATCACTTTTCTGGATTCAATGGACTAACTTACGGAAAATGAACTGTTTCGGGCTTACTATTATCCCTTTTCCGTGCCCAATTATCAAGACATGACAAAGGTACCCCAATGGAGTCATCTTTTACAACATTTTTCAGACTCTCTAAACATGAAAAATTCACCGAGTTTACTCATCTGGACTCATTAAACCTAATCAGACAGGACATGGAGTTGTCTTTTATGACATTTTTCAGACTCTCTAAACATGAAAAATTCACTGAGTTTGCTCATCTGGACTTGTTAAATCTAATCAGATGGGGCACAGAGTTGTCTTTCCTGACATTTTTCAGATTCTCTAAACATGAAAAATTCACCGAGTTTACTTGTCTGGACTCGTTAAACTTGATCAGACGGGGAAAAATTTGGACAAAATGGATACTACCTCTGTTACATTTCCAAAAAAGGTCGATTTGGCAGCAAAATTCTTGAACATGGCACTTCCTAGAAAAATCTTTCGCAGTTAGTTGAACCCTACCATCTATGAGTATTAGCCTTCATTTCCCAGTGTCCCTGCACTGGTAAAATCCTAACACACTCTTTGGTTTTCAACACGCTTCAGCTGCCTAGTACCCTGCTAGAGTGCCTTCTATTGTTTAAGCAGATCTCGTTATCTACTGCTCCTGCTATCAACCAAACCGTTCAGTATGCCGAAAATTATTTGTCGTCTGATGTTGCCATTTACTCTTCCTTATCTCAAATCATAAACAAAATTAGTTGGTTTCCGTTTCATGTTGACTGATGTAGGACGCCTCAGTGCCTACCTTTCAACAGATCACTTCCTATCGACTTCAACATCTTATCTAGGAAGATGATCCAGAAACCCATCAGTACTCGGATACTTGCAGACATCAGTGGCAGGTAGTCTTGTGTTTGATCAAGGGTCTTCATCATTGGCTCTTGGTTGAATGATTCTACGAGTGTTCGACTTGAACTCCTTTTATTCACACTCGCTAGATTGTATTGGGAATCTTAGGAACCATCATCATTATCGGTGGCCACCTTCGCGTCTGTTAACAGTTTTCATTATTGACTGGTAATCAGATGATTTCTCAGATGTTCGATGATAACTCCTTCATTCACATGTTGATAAATATGCAGTTTAAGTGAATCAGCAGTCAAGACCTTGGGGCAAAGGCTACACCATTAAATTTGTGTTCCCTTCCCCCAAGCTGCGATATTGTTTATGGAGATAGCTTCTTCAGCCTGATCCTGTTATGAAAGACACTTCCACATTGTGCCTATTGGTGGACAGATTCTTCATATCTCTATTCTAGAGAAATCATGTTGTTTAAGCTACTGAGCATGGGACATGCCCGACTCTAGGAAAATACTATATTTTCTGACATATGTTGTTGTTTCAGGTTTTCCTCGGTCTTTCAATCTCTCTATCTCTACAAATTATAAATTATTTTGGCCATCGTCTTCGTCTCTGACCTCACACTTTAGGGGGCATTTGTTATAGGTCAAAATACCTCCTCATCAGCTCAGAGGGGAAGAAAAATATGGAAGAAGTACAAATACCTAAATTAAACCTATTTTTGCCAGGGTAATGCCTATATAGAACAGAACAAGAGCGTTATAATGCAGGAAATCAGTGCATTGGCCGTGTTAGTGGCTAGGGCAACGCTCTGTTTACACTAGAGGGAAGCGTTACCCATGTTTTAAGTTTTAATTTGGAAAAGAGCGCGGAGAATGATTTGAATGTTCGACTTTCCCTCACAAAGGAGTCAGTCCACAAAGGAAACTGCAGAAGGACCAGTTCATTATTGGTCATTGCCATAGAAGACTGAACTCCAAAAAAGGCAAAAGCATAGAAGATCAAAGAAACATCTAAGCTTTTTCCATTCCAAATTAGTGGAAAGAGAAGGGAAACAATGGCCTTCTCCCTCTCCTATAAGAAGGAGATGAAGGCTCTTAATTGAAGGTTGAAGGATTGCTCAAGGTTCTTGTATACTTGTGGAATAGAGAATAGTGTGACATTGTGAAGGCCAAGAGTCAAAGAGTCTCCTAGAGAGCTTGTTTACTTGGACTTCTTCACTTGAGAGAGAAGAGAGATTGGGAGATTGAGGAGGGCTTGGTACAACCGATGGTTGTAATCCTCCTTCTTTCAAAATCAATAGAACTGTGTTCGTTTTGTCCATTCAATGCTTAATATTGTCATTATTGTTTGAAAATTTACATAGTATGATATGAATGGCTCATATGTGTATAATCTATATGTTTATTGTATATTGATTTAATTTATAGGATACTTGTTATATTATAAATTACACGGGTGCTTTGACTGATTGCGGGACTCAGATTTGGAGCCGGTGAAGAAGTACTCTTGCTTCGCTGCGCCGCACTCTCCAAGGGACCCCAAGACTGTCAAAGAGGTAATTCTATATTGTATTCCTTAAAGTTATTTCAAGCTAATATGAACATGCTCATGCCATCTTTGTGAACAACATAGCTAATCTTACTGTCTGCCTCGGGCACCGGAAAGCCCTGAGAGGGATATTTGAAAACCAACAACCCAAGCAGTTTACCCTATCGCAGTATCTTACTCCTCCACCTAAGACCCCACCAGGCCACCCCGAACCATACATAGCCATGACACCAGTGCAACTGATTCCCTTTTCTCCTTCCACCACCACTGTGCCCCTAGCCCCTCCGCCGAACCCTCCTAATGTTGCGATAACTACAGGCAAAAAATGAAAAAATCGCAAGGGGGAATCCAATGATAAGGCAACCGCACCTGACCCTACTCCTCCCCCACCCGCCAAGACGTGTGCCTTGTGTGATGGTATCGGTCATCCCACCCACACTTGTCCCGAGTTGCCCCGTATCCAACCCATGGTTAAAGTCGCGTTCCCTGAATCTACGATCCCTGAAACCTTTGTTTCTTCCTCATCCGTAGCCAAGAACCTAGAGACTCTTCGCACCAACAAACCCTGTGCTCCGTGTGGTGTCCATGGCCATTATTCTCACCCTTGTCCTCACCTCATGCATTACCATGCCTCTTTAGAGGTCATCCACGAGTACGAAGCTGAACAAAATCAATCTGCCTCTCCCATCCTTTCTCAACATGCGTTGAGTCTACTCGCGGATCCCCCTGCTACCATTGACATTCCTCCCCCTGATGTTGAGATGTCGGACCCTGCTACTTCCCTTCTATACCTATCATCATCCACGTGCTACCTGGAGTACATTCCTTCTAAATCCACTCCACCTATTCTGCTTGATTCCCCTCTAGGCATGGGTTCTTCATATTTTGACCATATTTTTACCTGTTCTTCTGTCATTCCCCATGATGACCCGTATCTATGCCTCTCTTCCCATACTGATGATTTATGTACCTTTGCAGCATTGTATGGTCTCCTTGACCTTTCCATTCCCTCTCCTAACCATGATCATACCATCCATATCTTCGATGTCCGTCACAGCCTGAGTGCCCCCTCTTCATCCGATAGTTCTCATGCATCTCCCTCTCATCAATCTATGAGTCCTAGACTTCCTACCCGGACCGCTCTCTCCCGTCACCGTCAATGGATGTCTATCCTCCACTCATGCTGCCATCCTTTTTATCCTTCCTCCCATTTCTTGTCTTATGACACTATTACATCGGCCCTGTCATCCACACCTTATCTGGGCTACGCCGATGGGGAAAGTCACTATTCCCACCATCTCGCTTCAGCAGCATGGGCCATCTTTACCCCCTTGCATACCCTGGTTCTTGCAAATGGGGTTTGCATTGGTAAGGCCACCAATAATTAGGTTGAATATGATGCAGTTCGTGGTCTCTTAGCTGATGCCCTCTCTCATCACATCCTCCATCTCCATGTTCATTTAGATTCCCTGCTTCTTGTCTTACAAATTAATGGTGTCTATCATGTGCATAACCCTATCCTATTTAGACAATATTTCCGAGTGAAAATTTTGATCCGAGAATTTAGATTCATTACATTTAGCCATATAACTAGAGATCAAAATCCCTACGTAGATCAAATCGCAAATCATGCTCTAGACTGGCATTTATCACACACATCACAATAAAATTTAACACCATCAATAAAATGCATATACATCATATATATTATATAACATGTGTTTTCAGAGCCCATCTAATATGAAACATACGACATGCCCCCCAGTGTCTATGTAGGGGCAAGTGGTGCCCCCCATTTTTGTAGTTTTTTTATTGTAACATGCTACTGAGCCAATGGATCTACTCCGGCAGCTCGTAGATCACGTACAGCCTGACCGGCCATTGCCATGCATCACATGATACCTCGCCACTCCGAGGGTAGCCCAATACATAATTCTATGTACCTGTCATCTAAATCTTGCCAACCATGCTCCGATACACCGGTCAGAAGCCCCTCACATCTACGCTAAATGTCCTCCACTAAAGCAGCCATATCCTCGCTCTGCACCGTCCTTGATCCACTTGAGCTTGTAGCTCTTGTCGTTGCAGGTCGTCCCATATATCTGGCCGATTTTACCGGAGCTATATCTGTATTCTAAGAAAAAATCATGATTAGCACCATGTATACTAGTCACAAACTCTAAAATAAACAAAACAGATTAGCTACTTGTCACTTACCATCGGCCCCCCACACTCGACCCGGTGGAAGTGGCAAGTCTGGATCTCCCTAATAACTCATCCCACTATAGGGATAGTCATCTATGTATAATGGAATTTGATCCCAATGTGTGAAGAAATCTGGTCGGAAAACCCATCCAACTGCCCCTCCCCCTCCTCTACACAGTAGTCATCCCCACCAACGCATCCGAGGCTCTCTAGGACCTCCATCAGGCAACTGTACATGGGGTCATAAGGTCAGGATCTTCTCAAAGAAGAAAGAGCACAACACCATCCCATAGGCACAATCATGATTCACTTGCTGCTTGCATAGCAACAGCTATCATTTCACCGATACCAACATCATCTAGGCCCACCCATAGTAGGTCCCACTCAGCACACTCTCCAAAATCATCATCTGCCCTCTAGTGATTTGATGGAACGCCTGGCTACCCAAGATCCGCAACACTGCTGTGGCCACTGCCCGGGTCTCCAACCTCTCTATATCACCAATGGATATCCAAGTCCCTTTGACTCGGACACCTGGTCGATAATGTCACTCAAAAAACTCCATAATGTTACGCCCCCGTGGTAACATTGGCTGCGTATTTCCCACCATCCCTAATGGTGGGAGACTAGTCAAGAAATACAAATACTGGATCGTTAGCTCAATCCTGTGCCCCTACACTACAAATGCCTCATGATCTGGATCCCAATAACTGATAATCCAGGCCAACAAGGGCTCACCAGCGCTCATCAAAGGGTTCTCCAAAAACTTCAGAACCCCATGCCTAGCCAGTGCATGATGGACACCCTGATCCACTCAGATTTCCGTCCGTAATGTCCCTAAGTCTCTCTCTCTCCACCTGATCCGTATATCTACCATATATGCACAAAAACATCATTTTTGTCAGCCTCCAGATCAAAAAAATTTCATTAACATACACGAAAATAGAATCTCAGCACATAACTGCACTGAAACCCCCCACATCTAATAGGTCACACTTTTTGGGCAAAACCTGGGCCAAGTCACACTTTTCAAGCCAAACCCTACGTCCCAGGTCGCAGCTTTTGCCCCAAAAAGTGTGAACCAACTGTAATGATGGAGTAAGGGCAGTTACTGAGATTTAAAGCCTTAATCCGCAACTTGAATCCATCAAAAACAAAGCTTAGGATTGGGCCTTTACTTGCAACTGACGGATCACAATTCCAATGTTTGGTTTGTCCGCTACGATCGTCGCAAGATTTAGGGCCTTCTCTCCTCTCCACATTCACCACAACTACACAAGAAAATGAATGAATTTGGAGTGAAAATGCCTTATTAGAAGAAAACCCTTGTTTTTTCTTTCACCTGCTGCGACCAAACCGTAGCCCCGTTTGACATACCGTCCACACCGTTGGAAATTTCTCACCGAGCACTCAAATGGGTATTTATCAGTTTTTCATGTTTTGATACTTCACCAGGACACATTTTGTCCATGAAGGGTCTATTCACCTCTTCTTAAAATCGAATTTCTTCACTTACGACACTTGTACTTGGGGCACCACTTTTCCTCCTTACTCATCTTCGTTCATGTTGATTTTTGTCATGAGCTACCCTATTGTACTCATGATTTTCTGGCCCCCCATTGAACCCGTACTATGAGGTAGCACCATTGAGTTGCCCTGGTTTAGAGCATCCGAGTCGAGTCATCATAACATCCATGGAGTCTATCCTGAGTCCCTTCATACCTCGCTATAGTCCTCCATCCTTTCTTGCTTGATCCTTCTCTCATGTCGCACATTATGGCCTTCAGTACCCTTATCCCATATCCCTCATGATATTGTGTCAGTCGCTACCAAGCCATTCATACTCTTTATGCTCTAATAAGGGAATTCGTCCAACCACTCCTCCATATCCCTCATTACATCATAATTATCAGTATCTACTTGTTCTTCGCTCTACTATTTTCCCTCGTGCTTTAGTTTGGGTTCCCTTATTGCCTCACATATGGCGGACCGACTTCTGTTGACATCCACTTCCTTACTCCAGAAGCCAGGTCTAGGGGGTAGTGTACCTTGGTTCCAGTTCTTCTCAGCATGATGGTGATCTATACAATTGATGGTCTAGTGATGCAACAATAGCTATTGGTGATTCCCGGGCGTGTGCGAGATGTCTCAACCCTCATGAGGGGGTGGCCCTGCACGTAGCCCCCCACATGCCCGAATGACTTCTTCATTTCTGCCCTTGATGCAGCTCCTCTCATTTGATGATATCGGCCTCAACCACTTGTAGCACCTCTTCGATTTGCATGTACCAGTCCAATGTTGCAAGCCCTTCCCTGTGTGTAGCAGGAATTTGGGTGTATTTGTATCTCATGTACTAAAATATCCTTGTATAACTCCTGAAGGTTATTCCAGGCATTGCACGTATGTGGGATTCATCATTTTGTTTATCTGGCTCATGTTTAGGCCAGCATATGCTTCATTATTTCATTCTGTGGCTTTCCGGGCGCCTTATTCTTTGTACTATTGTCTCGACGGGCATAGGTATGCCTCCCTCGCTGCCTTTAACAATGGTACCACTTCATCACCTAGAGAATTTTGCACCTCTAAGTCTCGTATCCTCCAGGTCTAGTCCTCTAGCACATTAGACTACCTTACATTCCTCTCTCTCACTTCCCTTTTGATACTTAGTGATTGAGTTCTTACAACGTACTTCGGTCATACGATTTTCTCCTAACACTCGTACGTTGGGGGGAAATCTGTTACACCCATTTTTTGGTCATCTAACTCATTATCATTAGATGAACCCAAGTACACCATGTAAGACCAATGTTACCCTAAGTAAAATTGCTTTCACCATGTCAAATAACATTGGTCCATATTTCCTGGTCATATTTAACCCAAAACAAGGAAATTAATTAAATAAATCATTATTTATTTAACTATTTCCTAGGAACAAGTTATTTAAATCATTATTTAATAACATTCCTAGTTAAATTTGACTAAATCATTAAATAAATCATTATTTATTTAATTATATCCCCATCATATCCATAAAATAATAAATAAATCATTTATTTACTTATTGTTTATAAATAAAAGAATTGACCCACGTCAAAAGACCTTTTCCCTCCAACAAATATAATAAAATATTCCTAAAGGGTGGTTCTAGAATTTGATTAATAATATTTTATTCATGCAACAAGTTATAGATAACCCTAATATTTTGTTATAAATAGGAGGGTTTTCCCCATTCATTAGTCACCTTCATTGCATTAGATCACACTAGATCAATTCTTGGCCATCATTTTCCATTTTTGCTTTGTGAGCTCCCATTGAGTTCTATGTTTGTTAGGGTTTTCTACCACAATAAGAGAGGAATTTTAGATCTGAAATGCTGAGGACTTTCAAGAACCCATCCCATTGAGGAGAACTGGAAAACACCTTTCTTTTTTTCCTCTCCGGTGCCCCATTCTTTAATATAATACAAATCATTCTTTTAAACACTTTGTTCTTGTCTTGTCTATTGGATGCATGGAGCCATATTATATTTTATCTGCTTAATGTCTTTTTTTCTTAGATCTCAATTTGTGCATCAGACTTAAAGATATTTTTCAGACATAATCAATGTTAGGGATATTTTTTATGTGTAGCTAAAGTAATCTTTTACAATGAAAGATTCATACTAACAAGGAGCTGAGATTGAGAGTGGTCTTGATTTTGATGCATTATGGGATGCATACCTTTGAGCACATTTATGGGGTTTGTTTGTGAGGAGTCACTTCATGGAGATGATCAATGGGATGAATTGGAGGTTGATGGAGATGTGGCGATGGGATGCCTTGGTGGTATACACTTGGGCATGGGTTGAGCCTTCTTGACTTAAATTTGGCATGCAAGTTGGATGCATATTATAGGTGGGATGAACATAGCTTCATGGACCTGAATATCGCACATTGTTGAGAGGATTTTCTTGACTTGATTTGAGGAGGACCTTTCACACGTGGATGATGCTCGATAGCTGTGGCTATATTTTGAATAGTGCGTGGAGATTGGCATCATGGGCAGCAAATTTCAGATAGAGATGGCTTGTTAGATGGAAAACATGTTGCGGATGAGATGGATCTCCATGGATTACTTTACACTCATATGGGACGGATCCTTGATTGAGTTGATGGCTGTGACAGGATGCGAGAGGGACAAATAACACATGGTATGAGGATACACATTCTCACAATGAGAATCTCTGGCTGGACTGATCACCCGACCATTTCGATTTATGAGGGCTATAGCACTGTGCAGAGTTATGATGGATACATAATAGGTTTTGTTACATTGAGTTGGTTGGAGTACTTGATGTAGAGATTCACATGATATTGATGATACATGATTGGTTGACATGATATATGTTGCAACAACATGTGGCCATGATGGAGAGATTGACTTCCCACGATGGTATAGCATGTGGTGATTGTGATGGATGTGTTGATGATCATGGATTGGGGAGATATTTCCCTTGGATATGCTAGACATGAATCTTGATTGTTTATGTGACGATACTGGGCAATTATACATTGCGATGAAAGTTGCAACGATGATGGTAGCACTATCAGGGATGACAGTCTTATTTTAAGTGGGGAAGTATGTAAAACCCACGAGTCGAGGATGATGACGGAGGGCGTTGGAAGCGTTCGGTCGACATGCGAAGAATGGTGGTCGAAGAAATGATGAAAACATCAACCTGCAAAAGGTTTGTAAAACCTTCCCTTGACATTCTTCCCAAATTTCCATGTATTTTTATGTAGCTTCAACCCTAACCAATGTTTCGCCGAGAGCAACCAAAATAATGTCCAGCTTTGATACCAATTGCAGCCCTATTGTTGTACTGCTACTTAAATATTAAAACTTCAAAAAAGCTCAACTCGCCCTGAATCGAGCTCTGATACCATCTTCCACGAAGTAGTAGTGGTGCCAGTGCTTTGCCCGTGTGAGGGTGCCCAGGGAAACATGTTCGGGTGGGTCAGGTTGGGTCGAGCCTATGTCGTGTGAGGGCTGCCATGTCAAAAATGCTAAGTGGTGATCGTGGGTGTGCCTTGTGCATGTTTGGGTGGGTCTAGTTAGGTCATGTGAGAGCGGTTGTGTTAAAAATGTGAAGTTCTGACCATGCCTTGTGCACGTTAGTGCAACTCATTTTTCGTTTTCTCCCACGTGCCTTCGTTTTGGTGGGTCGAGTCTTGCCATGGGAGGGCACCCATGGAAACGTGTTCGGGTCAAGTTGGGTCATGTGAGGGAGGCCATATAAAAAAGGCTAATTTGTGACCGCCCATGTGCCTTGTGCACATTTGTGTGACCCGTTTGTCGTTTTCTCCATCGTGCCTTCATTCGGGCAGGACAGGTCGGGTCATGTGTGGGCGCCCAAGGAAACGCGTTCGAGTCAGGTCATTGTTGGGTATGTGTTATATTATTTCCACGAACACACAAGGGGTAAGAGGGGGGGTGGAAGCCCCCACTGTCAGGGTCCAGGGTAGCGCCCTGGCGAAAATTTTTTGGTCCTTAATTTCCATTGGATAGTCCACGCCCATGGTTTCATGCATGAGTTTGCACATGGTTTTGGGTATGATGGTTTTCGGCCCCTGGTATTTTGTAGATCCGGTCAAGGGAACTATGGTTATGTTCTAATCCAGGGTTAATAGATTGGGGTTCATGTATGCTTCGGCATGTATATATATGTGTTGTAACACTAAAAGGAATATAATGAAAAATCAAGCTGGTCGTCCTGATTTGGGATCCAGGGGAAAATCTCTGTGTTTATCTATTTTATGTTTTATGCTCTTTCTATTGTTTATTTTCTGTTATAAGAATCATGTGTAGATAATTTCTGTTCAGGGTTAAAACCTACATTTGGTATTAGAGACAGGTTTCGTCTTCAAGGGGATGCCTATGATGCTGAGGGTTTTTTTCTCGGGCCTGAGGTAAACCCTGTTTAGTGGGAGATCTGTAGGATCAATTCTTGTAGTGAAAGAAGATGGCGAGCGGTGGAAAGATAGAGATAAAGAAATTTAATGGTAAGAGTTTTGAGTTATGGAAGCTCAATATGGAGGATCTGTTGGTGGATAAAGATCAGTGGATCACAGTAGATCTAGGTACTAAACCAACGGAAATGTCAGATGAAGACTGGAAGAAGCTGGATCAGAAGGAAAAGAGCACAATAAAATTGTGTGTCTCAGATTCAATATTGTTGAATGTATCTAGGGAAGCTATGATGAAGACCTTGTGGGACAAGCTAGGGACTTTGTACCAATCTAAGTCTCTGATGAATAAATTTTTCCTAAGGAAAAAGCTGTATAACCTGAGGATGAATGATGGAGACTCGGTGACAGAGCATCTGAATGCCTTCAATACTGTGGTAAGTCAGCTGTCATATGTTGATATTAAAATCTCAGATTAAGAGAAGTGCATCAGTTTGTTGTTTTCTCTACCAGACTCGTGGGACAGTCTGGTTATTGTAATAGGTAGCAATACAACTACCTTGAATTTTGATAACATTATCTCAGCCTTGCTATCGGAGGAAATAAGATGGAGAAATATGGACGGTTAGAATGGAGATGCCTTATTATACGAGGAAGGTCCCAGAATAGAAACAAGAATAAGGTTTCAAGTGGGAGATCTAAATCTAGAGGGAAATCTAAATCTCTTGGAAAGTTTGTAAAGGTGTGTTGGAAATGCAGAAATGAAGGGCACTAAAAAAAGGACTGAAAATCTAAAGCTCCTGAGAAAGGAAAGGGATCTGATGATGCTCCTTCTGCAGAGGAAAAAACCACCTTGGATGAAGGTGGGGATGTGTATTTGGCTTCTTCTTCAAATACACATGTAGATCATGAGTCATGGTTGATTGAATCAGGTGCATCCTTTCACTTCACTCCCCATAGGGAGTGGTTCTGTGAGTATGAGAAATATGATGGTGGTGATGTCTTCCTAGGGGATGATAGGAAGGCAAAAATCGTCGGATGTGGAAAGGTCAAGCTAAAACTGCAAGGTGGAAGGATTAGAACACTTCCTGGTGTTCTACACATTCCTGCATTGGCCAGAAATCTAATTTCTATAAGCAAGATGGATGATGCAGGTGTAAAAATAGTGTCCGAGAAAGATGCCTGCAAGATGGTTTGGGTCGGGTCATGTGATGGTTGCCGTATAAAAAATGCTAAGTTGTGACTGCCCATGTGCCTTGTGCACATTTGTGCAGCCAATTTTCGATTTTCTCCCTTGTGCCTTTGTTAGGGTGGGTCAGGTCGAGTCGTGCCATGTGAGGGAGGCCATATCAAAAATGCTAAGTTGTGACTACTCATGTGCCTTCTGCATGTTCGTGTGACCCATTTTATGTTTTCTCCCTTGTGCCTTCGTTTGGGCGGGTCGGGTCATGCTGTGTGACTGTGCCTAAGGAAACGTGTTCGAGTTCAGTCGTGTGAGGGAGGGCGTATAAAAAATGCTAAGTTGTGACCGCCCCTGTGGCTTGTGCACGTTCGTGCAACCCGATTGTTGTTTGCTCCTTTGTGCCTTTGTTCAGGCGGGTCGGGTCGTGCCGTGTGAGGGTGCCCAAGGAAACACGTTCGGGTCGGGTCGGGTCATGTGAGGGAGGCTGCATAAAAAATGAAAAATTTTGACCGCCCGTGTGCTTAGTTGTCACGCCTTATACCTTCGGTTTCTTTCAACCACGCTATAGACAGGTGCGGCACTACCATACTTTTTCCTTTTCCAAATACTCAAGTATATAGACTATGCCTTTAGCAACACTTGTTAGTTATTAACCAAATGTTATTTCAATATGATTAAATAAACATAAACATCATTATCAATTCCCAAGTATTCCCATACATACAAGGGAGGGGAAACTCCCTGTTAATAATGAGTTCGCCCGATAATACGTTTCGTAAATATGAAATAATAATTTCCAATATAGCAGAAGCCACTTCTGCTACTTGGAAAGGCAAGTTAGCATTTTGACCAAGATCTAAGGCTTTTCAACCATCAAAATAGCCTACAACAAGCATTTACAATCATTAGAATTCACCTTGGGAATATCTTGCACAAAACTGCCCAAGTGCTGCCAGGTCACTCAAATCAGCACTACAAATCAGTATAGACCCTCCCTAGAGCTCCCTATCTATCCAATCTGCTTCCAAACTATATGGTTAGATGCGTCCCATCAATAGTCACATTCTTCAATTTACCGCACTCAATTCTGACTCCCGACACTCCCGGAATGGCTTTTGAACTGTCGTGCAGTTCATGCAGAGGCGCCCAGTCGTGGGTCACCCAAGTTGCTTGGCCAAACGTGTTTGGCTCGAGTCATTTGGTCTAAGGGTGCCCGTATCAGATTTGTTAAGCTGTGACCGCCCAATTTCCTTGTTCATGTCTTGGCAGCCCATTTTCTGTTTGCTCCCATGTGAGTTCATCCGATCGAGTGCGTTGTGTCACACCGGGTGAGGGTGCCCGACCAAACGTGTTCAAGTCAAGTCATTTGGGCTGAGGGCACCCATGTCAGATTTTCTAAGTTGCGACTGACTAGGTTCCTTGTGCACGTTCAGGAAGTATTTTTTCTATTTGCTCCCATTTGCATTCGTCGGGTCAGGCGTGCCATGTCGTGCCAAGTGAGGGTGCCTGGCTAACCACGTTCGGGTTGGGTCATTTGGGCAGAGGGCGCCCACGTCAAATTTGCTAAGTTGTGACTGCCCGGGTGCCTTCTGTATGTCACAATGACCTATTTTCTGTTTGCTCCCATGTGCGTCCATCCGGTAGGGCACGCCGGGTGAGGGCGACCGGCTAACCGCGCTCAGGTTGGATCGTTTGGGCCTAGGGCGGCCATGTCATATTTGCTAAGTTGTGACCACTTGGGTGCCTTGTGAACGTCTAGGCAGCCCATTTTCTGTTTTCTCCCATGTGCGTCCATCTGTGTCATGCTTGGTGAGGGTGCCCGCCCAAGCGTGTTTGGGTCGGGTCATTTGGTCTGAGGGCACCCGTGTCAGATTTGCTAAGTTGTGACTGCCTGGGTGCCTTATGCATGTTCGGGCGACCCGTTTTTTGTTTTCTCTCGGGTCACTCAAATCTGCACTAAAAATAAGTTTATACCATCCCTCGAGCTCCTTATGTGTCCAATCTGCATCCAAACTGTATGGTTAGATGCGACCCATCAATACGCACATTCTACAAGTTACGACACTCAATTCTGACTCCCAACGCTCTCGGAATGGCTTCCAAATTGTCATGTAGCTCATGCAGAGGCGCCCAGTCATGGGTCACCCGACTCACCTAGCCAAACGCATTCAGGACGGGTCATTTGGTCTCAGGGTGCCCATGTTATATTTTCTAATTTATGACTGCTTGGGTACCTTGTGCACGTCTAGGAGGCCCATTTTTCGTTTTCTCCCATGTGCATCTGTCTGGACTAGCGTGCTATGTCGCCCCGGGTGAGGGTGCCCGACCAAACGTGTTCGGGTCAAGTCATTTGGGCCGAGGGCACCCATGTCAGATTTGCTAAGTTGTGACTGCCTGGGTTCCCTATGTACGTCTAGGTAGCCTGTTTGCCATTTTCTCCCATGTGCGTCCGTTCGGTCGGGACATGGAAACCCCAAGTTTCCCAAGCTTGGGCGTGGCCCTCTGCCATGTGCCGCGAAATGAAAACCCCAATTTCCCCAGCGTGTTTCACTCAGGGGCGTGGGAGGATGTGGAAACCCCAAGTTTCGTAGGCCTAGGATGGTTATATGCCATGCCGTGACATGGAAATTTGGGGTTTCCATGCCACTGACCAGAAGTTCCAATAGTTGGCGACCCCTTTCGCAGCCGTGGCATGGAAACCCCAAATTTCCCCCCCTATCAAGAAATACATTTTTGAGATGCAAACAAAAGAAACGATGTTTGAATGAAAAGGATAGGGGCCAAAAGGTGCAACGGCGATAGTCATCCGAATTTTGAATAAAATGACAAGAGCAAAGCTCCAAATCGAGGAAATCAACGGCTGAATCTTAGTGGATCGTGGTAGCAAGGAAACTCTGCCACTTACAATAACTCATTGCCTATTTAAGTCGTCTGCAAAGGATTCTTCTCAATGACTGTTTGAAATCGAACTTCAAAGATGCCCCAACTGAGATGCTTCACGATCGCAGTTTGCAAATGACACGGGCCCCTTGGGGCGACAAAGAAACACCCCTACTACGGGTCGAGATACAGTTGAAGAGTGACATGCACCGCTTCTAGCATGGATTCTAACTTAGTGGCATTTAGTTATAATCCGACACACGGTAGCTTCATGCCACTAGATTTTCAACCAAGCGCAATGACCAATTGTGTGAATCAACGGTTCCTCTCATACTAAGTTGAATTACTATTGTGATGCAGTTCATCAATAGGGTAAAAATAACCTGTCTCATGACGATCTAAACCCAGCTCACGTTCCCTATTGGTGGGTGAACAATCCAAAACTTGGTGAATTATGCTTCATAATGATAGGAAGAGCCGACATCAAAGGATAAAAAAGTAACGTCGCTATGAACGCTTGGCTACCACAAACCAGTTATCCCTGTGGTAACTTTTCTGACACCTCTAGCTTCAAATTTCAAAATTCTAAAGGATCGATAGGCAACACTTTCATGGTTTTTATTCATACTGAAAATCAAAATAAAATGAGCTTTTACCCTTTTGTTCTACATGAGATTTTTGTTCTCTTTGAGCTCATCTTAGGACACCTGTGTTATATTTTAACATATGTGCCGCCCCAGCCAAACTCCCCACTTGACAATGTCTTCCACCCAGATTGACCCACTGAAATGTGCCTTAAGGCCAAAAATAGGGGTAGTTTCCTATCTCCGCCCCACTAAATAAGTAAAATAACGCTAAAAGTAGTGGTATTTCACTTGCACCGAAAACGACTCCCATTTATTCTACACCTCTCAAGTCATTTCACAAAGTCGGACTAGAGTCAATCTCAACAGGGTCTTCTTTCCCCTTTGATTCTATCAAGCCCGTTCCCTTGGCTGTGGTTTTTCTAGATAGTAGATAGGGACAACGGTAATCTTGTTAATCCATTCATGCGCTTCTATAATTAGATGACGAGGCATTTGGCTACCTTAAGAGAGTCATAGTTACTCCCGTTGTTTACCCGTGCTTGGTTGAATTTCTTCACTTTGACATTCAAAGCACTAGGTAGAAATCACATTGCGTTAGCATCCCCAGGGACCGTCGCAATGCTTTGTTTTAATTAAATAGTCGGATTCCCCTTGTCCGTACCAGGTCTGAGTCGACTATTCGCCGCCTAGTGAAAAGCCCCCGCGAGGGGGCATTCTACACCCGTAGCCCAATCAAAACGTGACTGCCCACCCTTGCCACAAGAGCAGCTTGGGTAGACTACCGACAACCCACAAGGTGAGGGTGCAGACCCCTATGCCCAACCCTCAGAGCCAATCCTTTTCCCAAAGTTACGGGTCCGTTTTGCCGACTTCCCTTACCTACATTTTTCTATTGACCAGAGGCTATTCATCTTGGAGACTTGATGCGGTTATGAGTACAACCGGGCATGAACGGTACTTGGTACTCTAGATTTTCAAGGGTTGCTGAGGGCGCACTAGACACCGCAAGACGTGCGGTGCTCTTTTAGATGCTAGACCCTATCTCCGAGTGAACCGATTCCAGGGCGGGAAAGCTGTTAAAAAGAAAAGATAACTCTTCCTGGGGTCCCCAACAATGTCTCTGGATTTCATAACATTGCCACCCATTGCCATGTCCCGGTTTGAGAATATTAACCCAATTCCCTTTCGATGCTCATGCAGAGTGCACCCTTGATACAAGGCTTCCCCATCTCTTAGGATCGACTAACCCATGTCCAAGTGCTATTCACATGGAACCTTTCCCCACTTCAGTCTTCAAAGTTCTCATTTGAATATTTGCTACTACCATCAAGATCTACACCGGGGGCTGATCCACCCAAGCTCACGCCTGAGGTTTCTCAATGACCCCTACGTCCTCCTACTCATCGAAGCTAGGCAATTGCACTGACGGTCGAGTATAGGTTGCATGCTTTGGCGCCATCCATTTTTGAGGCTATTTCATTTGGCAGGTGAGTTGTTACACACTCCTTAGCGGATTTCGACTTCCATGACCACCGTCCTGCTGTATTAATCAACCAAAACCCTTTGTGGGATCTAGGTTAGCACCCAATTCGGCACTGTAACTCAACTTTTGGTTCATCTCACATCACCAGTTCTACTTACCAAAAATGGCCCACTTGGATCTCTCGATTCCATGGCATGGCTCAATGGAGCAGACACACCCTCTTACCTATTTAAAGTTTGAGAATAGGTCTAGGGTGTTACACCCCTGATGCCTCTAATCATTTTCTTTACTCGATAAAACTTGTGCATGAGCTTTAGCTATCCTGAGGGAAACTTCGAAGGTAACCAGCTAATAGATGGTTAGATTAGTCTTTCACCCCTATACCCAAGTCAGACGAACGATTTTCACGTCAGTATCACTACGAGCCTCCACCAGAGTCTCCTCTGGCTTCACCCTTCTCAGGCATAGTTCACGATCTTTCAGGTCCCAATAGGTGTGCTCTCACTCGAACCCTTCATATAAGATCAAGGTCGGTAGACGATGCACCCCTTGCAGAGAGGGGATCTCGCCCGTCAGCTTCCTTGCACCTCACAGGTTTTCAAACCCGCTGACTCGCACACATGTTAGACTCCTTGGTCTATGTTTCAAGACAGGACAAATGGAAAGCCCGCCAACCAACACCACGGGTGCGCAGGTGCACACAGATCGCCACAAGGGCGTGCGCTTCATCCCTCGAACATCGCAACGGCAAACCGACAGGCGGTACTCCACCCGTGCTTGTGACGATGTAGCAGCTTGTGTTGGTTTTCACCTCAAGTTGAGCAGCGGACCAGCCTGAGCCATTCCACATCCGGCCAAGATGCATCGATAGCCTCCATCTGCTTCCCTCTTGGAAATTTCAAGCACTCTTTAACTTTATTTTTAAATTCATTTTCATCTTTCCCTCATGGTACTTGTTTTCTATTGATCTCTCACCCGTATTTAGCCTTGGATGGATTTTACTAACCAATTAGGGTTGCATTCCCAAACAACTCAACTCGCCGACAAAGCCTTCTGATGCGGCAGGGTCCCGGCCCGACGGGGCTATCGCCCTTTTAGGTGCCCCCTTCGAAGGGAATTGGCCTAGGTCCACTGCTGAGGATGCTTCTATAGAATACAATTGAGGTGATGCTACCACCCAATTTTCATGCTGGGCTCTTCCTGGTTCACTCACCGCTAGTAGGGGAATCCTCGTAAGTTTATTTTCCTTCATTTAATTATATGCTTAAACTCAGCGGGTGTTCTCGCCTGAGCTGAGGTCGCAAGTTGGAGCTAAATATGCCATACCTAATGGGACGACAAGAGAGAGAAAAGCAAGTTCCATGGATGCCGCACAGAGCCCACATCTACTAATGCCCACTGCCCAACCAAGGGGACAAGATCACTGCTCGCCGACGCATGCCACGAAACATTACCTGCCACATTTCAGCCAACCACACCGCATTGGGCATGGACGACCACCTCCACTTCTCCCTAACATATTGCAAGGAGCACGTTTAAATGGGATGCGACACCCAGATAGACGTGCCCTCGACCGAAGCCTCGGGCTCAAATTGGGTTCAAAAACTCGATGATTCACGGGATTTTGCAATTCACACTAAGTATCGAATTTCGCTATGTTCTTTATCATAACAAGAGCCGAGATATCCGTTTCCGAGATTCTTTTCCGTGTGTTACCAAAAAATCGCACCCCCATGAGAAATAGCTAAAAGACAACCCAACATACAATGCGTCGCAACAAGAGCAACAAGCCCCCTTCCCCGTCAAGAAAACCGCACTCCATAACCCACTCACTCAAGGGAAGGGGCTCAAACAAGCCACCCCGAACCCCATACCTTTGCAAAAAAGGGGGAACTGCAAGGAATGATGATCGAGAAGGACTAGGGTGGCCAACCCAGGAGCTCCCGCTGCTTTTCATCCTTCTCAAAGATCCAACCGCAACAGTTCCCCACTTTCTTCTTCATAACACTGCTGGGGGGGTCAAAAAGAGGAAGGGAAGGGGAAAAAATAGCACATATACATATAAGAGAAAAGAAAGAGAAGGTGACTCCCACTCCCTCACAAGGGAAATCTCAAGTAGAAAAGCAAGAAGAGTTGCTTTCCAAACCCTGCGCCTTTTCAAAAAGGGTAGAATTTTAAAGAACGATGAACGAGAAGGACTAGGGTGGCCACCCTGAAACTCACATTTCTTTTCATCCTTCACGAACATCAAGCCACTACAACTCCCCCTTTTTTCTCATAAATATAGGGGTTGGAATGAGGAAAGTAAGAAAAACACATGAAAGAAAGAGAAACAAAATTGTCCACCTGCTCAAAGGAGGAGTCCCAAATAGATAACAAACTCTTCGCGAGCCCCATGCCCTCGTAAAAGGGGGGGAATCGCAAGGAATGATGATCAGGAAGAACTAGAGTGACCAACCCAGGAGCTCTCATTGCCTTTCATCCTTTGGGAGTTCCAATCCTCAATGATTCACCCTTTTCTCTGTAAAGCTGGGGGCTGAAAGGAGGAAGGGAAAAAAGTGACCCAAAAAGAGAAAAGAAAAAAGAGAACCAAAACATGGCTGCCAGCAGAGAAGATGAGGCTCAAACACAAAATAGGATTTCAAGGCCCCATGCCATTGAAAAAAGGTGGGAACTGCACATATCGTTGTTCGAGAAGGACTAGGGTGGCCACCCCAGCAGGAACCCACACTGCTTTTTCATCCTTCCGAAAATGTCAATCCATGGAAATCCCACCTTTGCTCTGTAAAGCTAGGGGGACCAAAACAAATCACAAGGGGAGGTTAAAACATAGTACAAGATTTCCAAGCCCTGTGCCTTGGAAAAAAAGGGGGAAACTACAAGGAACAATGACTGAGAAGGACTAGAGTGGCCAACCTGGGAGTTTTCACTGCTTTTCATCCTTCTCCGACACCGAACCAAAACAATTCCCAATTTTCTCCATAAAGCTAGGGATTAGAAGGGAAGAAAATGATATGAAAGAAAGAAAAACCAAACATTATGCGCCATAACACTCAGGACAAAAATCCGATTTGAGAGAAAGGGGGGCAAATTTCAAGCAACACTAGCTAGAAAAACAGAGGGCCACCGCCACGCGAGGGGGCATTGGCTTAACCAAAAAGAAGGAAAAGAAGGCACCCAATCAACAACATCCCACATTTTCGCACCCTTCCACATAAATTATGACACAACATCCTTTCTATCTACACGACATAACAAGTGGGAAATCAAACAACCAAGCAGACAAGCCACAACCTAAACTTGACCACTAGGAAAGCCGAGGGCCACGACGAGACAAGTGCCTGGGGCACGTTACTACTGAGAGGTAAACGATCCCCCGACCCACACAAGGCTTCAGACAAAAAATGAACTAATATTAAACCCGCCCCGCTATTGCACCCCTCCATGTACAGGACACCCGACAACGTTTCCAGCTAAAAATTTAAGGGGGCCCAAACAATCGGAACTCCAAAGCGGAGTTATCGCAGGTTGACACTCAATGCTGGATAAAGCCTAGGGCCAAAAATATGCCAGCAGTGCAATGTCACACCGTAAAAAGAGGGAAGCCCCCAAAGTTCACACCACAATGCTATCGCAACAATCAACACATCCAAGAAATGACCAAGTCATGCAAAAAACCCACAATCCAAATGGTGAGACTAGGACATAACCTACTTCCTAATTTCCTTGGAAGAGGGAGTGGCTCAAGAAAGGATAAGGAATTCCTTCAACACCAAAGACATGAGAAAATAATTCTACCTCATGCCCATTGATGGGGAAACTTGCAATTTTGATGGAGCTCGGACCAAGGGAGGGCTATTTCGTTACCTAGACCCAACCCTTCCGCGAGGGCATGTCAAGGAACAGTCGAGAGGACTAGGGTGGCCAGCCCAATGGATTGCTCTGCTCTTCATCCATCCCATATTTGACTCCACCCCAATATTTTCCCCTCACGAAAGGGTTGAGGTATGAAGTGCACGCGCAACCACTCCCTTGAACTAACTACCAACAAAAAGGCACGCCCAAGCAAACACATAAACCACCGCCATCGCCGCCTTTTGGAGATAACCAACTATGGAGGCCCACATCTTCCAACGAACAAAGGATCAAGCACCGTTGCTACGAATGAGTTTGAATTTTTCCATCATATTTCCCAAGCACCTCGACTGCAGCAACCATTCCCTGCCGAATATACCATTGGAGATGGGGCTCCCAAGCAACGAGCTTCCGAACCCCATACAAAAAACACATCAGGGGAAATAATAACAAAGGATGGGACAAGCACAAGCATCAATTGCAAGTACACAAAACGACAAGCGTGAACTCAAGATAGGCAACTAAAAATCTTGCGAAGTCTCTTTCGCAAGAGGCACCACCCCGATAAGCATCAAACCCACTCTCCTAAAGACACACCACACATTCCTAAATTACATACAATTGAAACCCACACAACCCAAATGAAAAAATAAAACCTTACTATCAATGATCCTAACGTAGGTTCAGCTACGGTAACCTTGTTGTGACTTCTCCTTCCTCTAAATGATAAGGTTCAATAAACTTCTCACGACGTCGACAGCAGCGAACCATCGTCGTCGACGCAATCCGAACACTTCACCAGATCATTCAATGAGTAGGAGCGACAGGTGGTGTGTACAAAGGGCAGGGACGTAGTCAACACGATTTTATGACACGCGCTTACTAGGAATTCCTCGCTGAAGACCAATTAGTGTAGCGTGCGTGCGGCCCAGAACATCTAAGGGCATCCCAGACCTGTTATTGCCTCAAACTTCCATGGCCTAAATGGCCATAGTCCCTCTAATAAGCTGGCTGCGAAGGGGAAACTCCGCATAGCTAGTTAGCAGGCTGCGGTCTCGTTTCTTATCAGAATTGACCAAAAAAATAGCTCCAGCAACTAAGAACAGCGATGCACCACCACCCATAGAATCAAGAAAAAGCTCTCAATCTATCAATCCTTACTATGTCTGGACCTAGTAAGTTTCCCTGTGTTGAGTCAAATTAAGCCATAGCCTCCACTCGTGGTGGTGCCCTTCCATCAATTCCTTTAAGTTTCAGCCTTGCGACCATACTCCCCCCGGAACCCATACACTCTGATTTCTCAGAAGGTGCTGGCAGAGTCCTTAGAGTAACATCTGCCGATCCCTGGTTGGCATCATTTATGGTTGAGACTAGGACGGTATCTGATCATTTTCGAGCCCCCAAAATTCGTTCTTAATTAATGAAAACATCCTTGGAAAATCCTTTCGCAGTGGTTTGTCTTTCATAAATCTAATAATTTCACCTCTGACAATGAAATATGAATGCTCCCGATAGTCCCTATTAATCATTACTCTGGTCCCTAGGGCCAACACAATAGGACCAGAATCCTTTCATGATATTACATTCTAATTTATTCAGAGCATAAGCTTGCTTTGAGCACTCTAATTTTTTCAAAGTAACAGTGCCGGAGCCACGACCCAGCCAATTAAGGCTAGGAGCATGCCGCCGACAAAAGGGACGGAAGGGCCGGTGCACACTAAGTAGGCGGACCGACCTTTACGACCCAAGATCCAACTATGAGCTTTTTAACTACAACAAATTAAATATACGTTATTGGAGCTGGAATTACCGTGGCTGCTAGCACCAGACTTGCCCTCCAATGGATCCTCGTTAAGGGATTTAGATTGTACTTATTCCAATTACCAGAATCGATGAGCCGAGTATTTTTATTTATTGTCACTACCTTCCCATGTTAAGATTGGGTAATTTGTGCGCCTGCTGCCTTCCTTGGATGTGGTAGCCATTTCTCAGGCTCCCTCTTCGGAATCGAACCCTAATTCTCTGTCACCCGTCACCACCTTGGTAGGCCTCTATCCTACCATCTAAAGTTGATAGGTTAGAAATTTGAATGAAGCATTGCCAGCACAAGGGTTGTGCGATCCGTAGAGTTATCATGATTCACCGGAGAAGCGGGCAAGCCCGCACCAACTTTTTATATAAAAAATGCATCCCTTCCAAGGAGTAGTATGGTACCATCAATTACTATGGTGCACATATTAGCTATAGAATTACTACGGTTATCCAAGTAGTATGGTACCTGTTGTACATATCCCCTTTTTTCATTTAAAATTCGGCCGCTTCCTTCCCCAAAATCCATTTCTAGTGTTTTAAAGAACAAAAGCCCCTGGGCCCCTTTTAATTCCATCATCTCCGATAGAAAATCTGCTCTATAACGTTTAAAATGCATATTTTATCTATCGGGCCGAAGCCCCTTAAACCTTAGCTCCTCTCGCTTTGATGTTCATGTGACCCGAGCTACAGGACCACGGGCTAGGAGAAAAGAGGGCTTATCATTCAAACCCCGGGCGCCGTCATAGCCGTCCGATCAATGTTCAATCAACGGCGCAGATCGTTCAGGAACGGGGACCCCACATACGGCCCTGGCGCACAACAAAACCGGTGGTTTTCCCCGCACCATTTTCGTCGGCTGGCGGTATTTACCGCGGGGCCAGCAATTCCACAGGTGTGGTGCCACGTGTCCTCAGTACGGTGGGGAAACCACTCTCCTCCCGCGCGATAAAGATCGTTCCATGACCGGGTAGCGGAATTTGTTGGGGCCGTTGGATCTGTCAAACCCGATCTGACGGTGGACTTACTCGTGAGTTGCTCGCCCGCTATTTTGACCCCACCATATTGCATGTCACGTCACCATGTCACTGTTACGTCCTTCCGCCCATTAGTCCACTCGCCACGTCGTCTCCCATTTGCCCCCTATTAACCTACGTGCCTCCCCTCCGTACATCCCTCCGCGCTTATATATATATATATATTTATATTTATATGGGTTTTGTTCGCATTTGCCGTTAGTTTTTCCTTCCGACCCTTCTGCGCTACATTTCGTTCTTTTTGCTAAAACCTCCATTGTCTGCTCCCGCCTCCCTGTGTGTTCCCGTTTTTTGACCCGTGTTTGCATCATCTCATCCATTCCCGCCTCCGTCACCCTCCACCTACACCCTAGTCGGATTTTCCTAACATGTTCAGGGTTTTTGCAGGTTTTCAAATCAAGCATAAGGGGGCATATCAATCTGTCGCCTCCATTTCAGAGGATCAAGAACATACCAGAAGATGATTTCCTGTGGGAAAAATTAAATGAAAAGAGCTGAAGCCGGTGTATGAAATGACTGTTATTAAAGAAAACACAGACAGGGAGTCACAGAACCCTCCAGAGAATTTCGCCCCGCATTTAAGATTCAGAATTCAAATTCAGAGCTCAAAGGCCAAGAGTACAGTACCAGAGTTGCAGGCTAGCTCAGGCCCCTCATGGCATCAGATCTTTCTTCAGCTAAAAGCATCCCGATGTATATATTTTATTATTTTCGTTTTGTACATAAGGAGATTTTTATCTCTCGGCATTAATTTCTGTATACAGGTTGTTAGGTATATTCATTTATAGCTAGTCATTCATGAAGAAGGCGTGAATGTTCCCCGCCTTTCTTATTCAAATTAGATCAATAAATGTGGATACCTACCTCTCCCTCCAGAAGTTTCTCTCCTCTCTATAAATATCAAAAAAGAAGACATTATTAGGGTTCCAGATTTCTGTAAGCAAGCTGTGCAGCGAGAAGACTATTGTATTCATCTTGTGACATTTCTGTATGAAGTTTCAGAGCCCGTTGGGTCTCAGTGAGGAGGGGTTATGACTGTATTGAGGATTCTGGTCTTTGGTATGTTGCAGTATGTAATTTCTCTCATGTGTTAATATATCATCCTTTTTCATGCAAACTTTCTTCTTGTATCATTTTCTAGAATGCGAGTGGCTCACTAGTTTGCAGTAAGGATTCATCTTGAGTGGTGCCCTTTCTGGAATTAGTCAAGCGCTTTAAATAGGCCTAGAAGTGATATTTTGTTCCATTGTTCACTCATTTCATAATTTCTGCTATATTAATGGCTTAAGGATTCGTAAATTGATGCGCCCTTTTGTCAGTAATATCTTCTCATGTTTCCTTCTTGCCCGCACTCCTTGATATCTGATTTCTGTAATATATTATTTGAATCGGCCCTCTTTACAGTAAAACGGTCTCTTAGCTGTCTGATGCTATCATACTGAAGTTTTACCTGATGTCTGTACTTTATTCCTATCTGTGTATCAGCCACTGAAGGAGAATTGGGACCTATTCAAGCTATTTTCAATTTCCTTGTTTAAAACAAGAGATAGTAAGTGAGCCCCTTGGACTGACAACCCAAACTATAAAGGACTCCTTGCTATATTAAGATGTCCTAGGCACTGGTCTATGGCAACTCTAGACTGTCTCTAGGAGGGTGACAAAATCATCCACAACATCTTTCTGGCGCCGTTGCCGGGGACGAATTCAAGAATATCAGTTTCCCTAGGTTTTCGACATCTCATTTCACTCTCTAATCAGGTGAGCACAGAGAGGTGAAGAGTTGCAGATTTCTCACCTTGGCGACTCCACTGGTCCTTATTTGATAAATCTCATTAGTAGTCCTGGCTCCTCGTAGGCCACATTTGAGGTCAGATACAGCCCAACTGAAAACACCCTGCGTGTCTGACCCAGAGAAAATTATTCATTAAAAAGTCTGGAAGGAGAGGAATTCAGCCCGTGCTGAAGATCCTGAGTGTTCTGTTGAAGATTATCCGCCCTCTTCTTCTCAAGAAGTTAGAACAGAAAATCCCGAATTTTATCTAGAAACCCCACGTAGGGGAGATACTTTATTTGGGGAAGAACCTTATCCTGTTTTCGAGGCTGAGGAAATTAAAGAGGTCACTGAAGTAGCTCCCGTCAACCGAGAACTATTCCCATCCACACCTCAGACCTCAGTTCAATATATTCCCATTGTCATTCACACTCCGCTTCCCCCTACCCCTCTCCCTTCTTTTGTTTCTCAGATTGTTGTGCAACCCCCACCGCCTCCAATGGCCAATGTTCCTGCTTTTCTCCTGAACAAATATGCTCCTCTGGCCTTACCCCAAGTGTTGAATGATATGCCACAGGATTATCTGAAGATCTTGCCAAGGTTCAATGGTGAAAATGATATGGATGCTCAGAAACATCTCGAGACCTTCTGCTCTTTTGCAGAAAATTTGAATGTTGAACACCTGGATGTGGTTTTGAGATTATTTGTGCAGTCTTTAGAAGGTGAAGCTAGAAAATGGTTTAAAACATTGGGTAATCGTTCTGTGACAACCTGGGATCAGATGGAAAACGTTTTCCTCGGGAAGTGGGGAGAAAAGAAGGATTTTGGAATGTGCCTTACTGAGCTAAATACCATCAAGAAGAAACAGAATGAAGGGGTATCAGAATTCATCAAAAGATTCAACAAGTTATATCTAAGCTTGCCCCCAGAAATGAAGCCAAATGAAGTTGCTGCCAAGATAGTTTTCATAGCAGCCTTTGATTTTGACTTTGGATTCTCCTTAAGAGAAAGAAAGCCTGCCAATTTAGATGATGCACAAGCAGATGCTCTGGAACTAGAAGCGAACTTTGCCTCCACAGGAAAGTTAAAAGGGAAAATTGAACCAGATGCCAGAAGAAAAGGCAAAGAAGAGGTTTCTACCTCTAATCAAGAAAAGGATTCAGATGAAATGGATGAAATAAGTAAGATGATAAAGAAGATGGTCAAGATGGAACTGGAAGCCAAAAATGTAGCTCCTAAAAAATATTACAATGCCCCAAACAGAGGATATAATCCTCAGTACAGAAAGCCTCCATTGCAAATACTACCAAGAGAGACAAGGGAGCAGCAAGATCAGGTACCTCACCCATTGTACCTGGAAGGACCAGCAGATGACTCCACTGGAAATGCAGCCTATGGGTTAGAAGATTCGAATCTGGCCTTTTCAAATAATGATGATATGGAGTGCCCAGTGCAAGCAGAGGATGAAGAAGCTGAGATTGACCATTACTGCAAGCAATTTGCTGATTTCATGGAAGCCCAGTTCAACGTCAGATATGATCTCAGATCCTCAAGGAAGAGGACCAGAACTCAGGAGCAGGAGGAAGGAACACCTCAGAAAGAAGCATCTGCTCAGAAGGAGTCAGCAACCAAAAAGAATGTTGAAAAAGGTAAGAATTTTCTAAATACCCCCTTGCAGTCAAATGATCAAATTCCTTCTTCTTCCAAAACAGTCAGCCCTCCTAATGCTGAGCCAGTGACCCAAGAATTCAAGTCCTCAGTTGAGAATAAGGAGTCAAAAGAAGTAATAATAGAAAAGTCCACATCTGCTTTTAATTTGCAAAAAGAACTCGAAAAGATCAAGATTCCTGTTCCTCTGACTGAATTGTTGAAACAGCCTGTATATCAGTCTCAGGTCACCTCTTTCATGCCTATTCCTGAACCACAAATCGCACCTGATAGTCTAAATCTTCAAGAAGAAATACCTATGGTAGTCTTTGGCCCACACGTTGAGGAGATAGACCCTTCAACTCCTCCCTTTTATGTGTCCCTAGTCATTCATGACCTGCTGCTTCATAATTGTATGCTAGATTCTGGAGCCTCCCACAATCTTATGCCTCTGTCCGTCATGGAGCAACTAGGGCTGCAAATTACAAGACCATATAAAGATCTATATTCTTTTGATTCTAAAAGGGTTAAATTCTTGGGAATGATTAAAGATTTAGTGGTCAATCTAGCTCAAATCCCAGCAAAAAGTGTGGTCATGGACATTGTGGTCGCAGATATCCCAGCTCGCTTTGGCATGCTGCTGTCAAGGTCCTGGGGTACTAAGATTGGGGGATCAATCAAACTAGACCTGACATATGCCACTGTCCCAGTCTTTGGTGGTCAGGAGAGGAGGCTTTATAGGGAGACCAGATTTGTTAAGATGGTGACCACTGTTGATTGCTCAGATAATTCTCCAGTTTATAATAAAGAGGGAGACTTCTCATGTTTTGTGTTAGAAGAAAGCCAAGACTATGCACATGAATCCCCCTCTAGTCAATTCCAAGCCGAGCAATCCAAGGAAGGCCAGGAATCACAGGTATGGACTTTGCATTTTGATGGAGAAAATTCCAGGGAAGGTAACGGAGCTGGGGTATTGCTAATCTCCCCCACAGGAAAATGGGTGCCGCTGTCTTTCAAATTAGAGTATGAAGCTACGAACAACGTAGCTGAGTACGAAGCTTTGTTATTGGGCCTACAGACAGCTAGAAACATGGGCATCCAATGTCTGAAAGTATTTGGAGACTCTGAGCTAGTAGTGAGACAGATTAAGAATGAATGCCAAACTAAGCATCCTCGGCTCAGAGCATATAGAAATGAAGTATGGGACATGATGGAAAATTTCTTCTTAGCATTTAATATACAGTTCATGCCCCGGGAGCATAACAGAATAGCAGACTCTCTTGCTGTGGCTGCTAGTACGTTCCGACCTCCTCAGAACCCATTGTTAAGATATGAAGTAGAGGTACGTTACAGACCATCTATCCCAGACAATATAAAGCACTGGCAGGTTTTTGAAGATGACGAACAAATGAAGAGATTCATGGAGACAGTGGGAGAATTCACAGGCATGGAAATTGATGATGATGAGGAGGAAGAAACTGAAAACATTGCTGAAGGTAAATGGGAAGAGAATATAGCAGGAAACAGAGTATTGCAGTTAAAAGGAAATGTCATCCCTAGAGGGCTAGTACCTCTAGAAAGACTATTCAACAAGAATGATGTCCCCACGCAGCCAAACAAAGCAGTAGAAGAAGACCAAATGAGAGATTTAAATCTGGGTACTGATATTGATCCCAAGATTGTTAAATTATCTAAAAGTATCTCAGAAGAATATAAAGAAAAGTATTTGAAGTTATTTCAGTCTTATAAAGATGTTTTTGCCTGGTCCTATGAGGACCTAAAAACTTTTGATGTAAATATTATACAACACAAAATTCCACTCAGGGAAGATGCAAAGCCATACAAACAGAAGCTCAGGCAGATTAATCCCCTGCTTCTTCCCTCAATTGAGGAAGAAATCAAAAAATTGTTAAAGGCCAAAATAATTGTGCCCTTGAGGTACTCAGAATGGATAGCGAATCTTGTTCCTGTCAGAAAGAAGAACGGAGAAATCAGGCTATGTGTAGACTTCAGAAATTTGAACAGAGCATCTCTCAAAGACAACTATCCACTGCCTAAAATGGATCATATCCTGCAGAAGGTGGTGGGAGCATCCAGAATGTCAATGATGGATGGATTCTCAGGCTACAATCAGGTAGCTGTTTTCCCAGAAGATCAGAAGAAGACTGCGTTCACCACTCCATGGGGAACCTTTATGTATGCAAGGATGCCATTTGGACTGATCAATGCAGGTGCTACTTTTCAAAGGGCAATGGATATAGCCTTTGTTGGAGAACAGGACAAGTTTCTGGTAGTGTACCTCGATGATATCACGGTGTTTTCAAAGAATGATGATGAGCATATTATACACTTAAGACGAACTTTTGAGAAGTGCAGAAGGTATGGCCTTTCTCTTAACCCTCAAAAATCTCTGTTTGCTTTAGATGAAGGAAAACTCTTAGGACATATTGTGACTAAGGATGGTGTAAAAATCAATCCTAAGAGAGTTGAAGTAATAAATAGCATTTCTCTGCCAAGAAATAAGAAAGAAGTTCAGGTGTTTTTGGGGCGAATAAACTTTTTGAGGAGATTCATTCCTAACTATGCAGAGATAGTTAGGCATATAACCAATATGTTGAAGAAAAACAATGAAGTTAAGTGGTCCCAGGAGTCTAGAGATGCATTTACAAGAATTAAACAAGCATTTTCCGAAGCTCCTGTGCTAGCAGGACCAGATTATAGCAAGCCATTTATGGTATTTTCATTTGCTTCACCACATACAATTGCTGGAGTACTATTGCAGAAAAATAAAGAAGGATATGAACAGCCCATAGCATTCTTCAGTCAGGTGTTGTATGATGTTGAACTAAAGTATAATATACTGGAGAAGCAGGCGTATGCCCTGGTAAAGTCCCTTAAAGCTTTCAGAGTTTATATTTTGCAATCTCATATTACTGCTTATGTTCCCACAGCAGCTGTAAAAGACATTCTAGTTCAGGGAGACAGTGAAGGCAGAAGGGGAAGATGGATTGCAAAAATCCAAGAATATGATCTGGACATAAAGCCTACTAAATTAATCAAAGGACAGGGACTTGCCAAGATGTTGTCTGAATCTAATCATCAAGCTCTGGGCATTAATTTATCCATGATGGCAAATGAAGAATCAGAAATAGAAGAGGAGCAACATGGACTAGAAATGGCCACACAAAAGGTACATGTGAAGTATCTGACTAGTCCATGGTATAAGCAAATATTTGAATACCTGCTGACACTTAGCTGTCCTCCAGGATGTGATAAGGCAGCATACAGAGCTATGAGGATGAGATCTCAGAAGTATGTCATTGCCAATGGACAGCTGTATTGGAGAGACCCTTTGGGTATCTTACTGCTATGCCTCACAGAAAATGAAGTGCAGAGTATAATGACAGAATTCCATGAAGGAATATGTGGAGGACACTACAGCTGGAAAGGTACTACCAATAAAATCCTGAAGGCTAGTTTCTACTGGCCAAAATTATATTCAGATACATTTGCTTGGGTCAGAACATGTGACAAATGTCAAAGGTTTGCAGAAAGACAGAAGTTAGCATCTTTGCCCTTGATTCCTGTTCATGTAAATGAACCCTTCCAGAAGTGGGGATTAGATTTTATAGGAGAAATACACCCCCCATCAAGTGGCCAACATAAATGGATACTGACAGCTACAGATTATTTTACTAAATGGGTGGAAGCCATGCCTACAAGAAGGGCTACAGATGCTGTAATCATGAATTTTTTAGAAGACAATATCATATCTAGGTTTGGCTGTCCTGCAAGAATTGTAACCGATAATGCTCAAGCTTTTAAGTCTGCCAGATTTGTAAATTTCTGCCAAAGATATAATATTGTATTAACCCATTCCACAACGTATTATCCCCAGGGGAACGGTCTAGCAAAATCATCAAATAAAACCCTGGTAAGGGCCCTCAAGAAAACAATTGCTGAAAATCAGAAGAACTGGGATTCTCAGTTGAAGTTCACTTTGTGGGCAAATAGGATAACAAGCAAAAGAGCAACAGGCAAGTCTCCATATGAGCTGGTGTATGGGCGGGCTGCAGTATTTCCTGTGCAATTAGCACTGCCAGTGGCACGTTTTATGCAGGAAAATCAAGAAGAACCCGACGAGATGATCAGGAGAATTTATCAGCTGGTAGAATTGGAGGAGATGAGGAACCAGGTAAACCAGAGACTAATAGAATACCAGGAAAAAATGAAAAAGGTCTTTGATCAGCACGCAAAGGATAGAAATTTCCAAATTGGAGACCTGGTCCTCAGATGGGATGTTCGTAGAGCAGAAAAGGGCAAGCATGCTAAATTCGATCCATTATGGTTCGGGCCGTTCAAAATAGTCAGGCTGGGAGGTAATAACACTTTCTATTTAGAAAATCTACAGGGCGAATTGTTGGACGCCCCCGTGAACGGCCAATTCCTCAAGCCGTATTTTCAATTCTGACCCAGGTTGGAAACGCTCCACTGTATATACTGTACATAAGTTGTTTTGGTTTTCTATTTTCTATCAGGAAAAGGGGGAATACTGATAGTTACCTGAAGAGCAAGCGTAGCGGAAATTGAACAGCGGAATGCAAATTTTGTATGGTCTGCGTGTTCTCGACATGCCCGAGGGCGAGCATGCCGTCCCCAACTGGAGCCAGTGTTGTACATATCCCCTTTCCTTATTTAAGTTTCGGCCACCTCCTTCTCCAAAATCCATTTTTAATGTTCTTGGGAACAAAAGCCCCTGGGCCCTGTTCAATTCCATCATCTCCGACAGAAAAATCTGCTCTATAACGTTTAAAATGCATATTTTATTTATCGGGCCGAAGCCCCTTAAACCCTTGTCTCTAACTTTGATGTTCATATGACCGAACTACGGGACAGACAGGAAGAACATCCATTTCTGGCCCGGGCGCCGTCATAGCCGTCCGATCAATGTTCAATCAACGGCGCAGATCGTTCAGGAACGGGGACCCCACATACGGCCCTGGCGCACAACAAAACCGGTGGTTTTCCCCGCACCATTTTCGTCGGCTGGCGGTATTTACCGCGGGGCCAGCAATTCCACAGGTGTGGTGCCACGTGTCCTCAGTACGGTGGGGAAACCACTCTCCTCCCGCGCGATAAAGATCGTTCCATGACCGGGTAGCGGAATTTGTTGGGGCCGTTGGATCTGTCAAACCCGATCTGACGGTGGACTTACTCGTGAGTTGCTCGCCCGCTATTTTGACCCCACCATATTGCATGTCACGTCACCATGTCACTGTTACGTCCTTCCGCCCATTAGTCCACTCGCCACGTCGTCTCCCATTTGCCCCCTATTAACCTACGTGCCTCCCCTCCGTACATCCCTCCGCGCTTATATATATATATATATATATATATATTTATATGGGTTTTGTTCGCATTTGCCGTTAGTTTTTCCTTCCGACCCTTCTGCGCTACATTTCGTTCTTTTTGCTAAAACCTCCATTGTCTGCTCCCGCCTCCCTGTGTGTTCCCGTTTTTTGACCCGTGTTTGCATCATCTCATCCATTCCCGCCTCCGTCACCCTCCACCTACACCCTAGTCGGATTTTCCTAACATGTTCAGGGTTTTTGCAGGTTTTCAAATCAAGCATAAGGGGGCATATCAATCTGTCGCCTCCATTTCAGAGGATCAAGAACATACCAGAAGATGATTTCCTGTGGGAAAAATTAAATGAAAAGAGCTGAAGCCGGTGTATGAAATGACTGTTATTAAAGAAAACACGATTGATCCCAGAACCCTCAATTGTGCCGCATTTGAATTCGAAATTCAAATTCGAGGCTCGAAGAGCCAGGTACGGTACGATTTTACAGATGACTCGAGCCTCTGCAGCATCAGATTTTTCTTCAGCTAAAGGCATCCCGATGTATATATTTTATTATTTTCGTTTTGTACATAAGGAGATTTTTATCTCCAGCATTTATTTCTTTAGACAGGTTGTTAGGTATGTTCATTTATAGCTAGTCATTCATGAAGAAGGCATGTATGTTCCCCGCCTTTCTTTTTCAAATTAGATCAATAAATATGGATACCTACCTCGCCCTCCAGAAGTTTCGGTCTTCTCTATAAGTACTGAAAAAGTAAGACATTAAAAAGGTTCCAGATTTCTGTAAGCAAGCTGTGCAGCGAGAAGACTATTGTATGCATCTTGTGGCGTTTCTGTATGAGGTTTCAGAGCCCGTTGGGTCTCAGTGAGGAGGGGTGATGATTGTATTGAGGATTCTTAACTGTATTGAGGATTACGGTCTTTGGTATTGGTCTTTGGTATATTGCGGTATGTAATTTCTCTCATGTGTTAATATATCATCCTTTTTCATGCAAACTTTCTTCTTGTATCATGTTCTAGAATGCGAGTGGCTCACTAGTTTGCGGTAAGGATTCATCTTAAGTGGTGCCCTTTCTGGAATTAGTCAAGCGCTTTAAATAGGCCTAGAAGTGATATACTGTTCCATTGTTCACTCATTTCATAATTTCTGCTATTAATATGGCCAAGTTAAGCAAATTCAACTTTTTGTCGATGCATGTCTTCTCATGTTTCCTTCTTGCTTGCATCCTTGATCTTGATTTGCAGCAATATAGTATTTGAATCGGCCCTCTTTACAGTAAAACGGTCTCTTAGCTGTCTGATGCTATCATACTGAAGTTTTATCTGATGTCTGTACATTATTCCTATCTGTGTATCAGCCACTGAAGGAGAATTGGGACCAATTCAATCTATTTCAATTTCCTTGTTTAAAAACAAGAGATAGTAAGTGAGTCCCTTGGACCGACAACCCAAACTATAAAGGATTCCTTTCTATATTAAGATGTCCTAGGCACTGGTCTATGGCAACTCTAGACTGTCTCTAGGAGGGTGACAAAATCATCCACAACAGTACCATCAAAAAAACTATAACTGATTTAATGAGCCATCCGCAGTTTCACAGTTTGAATTAGTTCATAATTATACATGCATGGCTTATTCTTTGAGACAATCATATGACTACTGGCAAGATCAACCAGGTAGCACCCTCCCACTTCAAAGGGCATTCAAAGTTCTCTCTTACATAGAGCCACATCCTAAACACCCATCAAGTCAAAGAGAGGTCAAAATACCATGTAAAGATCTTATACCTTGCACCTCTTTCACCCCAAGAAGGGATTAGAGCCCACAGACACTACATGCCAAGGACACGCAAGACATCAAACATAATGGATGATGGATGCAAGATCCACAAAGTGAAAAAATGGATCACCCCTCTGAGTCACATTGCACTGAGGCCACCTAGGAGTTGGTAACCACCCCCCAACCAGTGAGGATGGAAAAATCCTTGTCACCCACGACAGCCACAATGAACAGAAAAAGGGGAGAAAAAAAAAACAAGGCTCTCGTAGAAATTCCCCCCAAACCCTCCCCGCCTCGCACCAAGGCCACCAAGGAGTCCACCCCGACAGTGGCAATAAAGGACCTCGAGCGCCTGTGGCAACCCCGATGCAAATGCAAACAAAGGAAACAAATGCAGAATGACCAACCCCACAATCTCGCTCTCACTAAAATGCCTCCCAACAGTCCCTGTCCCGCACCAAGGCCACCTAGGAGTCCACCTAGACAGTAGCAACGATGGACCTCGATCACCCGATCGCCTGCGGTGACCTCGATGTGAAAGCAAAGTAAGTAAACAAAGGGAGAATAACTCACCCCATGGAGTCTCTTAAAAATTCCCTGCAACCCTTCTCGCCCAACAGTGAGGCCACCTAGGAGTCCACCTCGATAGCAGAAACAGCAGGCCTTGATCACTTGATCACATGCGGTAACTTCACTAGAAAGGAAAATGAAGGAAGTAGAAGGAGAATGACCAAGTCGACAACCTCTATTAGAAATGCCACCCCAAACCTCCCCGCCCCGCAGCAAGGCCACCTAGGAGAACACCAAGTCAGCAACAATAGTGGACCTAGATCATTTGATTGCCTACAACACCCTCGATGTAAAAGGACAGAAATAAAACAAGAACGACCGATCCTGCAACCTCCCTTACAAATTCCCCCCTCCAACCCTCCCCACCCCACACCGAGACCACCTAGGATTCTACCTGGATAATAGCAACGATGGAACTCGATCGCTTGATTGCCTGTGACAACCTTGATGTGAAGGCAAAGAAAGAAAATAAATGCAAATCAAGAGGCTTGCTACAAAATGCATGAACATATCCGAACAGGAGGAGGGATCAGGCAGCCCCACACCCCACACACACTGTGTACAAGCAACCTAGGAGATTTCCCCACCGACTTACCAACTGGACAATGAATACTTTTCACCTACAACCACCTCCACATAGAGGAGGGAGGTCAAAGCATTCCACCTTGAAGTCCTCCTTCTAGATATAGCCCCCACCATCAATGTAGCAAGCCTCATCCCCATTGGACCACAATCGCATACGTGATGAACAAAACAAGAAATACCCATAACCTTGTGTCTCAACATTCCAAGCCACATAATTCTACTGTGCACGCAAGATGCAAGGAAAAAGCCAACCACTCGATCAAACATATGGGCCACCACATCTATCAAAACCTCAAAGCCAACTCAGAGAAAAACAATGTGCACTCTGAAAGGAATTCCAAACCTTAATTTTACAACAAGGAGAACTGCTCCTCACATCACCCAATGGAAAAATAAAGCAAGAGCAGCATCTTATAGCCAAAACCCTTCCACATTCCTCTTAAATGTATGCATCTCAACCCATAATGTTGACATAGAAAGAGTACAAGCACAAGACATTGGCACCATAAAGAGCCAAACAATGAAGAGGACAGTCATCTAAAGGAGCCACACACAAAAACCCATATGATTCCGAGAACACGAAGCAAAGGGGGAATTGTTCACGTATGCCTATAAGGACGAGCATGGCCAACATTACCGCTCATGTGCTACTAAGTGGGGATGGAGAGAATATGAATGTCGACCACCATACAAATGACCCAAGGCCATTCTTTAGGCACACCCGAACAAGCAACTTAGTTACCAACCCACTTTCACATGAAAATCCAACCCCTCCCCCCACCAAAAAGGGAGGAGGTGAAAAATATAGCGAAGAGCTGATTTCACGAAGCCAACGAGAGAAAATCCCACCTCTCCTCCCCACCAAGATGGGAGGAGGTGAAAAATATAGCAAAGAGCCAATTTCAATAGAGCCAACAAGTGACCAAGGGGAATGAGAGTGACATAGGTGACCAACTAGTTGTCTCAAGCAGCCACACACAGCAACCTCATCCAACTCTGAGAACAGAGAGTGAAAGGGTGACTCTGCTCACATATGCCTCCCAAGACAAGCATGGCCAACATTACTACTCATGTGCTACCGAGTGGGGATGGAGAGAAGTTGAGAGGTGATGACCCTCTAAATGACCCAAGGCCATTCTTCAGGTGCACCCAAACAAACAACTCAATTACCAACCCAACTTTCACACGAAAAACCAATCCCTCCCCCCACAAGCTAAAAGGGAGGAGATGAAAAATATAGTGAAGAGTCGAAATCAACGAAGCCAACAAGCGACATAGCGAAAAGTTGATTTCTATGGAGCAAAGGTGTGACCAAGGGGCACGAGAGATGATTTCAACAAAGCCAACGACTGGTCAGTCATCTCAAGGAGCCACACACAACAATGCCATCCAACTGCAAGAAAATAGAGTGGATAGGAGAGATTGCTAAAACATGCCTCCCAGGATGAGCATGGCCAACATTATCGCTCATATGCTACCGAGTGGCGATGGAGAGAAGAAAGTCGATGACCCTAAAAATGACCCAGGGCCATTCTTCAGGCACAACTAAACAAAACAACTCAATTACCAACCCACCTTTCACATGAAAAGCAAATATGATACGAGGGCCCTCAAAACAAACGGCCCGACCCAAAAGCGCTTGGTCGGGCGCCCTCAGCCGGCATGACACGGTGCACTCGACTAAATATAGGAACATGTGAGCAAATGACAAACGGGCTTCCTGGACATGCACAAAGCACCTGGGTGGTCACAACCTAGCAAATCTGATAAGGGTGCCCTCCGAAAAAATGGGCTAACTCGAACACACTTGGTCGGGTGCCCACACCCGACGTGAGATGGCACGCCCGACCAAACGGATGCACATGGGGGAAAATGGAAAATGGGCCACCTAGATGTGAAAAAGGCACCTGGGTGGTCACAAATTACCAAAACTAACATGGGTGCCCTCGGACCAAACGACCCGACCAGAACAGATGCCTTCACCCACCGCGACACGACGCGCCTAACCGAACGGACGCACATGGGATAAAATGGCAAACGGGGCACTCAAATGTGCACAAGGCCCTCACAACTTAGCAAATCTGACATGGGAACCCTCGAACCAAATGAACCGACTTGAACGGACACCCTCACCTAGTGCGACACGACGCACCCACCTGAACGGACACACATGGGAGCAAACAGCATACAGGCCGCCCAAATGTGGACAAGGCACTCGGGTGGTCACAACTTAGAAAATCTTACATGGGCGCCCATGGACCAAATAAATTGACCCGAACGGATGCCCTCACCCATCACGACATCACGTGCCTGTGCGAACGGATTCTCTCACCCGAAACGAAATGACACGCCCGACCGAACGGACTCATATGGGAGAAAACGACAAACGGGCCGCTAAGACATGCAAAAGGCACCCAAGTGGTCACAGCTTAGCAAATCTAACACGGGCACCCTCGGACCAAACGACCTGACCTGAACAGACACCATCACCCAGCACGACGTTTCACGCCCGCCTGAATGGACAACCTTACTTGGTGCGACATAGTGCACCCGACCGAACGGACGCACATGGGAGAAAATGAAAAATGGGTCGCCCGGACATGCACAAGGCACCCGGGTGGTCACAACTTAGAAAATCTGACATGAGTGCCCTCGGATGAAATGACCCGACCCAAACGGACTCTCTCACTCAATGCAACACGGCGCACCCACCTGAGCAGATGCCCATGGGAGCAAATGGAAAACGGGCCGCCCAGACATGCACAAGGCACCCGAGCGGTCACAACTTAGAAAATATGACATGGGTGCCCATGGACCAAATGACCCGACCTGAACGGATGCCCTCACCCATTGCGACATGGCGCGCTCGCCTGAATGGACACCGTCACTAGATGCGACATGGCGCCCCTGACCGAATGGACGCACATGGGAGAAAACGACAAACAACGGACTGAAAAGACGGGCATGGGAGCAAAAGGAAAATGGGTGGACTGAACATGCACAAGGCACCCGAGTAGTTACAACTTAGCAAATGTGACACGGGTGCCCTTGGACCAAATGACCTGACCCAAACAGATGCCCTCACCTGAAGCGACACAGCGCGCCTGCCCGAACAAACGCACCCACCCGACGCGACGCGACGCACTCGACCGAACTGATGCACATGGGAGCAAATGGAAAATGGGTTGCCTGGACATGCACAAGGCATTAGGTCAGTCAAAACTTAGCAAATCTAACATGGGTGCCCTCAGACCAAATGACCCGACCCGAACGGATGGCCTCACCCGGCGCAACACGGCGCGCCTGACCGAATGGATGCATATGGGAGCAAATGGAAAACGTGCCGCCCGGACGTGCACAAGTCACCCAGGTAGTCACAACTTAGAAAATCTGACACGAGTGCCCTTGGACCAAACGACCCGACCCGAATGGACGCCCTCACCCGGCGCAACACGGCGCGCCTGACCGAACGGATGCACATGAGAGCAAATGGCAAATGGGCCACCCGGATGTGCACAAGGCACTTGGGTAGTTACAAATTAGCCAATATAACAAGGGCACCCTTGGACCAAATGACCCAAACCAAACGGATGCCCTCACCCGGCTCGACACGGCGCGCCCCCCGGAATGGACGTACATGGGAGCAAACGACAAACAGGCCTCCCGAACATGCACAAGGCACTCGGGCGGTCTAAACTTAGAAAATCTGCCACAGGTGCCCTCGAACCAAATGACCTGACCCGAACGGATGCCCTCACCTGGCATGACATGGCGCGCCTGCCCGAACGGATGCCCTCACCTGGAACGACACGGCGCGCCCGATCGAATGGACGCACATGGGAGAAAATAGCAAACGGGCCGCCTCGACGTGCACAAGGCACCTGAGCAGTCATAACTTAGAAAATATGACACAGGCACCCTCGTACCAAATTACCTGACCTAAACGGACACCCTCACCTAGTGCGACATGGCACACCCACCCAAACGGACACCCTCACCTGAATGACATGGCGTGCCTGACCGAACAGTCGCACATGGGACCAAACGGAAAACAGGCCACCCAGACGTGCACAAGGCACCCGGGCGGTCATGACTTAGAAAATCTAACACGAGCACCATTGGACCAAACGACCCGACCTGAATGGATGCCCTCACCCGACGCGACATGGTACGCCTGCTCGAATGGACCGAACAGACGCACATGGGACCAAATGACAAATGGGTTGCCCAGATGTGCACAAGGCACCTGGGCAATCACAACTTAGAAAATATTAAACGAGCAACCTCGTACCAAATGACCTGACCCAAACGGATGCCCTCACCCGGTGTGACACAGCGCACCCACCCGAATGGACGCCCTCACTCTAACGGATGCACATGTGAGCAAATGTCAAACGGGCCGCCCATACATGCACAAGGCACCCAGGGCGTCATAAATTAGCAAATCTGACACAAGCGCCCTTGGACCAAACGACCTGACTCGAACGGACGCCCTCACCCGGAACGACACGGCACGCCTACCTGAACGGACGCCCTCCCCGGTGCGACACGGCGTACCTGACCGAATGGACGCGCATTGGACCAAATGGAAAATGGGCCGCCCAGATGTGCAGAAGGCACCCAGGTGGTCACAAATTAGAAAATCTTACATGGGTGTCCTCGACCAAACGACCCAACCTGAATGAATGCCCTCACCTAGCACGACACGGTGCACCCGCCCAAACGGACAGAACGGACGCACATGGGACCAAAGGGCAAATGGGCCGTGCAGATGTGCACAAGGCACCTGGGTGGTCACAACTTAGTAAATTTGACACGAGTGCCCTCAGACCAAATGAACCGACTAGAACGAATTCCCTCACCTGGCGTGACATGGTGCGCCCGCCCGAATGGACCGAACGGACGCACATGGGACCACATGGAAAATGGGCCATGCGGAGGTGTAGAAGGCACCCGGGTGGTCACAACTTAGCAAATATTATATGGGTGACCTTGACCCAAACGACTTGACCCGACCGGACGCCCTCACCCAGCACGACACGACACACCTGCCTAAATGGACGCCCTCACCCAAATCGATGCACATGGGAGCAAACGACAAACGGACCGCCTGGATGTGCATAAGGCACCCGGGCGGTCATAACTTAGCAAATCAGATACGGGCACCCTCATCCCAAATGACCCGACCCGAACGCGTTTGGCCGAGCACCCTCACCCGGCACGACACGACGTGCTCGACCCAACCCGAAGTCGTTTGGCTCGGCACCCTCACACGTCGCGCTTGACCAAACCAAACGCTTTTGGCTGGGCTTCCTCACCTGGAATGCTTGACTTGACCCGGACATGTTTGGACAGGTGCCCTCACCCGGCCTGACATGGCACCCCTGACCCAACCCGAACACGTTTGGCTGGGCAAGTTGGGTGACCCACGACTGGGCGCCTCTGCACGAGTTGCACGACAGTGCGGAAGCCATTCCGGGAGCATCGAGAGTTAGAATTGAGTGTCGTGAATTGCATAATGTGTGTACTGATAGGCCACATCTAACCATATAGTTTGGAAGTAGATTGGACACACAAGGAGCTCGAGGGATGGTCTAAACTGATTTGTAGTGCCGATTTGAGTGACCCGGGTGACCCGGCAGCACTTGGGTAGTTTTGTGCAGGATATTCCCAAGGTGAATTTCGATGATTGTAAATGATTTTTGTAGGCTAGTTTGATGGTTGAAAAGCCTTAGAGCTTGCTAAAAAGGCTAACTTGCCTTGCCAAGGAGCAGAAGTGGCTTCTGCTAGATTGGAACTTATTATTTCATATTTATGAAACGTATTATCGATCAGACTCATTATTAACAGGGAGTAGCCCCTCCCTTGTATGTATGGGCATACTTGTGAATTGATAATGATGGTTATTTTTATTTCCACATATTGAGAGAAAATTTGGTTAATAACTAACAAGTGTTGCTAAAGGCGTAGTCTATATACTTGAGTATTTGGAAAAAGAAAAAGTATGGTAGTGCCACACCCGTCTATAGCGTAGTTGAAAGTCACCGAAGGAATAGGGGCATGATAACTAGGCACACGGTTGGTCACAACTTAGCATTTTTGATATGGCCTCCCTCACAAGACCCGACCCGACCTAAACACATTTCCTTGGGCGCCCTCACACGGCACGACCCGACTTGCCTGAACAAAGGCACAAAGGAGAAAACAGCAATCGGTTCGCATGAACGTGCACAAGGCACAAGGGTGGTCACAACTTAGAATTTTTTATACAGCCTCCCTCACATGACCTGGCCTGAACATGTTTCCTTGGGCGCCCTCACACGATGTTACAGGTCAAAATACCTCCTCATCAGCTTAGAGGGGAAGACAAATATGGAAGAAGTACAAAGACCTAAATTAAACCTATTTCTGCCAGGGTAACGCATATATAGAACAGAACAAGAGCGTTATAATGCAGGCAAGCAATACATTGGCCGCGTTAGTGGCTAGGGCAACACTCTGTTTACACTGGAGGGACGCGTTACCCGTGTTTTAAGTTTGAATTGGGAAAATAGCGCGGAGAAAGATTTGAATCTCCGACTTTCCCTCACAAAGGAGTCAGTGCACAAAGGAAACTGCAGAAGCACCAGTTCATTATTGGTCATTTCCATAGAAGACTGAACTCCAAGAGAGGCAAAAGCATGGAGATCAAAGAAACATCTAAGCCTTTTCCATTCCAAACTAGTGGAAAGATAAGGGCAACAATGGCCTTCTCCCTCTCCTATAAGAAGGAGCTGAAGGCTCTTAATTGAAGGTCGAAGGATTGCTCAAAAGTTCTTGTATACTTGTGGAATAGAGAATAGTGTGACATTGTGAAGGCCAAGAGTCAAAGAGGCTCCTAGAGAGATTGTTGGCTTGGACTTCTTCACTTGATAGAGAAGAGAGATTGTGAGACTGAGGAGGGCTTGGTACAACCGATGGTTGTAATCCTCCTTCTTTCAAAATCAATAGAACTATGTTCATTTTGTCCATTCGATGCTTAATGTTATATTGTTGTTTCAATATTTGCTTAGTATGATATGAATGGCTCAGATGTGTATAATCTAGATGTTTATTATTGATTTAATTGATAGAATACTTGTTATATTAGAAATTACGCGGGTGCTTTGACTGATTGTAGGACTCAGATTTGGAGCCGGTGAAGAAGGACTCTTGCTTTGCTGCGTAGCGCTCTCCAAAGGATTCTAAAGCTGTCAAAGAGGTAATTATCTATTGTATTCCTTCAAGTTATTTCAAGCTAATATGAACATGCTCATGCCGTCTTTGTGAACATCATAGCTAATCTTACTGTCTGCCTCGGGCACCGGAAAGCCGTGAGAGGGAGATACGAAAACGAACCACCCAAGCAGTTTACCCTATAGCAGAATTGGCGACTCCGCTGGGGAGTGTCCCCATAGTTTTCGGACTATTTTTCCCTTCATTTCTTCTCTCCTCTGTTCAGTATCCTTCCGACCATTTTTTGATGCCCAGTAGACATACCAAATGCTTGCAGAGTTCAATCCTGTTCCTGTCTAGCCAACTGAAGAGATTATCCCTGGTTAACACGACCTATGCAGTTCATCCAGTGCATTATAACGTGGTCTAGGCTTAAATACAGTGCGTTATAATTCTGTATTTTCTCACAGACAGAGTGTTACTCAGCCAAAAACCCTGCTGTTCACTACTGTGACTGTGTTTTAGCTGTAGAGTTTTTTGGCCACCAGTACCTTTCACAGACTGAATCCCTGTGCTTGTCTGCTAAAGCTGGCATTGATTATTTGTTTCTCTTATTTAGTTAGTGTGCAGAACATTTACTTTTTAAAAGAGAATTTTATTTTTTTTCTGCATTTAGTTGAGTTTATTCTGAAAGTTTAGTTCACAGACTGTTAAAATAGGTAGATAGAAGTATGAATCTTGAAAGTTGAGCTGTGTTATTTACATGTTGGTGCATGGATGATTGATAAAGAAACCTCTCCTTGTAGAAACACTCTTCATTGAAGTTAATATTTAGAGCATGTTTTGCATGGTTTATTGAGTCAGAGTCTCACTATACTTCATACGTCCATTCCCCCTCCGCAAGACTAATAACAAAGTACACTAAAAACAAAGCGATAATAAAATCAATCTAATAACTCTTTTTGAGCTCACACAAACAGTAGTTCAGGCTAGGATCTTAGGTTAGGAAAGTGAGAAAACTACCCAAGATCTCAAAACTTGAAAACTAGAGTCATTAACGAGTGAAATCCTGCTGCACTCACATTATTGGGACCGTTCCTTTACCGGAGCTCAGCGCGAGACAACACTTGGGTGCACTAGAAGGTAGCCCGCCTTCGACTGCATCATGTGGGTGTGTTGTATATTTGGGTTCCCTTCAGGGATGTCAAAACTAGATCGGGGAACTAGGTATTCTGCCCATATAGCACACTGTCCTTGACCGTGGACCCCCCTGATAGTGTCTGTGATTTGAGGTATCCTTAGTGGCTATACTTTTAGGGACTTACACAAGGTGACTAGGACGGGTTGTCCTGGTACCTGAAACAGACGGACCTACTCTGTCTTCAGTCTTTAGGAGGAATTACAATCTTCAAAAATTACTTGCACCTGTAAATGCGGGGAGTTGAGGCGAGGCTCAAGTGGCCATGTTTGTGCTGACAACCCTCTTGTGCTGTTATGAGAGTGGAAAGATGGCAATACCTCCTCTCACCTTAGAGGAAATATTGAACCTTGGTGAACCCGGGCCTTCTACGGAAGAGCAGTCTCCTTTGACTAATCTGGATTATCACATAGACCCTTATCAGCCGGAACTCCCGGAGGACCCTTTCACTGAAGGCGTTGTACCTAATTACAATCCTCCGCTCACTGATCCGTTAGGACCGGTGATAATCCAGATTCCACCGCGCCAAGATATGTCTGCAGCAACACCAACATCTATTTCTCCACCGGTATCCACAGGGTCGATACCAATGGCAACCATTCCTGGTTCGCCATCATCTTCCCCGCCGGTGGTCAGTTCTATGCCATTACTGGGTAACCCCAGTAGTCAACATATGCCTACCCCCAACCCTATGGTCAACACAACTGTCAGTAGTTTACCGAACCCTTCGGCATCTACTCCTACCGTGACCACGTTGGGGACTACGGTAGCTCCTCCCACGAGCACGGCTACTTCGGTGCCCTTTAGCAACCCTTTCGGTTGGAACCCTCTGTTGAGTTCAAACCCCCTGGCCACTATACCAGGGGGCAGTGGTACCAGTACACAGGTAGCAGGGAATATCTCTCTTCCTATGCAATCCTTAGGACAAATGGGACAACCCATTGTAAATACTATCCTCTTAAGTGGTTCCAACATAGGTGTAGGATCGATATCGTTGCCAAATTATGCAAGTACTAGTCTACCTCCGGGAAACTCTATTGCATCAATTTGGACTAACCAACCCCAACCTCCGTCTGGAGTGGGAGGGCTCTTTTACGCTGGGGGCAACCAACTGTTTGCCCCTCAATACACTATGCCCTCTGGACAGCAACCGTATGTTCCTACTCCTCCACCTATGGGATGTTTTTATCAAAGTCACTTACCATGCAGCAACACATGGATGGAGGACCTGATGGTCCAAATGGTCATCCCATCATCCTGTCTTGGTTGAACTCAGAAAATCACAGTGCTGGTGTGTGTTTGAGACCTCTTATATTGTCCACTCACATTTGACAAACGATCCCATCAACCTGTTTCGCTTTGGCCTCCAATCGCATAAGATTCCTTCAAATATCCACAGAAGTTAAGCGAGAAGCATGGGAACGACCCTGCCACACATCACTACCTTTCACCTATGGTCTATATCCAATTCCATGGTAGATGATGATATAAATAAAAGTGTTTTATGGTCAGTTCGACAATGCCGCAGGTAGTGCATTGAATTACCACGTACGCCATCGATCGTTTGGCGCTTTAGCGATGGAGTTCTTAAGAACTTCCAACTACCAATTAAGTGGAAACCGGCACAGAATTGTTAACATCACTGCGCCAAGACACCGCCACCCACATCTCTGACCATATTCATGAATGGAGACATAGGAGGAGGCTTGTCAAAGCGCCAATACTGGACCATCTCTTAGCCAATTGGTTTTGCAAGTATCTTTTACCCCATATCTCTAAAGACATTGGCCTTTCTGGTGCGGTGACAGAAGATCAATGTATTCGACGTGCCCAACACCTGGATTTAATCTATTCACAATTCGACACGCTTTACAATCTGCTTCCCCATGCCCCTGGTAACCCAAACCCTCCGGCTACTCAGAAAACTGGAGCTCATGCCGATGGTCTCGTTGGCACGATCTCTGGTGTAGCCACCAATCAGTCTCGGGGGAAAACCTCCCAGCCATCCTCAGCTGCCACCGCCCCCCACCAAACGACTCCTCTCCCTTCCGCTGAGGTAAATTCGGTGCAAACCTCACAGAAACCTAGCGGAAAAATAGGAAGAATAAGAAGAAAACATCTTATTCGGAAGAGCAGTCTGATAATCAGAATAACGCTAATCAGAAAAATGATGCTAGAAACGACAAAGGAAAGGATAAAACCATGAAATTTCCTTGTAAAATCTGTGCGGAGGACCACTTGACATACAAATGTCCTCGGTTGCAGGAATGCACCGATTTTATTGCTAACAAGGATTCTGGGAGAACACCTGCCGTTCTTCACAATCCCTTCCCCAATCAATAGCAGAAACATCAACATATGCTTGACAACCCACCACAACCCCATCAACGGGGCAATGGTGGTTCGTATCCTTCCGGCGAAGGACCATCTGCCATTTATGGCATCGAGAGTATTGACCTTCAAACTCGTGCCAAGATTTATGGAACTCCTACCATAGATGCTCAGGAACCGGGAACTAGTTCCAATCCGCCGCCGCCCAACGATTTACATATCGAAAGGCCTACTGTTGAACCTGTAATTCGTCCCCCCAAAGGGACACTTCGACGCACGACTCATAATACCTCTCCACATGCAGCCCAAAACTACAATATTGTAGAAGATTTGGCGCAGGCACCGTCAGCTATGTCTGCACTTAAAGTATTACAAACCTGTCCAGCACAAAGGAAAGCCTTGCTTTCGGCCATTGGTGGAATAGATCCCCAGGATTCCATGCTAGCAGTCTTTGATATGGAAAAGGCTAAACCTCGCCTCTCACATCAACTCGCATTCCAGGTGCAGGTTGGGTCGAAAGGGAGACCCATCCATCGCACTATCATAGACGAAGGTGCTTCGACCTGCGTTATGTCACAAGCTTGCTGGCTGAATTTAGGTTCTCCTACTCTAACCCCACCATCGAATTCCCTCAAAGCTTTCGATGGCCACACGTTCCTACCCAAAGGATACCTTGCTAGCTTTCCCATCACTCTGAGTGGGAAAATGGTAAACGTGGACGTTGAAGTTGTAGAGCGTCATCTCGACTATAATCTATTGCTCGGTCACAGTTGGTCTTATGCTATGACCGCCATCATGTCTTCGGTCTTCCGACTCATCCTATTTCCATTGGATGGGAGAATAGTCACGGTCGATCAGCTATCCTTCTGCACCCCTGATTATTCCACTTTACCAAGTAGCTCGGTATCCCTAATAGGAGGTGTCCCTGACTCTTACATCACTATCAGTACCGGTCTTCTGAAGGCATCTTCCCTACTGGGTTGTTTTCCTCTACCGCCGCCGTAGATCCAAAACACAGTTGCAATGATATCCACCTCTTCGGATGGCTCTATTGACCCATGGATCATCCCGAAACCTTCAGATATTGATTCCTATGGAGATCAGATGCCGCTTTCGCAGGTTGAGTTGGCTTACCAAGCCATCCAAACCACATCTGAACCCTCCACTAATATGGTTTCGACCACAAGTACCACCCCCTCTCCCATAACAATTCTCTCTAAGGATCTCCTCAATGAATTCTGGCCTACAGACGAAGCTATTCGAGAGATCATGTCATTAGAAGAATGACCTTGGGGAGAGTTCCACCATCGCGCTTCGACGATCGATTTGGAGGTGATAAAAACTGAAATCCCGTCTTTTGACCAACTTGAGATAGTTCCCTCCTCTTATACGACTATCCACACTATCGATTTAGAAGGGAACATGGGTAATCTTTCCAAGACACTGCTCATTGATATCTCGGTCAAGACAGGTATCATGGAAAATATTCTGTATTGTTTTTCAAATACCACACCTTTCCAACTTACTTTCGGCCTGGAGGCAGTACTTCCAATCGAGTGCGAAATCCCATCGCTTAAACTTTCCATTGAACTCCTGCCTGGCACCACCGCCACAGAAGAGCGCTTGCTCTCGCTCAATCATTTGGACGAAACTCATCGAGACACTACATTAGCACTCGAAGCTCACCAGCACTGAGTTAAAGCTCAATACGACAAATCTGTCAAGACTCGTTCTTTCCAAGAGGGCGATCTTGTTCTACTTTATGATCAAAAGCACGACCTCTTGGGGGCAGGAACACTCCAACCGTTGTGGCTCGATCCTTACATCGTTACTAAAGCCCTCTCAAAAGGAGCTTATGAACTACAGGACTGTAATGGAATTCCACTCGAGGAGCCCCGCAACGGGCTCTATCTGAAGAAGTATTTTGCCTAGTTTCACACTAGGCATATGCTTTGTAATTTTATGTATATAAGTTTTGCCTATTTTTATTTTGATGATTCTGGATTATTTGTTTGGTTTAAGGTGTTTTTCTCATGTAATCTTTTTCTTTCGCACAGATGTCATCACATTCGTTATCATACGTCGGGTATGCAGACGGTGCTAGTCGTCACACTAGACACCTTGCTTCAGCTGCTTGGGTTCTCTATACTCCTGAGTCGGACCTTCTTGGTTCCAGGGGGATCTTCCTAGGTAACGCCACCAACAATGTGGCCGAGTACATGTCAGTGATCCAACTCCTCACGGAAGTGGCATCTCGTGACATCTCCGATTTAGTGGTCAGGTTAGATTCCCAACTCATCATTATGCAGTTAGCAATCATTACCGTGTCCTCCACCCTGTGTTGTTACGTTATTTTTTACGAGTGCGACTTTTAGAACGTCAATTTTAAACAATCACATTTGAACACGTTCCTAGAGAATTTAATGCATTAGCTGATTCTTTGGAAAATTATGTGTTAGATTGGCATTTGTCACATTTATTGTAAAAGATTTACTCATGAGTACGTATATTTTTATCCCATCAAAAAATGCATAAAAATTCAAAAAACACAAATCACCAAAAATATATATATATAGATATATGTCGTGTCCAATACACAGAAAACATCAAAAAGAAAATCTCCCAAAACTTGGGGTGTTTTACAAAATTTGGCTACACTAAGCCATGCTCTAACACTAATACATCTACTCCACCAGCTAAGCCTGATGCTCATAATAGCATACAACTGCTCTAGCTATCCTCCTCAGAGGAACTAGGTATCTCTCCGGCACACCCATAGTATGCCGCTGCAGATGAACTGGAACCTCCCGCATAGGAAGCGGCAGTATACCCATGCTCAGACCCTCCAAATTCCTGAAGAGTTCATGTAAAATTTGGGTATCATCGTCGTCGTCGGCTTCTGCATCCTCTACAAGTGCGCCAGCCTCGGGTAGCTACAATCCTCGCCGTGCATATCGAGGGGCCCCAGCTGGATGGACAGGTGCCACATCTGTGTCAAGCAAGCAAAAGTTTCATGTCAAAACTAAGTTTTCACCCCTTTCTAAAACAAATTTTTTTTACATAAACATTCAAAAGCTAAAAAACAAAAACTTCTTTGAAAAACACTGATCATTTTTTCTTACCATCGGGCCCCCACTGGGTGCCAGGGGGCAAGACTAGCTTGGGATCGCCTGTGAAGTTCATCCCTGCATAGGGATAATCCTCAATCATGATGATCTGAGAGTCCAGCCAATCAAAAAATCCCTCATCAAAACAGTGACGGACGGGACCCTCTCCAGTCCGTGGAAGCAAAGTGGCCCACCGAGCCTGCCTCGGCTCGCGTGGACCCAATGGCGCTGTAGGGATCCTGGGCCTCATCAGTGGTATTCGCTCCAGTATGAAAGAAACAATCAATGTACCGTACCCAAACTCTCTTTGAGTACGGGTCTTGCATGCAGTAAGCTCTGCTCGGACCCGACAGACTACACCGTCACACCAGTCGAAAACCTGAGGCTGCATACAATCCAAGGCTAGGAGCATCTGGGCCTTGGTAGCCACATGCTGACTCTTGGCACCTGCCAAGCGAACAATCATCCATAGAATAGACCGCAAGGGTCTCAAAGTCACCTGTGCAATAGGTATCCGGTTACTCATAGCCTGGGTGCCACGTATGCAGTGCGCATGGATCAAATCGGTAGTGGAACGAGGGTCAGCTCTGGACCCCGTCAAATTGGGCCTCGCCCCACGACATGACAAGCCGGTCAAAAAGTAAACATCATCTTTTTCGATGGCGAGCTCGTTGCCACCAATCCGAAAGACATGATGCCGTTCGTCCCACTGCTGGATCAGCCACCTTAGGAGGTCCTCTTGACCCCTCATCAGTTCTAAACGGGCATACTTAAGCAATCCGCACCTCCGGAGAGCCATTAAACTTGCCACATCCATCACCATCTCTCCTTCTTCCCACTCATGCTCTCTCTCTCGCCAGATACTCATGATTAACAGTTGAACACCTGCAAATGAAACATTTCCAACCGATTAAAATTTTCCTGGATCACTTCAAAAATGGAAAAATTGAATTTTTAGAAAGCATGTTGCGCCTAACGCGGGAGATAATACAAAACAGAGCGTTCTAACGTGTACTTCCCTCACGGGTTATGCGTTTAACGCGGCTATTGTACTCCTGACCCGCGTTAGGTGCAAATATTTTTCTAGGGCCTCAAAATTTCCTAATTTTGAACCAACAAAAACTAAAAAATTGGCAATTAAATGATAACAGGAGGTTCTAGCTCTTACCTGGATCTCGCGGAATAGAAAACTGTTGCCCGGATTGACCGTAATCGTCAACTGAAATTTTCACCCCTTTTGCACTCCAGAGCTTCTTCATAGCACTCAAAACAGTGAAAATGAATGTCTTCTGACCTTCTTATAGCAAATTCTGGGGCATAACTCTCTTTCGTCAGTCAACAAAGTCGTGATTCCTCGTTGTACACATGTCGCAACTCTCAAGATTTGGTATTGATGATTCTAATAAGGGATCAAGATTTATGTGCAGACATACTCATGTTTTATCGAGCATTCCTTTTATGGTATTTTTCTTGCTCGTTAATCCAAAAAACCTCGAGTTCTCTTCTTCGGGCTCGTTAAACTTACACGAAGTTGGCATCGAGCGTTCTTTTTGGTCTTTCTTGCTCGTTAATCCAAAAAACCTAGAGTTTTCTTCTTCAGACTCATTAAAACTATGGAGAAGTACTGAGAATTCTTTTTAGGAATCTTTTTCTCGCTCATAAAACCGAAAAAATCTCGAGTCTCCTTTGTCAGACTCGTTAAACTATTGAGACAAAGAACAAGGAGCCATTATTTTCCTCTTTTTCAAAGCTCTTTAAACAGAAAAGGTATATCGAGTTTTCTCCGCGTGACTCGTTAAAATTTCACGGAGGTACCGAGTTTTCTTTGTTGGACTCGTTAAAATTTCACAAAGAATATTGAGTTTACTTCGTCTCCTCGTACTCATAACAAAATGAGGTAGACGTCCATTGAACATAGATTTCTCACTTTTCCGGATTCGATGGACTAACTAACAGAAAATGAACTGTTTCGGGCTTACTATTACCCCTTTGTCGTGCCCGGTTATCAAGACATGACAAAGGTACCCCAATGGAGCCGTCTTTTACGACATTTTTCAGACTCCCTAAACATGAAAAATTCACCGAGTTTTCTCGTCTGGACTCGTTAAACCTAATCAAACAAGACATGAAGTTGTCTTTTATGAAATTTTTCAGACTCTATAAACATGAAAAATTCACCGAGTTTGCTCATCTGGACTCGTTAAATCTAATCAGATGGGGCACATAGTTGTCTTTCCTGACATTTTTCAGACTCTCTAAACATGAAAAATTCACTGAGTTTTCTCATCTGGACTCGTTAAATCTAATCGAACAGGACATGGAGTTGTAGGACAAATGGATGGTACTACTTGTTCATTTTTGAGGTCAATTTGAAAGCAAAATTCTTTTAACATGAACATGGCACTTCCCGAAAAACTCTTTCGCGATTGGCCGAACCCTACCATCTATAGTGTTAGCCTTCATTTCCCGGTGTCCTGTAACAGAGTGGAAATCCTAACACAACTCTTTGTTGTTCAACACGCTTCGGTGCCGCCTAGTACTGCTAAGTGCTTATTGTTCAAAATGAGATCTCGCTATCTCTTTGCTCTGTATGTTAAACCATTCATTATGCCGATAACCTTAGTCGTCGCGTTTTCCCATTTACTCTTCCTTATCTCAAATCATAAACAAAATGATCGAAGGTTCGGTTTCGTGTTGAGCGAAGCATCACGCCTCGGTGCCCGCTCGCGAGGATCACTTCCTATCGACTTCAACACCTTATCTAGGAAGTTGATCCAGAAACACATCAGTACCCAGATACTTGCATACATCAGTGGCAGGTAGTCTTGTGTTTGATCAAGGGTCTTCATCATTGGCTCTCGGTCGAATGATTCTACGAGTGTTCGACTTCAGCTCCTTTTATTCACACTCGCTAGATTGTACTGGGCATCTTAGGGACCATCATCATTATCGGTGGCCACCTTCGCGTCTGTTAACAGTTTTCATTATTGACTGGTAATCAGACGATTTCTCACATGTTCGATGACAACTCCCTCATTCACATGTTGAGAAATATGCAGTTTAAGTGAATCGGCGGTCAAGACCTTGGGGAAAAAGGCTACACCATTAAAGTTGTGTTCCCTTCCCCAAGCTACGATATTGTTTATGGAGACAGCTTCTTCAGCCTGATCCTATTATGACAGACACTTCCACATTGTGCCCATTGGTGGACAGATTCTTCATATCTCTATTCTAGAGAAATCATGTTGTTTAAGCTACTGAGCATGGGACATGCCCGACTCTAGGAAAATACTATATTTTCTGACATATGTTGTTGTTTCAGGTTTTCCTCAGTCTTTCAATCTCTCTATCTCTACAAATTATAAAGTATTTTGGCCATCGTCTTCGTCTCTGACCTCACACTTTAGGGGGCATCTGTTACAGGTCAAAATACCTCCTCATCAGCTCAGAGGGGAAGACAAATATGGAAGAAGTACAAAGACCTAAATTAAACCTATTTCTGATAGGGTAACACATATATAGAACAGAACAAGAGCGTTATAACGCAGGCAAGCAATATATTGGCTGCGTTAGTGGCTAGAGCAACGCTCTGTTTACACTGGAGGGACGCGTTACCCATGTTTTAAGTTTGAATTGGGAAAAGAGCGCAGAGAAAGATTTGAATCTCCGACTTTCCCTCACAAAGGAGTCAGTTCACAAAGGAAACTGCAGAAGCACCAGTTCATTATTGGTCATTGCCATAGAAGACTGAACTCCAAGAGAGGCAAAAGCATGGAGATCAAGGAAACATCTAAGCCTTTTCCATTCCAAGCTAGTGGAAAGAGAAGGGCAACAATGGCCTTCTCCCTCTCCTATAAGAAGGAGCTGAAGGCTCTTAATTGAAGGTCGAAGGATTGCTCAAAAGTTCTTGTATACTTGTGGAATAGAGAATAGTGTGACATTGTGAAGGCCAAGAGTCAAAGAGGATCCTAGAGAGCTTGTTGGCGTGGACTTCTTCACTTGATAGAGAAGAGAGATTGGGAGACTGAGGAGGGCTTGGTACAACCGATGGTTGTAATCCTCCTTCTTTCAAAATCAATAGAACTATGTTCGTTTTGTCCATTCGATGCTTAACGTTATATTGTTGTTTCAATATTTGTTTAGTATGATATGAATGGCTCAGATGTGTATAATCTAGATGTTTATTATTTATTTAATTGATAGAATACTTGTTATATTAGAAATTACGCGGGTGCTTTGACTGATTGCAAGACTCAGATTTGGAGCTGGTGAAGAAGGACTCTTGCTTTGCTGCGTAGCGCTCTCCAAAGGATTCTAAAGCTGTCAAAGAGGTAATTCTCTATTGTATTCCTTCAAGTTATTTCAAGCTAATATGAACATGCTCATGCCGTCTTTGTGAACATCATAGCTAATCTTACTGTCTTCCTCAGGCACCGGAAAGCCCTGAGAGGGATATATGAAAACCAACCACCGAAGCAGTTTACCCTACAGCACACGACACGACCTGATCCGCCCGAACGAAGGCACAAGGGAGCAAATGGAAAATGGGTTGCACGAACGTGCACAAGGCACACGAGCAATCACAACTTAGCATTTTTTATATGGCCTTCCTCACAAGGCATGACCCGACTCGACCCGCCTGAATGAAGGCACAAGGGAGAAAATTGGAAACTAGCCATACAAACGTGCACAAGTCACACAGGCGGTCACAACTTAGCATTTTTTATACGGCCGCACTCACACGACCCGACCTAAATGTGTTTCCTTGGGAGCCCTCACGCGACCCAACTTGACCTTCCTGAACTCGTTTCCTTGGATAGCCTCACAAGACATGACCCGACCCGCCCGAACTCATTTCCTAGGGCACCCTCACACAACACAACCCAACCTGACCTGCCCAAACGCATTTCCTTGGGTGCCCTCACATGACACGACCCGACCCGACCCGCTCGAATGCGTTTCCTCTGGCACCCTCACACGGCACGAACTGACCCAAAAACGTTTCCTTGGGCATTCACACATGACCCAAATCGACCTGCCCAAATGAAGGCCCGAGGGAGCAAGCAACAAACGGGTCGCACGAACGTGCACAAGGCACCGGGGTGGTAAAAAATTAGCATCTTTTATACAACCTCCCTCACATGACCTGACCCGACGTGAACACGTTTCCTTCGGCACCCTCCCACTGTAGGACTCGACCCACTGGAATGAAGGCACAAGGGAGAAAATGGAAAATGGGTTGCACTAATGTGCAAAAGGCACACGGGAGTTTAAAACTTAGCATTTTTAACATGGCCATCCTCACACGACCTAACCCGACCCACCTAAACATGCACAAGGCACACCCATGATCACCACTTAGCATTTTTGACATGGCAATCCTCACATTACACATGCCCGACCCGACCCGGCCCACCCGAACATGTTTCCTTGGGTGACGTCACACGGGCAAAGCACTGGCACCACTACCACTTCGTGGCAGATGGTATCAGAGCTCAATTCAAGGAAACTTGAGCTTTGTTGAAGTTTGAATATTGAAGCAGGAATAAAATGATGGGGCTGCAGTTGGTATCAAAGCTTGGACATTATTTTGGTTGGTCTTGGCGAAACATTGGCATGGGCAAGGCATTAGTCAGGGTCGAAGCTACATAACAAGACATGGAAAGTTGGGAAGAATGTCAAGGGAGGATTTTTCAGACCTTTTTCAAGTTGATGTTTTCATCGTTTCATCGACCGTTGTTCTTCGCATGTCCACCGAACGCTTCCAATGCCCTCCGTCATCATCCTCAACTCGTGGGTCTTACATACTCCCCCACTTAAAATAAGACTATCATCCCCGATAGTGCTACCATCATTGTCACAATGTATCATCGCCCAGTCTTGTTGCATAAACCATCAAGGTTCATGTCTAGCATATCCAAGGGAAATATCTCCCCAATCCATGATCATCAACACATCTGTCACAATCACCACGTGTTATACCATCGTGGGAAGTCAATCTCTCCATCATGGCCACATGCTGATGCAACATATATCCTATCAACCCATTGTGTATCATCAATATCATGTGAATATCTGCATCAAGTACTCCAACCAACTCAACGTAAACTAAACCTGCTATGTATCCAGCATAACTCTGCATAGTGCTATAGCCCTCATAAATCAAACTGGTTGGGTGATTAGTCCAACCAAAGATTCTCATTGTGAGAATGCACATCCTCATACCATGTGTTAGTTGTCCCTCTCACATCCCGTCACACCCATCAACTCAATCAAGGATTCGTCCCATATGAGTGTAAAGTAATCCATGGGGATCAGTCTCATCTACAACACGTTGCCCATCCGACAAGCCATCTCTATCTAAAATGTGCTGCCCATGATGCCAATCTCCACGGGCTGTTCAAAAGACAGCCACAACTATCAAGCATCATCCACGTGTGAAAGGTACTCCTCAAATCAAATCAAGAACACCCTCTTAACAATGTGCCATATTCAGGTGCATGAAGCTATGTTCATCCCATCCGCAATATGCATCCAACGTGCGTACCAAATTTAATTCAAGAAGGCTCAACCCATGCCCAAGTGTATACCACCAAGGCATCCCATTGCCACATCTCCATCAACCACCAATTCATCCCGTTGATCATCTCCATCAAGTGACTCCTCACAAACACACCCCATAAATGTGCTCAAAGGTATGCATCCCATAGTGCATCAAAATCAAGAACAGTCTAGATCTCAACTCCTCAGTGAACCAGATACTGCAATATCATTGTAGTATGAAGCCTCCAATGAATGCAACTCCATCATGAACTCCCATGCATCATCCTATCCAAATCATTGGCAAGAATACTTGTATTTCCCATGAGTGCCACCACAATTTTTTCTCACCCTGCAAGTCATATGAATGTTCTCATAGGCTGCTCATCCAACCAATGTCGTGTTGCTCAAAGTGAACAACATCCATCAGCCCATCTGTAAAATATCTCCATGTAGCACCAACAATCAATCATGCTCATCATATTCCTTCTTGACACTCCTCCATGATGCTCATAAGTGGCACCTAGTAAGTGCACCTACATAATGTCTCCACATAATGTCCTGCCATACCCTCATGTCAATGTACATGACTTTGGTTGCCCATGTGTCCATCAAGAGTATACTGACCTCAACCCTAGTCACCATCATGTGTACAGTGTACAGGTTAAGTGCCCTTGGTAACTTCTACCATCATCATTAGGGGTACTTCCTCCAAGGCTTCTCCCCCACTAAAGGTGCACTAAGAGTTCCTTCTCGGTTGTAAACCTTGAAGAAGTCTACCCAAAAAATGTGCCCTACCAGCAAGGTAGTCCATGAGTCATGCTGGGCACCTAGCTAGTTTCCATGTGGCTAAGCATGACCCATATTTATCACAAATATCATCAAGTTCCACCCTTTTCATGGGAATTTGAACCTACTAGAGCGAGGTCACAAATTTCCCTATCAAGGTGTACAACAAGAAATGCTCCCCTTGCTTCTCCAATGTACAAGGTTCCATCATAGTCATCCGAGGAAAGGTCCTCCATGGTATTGGCAAAGAAGTCATCTTCTTTCCCATCCTTGCATATGGTCCATCTCCCAGATGCTCAATTGAAACACGAGCCATGTCTTCATGAAGAATCTCTAAGTGAGTGTCCTCCGTCCTTGTCAATGTCTGCAATGCTTCCGATCCTAGTACTTCCTGCTCATAAAGTTCCTCCTCGATCATTGTCACTTCTGCAAAATTTTCATGCTATTCATCCCCCAATGCCTACAATGTTCTTGGTCTAGGTTCAAATTTTTCCACGACTTCTTCCTCGATCATATCCGCATCCTCAACATCCTCCCCATAATCATCCATCACTGATGCTTGCAATGTGCTTGGCCCTGGTCCAACCTATTCATCAAGTTCGTCCTCGACTTCTACCACATTTGCAACATCCTTTTGAGAATTGTCTAGCATCAATGCTTGTAATGTGCTTGGTCCTAACCCAACTTGTTCATCAAGTTCTTCCTTGACTTCAATCACATCTACAACATCCTTTGGTTCGGCCATATTGGGCTTCATGCCACCATGCTTCATCTTTCCAAGGTCTCTAAGTTTGAGAAGCTTATCAAGTAACTTCCTTCGCTCTTCTTCCCCCTTGTCCATTTATTCTCAGAGAATTATCAGTTTCTTCATAAGTTGAAACATTTCATATTTTCTCATGCCATATGTCCTCCTCTTGCACAATGTATCAAATGGGCCGACTCACCTCATCAAACTCCTTTTCCACTTCCTTTTACTTCTCTTTAATTTCTTTGAAGTTCATTTCCAATGAAACAAACTCATCCATCAAGCTTCAATACCCACCTGCAACACTGCAACTGTATCCCTGCTCAATAATAAAAAAGCCACAAAAATGTAGCTCTGATACCAACTGTCACGCCCCTATACCTGTGTTAGTCTCCCAACCGCTCTATAGAAAGGTGCGGCACTACCTTATTTTTCTCTTTTCAAATACTCAATAAGTAGACTACGCCTAACTCAACACTTGTTTAATTAATCTTCCAAAGTGTTCTTGTGCAATAAAAAGCATTATCAAACCATAGGAACACCCATGCATTCAAGGGAGGGGAAAATCTCGTTAATAAGTCTGCCCGGTACTATGCTTCAATAAATATGTACAATCTGCAATAATTATACAACCAAGCCTCCATAAGCCATTTATGCTTCTTTCCAAATGTGCTTGTACCTGGGTCTAGCCTTAACATCTTCCCAAAAGTGAAAAAAATCCAAAGGAACCCCAAAATTCCATTTCAGAACATTTTTTTGAAGTCTACGCGAATTTTGGTTCGAGTGGGTCACTCAGGTCACAGACGCCCTCAGCACCTTGAACACGTTTCTGCATGCAGGTCACTAGGATCCTGGTCTACACGCATTTTCTAAACCCATTCGGGTAGCGTTCGAACCAACCCGACCCTGGTGAATGGACTCTATGCCTTCAAACATTGTTTCACGTGTCCTGAACACGGGCACGCTGCACGAACCCGACTCGACTTGAACGCGCTCACCTTGAACACTGTTCTGCACGTGTCCCGCAGAAGGAACCTGACTTGACCATGCACTGAACACTACACCACATGCGCCCTATGGAAGGAACCTAACTCAACATGTGAGTGAACGTCGAATACGTTATTACTCGACTCGACCCAGACTCCATTTCCCTGTTGCGGCTTCGCCCTCCACCCTCGAGCTTCGCTCTAGCTTGTGCATTAGCTTGTGAATGGTGGAATCAATAAGATGTTGTTGTACTTATTTCTTTCCTTTATCATCCATCGCACATGCTCCTTTTTTATGTGCCTTTGCCCACACATTGCTTCCATGGGTGGGGCTTGACCCATATAAATCCGACCTTCTAAACACCCATAAAGCCTTGGTTACGACGTGACATTTCCTCCTTAACGTCGGCTTGGCACCACGACCAGCCTATACAACCTCCAAGCCAACACATGGCCATTTTTGGACGCATTTATGCACGTCACACGGTCACCATGATAATGTTGCATAGTAGCTGAATGATGTTTTCTTCCATCGGCGCGCCCGTCGAACCTTTCATCGTGGTTTTCGTCATTCGTCACATGTCCACCGAACGCTTCCAACACCCTCCATCGTCGTCCTTGGCTTGTGGGTCTTACAGGGGCAGTTTCCATCGCGAAGGACTTATAATTGGGCGGTGTCCATTGAGAAGGGACACGGAAACCTTAGATTTTGCACAGTTAGGTGATTGTCGTCACGGAAGGGTAAGGAACCCTGTCATGCCCCTATACTCAAGTATGTAGACTATGCCTTTAGCAACACTTGTTAAATTAGTTAATCAAATGTTATTTTAATGTGTATAAAACATAAACATCATCATCATATCCACAGTGTACGCCCATACATAGAAGGGAGGGGCAACTCCCAGTTAATAATGCGTCTGCCCGATAATATGTTTCATAAATACGAAATAGAGTACAAGTTCCAATCCAAAAAAAGACCCCCTTTGCTCTTTGGCAAGGAAATTCACTTTTTTTCCGAGCTTACAGCACTTGAAAATCATTAACTAGCCCACAACAATCGTTTACAACATTAGAATTCACCTTGGGAATATCCTACATAAAACTTCCCAAGTGCTGTTGGGTCACTCGGGTTGGCACTGCAAATGATTTCAGACCTCCCCACGAGCTCTCCATGCGTCCAATCTACTTCCCTAGCTATGTGGTTAGCTTTGTCTTGTCAATATGCACCTGCTTCAAATTTTGACACTCAATTCCGACTCATGATGCCTTCAGAATGACCCTTGAACTGAAGCTCAGATCATTCGGACACCCTCCCTGACCAGACCTTGCACTGCGGATGCCCTGCGGAGAAGTTCTGCATGCCCTACACATCTGTCGCATGACTCGACCGGTACACTGTCTGACTCGACCCGTCCTATGGTGCAAATTCCCTGTGGAGGAATTCCACTCGCCCTACATGTCAACAATTTGACTCAACCCATGATTGCCTTGCATTCACCACCGTCGTGTTTCCTTCACCAACGAGTTGTTGGCTTAGCTCATAGTGCTTCAATTTTCTCACACTCATATGCTTTCTTGATCATTGGTTCGATGAATTCTCCATCATCCACATGCCATTTTAAAGCTCATATCATGTGTGTGTTGTGGGTCACTCGGTCGACCTGAGCCGACCCCCATCGTTCAGTTGTCTGCCCACTCATGTAGCATCGGCTGCTCAACTTGTGCGTCGGTTATATGACTCCGGATATGCTGTGTTTCGATTATAATTTCACTTTTTCCAATGCCACTGCCAGATATGTGTGACGCGCCCATGCCACTCAACTCCACACACCCGTGCCTGTGCAGTTACTACGTGACAGCTTGCCTGCAACGTTGCACGGTGTTCGAATGCCCGATGGGCATGCCCGTTACCCCAAAGGCACCTCATGAAGTCTTGGCTCCTTATAAAACCCAACCTTCCCTACACTTGGATGGCTTCCATTGCGATGAGGCATGGAAAGCCCAAGTTCCAGAGATGGATCGGCGGAGCAGTTTCCGTCGTGTCGTGAAATGGGAGCCCCATGTTCTCTAGACTTGGGCAGTTCTTCATTGTGACGTGCAAAAGAAACCAAAATTTTCATAAACGTGGGTGATTACAATCGTGCCATGACATGGAAACCCAATTTCCCCTCACCAGGGGCACAATTTTCATTGGGGCGGGAGATGGAAACCGCAAGGTTCCCAGAACTAGGCGGTTTCCCTCGTGCCACGAAATAGAAGCCTTAAAGTTCTGCAGGCTTCGACGGTTCTTCGTCGTGCCATGACATGGAAACCCAAGTTCCCTGCACCGAGGCCACGGTTTCTATCATGGTGGGACGTGGAAATCCCTGATTTTCCCAGAATTGGGTGGTAACCGTCATGTCGCAAAAAATGGGAACCCCTGAGCTCTGTGGGACCCGGGCAGCAGTTTTCGTCGCGTTGTGACATGGAAACTCGAAGTTCCCCATACTTGGGTGGTGGTACATGGGAACCCCAGGTTTCCCAGACTTGGGATATTTTCTACCATGCCATGAAATGGAAACCTCGAGTTTCTCCAAATTGGGGCGGTTGTCCGTCATGTGGCGAAATGGAAACCCCCAAGTTTCATTGACTTGGGTGGCACGTTTGTACGCAGCGCGACATGGAAAAAACCTGAAGTTCCCCAGAGGCTTAGATCTGTGGTTTCAAAACACCACCAGTTCCCTGGACTCGGGTGACGGTTTCCATCGTCATGGAAACCCCAAGTTTTAGTGTGTCGTAAAACACGGAAACCTGCGGTTTCTGTCAGGGACGGGACATGGAAACCCCAAGTTTCTTAGGCTTGGGCGCGGCCCTCCACCATGTGCCGCAAAATGGAAACCCCAATTTCCCCGGCATGTTTCCCTCGGGGGTGCAGGAGGACACGGAAACCCCAAGTTCCACAGGCCTGGGATGGTTTTACACCGTGCCGTGACATGGAAATTTGGGGTTTCCATGCCACCAACCACAAGTTCCATAGGTTGGCGACCCCTTCCGCAGTCGTGGCTTGGAAACCCAAAATTTCCTGCCCCCAAGTAATAAATGCATTTTTGAGATGCGAACAAAAGAAACGATGTTTGAATGAAAAGGACGGGGGCCACAAGGTGCAACTGCGATAGTCGTCTGAATTATGAATAAAATGAGAAGAGCGAAGCTCCGAATCGAGGCGAGCAAGGGCTGAATCTCAGTGGATCATGGTAGCAAGGCCACTCTTCCACTTACAATACCCTGTCGCATATTTAATTCATCTGCAAAGGATTCTTCTCAATGACCGTTTGAAATTGAAATTCAAAGCTGCCCCGACCGAGATTCTTCACAATCACGGTTTTCAAATGACATGGGCCCCTGGGGGCAACAAAGAGATGCCCCTACTGTGGGTCGAGATATAGTCAAAGAGTGACATGCACCGCTTCTAGCGTGGATTATAACTTAGAGGTGTTCAATCATAATCTGACACAGGGTAGCTTCGCGCCACTGTCTTTTCCACCAAGCACGATGACCAATTTTGTGAATCAACGGTTCCTCTCGTACTAAGTTGAATTAATATTGTGATGCGGTTCATCAGTAGGGTAAAACTAACCTATCCCACAACGGTCTAAACCCAGCTCACGTTCCCTATTGGTGGGTGAACAATCCAACACTTGGTGAATTCTTCTTCACAATGATAAGAAGAGCCAACATCGAAGGATCAAAAAGCAACGTCACTATGAACGCCTGGCTGCCACAAGCCAGTTATCCCTGTGGTAAATTTTCTAACACCTCTAGCTTCAAATTCTGAAAGTATAAAGGATTGATAGGCCACGCTTTCATGGTTTGTATTCGTACTGAAAATCAAAATCAAATGAGCTTTTACCCTTTTGTTCCACATGAGATTTATTTTCTTGTTGAGCTCATCTTAGGACACCTGCATTATCTTTTAACAGATGTGTCGCCCTAGCCAAAATCCCCACCTGAAAATGTCTTTCACCTTGATCAACCCACCGAAACATGCCTTAAGGCAAAAAACAGGGGCAGTGCCCCGTCTCCGCCCCACGGAATAAGTAAAATAACATTAAAAGTAGTGGTATTTCACTTGCGCCGAAAACAGCTCCCACTTATTCTACACCTCTGAAGTCATTTCAAAAATTCGGACTAGAGTCAAGCTCAACAGGGTCTTCTTTCCCTGCTGATTCTTCCAAGCCCATTCCCTTGGTTGTGGTTTCAATAGATAGTAGATAGGGACAATGGGAATCTCATTAATCCATTCATGCACATCACTAATTAGATGATGAGGCATTTGGCTACCTTAAGAGAGTCATAGTTACTCCTGCCATTTACCCGCGCTTTGTTGAATTTATTCACTTTGACATTCAGAGCACTAGGCAGAAATCACGTTGTGTCAGCATTTGCAGGGACCATTGCAATGATTTATTTTAATTAAATAGTTAGATTCCCCTTGTTCGTACTAGTTCTGAGTCAACTGTTCACTGCCTACGGAAAAGCCTCTGTGAGGGGGCATTCTACACCCGTAGCCCAATCAGCACACGAATACCCACCCTCTCCATGAGAGCATCTCATGCAGACTATCAATAGCCCATGTCTTGAGGGTGCAGACCCCTAGGCCCAGCCCTCTAATCCAATCCTTTTCCTGAAGTTACGGATCCATTTTGCCGACTTCCCTTACCTACATTGTTCTATTGACCAGAGGCTGTTCACCTTGGAGACCTGATGTGGTTATGAGTACGACCGGGCATGAACGATACTCGTTCCTCCAGATTTTCAAGAGCTGCCGAGGGAACACCAGACACTGCAAGACATGTGGTGCTCTTCCAACTGCTGGACTGCTATAGGGCAAAACGCTTGGGTTGTTGGTTATCATATATCCCTCTCAGGGCTTTTCGGTGCCTGAGGCAGACAGTAAGATTAGCTGTATAGTTCACAAAGATGGCATATACATGTTCATATTAACTTAAAACAACTTGATAGAATAAGATATAATATTACCTCTTTAGTGACCTTGGAGTCCCTTGGAGAGCATTAGGCAGTGAAGCAGAGGTTCTCCTTCACCAGCTCCAAATCTTCGTCCTACAATCAATTAAAGCACCTGTGTAATTTCTAACATAACATACATTTCCTATCAATTAAGCCAATATATAATAAACATTTAAACTATTCACATCTAAGCCATTCATCTCATGCTATATAAGTGATTAAATAATAATGACAATATCAACGCATAGAATGGACAAAATAGATACAATTCTATTGATTTATAAAAAGGAGGATTACAACCATCAGTTGTACCGAGCCCTCCTCAGCCTCCAATCTCTCTATCTCTCAAAGTGGTGAGGTATTTATCAACAAGTTCTCAATGAAACTCTTTGACCTTTGACCTTCTCGCTACACAATGATCTCTACTTCACAATTATTCAAAAACTTTGACAATCCTTCGACCTTGAATCAAGAGCCTTCAACTCCATTTTATAGGAGATGGAGAGAGCAATCATTGCCCTTCTCTTTCCACCAATTCTGAATAGAAAAAACCAATATTTTTCCCCAACCTCCATGCTTTTTCCTTCTTTGAGAGTTCAGTTGTTTATGGCAAGGCCCAATAAGATATTAGTGCTTTGCAGTTTCCTTTTTGTATTGACTCTCTTGTGAGAAAAAGCTGGAGATTCAAATCATTCCCCACGGGTTTTTCCCATTTCAAACTTAAAACATGGGTAACGCTACCCTTTATTGTAAATAGAGCTTTTCCCTAGCTACTAACGTGACCTATTCACTGATCAGCTACATTATAACGCTCTTGTGTTGTTATAGTGAGGCGTTACCTTGGAAAAAATAGGTTTAATTTAGGTCTTTGTACTCCTTCCATATTTATCTTCTCCTCTGAGCTGATGAGGAGGTATTTTGACCTATAACAGATTCCCCTTAAAGTGTGAGGTCAGAGATAAAGACGATGGCCGAAATACTTTACAATGTGTGTAGTAGAGATAAAGAAATTGAAAGACTGAGGAAAACCTCAAACAACAACATATGTCAGAAAATATAGTATCTGCCTTGAGTCGGGCATTCCCATGCTCAGTAGCTTAAACAACATGATTTCTCTAGAATAGAGATATAAAGAATCTGTCCACCGATAAGCACAATGTGGGAGTGTCTGTCATAACAGGATCAGGCTGAAGAAGCTGTCTCCATAAACAATATCGCAACTTGGGGAAGGGAACACAACTTTAATGATGTAACATTTGCCCCAAGATCTTGACCATCGATTCACTTAAACTACATATTCCTCAACATGTGAATGAAGGAGCTGTCATCGAACATGTGATAAATCATCTGATTACTAGTCGATAATGAAAACTGTTAACAAACGCGAAGGTGGCCATCGATAATGATGATGGTCCCTAAGATGCACAGTAAAATCTAGCAAGTGTGAATAAAATGATTTGAAGTCGAACACTCGTAGAATCATTTGACTAGGAGCCAATGATGAAGAGTCCTGATCAAACACAAGACTACCTACCACTGATGTATGCAAGTATCCGGGTGATGATGGGTTTTTGGATCAACTTCCTAGATAAGATGTTGAAGTCAAATGGAAGAGATTTTTTGAAAGGTAGGCACTAAGGCGTCCTACATCAGTCAACATGAAATAGAAACCAACTAATTTTGTTTATGATTGAGATAATGAAGAGTGAATGGGGATGTTGGATGAAAAATAATTTCTAGCATAATGAGCGGTTTGGTTGATAACAGGAGCAGTAGATAGCGAGGTCTGCTTGAACAATAGAAGGCATTATAACATTGTACTAGGAAACTAAGGCTTAATGAACACCAAAGAGTGTGTTAGGATTTTACCAGTGTAGGGACCCTGGGAGATGAAGGCTAATACTCATAGATGGTAGGGTTCGACTAACTGCGAAAGAGTTTTTTGGGAAGTGCCATGTTCAATATTTTTGTTGCCAAATAAACCTTTCTGAAATGTAATAGAGGTAGTATCCATTTTTTCCAAATTTTTCCCCGTATGATTAATTTTAACGAGTCCATACAAGTAAACTTGGTGAATTTTTCATATTTAGAGAGTCTGAAAAATATCATAAAAGACAAATCTGTGCCCCGTCTGATTAGGTTTAACGAGTCCAGACGAGTAAACTCGGTGAATTTTTCATGTTTAGAGAGTCTGAAAAATATCATAAAAGACAACTCCATTGGGGTACCTTTGTCATGTCTTCATAACCGGGCACGGCAAAGGGAGAATAGTAAGATCGAAACAATTAATTTTCCGTGAGTTAGTCCATCGAAGTCGAAAGAGTGAGAAATCTATGTTCGATGTACGTCTACCTCATTTTGTTATGAGTACGAGGAGACGGAGTAAACTTAGTACTCTTTGTGAAATTTTAATGAGTCCAAAAAAGAAAAAATCAGTGCCCTCCATGAAATTTTAATGAGTCACGTGGAGAAAACTTGATTACCTCTGTGAAATTTTAACGAGTCACGCAGAGAAAACTTTGTTACTTTTTTGGTTTAAAGAGCTTTGAAAAAGAGGAAAAGAATGGCTCCTTACTCTCTATCGTTGTAGTTTAATGAGCCCGACAAAGTCAACTTAGGTTTTTTTCAGTTTTATGAGCAAGAAAAAGGTCCCTAAAAAGAAATCTCAATGCTTCTTCATATTAGTTTTAACGAGTCTGAAGAATAAAACTCTGGGTTTTTCAGATTAACGAGCAAGAAAAGGACAGTAAAAATAACGCTTGATATCAACTTCGTATAAGTTTAACGAGTCTGAAGAAGGGAACTAGAGGTTTTTCAGATTAATGAGCAAGAAAAATACCGTAAAAAGAATGCTCGAGTAAACACGAGTATGTCTGTGTATGAATCTTGATCACTCTTTAGAACATCAGTACCAAATCTCAATAGTTGCGACACATGGGCAGCAAGAATTCACGACTTTTTTCTCCTAGCTTAAGCGAGTCATGCCCTAGAATTGGCTATAAGAAGGTTGGAAGACCTTCATTTTCACTGTTTTTAGTGTTGTGAAGGAGCTCTGGGGTGAAAAAGGGGTGAAATCTTCAGCTGACGATTACAGTCAATCCGGGCAACGATTTTCCTTCCCACGAGATCTATATAAGAGGTAGAACCTCCTACTATCATTTAATTTTCTTTTTGTTACATTTTTCTGGTTCAAACTGAGAAAATTGTGAGGCCCTAAAAAATTCTTGGGCCTAACGTGGGCCAGTAGTGTTACAGCCGCGTTAAATGTATAACCCATGAAGGGATGCTGCATTAGCACGCTTTTTTTTACACTAGGGCCAGCGTTAGGCGCATAGTGTTTTTTAGCAACTCATTTTTCACTATTTTGAAGTGGTCCAGGCAAGTTTTGATTGGTTGAAAATGTTTCATTTGTAGGTATTCAACTGTTATTCATGAGTATCTGGCGAGAGAGAGAACATGAACGGGAAGAATGAGAGATGATGATGGATGTTGCAAGCTTGATGGTTCTTCGTAGATGTGGATTGCTAAAATATGCCGCTTAGAACTAACGAGGGGTCAAGAGGACCTCCTGAGGTGGCTAATCCAGCAATGGGACGAACGCCACCATGTCTTTCAGATTGGGGGCAATGAGCTCTCAATCGAAAAGGATTATGTGTAATTTTTTACCAGTCTATCATGTTGTGGGCTGAGGCCCAACTTGATGGGGTCCAAAGCTAACCCACGTTCCACTGTTGATCTGATTCGTGCACATTGCATACATGACACTCAGGCTGTGAGCAACTGGGTACCGATCGCACGGGTGACTTTGAGACCATTGAGGTCTATAATATGGATAATTGTTCGCTTGGCAGGTGCCAAGAGTCAGCATGTGGCCACCAAGGACCAGATGCTCCTAGCCTTGGACTGTATGCAGCCTAAGGTTTTTGAGTGGTGTGACGGAGTTGTCCGTCGGGTCTGAGAAGAGCTTACTGCATGTAAGACCCGTACCCAGAGAGAGTTTGGGTACGGTACACTGATTGTCTCTTTGTTATTGGAGGGGGTACCATTGATGAGGCCCAAGATTGTTATAGCGCCATTGGGCCCACGCGAGCTGAGGTAGGCTCGGTGGGCAGCTTTGCTTTCACGGACTGGAGAGGGTCCTGTCCGCCACTATTTTGATGATGGATTTTTTGATTGGCTAAACTCCCAGATTATTATGATTGAGGATTATCCCTATGCAGGGATGAATTTCACAGATGATCCAGAGTTAGTACTGCCCCCTGGTACCCAGTGGGGACTCAATGGTAAGAAGGAAATGATTAGTGTATTTCAAAGAAGTACTTTGTTTTTTGTATTTTGAATTTTTATGCAAATTTTTTGTTGAAATAGGGTGAAAATTATGTTTTGACATAAAATGTTTGTTTGCTTGACATAGATTTGGCACCTGTCCAGCCAGTTGGGGCCCCTCGCTATGCACGGCGAGGATTGCAGCTACCCGGGGTTGGCGCACCAGCAGAGGATGTAGAAGCCACTGAGGATGATGATGCCTAGGTTTTACATGAAATCTCCAGAAACCTAGAGGGTTTTAGTATGGGCATACCACCCCTTCCTATGCGGGAGGTTCTAGTTTGTTTGCAGCGACATACTGTAGGTGTGCCGGAGAGATACCTGGTGCCTCTGAGGAGGATATCTAGAGCAGTTTTATGTTACCATGATCATCAAGCCTAGCTGGCGGAGCGAATATATTAGTGTCAGAACGTGGCTTAGTATAGCCAAATTTTGGTAAGACACCCAAGTTTTGGAAGATTTTTTGATGTAACTATTGTACTGGACACGAAATATATATATAAATACTTTTTGGTGATTTTGTGTTTTTTAATTTTTTATGTATTTTTAATGGGATAAAAATATATATAATCATGAGTAAATATTTTATAGCAAATGTGAAAAATGCCAATCTAACACATAGTTTGCCAAAGAATTGGCTAATTTATTAAATTCTCTAGGAACGTGCTCAAATGTAATTGTTTGAAATTGACGTTCTAAAATTCGCACCCTTAAAAAATAACGTAACAAGACTGGATGACGAACACGGTAATGATTTTTTAACTGCATAATGACGAGCTGGGAATCTAACTTGACCACTAAATTGGATATGTCATGGGACGCCACTTCTGTGAGGAGTTGAATCACTGACATGTACTCAGCAACATTATTGGTGGCGCTACTCAGGAAGATTCCCCCAGAACCAAGAAGGTCTGACTCAGGAGTGTAGAGAACCCAAGAAGCTGAAGCAATGCATCTAGTGTGATGATTAGCACCGTCTGCATACCCGACGTATGGTAAGGAGGGTGACGGCATCTGCCTGAACGAAAAAAAATATACATGAGAAAAAACACCTCGAAAACCAAAAAATATCCAGCGACATCAAAATAATAGGCAAAACTTATATACATAAAATTACAAAGCATATGCCTAGTGCGAAACTAGGCAAAATACTTCTTTAGATAGAGCCCGTTGCGGGGCTCTGCGAGTAGATTCCATTATAGTCCTGAAGTTCGTAAGCCCCTTTTGAGAGGACTTTAGTGATGATGTAATTACCAAGCCATAATGGTTGGAGTGTTCCTGCCCCCAAGAGGTCATGTTTCTGATCATAGAGTAGAACAAGATCGCCCTCTTGGAAAGAACAAGGCTTGACAGATTTTTCGTATTGAGCTTTGACTCAATGCTGTTGAGCTTCGAGTGCTAGTGTATCATCTCAACGAGTTTTTTCCAAAAGATCAAGTGAGAGAAAGCGCTCTTCTGTGGTGGTGGTGCCAGGCAGGAGCTCAACGACAAGTTAGAGTGATGGAATTTCGCACTCGATTGGAAGTACTGCCTCTAGGCCGAATGCAAGTTGAAATGGCATGAAACCTGTGGCAATTTTGACTGACGTTCGGTATGCCCGTAATGCAGAATACAACTTCCGATGCCATGTGGTTTTGTGATTTTTGACCAATCAACGAATCATGGTTTTGAGGACACCATTTACGGCTTCAACTTGGCCATTAGCTTGAGGATAATAAGACGAAGATTGATCTTGACGAAAACCTAGCATGGATGTTAATTCAGTCATCATATGATTCTGAAAGTGGGATCCATGATCTGTGACAATCGATAGGGATACGCCGAACTGACAGATTACCTAATTGAATCGGAAGAGAGCGGCGGTTTCACCATCGACCTTGAAAGTTGGAATGGCTTCCACCCATTTCGTAAAATAGTCGACTGCAACCACGATGTAGTTGTGTCCATTTTTTGAAGTGGGATTGTAGGTGATGAAGTAAATTCCCCATTTAACGAAAGGACCAATGGAGATAAATGGATTAAGGGGGCTAGGATAAGCGCGCATTTTCTTTGTGAAAATTTGACATGGATGGCACTTCTGGACCGCTGCAATGCAGTCTTTAAACAAAGTGGGCCAATAGTAACCTGTGCACACTCTTTTCTGGGCAGTAGCTGTGCCCAAAAGATGACCACCGCATGCCCCTACGTGGCAGTCATTTAAAACTCATTCTTCCTCATCTAAAGTGAGACGACGTTGAATAATATTATCAACACCATGACGATATAGTGTATCGTTTAGCATGAGGTAGTGCTTTGCTTGGTGGCGGATACGACGACAGTTGTTGGACGTGAGAGTTGGGCAGAAGCGTTGGGTTTGTAGGTATACCAAAATGTCTCCATACCATGGGTCCAAAGAATCGACCAAGTATACATATTCATTAGGAAATGGATCATGAGATACTTCTCCTAGGTCGATTCTAGAAAGGTCCGATAATAATTCGGTGAAGACGAGGGATTTCTTTGCTTTGGAAGCTGTGAAGACCAAATAAAATTGTTGGAGGATTATGATTCATTTGGAGTATTTTCCTCCAATAATTGGTCTAGACAGGATATGTCGCATGGGGTTCTCCAAAGTAATAATTGTAGTCTGTTGCAGCAATCTATAGTGTTGGAGTCGGGTGACGATGAAAACAACCGCCAAAGAAAGTTTCTCCACATGTGAATAACGTAATTCCAGTCCAATTAGACCTTTGGACAAATAGCATATCACATGTTCATTTTCATCACTATAAACTTGAACCAGAACCATTCCAAGTGAGGATGGTGAGGCTGCCAGGTAGAGGAGAATGTCACGTGAGTAGTCAGGGGCACTAAGGAGTGGGGTTGAAACAAGTGCATGTTTTAAAGCGTCAAATGACCAATGAGATTGGTCATCCCACAAGTATAGTGTTCCCTTCTGTTTATCACTATTTAACACGAGTCATTTTTTAACTAAGCCTTGAGAAGCCATGTATCGAATATTATGACAGATTGTAAAACATTTAAGGGTTGGTCGAAGAGAAACGATGTAAGATAATTCACGTGCCTAAAAATCGAAGCATATGAATGAAGAAATTCCAAACCAAGAAAAAGGGAAAAGGTATGGTGCAAAGGACACAAAACAAAATTATTAAAATGCTTGCCGCGTCCACAATACACACATGAGGGAACTCGTCATATGGTTAATCCCACGGGGGTCAAGAAGCAGAAGGGGGAAAAGACCTACACCCCTGCGGAATTAAGGTGACATGCCACGGGGTGGACCCGAGGTAAAGATGATGTGGTGGAGAAAAGGGCAGGCAAGAGTGAGGTGGTAGAGTGAAGTGCGGGCCCCAGAGACCTGTACGCTGTGTATTTAACCAGCCTTACGAAGGATATTCTTCAAGAACCAGATGGCTTATGCAGCAGAAAGGTAAGGTAAGTTTCAAGGTGAGCTGGTACCGAGGCCCGTACCAGTATTAAACTCGGCACGCGGTGTTCAACTTCTTCCAACTGACACCCAATTCCTACACATCGCGTGCTCCACTGTCAGTGTCCTTACGACACTCCCCCCCATTTATTTCACCTCTCTACCTTTTACCTCAAAACTCTCAGTCTTAGATAACAGTCCTCCCGCATTTTACTGCAGTAAAATTCACAGGTTTTCCAGCTACGGTATAAACTAAGTGGGAGCTAGTGCCAAGGTCTACCCAGTCACTATCAACACCCCCTGCGCTATTTTCTTGAGCAGATTTCCCTACTGCACAGTTACTCTGCCCTCATATTCCCTCTGCTTTCATTTTTTCTTTAAATTTTTATATGTCTGTCATGGGAAGGGGCACACCCAAGAAAACTGAACTAGAGACTCCTCAGGTCCGTGAAACCAGAAACCCTCCTGGGTTGCAGCCTTTCAATGACCTGCAAGCTGAAATATGTGATCCAAAATACCCTTTTCCCATTAGCAGTGTAAAACCCGAGATTTTTAGGCGACATGTCGAAAATAGGGATCAATATAGGGTGGTTTTATCAGGTTTATATCATCATATTACCCCCCTAGTCTACCCAGTGGTCGATTTTATTTGATGGCTTAGAGAAGCTTACGACGAGTGTCGAGGCACATTTACCTCTGCTCAGGGGAATAAGATTTTTTCTCTTTCCCCAGACATTATCAAACAAGCCCTCCACTTTCCCACCAGCGCCACCTATACCAGTTTCAGTGAAGTGGCTTTAACCTCCCAGTTCACCAAATTTCCATACGAGCACCAAAACGACTTCATTTCATCTATAACCAGCAACCAGGCTACGTCTCTTCTTGCTGCAGAACCTTTTCTGTTGATTCTGTTCAAAGAAGAAGTGCAGCCCATCCTTTCTCTCATCACGAATCTTTTAGGTGTAGGTGCTTTGGGGGAAGTTTCCAGGATATGTGTTTATTTCTTGTGGTTAATGTCTCAAAAGGGGGTAGTTTTGGATATCCCTGGCTTCTTGGCTGCTAACATTCAGACCCAGTTCCAAGAGATTTCAGAAACTGGTCACTTCCATTTTTGTTCGATGTTCTTCTACCTTTTCTTATATCAGCATGCTGACAAGTTCGAGGGTTTGGGCTTAGATAGGGTATACGATGTCAATTCTCAACCCCGACTTGTTTTTGACTGGAAATTTGCAGTACACCAATTTCCAAAAGGGGTGGGTTATTCCAGGTTCCTAAATGAGTTCATGCCCATTTTCTATACTATCATCCATTATTAACCCTCACCTATGGTTTTTCCTAAAATGAAGAGCTGGCTGTAAGCTAGTAAAACCCAGAGCACTGGGGATTGGTATCTATTTGACAATTGCACTAAAATTCGAGTCTATGGAGCCGAATTTCCCCCTTACCAGCTGCTTGTGTTTCCTGCTCGATGAGTTTATGCTCTGGAGTATATTTGGCAGACTCTCAAGTCTGACCAAGCCCACTTTGTCCCTGCAAAGAAAGGTTTCATCCTGAGACTCCCTATCACTATTGGCCCGTTTATTGTGAATTCAAGACACGCCCTTCCCATTGTTGAGAAGGTGTTGAAAGGCATGGACCTAAGATAGGGGAAGACTTGGCTGTATGATCCTCAGGATATTATCTCAAATAGAAGAAAGAGGAAAAATTCCACTCCTTATGCACATGAATCAATACCGTTTATAGAGTGGAGGGCTAACCTTGAAAATTGGCCTTTGATTTTTTAGATGGAGACAGATTCATCTGCCACAGGGGAAGGAGAATACGTCAATAGAGGCTAAGAAGAAGAAGAAGTGGGTCCCTCAGGAGCAGGTTCTCCCCTTCACAAAAAGCAGAAAACAATCTCAAGCGAGGCAGAAGTCATAGGGGAATAACAACTGCTTGAGCCATTTACACCATATGGCCAACCCGAGAGGAGCAAAGCTGGGATCAAAGTTTTGAGAGACAGTTTTACCTCCTCCAACTTCTCTAAAGTCTCACAGGCCATCGAAGATTATACCTCACCAGTTTTAATTGAAAGGACCTTGAAAAAAAGAACGATCAGGGATAAGTACAAGGCCGAGCTGGAAGGTTATGTAGAAAAATATCACACCAAGGTTTCAGATTCCATGAATGTGGACACAGAACACTTGGTATTGTCTATGGATGAGGCCATCTTGGATCCTGATGTAGGTACAACTAGTTACAGGGTGCTGGAGTATGCAATTGACATTGACAAGGTACCAGCACCCGACAAATGTAACCTGTTTCAGGTGGTGGGTAATATGTTGAAGGAAGAGGTAATGCGGGTCACTATTGCACTGAGAAAATTGGAGAAAAATCATAAGCAGGTGAGGGCGACCATAAATAAGGAACATGCCAATTCCCGCGCTCTTTCAAATCAAGTGCACGGTCTCACAGAGTTGATCAAAGGAAAGGAAACTGGAGACTCAAATCCGCAGTGCTATGTGATTGAGAAATTGCAGAAGGAGGTCGTATATTTGAAACACAAGGTAATCATATCGGAATCTCACCATGTGCAAACGACCGAATTGGCGCAAGAAGAGAAAGAAAAAGTAGACTTGGTTGACACACTGGCAAAGGAGAAAGAGGAAAAATAAAAAATGGTGGAAACAATATCCACTCTTCAGAGGAGGCTGACGGAGCTTCAGACTACCTGGGACATGCACAGATGTGTTCCAACTACAACCCCACCAGAGACTAGTTCATTTTCCGAGCAGCTGACCACAATGAAAGCTGCAAATGATATACTAGAAAAGCAGGCATCCACCATGAGGCAGAGAATCACTGAGTTGGAAACCTCCTTGGCTGAGAATACCAGAAAAAAAGAGACACTGCAGAAGGATATTGAATAGGAGTAGAAGGAAAGAGCTGACCAGTAGAAGACCATCAATGATCTCAACAGCTGCTTGAAAGGTAACATCACCCTCAGGGATGGAAGAAGAATAATTTGGTCAGAGATCATTTTGGCCGTAATGGAGCAGTGGGAGTTCCTGAAAGTGATCGAGGAAATAAAATCTTCTGTACTCTATCTCAGGAGGAAGTTTCAGGAGGCAGATGTTAACTTTTCCAGCAGAGCCCAACACGCTAGGGGATATGTTTATTTCTCGAAAGGGTTGAGAGCTCGTGAGGCAGAGCAGCATGACATAGCGAGTCGGTTTAAGGAAGCTGTCGAATGCCAGAAGATGATTGATAAGGATTCAGCCCACGTTATAGCTTCGAGGGCCCTACAACAGTTGGCAGCCAGCGTGGACCGGTTCGATGCAGTTTGGTACAAGATCACAATGGCATGACTTCCGTCATTCTGGGACCCTACCACTCCTTCCATGCTATTATCATTACCAGAATATGAAGCACGCCTCTAGGAAGAAAGGGACCGAATGGACATCTTGTCAGATAAAACCGCTCGGTTAAAAGCAGATTCAATTGTTTCATCACTCTGCCCCAAATTCGTTCTCCTACATCTGATAAAACATAAGATCCCCAGCTAGGCAAGTCTAAATGATCTCACTGAGGCCTTCATCAAGGTGTAAGGATTCGCAACAATGCCTGAACCTTCAGTGGATAGTCAGCAGAGGTGCACCCAGTTTTCCATCCAGATCACCAGCTCGTCAGGAAATGTTCCGCCACCAGTGTCAGCGACCACCTCAACCCCTTCTCATAAATGAAATACTGTTAATTCATGATTCGGCCCTAGTGGCCTTTTTACTTTTACTTTAGTTAGTTATTTTCAAGTTTCAGGTGGAATTTATATTTCACCCCAGTATTTTCCTTTTTGCTAAGACTCTTGTTTAATATTTTGTTTCAAAACGGCTGAGTGCCTAACTGCAAATGATGAGACGCATTTATTCCTCATCATAAGTTTTGGTTATTTTGATAAGGACCTTTGACAAATTTTTGGCATGCGAGGATGATATTTTTCCTAAAAATATCTTCTCGCTCATGTATGGAGGTTTCTATATAAGCAAGATCAGAAGATAAAAACAGGTTCTAGATTTTCAAAAGAATTTTTCTATGTAAGAACTGTTGTATGCTTGTTGTGAAAATACTAATAGAAATGCGAAGAGCCCATTGGATCTCAGCAAGAAGAAGTTTTACTCTATGTGAGGATTATGGTCTAAGTGTTCTATAGTGTGTAACTCTGTCTTATGTGATATCATTTTACTGTTTATTCCTCTGTTTCCACTTCCTTATATCATGTTCTGGAATGCGAGTGTCTCAATAGCTTTTGGTATAAATTTATCACCATTGATACTTATACTGAGCTTGTCAAGCGCTTTAAATATAGCTCAGGCATGGTATGCTGTTTCACTTTTCACTTCACTCATTATTCCTCTATATTAAATACCGTGAGATGTTGTTCTTTCAAACCAATTGACATGTATGGATTCTTATCTTTTTAAGCCCATCTCATGTTTAAATATGTTTACGGAGTTCCCTCTCATTAGTATTTAATATCCTTATGTATTTTCTGTGCAGCAAACTTCATCTGATTTTTAAATCTCTGTAAAGCATTTCAGAATCCAGCCCTCCTTAAAGAAAACTGTCTTTAAGCTGTTTGATGCATCTATATTAAGGACTCATTCCCTGCCTCTGCGGCATTTTGTTATTTTGCTGACTCTAAGAAGATTCTGGTTCCATTTTCATTACATTCCCTTGTGAAAGTTGAAGTAGTAAAGAGCTTCATACTGTAAAAGTCTTGAATTATACCTTACGCTCCTTACTACATAAGATGTCATAGGCACTGGTCTTTTACAACTCAAGGTTTTCTCTAGGAGTGATAACATATTTTTGGTGCCGTTGCCAAGGAATGAAGTTGAGAGAAATTAAAATCCCTGGGCCTAGACAAAACCTTATTCACTCTTCAATTAGGTGAGCATGGATAGTTGAGAGTTGTATATCCCTCACCTTGGCGACTCCACATTCATTTTTTAGGTAAATCTAATTGCAGTCCTGGCTCCTCGGAAGCCACACCTTAGGTCAGATACATCTCAGCTAAAGACACCCTCTGTGTCTGACCCAGAGAGAATCCTAAATAGAAGAAATTGGAGGGAGAGACAATTCATTCATACTGAGATCCCACAATTTTATTTAGAAGACTTTTTGTCCTCCTCTTCTCAAGTAGCCCAAGTGCAGGATTCCGACTCCGCTATGGGAGAAACCAGTTACTACTCAGACAGTCTACCTCTAGGAAACATCCAAGTTAAGTACAAGGCTGAATCAATAGATACCACCCATTACACATCCCATCCCACTCCAGAGGCTGAAGAGGTCAAATAAGTCACCGAAGTATCTTCTATTAATACTCTTCCTTTTTCGTCATCACCCCAAGTTGCTGTTCAATACATTCCCATTGTCATTCACACCTCACTTCCACCTCCCCCTCCTCTTACTCATCAAACCCTTTTGTTACCTCCACCTCCTCCTCCAATGGCTAATGTTCTGGGCTTCTTGCTAAATAAATATTCCCCCCTGACATTACCTCAAGTGCACAATGATATTCCATAAGACTATCTAAAGATCCTGCCCCGTTTCAATGGGGAAAACGAGATCAAAGCTCAAAAACACCATGAGGTATTCTGCTCTTTCACAAAAAAATTTAATGTGGAACATCTTGACGTAGTCCTAAGACTGTTTGTCCAATCTCTTGATGGTGAAGCCAGAAAATGGTTCAAGACACTGGGAGACTATTCTGTCACCACTTGGGAAGGGATGGAGGACACTTTTCTCATAAAATGGGGAGAGAAGAAAGATCATGGACATTGTCTTACTGATTTTAACACACTCAAGAAAAGACATAATGAAGGGGTGGCTGAATTTATTAAAATATTTAACAAGTTGTAACTGAGCCTTCCCACAGATATGAAGCCTCACCAGACCACTGCCAAGGTTGTTTTCGTGGAAGATTTTGACTCAGAATTTGGCTTCTCTCTGAGATAAAGAAAGCCATCCACCCTGGATGATGCCCAGATAGATGCACTGGAGCTTGAGGAAAAATTTTCCTCCACTAGTAAATCAAAGGGAAAATCTGAACAAGATACCAAGAGAAGGGGGAAAGAAGAGGTATCCACCTCAAGCCAAGATAGAGATTCGGCTAACGACAGGATTGAGGAGATGAACAAGATGATCAAGAATCTCTCAAGTAAGTTGGTTAAGCTTGGAATGGAGGCCAAGAATTCACCCTCCAAGAATTTCCAAAATTACCCAAACAAAGGTTATAATCCTCAATACAGGAAGACACCCTTGCAGATACTGCAAAGGGAAAGGAAGGAACAGGAGGACCAAGTACCACATCCTCTGTATTTGGAAGAATAAGTAGATGGTCCTACCGAAGACACCACTTATGAGAAAGAAGAAGCATACCTTGCTTTCTCAAACAGTGATGAAGTGGAATGCCCCCTACATGAAAGTGAAAAAGTGGAGGTGCATGCGCACACATAAGGGAAATATAATGAAGACACCAAAGATCCTATGATTGATGACTACTGAAAGTAGCTCATCGATTTCATGCAAGCTTAGTTCAACAAAATATATGACCTCAGATCTTCCAGGAAGAGAACTCACACTCAGGATCAGGAGGAGGATTACATAATTGTATGTTAGATTCGGGAGCCTCTCATAACCTTTTACCCCTCTCGGTCATGGAGAAGCTAGGAATACAGATCACCCATCCATAAAAATACCTTTACTCATTTGAATCTAAAAGATTTAAGTGCCTGGGCATGATAAATGACTTAGTGAACAATCTGGCTCAGATCCCAACAAAAAGTGTAGTGATGGATATAGTGGTGGCTGACATTCCAGCTTTCTTTGGCATGCTAATGTCAAGATCTTTGGGGACTAAAATTGGTGGATCAATCAAGCTATACCTGACCTATGCCACTATCCCTATATTTTGTGGTCAAGAGAGGAGGCTGTACTGGGAAACCAGATTTGTTAAGACAGTTACCAAGGCAGATGACTCATTTAATTCTCCAGTTTATAGCATGGAGGGAGATTTCTCATGTTTAATTCTGGAGGAAGATCAAGAGTACGCTCATTAACCATAATTTTACTAGATCAAGATAGAACATTCCATAGAGAGTCCTGAATCATAAATCTGGACTTCATTTCGATGGGGAAAACTCCAGGGAAGGTAATGACACCGGGGTATTATTGATTTCTCCTGCGGTCCAATGGGTCCCTTTGTCGTTCAATCTGGAGTATGAAGCCAAAAATAATGTGGCCAAGTATGAAGCACTTCTATTGGGGCTGCAGACAGCCAGGAGTATGAACATACAAAGCCTAAAGGTTTTGGGAGATTTAGAACTAGTAGTCAAACAAGTGAGGAATAAGTGCCAAGCCAAACATCCTAGGCTAAGGACTTATAGGAATGAATTTTGGGATCTGGTAGAGAATTTCTTCTTGGCATTCAATATCCAGTTCATGCCCCGGGAGTAGAATAGGATGGCAGACTCCCTTGCAGTGGCTGCCAGTACTTTTTTTCCACCTTAGAATCCTCTCTTGAGATATGAAATTGAGGTACGTCATCGGCCATCGATCCCATACAAAATCAAACATTGGCAAGTGTTTGAAGATGAAGAACAGATGAAGATATTCTTGGAAACATTTGGGGAATTTTCCAACATGGAGATCAATATTTGTGAAGAGGAGGAGACTGAAGACACTTCAGGAGATAAATGGGAAGAAAATGTGGCTCGCCACAAATTTCTGCAGTTGAAAGGGAATGTCATTCCTCGAGGACTAGTTCCCTTAGAAAGGTTTTTTAATAAGAATGATGTTCCACTATAGCCGAACAAATATGTAGAGGAGAATATGGTAGAAGATCTGAATCTTGGCACTGAGGTTGACCCTAAAATCGTGAAGTTGTCCAAGAATGTCCCGGGGGAATATAAACAGCTTTACCAGAAATTATTCCAGTCCTATAAAGACGTGTTTGCATGGTCTTATCAAGACCTAAAAACCTTCGATATCATAATCATGTAGCATAAAATTCCACATAAGGGAGATGAAAAACTGCATAAACAGAAGCTTAGACAGATAAATCCCCTGCTACTACCTTCTATCAAGAAATAAATTAAGAAACTGCTGAAGGCCAAAATCATTGTACCATTGAGATATTATGAGTGGGTAGAAAACTTAGTCCCTGTGCGGAAGAAGAATGGAGAAATAAGGCTATGTGTTGATTTCAGGAATCTGAACAGAGCATCCTTAAAGGATAATTATCCACTTCCCAAGATGGATCACATCTTGCAGAAAGTGGTAGGAGCTTCTCGAATGTCGATGATGGAGGGATTCTCTAGGTACAATCAGGTGGCTTCACTACCAGAAGATCAAAAGAAGATTGCCTTTACCACTCCGTGGGGGAATTTTATGTACGCCAGGATGCCTTTTGGGTTGATTAATGCAGAGGCCACTTTTCAGAGGGCTATTGTTTGGTGCAAATATTATCGTTTAATTCTGTTGTAGTATTTACCCAACTATTTAATTTTTCAATCCGAGGTTCGTAGACTTACGAGACACATGCACTATATATGCAGGACTGAAGTGGAACTAATCTAATCTAAATTACTGAAATCAAATTAATCTAGAAAAACATTGAAACACTAACTAGGAAAGTAGGAAATTGCATAAAGGAAAAGCAATACAACATGTGAAGAATTGAATGAAAAACAACATAAGTGAGCTCACAACAATAAAACTATCTCCAATTATATTACAAGAATCAAATTACAAATCATGAAAAAAATATGAGTTCTATTCTCTATTCTCCTCCATTATTCCCAAAATGAAGAGAGAGCACTCTCTTATATACATGAGGAAGATAACCATCTCATAATTACATATCCAATATTCTCTCAAGCACTCTCAACTAATTTCCCATTATTACAAGATATTATCCCTTTGAATCCTCCACACATCTCTCACATCTCTTGGATAAGATATGCCAACCAAATCCTCCATGATCTTCTCCTTAGGAATAGGCTTGAATAATTATCTCCTTAATATGGTGGAGGAGATATTTGAGACGTATCTTGGAATTAATCCTTCACATATTTCCTACACATTACAAAGCTCACATATTCTTGAGATATATATATATATATATATATATATATATATGTATATATATGTATATTTTCTAATATTTAATCATAAATTCACTTATAATACAAAAATGAATAAAATGGAAAATAAGAAGGTGAAACCCAAATGTATTTATGAAAATGATATGATAAAAGGTTAATGGAATGATGAAATATAAGGAATAGTGAAGGAAAAGGTGGATAAAAATATGGCATTTTTGAGTCCCAACAGCCATGGACATTTCTCTTGTCAGAGAGCAAGATATGTTTGTGGTGGTATATTTAGACGAAATTACCGTGTTCTCGAAAGATGATGTAGAGCACATTGAACACTTGCGCAGAACCTTCGAGAAGTGCAAAAATTATGGCCTCTCCCTTAGCCCATAGAAGTCCTTGTTTGCACTGGAAGAAGGCAACCTTTTGGGCCATATTGTTACCAAATATGGAGTAAATATAGACCCTAAGAGAGTAGAAGTCATAAATGGCATTTCCCTCCCTAGAAATAAAAAGGAAGTTTAGGTTTTCCTAGGCCGTATAAACTTTCTAAGGAGGTTCATCCCTAACTATGCGGAGATAGTTAGGCACATAACTGACATGGTGAAGAAGAATAATGATGTCAAGTGGTCACAAGAATCACAAGAGGCTTTTGCCAGGATTAAAAACACATTTGCTGAAGCCCCTGTGCTAGCTAGGCCAGACTATGCCAAACCTTTTATGATCTTTTCCTTTGCATCACCTCATACAGTAGCAGGAATCCTGTTGCAGAAAAATGAAGAAGGGTATGAGCAGCCTATTTCCTTTTTCAGTTAGGTGCTTCATGATGCTGAGCTGAAATACAACATATTGGAAAAGAAGGCGTATGCTCTAGTGAAGTCCCTTAAAGCCTTCGTATGTATGTCCTCCAGTCCCATGTCACTGCATTTATACCCACAGCAGATGTTAAGGATATCCTTATCCAGGGAGATAGTGAAGGAAAAAGAGGGAAATGGATAGCCAAAATACAGGAGTACGAGCTAGACATCCGCCCTACCAAACTAATCAAGGGACAAGGGTTAGCTAAAATCTTGTCTGAATCAAATTTTCAGGCTCTAGGTATAAACCTGTCCATGATGGAAAACGAGGAGTCTGAGAGGAAAGAAGAACCACAGGGAGTAGAGATAGCTTCTTAGAAAACACATATGAAGTACCTCATCAGCCCCTGGTACAAGGAGATAGTGGAATATCTTCTAACACTCAGTTGCCCACCGAGCTATGACAAAGCTAACTACAGAACACTGAGGTTGAGGTCACAGAAGTACGTGGTTGCAAATGTTCAGCTATACTGGTGATACCCTTCAAGCATCCTGCTCCCGTGTCTCACTAAAGAAGAGGTAGAGAGTATAATGGCTGAGTTTCATGAACAAATATGTGGGGGCCATTAAATTTGGAGGGCTATTGCTCATAAAATCCTGAAGGCTGGTTTCTTTTGGCCCAAAATCTTTGGAGATGTCTTTGACTAGGTTAGAGCTTGTGAAAAATGCCAAATATTTGTTGAAAGATAGAAGCTAGCACCTCTGCCCATGATCCATGTTCATGTAGATTAACCTTTCCAGCAGTGGGGAATTGACTTTATCGGTGAAATACATCCTCCATGAAGCGGTTAGCATAAGTGGATACTAACTGCCACAGATTATTTCACAAAGTGGGTGGAAGCTATGCCTACCAAGAATGCAATAGATACTGTGGTGATAAAATTTGTCGAAGAAAACATCATATCCAGATTTGGCTACCCTGCTAAGATTGTGACCAACAATGCACAAGCCTTTAAATCTGCAAAGTTTGTCAGCTTCTGTAAACAGTATAATATTTCACTAGGTCACTCTATAGCCTATTATGCACAAGGAAATGGCCTAGAAGAGTCTTCAAATAAAACTCTGGTAAGAGCAATGAATAAGGCTATCAATGAAAATCAGAAGAATTGGGATTCCCAGCTAAAATTCGCTCTATGGACCAACAAGATTACCAGCAAGAGAGCCACCAAGAAGTCCCCATACGAATTAGTATATGGGAGGGTAGCAGTTTTCCCTATACAGTTAGCATTACCAGTAGCTTGATTCACGCAAGAAATTCAGGAAGAAACCGATGATGTGACCAGGAGAATGAACCAGCTGGTGGAGCTAGAAGAAACGCAGAACCAAGTGAGTTTGAGGCTAGTTGAATACCAGGAGAAAATGAACGATATTTTCGATCAACGTGCCAAGGACAGAAAGTTACAGATAGGGGGTTTAGTACTCATATGGGACATTCGAAGGGATGATAAAGGGATAAACGATAAAATCATCCCCCTCTGGTCCAGCCCCTTTAAAATTGTAGAACAAGGTGGCAACAATACTTTCAGGTTGGAAAATTTACAAGGAAATCTACTTGACGCCCCTGTAAATGGTTAGTTTCTCAAGCCTTATTTCCAGTTCTGAGTCAGGCCGAGAGAGCCTGATGTATCATATTATATATTAGTTACTTTTTTCATCTTTGATTGAATAATGTGTGTGACGTGATGGATCATGAAGAGGAAAAATAAAAGTGCTAAGGAATGGTGTCCACAAAAGATAAACAGGTGGTCTGCGAAGTTCTCGACACGCTTAAGAATGAACGTGCCATCCCCAGGTGGAGCGAATGTTGATCATTATTTAACATCAGTCATTTTTTAATTAAGCCTTGAGAAGCCATGTATCGAATATTATGACAAATTATGAAGCATTTAAGGGTTGGTCGAAGAGAAACGATGTAAGATAAGTCATGTGCCTAAAAATCGAAGCATATGCACGAAAAAATTCCAAACCAAGAAAAAGGGAAAAGGTATGGTGAAAAGGACACAAAACAAAATTATTAAAAAGCTTGCCACATCCACAATATGCACGTGAGGGAACTCTTCATATGGGAATTTATGCAGGGGTTAAGAAGTGGAAGGGGGAAATGACCCACACCCCCGCGAAATTAAGGTGACGTGCCACGGCTTGGACCCGAGGTAAATATGATGTGGCAGAGAAAAGAGTAGGCAAGAGTGAGGTGGCAGAGTGAAGTGCGGGCCCCAGAGACCTATACATTGTGTATTTAACCACCCTTACGAAGGATGTTATTCAAGAACTGGATGGCTTATGAAGCAGAAAGGTAAGGTAAGTTTCTAGGTGGGCTGGTACCGAGGCCCATACCAGTATTAAACCCAGCACCCGGTGTTCACCTACTTCCAGCTGACACCCAATCCTTACACGTCATGTGCTCCACTGTCAGTGTCCTTACGACACTCCCCCCCATTTATTTCACCTCTCCTCCTTTTACCTTAGAACTCTCAGTATTAGATAACATTCCTACCATAATTTACTACAGTAAAATTTGCAGGTTTTCTAGCTATGGTATAAACTAAGTGGGATCTAGTGCCAAGGTCTACCCAGTCACTATCAACACCCTCGCGTCATTTTCCTGAGCATATCTCCCTTCTGCACAGGTACTTCGTCCCTCATATTCCCTCTGCTTTCCTTTAATTTTTAAAAGTTTTATATGTCCGTCATGGGAAGGGGCACACCCAAGAAAAATGAACCAAAGACTCCTTAGTTTCGTGAAACCAAAAACCCTCCTGGGTTCGAGCCTTTCATCGACCTACAAGGCGAAATTTGTGATCCTGAATACCATTCTCCCATCAGCAGTATAAAACCTGAGCTTTTTAGGTGACATGTCGAAAATAGCGATCGATATCGGGTGGTTGTATCAGGTTTATATCATCAGATTACCCCCCCAGTCTACCCAGTGGTCGATTTTATTTGTTGTCTTAGAGATGCTTACGACGAGCGTTGAGGCACGTTTACCTCTGCTCAGGGGAATAATATTTTTCTCTTTCCCCAGACATTATCAGACAAGCCCTCTGCTTTCCCACCAGTGCCACCTATACCAGTTTTAGTGAAGTGGCTTTAACCTCCTAGTTCACCAAATTGCCATGGGAGCATGAAAATGACTTCATTTCCTCTATAACCAGCAACCAGGCTACGTCTCTTCCTACTGCAGAACCTTTCCTATTGAGTCTGTTCAAAGAAGAAGTGTAGCCCATCCTTGCCCTCATCGCGGGTCTTTTAGGTGTAGGTAGTTTGGGGGAAGTTTCCAGGATATGTGTTTATTTCTTGTGGTTAATGTCTCAAAAGGGGGTAGTTCTGGATATCCCTGGATTCTTGGCTGCTGACATTCAGACCCAATTCCAAGTGCTTTCAGAAACTGGTCACTTCCGTTTTTGTTCGATGGTCTCCTACCTTTTCTTATATCATCATGTTGACAAGTTCAAGGGTTTGGGCTTAGATAGGGTATACGATGTCAATTCTCAACCCTGACCTATTTTTGACTGGAACTTTGCAATACGCCAATTGCCAAAAGGGGTGGGCTATTATAGGTTCCTTAATGAGTTCATGCCTATTGTCTATACTATAATCCATGATTCACCCTCACCTAGGGTTTTTCCTGAAATGAAGAGCTAGCTACAAGCTAGTTGTTACAGGTCAAAATACCTCCTCATCAGCTCAGAGGGGAAGACAAATATGGAAGGAGTACAAAGACCTAAATTAAACCTATTCTGCCAAGGTAACGCCTGTCTATAACAAAACAAGAGTGTTATAATGCATCTAATCAGTGAATGGGCCGTGTTAGTGGCTAGGGCAACGCTCTGTTTACACTGGAGAGAAGCGTTACCTGTGTTTTAAGTTTGAATCAGGAAAATCCCGTGGAGAATTATTTGAATCTACGGCTTTCCCTCACAAGAGAGTCAGTTCACAAAAGAAACTGTAGAGCATCAGTTCATTATTGGTCATTGCTATAACAAGACTAAACTCCAAAGGAGGGAAAAGAATAGAGATTAAAGAAACATCTAAGTTTTTTCCATTCCAAACTAGTGCAAAGAGAAGGGAAACAATGGCTTTCTCCCTCTCCTATAAGAAGGATCTGAAGGCTCTTAATTGAAGGTCGAAGGATTGCTAAAGGTTTTGGCATACTTATGGAATAGAGAATAGTGTCGTGTTGTGAAGGCCAAGAGTCAAAGAGGTTCCTAGAGAGCTTTTTGACTTGGACTTCTTCACTTGAGAGATAAGAGAGATTGAGAGAGTGAGGAGGGCTTGGTACAACCGACGGTTGTAATCCTCCTTCTTTCAAAATCAATAGAACTGTGTTCGTTTTGTCCATTCAATGCTTAATATTGTCATTATTGTTTGAACATTTACATAGTATGATATGAATGGCTCAGATGTGTAGAAGTTAGTAGTTCATTATATATTGACTTGATTGATAGGATATATGTTATGTTAGAAATTACACAACTGCTTTGACTGATTGCAGGACTAAGATTTAGAGTTGGCGAATAAGGACTCTTGTTTCGCTGCCTGGAGCTCTCCAAGGGACTCCAATATTGTCAAAGAGGTAATTCTCTATCGCATTCCATTCAGTTATTTTAAGTTAATATGAATATGCTCATGACATCTTTGTGAACAACACAGCTAATCTTATTGTCTGCCTCAGGCACCAGAAAGCCTTGAGAGGGATATTCGAAAACCAACAACCCAAGCAGTTTACCCTATAGCAGAATTGGTGACTATACTGGGGAATTGGTGACTATAGCAGTTTAATATGAATATTCTCATGCCATCTTTGTGAACAGCACAGCTAATCTTACTGTCTGCCTCGGGCACCGGAAAGCCCTGAGAGGGATATTTGAAAACCAACAACCCAAGCAGTTTACCCTATTGGCATAATTGGCTGCCACTGCCCCTCACCAAACGACTACTCTTCCCATCGCTAAGGTAAATACAGTGCAAACCTCACAAAAATGTAGTGAGAAAAATAAGAAAAACAAGAAAAATTCATCTTCTTCGGAAGATGAGTTGGATAATCAGAATAACACTAATCAGAAAAACGCTACCAAAAATGACAAAGGGAAGGATAAACCCATGAAATTTCCTTGCAAAATCTATGCAGAGGACCACTTGACATACAAATTTCCTCGGCTGTAGGAATGCACCAATTTTATTGCTAACAAGGATTCTCGGTGAACACCTGCCATTCTTCATAATCCTTTCCCTAATCAACAGCAGCAACATCAACACATGGTTGAAAATCCGCCACAACCCCATCAACGGGGCAATGGTGGTTCATATCCTTCCGGCGAAGGACCATCTGCCATTTATGGCATTGAGAGTGTTGACCTTCAAACTCGAGCTAAGCTTTATGGAAACCCTACCATAGATGCTCAAGAACCTGGCACTAGTTCCAATCCACCGCCGCCAAACGATTTGTATATCGAACGGCCTACTGCTGACCCCGTGATTCGTCCACCCAAAGGGACACTTCGGCGCATGACTCATAATACCTATGCATGTGTAGCCCAAAACTATAACATTGTAGAATATTTGGCACAGGCACCATTAGCTATGTCTGCTCTTGAAGTATTACAAACTTGTCCAGCACAAAGGAAAGCCTTGTTTTCGGCCATTGGTGGAATAGACCCCCAGGATTCCATGCTAGCTATCTTTGATATGGAAAAGGCTAAACCTCGCCTCTCACACCAACTCACATTCCAAGTGTAGGTTGTGTCGAAAGGGATACCAATCCATCACACTGTCATAGATGAAGGTGCTTCGACCTACGTTATGTCATAAGCTTGCTGGCTCAATTTAGGTTCTCCTACCCTCACCCCGCCATTGAATTCCCTCAAAGATTTCGATGGCCACACTTTCCTCCTATAGGGATACCTTGCTAGCTTTCCCATCACTCTGAGTGGGAAAATGGTAAACGTGGACGTTGAAGTCATAGAGCGCCATCTATATTATAATCTATTGCTTGGTTGTAGTTGGTCATATGCCATGACTGCCATTGTGTCTTCGGTTTTCTGACTCATCCTATTTCCATTGGATGGGAAAATAGTCACAGTGGACCAGCTATCCTTCTGCACCCCTAATTATGCCATGTTACCAAGTAGCATTGTGCCCCTGATAGGAGGCTTTCCTGACTCTTACGTCAGTATCGGTACCGGTCTTCTGAAGGCATCATCCCTATTGGATTGTTTTCCTCTCCCGCCGCCATCGATCCCAAACACGGTTGCAATAATATCCACTACTTTAGGTGGCTCTATCGACACATGGATCATTCTAGCACCTTCATACATCGATTCCTACGGATATCAGATGCCGCTCTCACCAGCTGAGTTGGCTTACTAAGCCATCCAAACCGCATCTGAACCCTCCACTGCTATGGTTTTGACTGAAGGTATAAAACTCCCTCCCATCACTGTTCTCTTTAAGGATATCCTCAATGAAGTCTTGCCTATAGACGAAGCTATTAGAGAGATCATGTCTTTAGAAGAACGACCTTAGGGAGAGTTCCACCATCGTGCTTCAATGATTGACTCGGATGCAATAAAAACTAAAATCCCATATTTTGACCCACCTGAGATGGTTCCCTCTGCTTACACGACTATTCAAACTATCGAGTCAAAAGGGAACATGGGTAATCTTTCTAAGACAATTCTCATTGATATCTCAGTCAAAACGGGTATCGTGGAAAATATTCAGATTGGAGCCGATTGCAATCCAGAGGAAATTGCACGCTTCACATCCCTTTTTAAGGAATTCCGCTATGTGTTTTCTTAGTCTTATGAAAAAATTGTCGGCATAGACCCTTCTATTGTCGAGCACCAAATCAAGATTTATGATAATGCCAAACATGTTCGGCAACGTCTCAGACCTGTCCACCCGCACAAAGCAACCACCATCAAGATTGAAGTAGAAAAAATTTTGAACGCTAGTTTCATCTATCCCGTTCCTTTAACAGAATGGGTTTCCAATCCAGTTCTCGTTGATAAAAAACAAGGCACCATTAGAGTTTGCGTTGACTATCTCGATCTGAACGTTGCTTGTCCCAAAGACAATTATCCTACACCATTCATTGACCAGATTCTCGAAGATTGTGCCGGATGCGAATATTTCTCATTCATGGATGGATTCTCAGGCTATAACCAGATTGCAATAAAAAAAGACGACCAGCATAAAACTGCTTTCATCTGTCCTTGGGGAATTTTTGTGTATCGAAAACTCCCATTCAATCTGAAGAATGTTGGAGCAAATTTTCAGTGGGCTATGGACTATGCTTTTAATGACATTCGACATATTGTACAGGCTTACTTGGATGACCTTCCGGCCCATTCCAAGAAGTGACAAGATCACCTGGCTCATTTAAGAGAAATTTTTGCTAGGTGCAAATTATACAATATATGCTTGAATCCTCATAAATGCATGTTTATGGTCGATTTCAGATGTCTGTTAGGTTTTATTTTCTCCAAGCACGGGATTAGGGTTGATCCTGATAAGGTTAAGGCAATTATTGATTTTCCAGCACCACAATCCATCCTTCAACTCCAAAGTTTGCAAGGGAAGGCAAACTTTTTGCGTCGTTTCATCGTTAACTATGCCGAGATGACGAAAGGATTCATGAGATTATTGAAGAAAGGAAAATTATACTTGTGGGATGACCAAGCCCAACGGTCATTTGATGCTTTAAAACATGCACTTGTTTCAGCCCCACTCCTTATTGCCCCCGATTACTCACACGACTTTCTCCTCTATCTGGCAGCATCACCATCCTCACTTGGAATGGTTTTGGTTCAAGTACATGATGACGACAGTGAACATGTGATTTAATATTTATTCAAAGGTATAATCGGACCTGAATTACGATATTCACATGTGGAGAAACTTTCTCTGGCGGTAGTTTTTGCTGTCACCCGACTCTGACACTATATATTGCTGCGACAAACTACGGTCATTGCTTTGGAGAACCCCATGCGACATATCTTGTCTAGACAAATCATTGGAGGAAAATATTCCAAATGGATCGTAATGCTCCAGCAATTTGATTTGGTCTTCACGGTGGCCAAAGCAAAGAAACCCCTGGTCTTCGCTGAATTATTATCGGATCTTCCCAGAATTGACCCAGCAGAAGTAGCTCATGATCCATTTCCTGATGAATCTGTGTGCTTGGTTGATTCATCGGACACATGGTATGGAGAAATTTTATTTTACCTACAAAGCCAATGCTTTCACTCGACTCTCACGTCTGACGACCGTCGTCGTATCCGACACCAAGCAAAACACTACCTCGTGCTAAACGATACACTATATCGTCGTGGTGTTGATACTATTCTACGACGTTGTCTCACTTTCGATGAGGCGGAACACGTTTTGAATGACTGCCACGCAAGGGCATGCGGTGGTCATCTGTCAGGCATAGCTACTGCCCAAAAAATCTTGCGCGCAGGTTACTATTGGCCCACTTTGTTTAAAGACTATATTGCAACAGTCCAGAAATGCCATCCCTGTCAAATTTTCACAAAGAAAATGCGCGCTCATCCTGCCCCCCTTCATCCGGTTGTCTCCGTCGATCCTTTCACTAAATGAGGAATTGACTTCGTCACCTGCAATCCTGCTTCGGAAAATGGACACAACTACATCATAGTTGCGGTCGACTATTTTACAAAATGGGCCGAAGCCCTTCCCACTTTCAAGGCCGATGGCGAAACCGCCGCTCTCTTCCTGTTTAATCAGGTAATCTGTCGGTTCGGCGTACCCCTATCGATTGTCACAGATCATGGATCTCACTTTCAGAATCATATGATGACCGAATTAACATCCGTGCTAGGTTTTCGGCAAGATCAATCTTTGTCTTATTATCCTCAAGCTAATGGCCAAGTCGAAGCCGTAAATGGCGTCCTCAAAACCATGATTCGTAGATTGGTCGGAAACCATAAAACCACTTGGCATCAGAAGTTTTATTCCGCGTTATGGGCATACCGAACGTCAGTCAAAACTGCCACAGGCTTCACTCCTTTCCAACTTGCATTTGGCCTGGAGGCAGTGCTTCCAATCGAGTGCGAAATTCCATCACTCAAACTTGCCGTTGAACTCCTTCCTGGCACCACTGCCAAAGAAGAGCGCTTGATCTCACTTGATCATTTGGACGAAACTCATCAAGACGCTACACTAGCCCTCGAATCTCACCAGCGCCGAGTTAAAGCTCAATACGATAAAACTGTCAAGCCTCATTCTTTCCAAGAGGGCGATCTTGTTCTACTTTATGACCAGAAACATGACCTCTTAGGGGCAGGAACACTCCAACCACTGTGGCTTGGTCCTTACATCGTTACTAAAGCCCTCTCAAAAGGGGCTTACGAACTTCAGGACTGTAACGGAATTCCACTCGAGGAGCCCCGCAACGGGCTCTATCTAAAGAAGTATTTTTCCTAGTTTCGCATTAGACACATGCATTGTAATTTTATGTATATAAGTTTTGCTTATTATTTTGATGTCTTCTGGATTGTGTCTTGGTTTTCAAGGTGTTTTTCTCATGTATAATATTTTTCTTTTACACAGATTCCATTGCTCCCCTTAGCATACGTCGGATATGCGGACGGTGCTAGGCGTCACACTAGACGCATTGCTTCAGCTGCTTAGGTTCCCTACACTCCTGAGTTGGACCTTCTTGGTTCCGGGGGAATCTTCCTGGGTAACGCCACCAATAATGTTGTTGAGTACATGTCAGTGATCCAACTCCTCACGGAAGCGGCATCTCGTGACATCTCCAATTTAGTGGTCAGGTTAGATTCCCAACTCATCATTATGCAGTTAAACAATCATTACCGTGTCCGTCATCTTGTGTTGTTACGTTATTTTTTACGAGTACGACTTTTAGAGCATCAATTTCAAACAATCACATTTGAGCACGTTCCTAGAGAATTTAATGCATTAGCCGATTCTTTGGCAAATTATGTGTTAGATTGGCATTTGTCACATTTATTGTAAAATATTTACTCATGAGTACATATATTTTTATCACATTAAAAATACATAAAAATTCAAAAACACAAAATCACCAAAAAGTATATATATATATATATATATATATATATATATATATATATATATATATATATATATATATATATATATATATATATATATATATATATATATATATATATATATATATATAGATCATGTCCATTACATAGCTACATCAAAAAATATTCCAAAACTTGGGTGTTTTACAAAAATTTGGCTATACTAAGCCACGCTCTGACGCTAATACATCCGCTCCGCCAGCTAAGCCTGATGCTCATGGTAGCATACAACTGCTCTAGCTATCCTCCTCAGAGGCACTAGGTATCTCTCCGGCACACCTACAGTATGCCGCTACAGACGAACTGGAACCTCCCGCATAGGAAGGGGTGGTATGCCCATACTCAGACCCTCCAGGTTTCTGGAGAGTTCATGTAAAACTTGGGCATCATCATCGTCGCCGGCTTTCGCATCCTCTACTGGTGCGCTAGCCCCGGGTAGCTGCAGTCCTCGCTGTGCATAGCGAGGGGCCCCAACTGGCCGGACAGGTGCCACATCTGTGTCAAGCAAACAAAAGCTTCATGTCAAAACATAATTTTCACCCTATCTCAGAAAAAAAAAAAAATTTGCATAAACATTCAAAAGATAAAAAACAAAGTACTTCTTTGAAAAGTCACTGAGCATTTCCTTCTTACCATCGAGTCCCCACTGGGTACCAGGAGGTAGGACTAACTCCGGATCACCTGTGAAGTTCATCCCTGCATAGGGATAATCCTCAATCATGATTATCTGGGAGCCTAGCCAATCAAAAAATCCATCATCAAAGCAGTGATGGACGGGACCCTCTCCAGTCCGCTGAAGCAAAGCTACCCACCGAGCCTGCCTCGGCTCGCGTGGGCCCAATGGCACTGTAACGATCCTGGGCCTCATCAACGGTATCCGCTCTAGTAAGAAAGAAAAAACCAGTGTACCATACCCAAAATCCCTCTGGTTATGGGTCTTACATGCGGTAAGTTCTGCTCGGACCCGACGGACAACCCCGTCACACCAGTCGAAAACCTGAGGTTGCATACAGTCCAGGGCTAGGAGCATCTGGGCCTTAGTGGCCACGTGCTAACTCTTGGTGCCTGCCAAGTGAAAAATCATCCATAAAATAGACCTCAATGGTCTCAAGGTCACTTGGGCGATCGATATCCGGTTGCTCACAGCCTGAGTGTCACGTATGCAATGTGCACGAATCAGATCAGTAGTGGAAATTGGGTCAGCTCTGGACCCTGTCAAGTTGGGCCTCGCCCCACGACATGATAGGCCGGTCAAAAAGTACACATCATCCTTTTCGATTGAGAGCTCATTGCCCCCAATACGAAAGACATGGTGGCGTTCGTCCCACTGCTGGATTAGCCACCTTAGGAGGTCCTCTTGACCCCTCATCAGTTCTAAGCGGGCATATTTTAGAAATCCACACCTGCAGAGAGCCAGCAAGCTCGCAACATCCGTCACCATCTCTCGTTCTTCCCGTTCATGTTCTCTCTCTCGCCAGATACTCATGTTTAAACCGCTGAATACCTGCACAAACAACATTTTCAACCAATCAAAACTTGCCTGGACCACTTCAAAACGGAAAAAATTGAGTTACTAGAAAACACGGTGCGCCTAACGCTGGCTCTAGTACAAAACAGAGCGCGCTAACGCGGTATCTCTTCAAGGGTTATGTGCTTAATGCGACTGTTATACTCCTGCCCCGTGTTAGGCGCAAAAATTTTTGTAGGGCCTAAAAAATCTCTAATTTTGAACCAGCAAAAAGTAACAAAAAGATAATTAAATGCTAGCAGGAGGTTTTAGCTCTTACTTGGATCTCGCGGGAAGGAAAACTGTTGCCCGGATCGACCATAATCGTCAGCTGAAGTTTTCACCCCTTTCACCCCAAAGCCTCTTCACAACACTTCGCACAGTGAAAATGAAGGCCTTCTGACCTTTTTATAGCCATTTTTGGGGCACGACTCTCTTTAGCCAGTCAGCAAAGTCGGGAATTCTTGCTATGCATGTGTCGCAACTTTTGAGATTTGGTACTGATGTTCTGATGAGCGGTCAAGATTTATATGCAGACATACTCATGTGATATCGAGCATTCTTTTTACGGTATTTTTCTTGCTTGTTAATCCGAAAAACCTCGAGTTCCCTTCTTCGGACTCGTTAAACTTATATGAAGTTGACATCGAGCGTTCTTTTTGTATGGTCTTTTTCTTGCTCGTTAATCCAAAAGACCTAGAGTTTTCTTCTTCAGACTCGTTAAAATCATGAAGAACCACTGAGCTTTCTTTTAGGAATCTTTTTCTCGCTCATAAAACTGAAAAAACCCTGAGTTTCCTTTGTCGGGCTCGTTAAACTACCTCGACAAAAATGATGGAGCCATTCTTTTCTCTTTTTCAAAGCTCTTTAAACTGAAAAAGTAACCGAGTTTTCTCCGCGCGACTCGTTAAAATTTCACGGAGGCGATCGAGTTTTCTCTGCGCGACTCGTTAAAATTTCACAGAGGACACCGATTTTTTCTTTGTTGGACTCATTAAAATTTCACAAATAATACTGAGTTCACTCCGTCTCCTCGTACTAATAAAAAAATGAAGTAGACGTCTATCAAACATAGATTTCTCACTTTTCCGGTTTCGATGGACTAACTTACGGAAAATGAACTATTTCGGGCTTACTATTATCCCTTTACCGTGCCCGGTTATCAAGACATGACAAAGGTACCCCAATGGAGTTGCCTTTTATGATATTTTTCAGACTCTCTAAACATGAAAAATTCACCGAGTTTACTCATTTGGACTCGTTAAACCTAATCAGATGGGGCACAAAGTTGTCTTTCCTGACATTTTTCAGACTCTCTAAACATGAAAAATTCACCGAGTTTACTCATCTGGACTCGTTAAACCTAATAAGACGGGGCACAAAGTTGTCTTTCCTGACATTTTTCAGACTCTCTAAACATGAAAAATTCAACGAGTTTACTCGTCTGGACTCGCTAAACTTAATCAGACGGGGAAAAATTTGGACAAAGTGGATACTACCTCTGTTACATTTTCAAAAAGGTCGATTTGGCAGCAAAATTCTTGAACATGGCACTTCCCAGAAAACTCTTTCGCAGTTAGCTGAACCCTACCATCTATGAGTATTAGCCTTCATTTCCTAGTGTCCCTGCACCGGTAAAATCCTAACACACTCTTTGGTGTTCATCAAGCTTCAGCTACCTAGTACCCTGCTAGAGTGCCTTCTATTGTTCAAGCAGATCTCGCTATCTACTGCTCTTGTTATCAACCAAACTGTTCATTATGCGAGAAATTATTTGTCGTCCGACAACCCCATTCACTCTTCACTATCTCAATCATAAACAAAATCAGTTGGTTTCCGTTTCGTGTTGACTGATGTAGGACACCTCAGTGCCTACCTTTCAACAGATCTCTTCCTATCGACTTCAACATCTTATCTAGGAAGTTGATCCAGAAACCCATCAGTACCCGGATACTTGCAGACATCAGTGGCAGGTAGTCTTGTGTTTGATCAGGGGTCTTCATCATTGGCTCCTGGTTGAATGATTCTACGAGTGTTCGACTTCAACTCATTTTATTCACACTCGCTAGATTGTACTGTGCATCTTAGGGACCATCATCATTATCGGTGGCCACCTTCGCGTCTGTTAACAGTTTTCATTATCGACTGGTAATCAGACGATTTCTCACATGTTCGACGACAACTCCTTCATTCACATGTTGAGAAATATGCAATTTAAGTGAATCGGCGGTCAAGACCTTGGGGCAAAGGCTACATCATTAAAGTTGTGTTTCCTTCCCCAAGTTGCGATATTGTTTATGGAGACAGCTTCTTCAGCCTGATCATGTTATGAAAAACACTTCCACATTGTGCCTATCGGTGGACAGATTCTTCATATCTCTATTCTAAGAGAAATCATGTTGTTTAAGCTACTGAGCATGGGAAATGCCCGACTCAAGGTAGATACTATATTTTCTGACATATGTTGTTGTTTCAGGTTTTCCTCAGTCTTTCAATCTCTTTATCTCTACACAAATTATAAAGTATTTCGGCCATCGTCTTCGTCTCTGACCTCACACTTTAGGGGGCATCTGTTATAGGTCAAAATACCTCCTCATCAGCTCAGAGGAGAAGACAAATATGGAAGAAGTACAAAGACCTAAATTAAACCTATTTCTGCCAGGGTAACGCCTGTCTATAACAACACAAGAGCGTTATAATGCAGCTAATCAATGAATGGGCCGCGTTAGTGGCTAGGGCAACGCTATGTTTACACTGGAGGGAAGCATTACCCGTGTTTTAAGTTTGAATCGGGAAAAGCCCGCAGAGAATGATTTGAATCTCTGGCTTTCCCTCACAAGAGAGTCAGTTCACAAAAGAAACTGCAGAGCATCAATTCATTATTGGTCATTGCTATAACAAGACTAAATTCAAAAGGAGGCAAAAGCATAGAGATTAAAGAAACATCTAAGTTTTTTCCATTCCAAACTAGTGGAAAGAGAAGGGCAACAATGGCTTTCTCCCTCTCCTATAAGAAGGAGCTGAAGGCTCTTAATTGAAGGTCGAAGGATTGCTAAAGGTTTTGGCATACTTTTGGAATAGAGAATAGTGTTGTGTTGTGAAGGCCAAGAGTCAAAGAGGTTCCTAGAGAGCTTGTTGACTTGGACTTCTTCACTTGAGAGAGAAGAGAGATTGGGAGACTGAGGAGGGCTTGGTACAACCGACGGTTGTAATCCTCCTTCTTTCAAAATCAATAGAATTGTTTTTGTTTTGTCCATTCAATGCTTAATATTGTCATTATTGCTTGAACATTTACATAAGTATGATATGAATGGCTCAGATGTGTAGAAGTTAGTAGTTCATTATGTATTGACTAGATTGATAGGATATATGTTATGTTAGAAATTACGCGGGTGCTTTGACTGGTTGCAGGACTAATATTTGGAGCCGGTGAAGTAGGACTCTTGTTTCACCACCTAGCGCTCTCCAAGGGACTCTAAGATTATCAAAGAGGTAATTCTATGTCGCATTCCATTCAGTTATTTTAAGTTAATATGAATATGATCATACCATCTTTGTGAAAAGCACAGCTAATATTACTGTCTACCTCGGGCACCAGAAAGCCCTGAGAGGGATATTCAAAAACCAACAACCCAAGCAATTTACCCTATAGCACTAGTAAGTAAAGCAATCGGGACAAGTATCTATTCGACAATTACACTGAAATTCGAGTCTGTGGAACCGAAGTTCCCCCTTACCAGCTGCCTGTGTTTCCTGCTCGACGAGTCTATGCTCTGCAGTATATTCGGCAGACTCTCAAGTCCGACCAACTCCACTTTGTCCCTGCAAAGAAAGGTTTCATCCTGAGACTCCCTATCACTATTGGCCCATTTATTGTGAATTCAAGACACACCCTTCCCATTGTTGAGAAGTTGTTGCAAGGCATGGACCTAAGACAAGGGAAGACTTGGCCCTATGATCCTCAGGAGATTATCTCAAACAAAAGAAAGAGGAACAAGTCCACTCCTTATGCACATGAATCAAGACCATTTATAGAGTGGAGGGCTAACCTTAAAACTTGGCCTTTGATTTCGCAGATGGAGACAAATTCATCTGCGACAACGGAAGGAGAAGAAGTCAATAGAGGCCAAGAAGAAGAAGAAGTGGGTCCCTCAGGAGCAGGTTCTCCCCTTCGTAAAAAGCATAAAATAGTCTCATGCGAGGCAGAAGTCATAGGGAAAGAACAGTTTCTTGAGCCATTTACACCATATGGCCAACCCGATAGGAGCAAAGCTCGGATCAAAGTGTTGAGAGATAGTGTTACCTCCTCTGAATTCTCTGAAGTCTCATAGGCCATCAGAGATTATACCTCACCAGTTGTAATTGAAAGGACCCTGAAAATAAGAATGATCAGGGATAAGTACAAGGCCGAGCTGTAAGGTTATGTAGAAAAAGATCACACCAGGGTTTTAGCTTCCATGAATGTGGACACAGAACACCTGGTATTTTCTATGGCTGAGGCCATCTTGGATCCTGATGCAGGTACCACTAGTTACAGGGTGTTGGAGTATGCATTTGACATGGCCAAGGTACCATCACCCGAAAAATGTAACCTGTTTCAGGTGGTGGGTGATATGTTGAAGGACAAGGTAATGCGGGTCACTATTGCACTAAGAAAATTGGAGAAAAAGCATGAGCAAGTGAGGGCGACCCTAAAGAAGGAACATGCCAATTCTCGCGCTCTTTCAAATAAAGTACGCGGTCTCACAGAGTCGATCAAAGGAAAGGAAACTGGAGACTCAAATCCGCAGCACTATGTGATTGAGCAATTGCAGAAGGAGGTCACATCTCTGAAATGCAAGGTAAGCATATTGGCATCTCACCATGTGCAAACAGCCGAATTGGCGCAAGCAAAGAAAAGAAAAAGCAGACTTGGTTGACACACTAGCAAAGGAGAAAGAGGAAAAAGAAAAAATGGCCTAAACAATCTCCACTCTTCAGAGGAGGCTGATGGAGCTTCAGACTACCTGGGACACACACAGCTCTGTGCCAACTACAACCCCACTAGAGACTAGTTTGTTGTCCGAGAAGTTGACCTCAGTGAAAGCTGCAAATGATATACTAGAAAAGTAGGCATCCACTGCGAGGCAGAGAATCACCGAGTTGGAAACCTCCTTGGCTGAGAATACCAGAAAAATAGAAACACTGCAGAAGGAGATTAAACAGGAGAAGAAGGCAAGAGCCGACCAGTAGAAGACGGTCAATGATCTCAACAACCGCTTGAAACGTAACATCACCCTCAGCGATGGAAGAAGAATAATTTGGTCAGAGATCATTTCGGTCGTAACGGAGTAGTGGGAGTTTCTGAAATTCATCGAAGAAATAAAATCTTCTGTACTCTATCTCAGGAGGAAGTTTCAGGAGGGAGATCTCAACTTGTCCAGAAGAGCCCAGCATGCCAGGGGATATATTTCTTTCTTGAAAGGGTTGAAAGCTAGTGAGGTGGAGAAGCATGGCATAGCAAGTCGGTTTAAGGAAGCCGTTGAATGCCAGAAGATTATTTATAAGGAGTCGGCCCGCGTTATAGTTTCGAGGGCTCTACAATAGTTGGCAGTCAGCGTGGACCGGTTTGATGTAGTTTGGGCCGAGATCACAATAGCAGTACTTCTGTCATGCTGGGACCGTACCACTCCTTCGATGCTATGATCATTACCAGAATACGAAGCACACCTCCGAGAAGAAAGGGACCAGACGGACATCTTGTCAGATAAAACCACTCGGCTAAAAGAAGAGAAAATTATTTCATCGCTCTGCCCCAAATTCGTTCTCTTGCATCTGATAAAACATAAGATCCCCAGCAAGGCAAGTCTAAATGATCTCACTGAGGCCTTCATCAAGGTGGAAGGATTCGTAGCAATGCCTGAACCTTCAGCGGACAGTCAGCAGAGGTGCACCCAGTTTGCCAGCCAGATCGCCCGCTCGTCAACAAATGTTCCGCCACTAGTGTCAGCGATCGCCTTGACCCCTTCTCATAAATGAAATAATGTTAATTCATGATTCGTCCCTAGTGGCCTTTTTAATTTTACTTTAGTTAGTTATTTTCAAGTTTCAGGTGGAATTTATATTTCACCCTAGTATTTTACTTTCTGCCAAGACTGTTGTTTAATATTTTGTTTCAAAATGGGCGAGTGCCTAACTGCAAATGATGACATGCATTTATTCCTAATCATAAGTTTTGGTTATTTTGATAAGGACCTTTAACAAATTTTTGGCATGCGAGGAAGATATTTTTCCAAAAAATATCTTCTCACTCATGTATGGAGGATTCTATATAAGCAAGATCAAATGATAAAAACAGGTTCCATATTTTCAAAAGAATTTTTCTATGTAAGAATTTTTGTATGCTTGTTGTGAAAATCTTAATAGAAATGCGAAGAGCCCATTGGGTCTCAGCAAGAAGAAGTTTTACTCTATATGAGGATTCTGGTCTAAGTGTTCTATAGTGTGTAACTCTGTCTTATGTGATATCATTTTACTGTTTATTCCTCTGTTTCCACTTCCTTATATCATGTTCTGGAATGTGAGTGGCTCACTAGATTTTGGTATAAATTTATCATCATTGATACTTATACTGAGCTTGTCAAGCACTTTAAATATAGCTCAGGCATGGTATGCTATTTCACTTTTCACTTCACTCATTATTCCTCTATATTAAATACTGTGAGATGTTATTCGTTCAAAAAAATTGACATGTACAAATTCTTATCTCTTTAAGCCCATCTCATGTTTAAATATGTTTACAGAGTTCCCTCTCATTAGTAGTTAATATCCTTCTGTATTTTCTCCGCAACAAACTTCATCTGATTTTTAAATCTCTGTAAATAATTTTGTTATTTTACTGACTCTAAGAATATTTTGGTTCCATTTACATTACATTCCCTTGTGAAAGTTGAAGTAGTAAAGAGCCTCATACTGTAAAAATCTTGAATTATACCTTACGCTCCTTATTGTATAAGATGTCCTAGGCACTGGTCTTTTACAAATCAAGGTTGCCTCTAGGAGTGGCAACACTTTCTTCAATAATCGCATAAATCCTTTCATCATCTTGGCATAGTTAACGATGAATCGACGTAAAAAAATTTCCTTCCCTTGCAAACGTTGGAGTTGAAGGATGGATTGTGGTGCTGGCAATTCAAAAATCACCTTAACCTTATTGGGATCAAGCCCAATCCCATGCTTGGAGACAATGAAACCTAACAGACGTCTAGACTCGACCATAAATACACACTTATGAGGATTCAGAGGTATATTGTAGAATCTACACCTAGCAAAAATTTCTTTCAGATGAGCGAGGTAATCAGGTTGTTTCTTGGAATGGGTCAGAAGGTCATCCAAGTAAGCCTATACAATATGTCGAATGTCATGAAAAGTGTATTCCATAGCCTGCTGAAAAGCTGCTCCAGCATTCTTCAAACTGAATGGGAGTTTACGGTACGCAAATGTGCCCCAAGGACAGATGAAGGAAGTTTTATGTTGGTCATATTTTTTAATTGCAATCAGGTTATAGCCTGAGAATCCATCCATGAAGGAAAAATATTCGCATCCAGCACAAACGTGGATAATCTAATCTATGAACGGTGTAGGATAATTGTCTTTGGGACAAGCAGCGTTCAGATCGTGGTAGTCAACACAAACTCAAATGGTGCCTTGTTTTTTATCGACGGGAACCAGATTGGAAAACCATTCTGTCAAAGTAACAGGATAGATGAAACCATCATTTTAAATTTTTTCTACATCAATTTTGATGGCGACCACTTTGTGTGGGTGGATAGGTCTGAGTCACTGCCGAATTGATTTTTCATTGTCATAAATATTGATTTCATGCTCGACTATAGATGGGTCTATGATGGGCATTTCGTCATAAGACCAAGGAAACACATCGCGGAATTATTTGAAACGGGATGTGAAGCATGCAATTTCCTCAGGATTGCAATCGGCTCTGTTGTAGAGATAAATACCCTCTATGGACAAAGGTCATCCCTACTAACCCAGATTAGGTCTAGCAACAATCGTATCACGATAAGGCACAAGTTCCTAATTGCAATAGACCAAATGCAAAGAAGGCCTACCTTAAGTCCAACGCTGTTGTTCGTAGAGAAGTTAGCGCTCTTGTTTCCTTGCTCCGGCAGATCACAATTCTCCCACATGTCGCGATCGAACACCTACACACACAAGAAACACAACGACCACAGAAGCGTAAACACAATTTATGCAATTATGTATCAGTAAGAGAAGATACAACTCATAATCACAATGAACAATATCAGTGGAACCATAACCAAATTCACTTATCATTAATTAATATAAAGAGAGATACAACCTGGCTCTGACGCTGAATCCTCCTTCAATAGGTTGATAGTGGAATACGTCTCTGTAAATCTTGTTGGGAATGAGACAAGCCTCTCTCTCTTCGGTTGTCTTGACAATAATCTCCTTGCTACTGATTTGGCTCTACGAGGACTATCAAGGCTCTGGTAGCATTCTTTAGGCTATGAAGGCTCTTGGAGACTAGCTTGCAAAGGAAAATGGCAAGCTTATATAGATGGTGGAAGGGGAGTTGGGATCCCTATAATCATGGGATTGGCCCTATCCTCAAGGAACCTTCCATGAGAGGTGGAAAACCACTTCCTCTACATGGAGATACGGAGCCAAACCTCCTAACTCAAATTAGAGACCAGTTTAGGAATTGGTTGGAGTCAATATTTCACCATTTATTTTTCAATAAAACTCCTTAATAAGGCTGGAATGGGTACAAAACTGATACAGTGCACCAGCTGGCGAGCCCTGTTTGGAGGATCTCCCCCATTGGCGTGAGGGCTGAACTGTTTAGTTGCGCCAAGGAAAAAAAGGCTATTTTTAGGGTTTTTCACAAGGAATTGTCTTCAAGGGAATGAATGTCTTTGTTCAGGGGAATGCCATGAAAGTGGTTTCAGGTCATGTCACTGCTCACAAGTCATGGAATAAGCCCTCCAATGTGCGGGACGGGGAATTTCAGGGACGATGACAAATTGATGTGTAACAGATGCCCCCTAAAGCATGAGGCCCGAAAAAGAGAGAGGGGTGCAATGGTTTACGAGAATGTGTCGAACTAAAAACACTTCTGTAGAAAAACCTACCTAGAGAAGTAAAACTGGTATCTCAAATACATTATATATGTGGTATGGCCGCATCCATCCATAAAATAGTATACAATAATCCAGATCCAAGGCATGGACGTAGCCATCCAATGAGGATCGATAAATAGACTCAATCATGGTCACAGCCATCCAATTAATGAGTCATGTAACCAATCATAATAATCCGCAAAATCACAACCTGGATTCTAACAGACAAAATCCAGGGTCTTGTGCTCCATCTCAACCCAAACAGAGAACAAGTTCAAGCATGTGAATAAGTGAGTTGAAGTCGAACATGCAATAACATCACCTAATTACTAGCCAATGATGAAAGCTATTAACAAACATGAGAGGTACCACCAATAGTGACAATGGTCCTCAAGGTACTATAGGTACAATCTATGACATGTGACTCAGTGAGCTGGCGTCTGGAGATGTGGAGTAGGAACCTGAGATGCAAAACACTCTAGTCAATCAGACATTGCCCCCAGGCTAGGCATGAAGGAGGAACGATGATGTCCATCGCTCCAAGGCAGCTCCTTAAGAGACATTGTTTCAAAAATGGCTTCATCAGATGGGAATATCTCTTTAAGAGGATCAGTCGAGTCGGCCTCACCGAGCCAGGGGGATTGAGAATAGATATCTAAATCCATGTTCGAAGGAGCATGTTGAGGAGGAGGAGGATCATATGCAGCCAAAATTTCACAGTAATTAATCTCTACTGGAGTTAAGGGCATCGATTCTCCAAAATCACTCACCTGTTCAGGCGAAGGGATGATCCATGGGTCATCAGACCTAGAGATCATATTAACTTGAACGGTGTGTGTTGGAGGCATGGGAAAAATACCCATGAGGACAAGGTCCTTGAAGAGACCGGGCCCTACACTATCAGGGGGATTTGGGATCTGATCCACGTAAGGAATGTTGTTCTCAAAGGATGAGGTGAAGAAATACAACTGATCCACAGTAACGATTTTTCACTCATGAGGAAACTAAAGAAGTCGAAAGAGGGTGGACGGCACGCATAACATGGCATGAGTCCAACTACGGCCTAGAAGAAGATTGTAGTTTAGCTTGGCATCAACCACTTCTACTTCTACGTTGAATTTCTTCCCTTGTAACGTAATAAGAAAACTCTCGAGAACACCTAGGAGTTTTGATTCTCCACCATCGAATGCTTCTAAGGCATTGGGAGACGATAAAAGAGCCAAAGAGCCAATGGCCTTCCAGCAGGCAGATGACATGACACAGGTGGAAGCGCCTTCATCCACAACGGCCCTATGGATGTTGAGGCTGTTGATCCCAACTTGGATCACAAGAGCAATTTGATGCGGAAGTTGGGGGGTAAAATTTTCTAGGTCGAAGGTGAGAAGGTTAGAATCAGTCGGATCAATTCCACCAATCACAGAGAACAGAGCTTTCAGTTGTGAAGGGAAACTTTGAAGGACTATCAATGCGGACATAACAGAAGGTGCCTATGCTAGATCCTCAAAAATATTGTAGTGCGCTCCTGTTTCCTTGCTCCGGTAGATCACAATTCTCCCACGTGTCGCTATCGAACACTTGCACACAGAAGAAACACAACAACCACACAAGCGTAAACCCAATATATGAAATTATGTAATATTCATATAAGATACAACTCATAATCATAATGAACAATATGATTGGAACCATAACCAAATTCGCTTATCATTAATTAATACAAAGAAAGATACAACCTGGCTCTGACGCTGAATCCTCCTTCGGTGGGTCGACAGCGGAATACGTCTCGTTAAAGCTCATCGAGAATCAGACAAGCCTCTCTCTCTTCGATTTTCTTGACAATAATTTCCTTGCTACTGATTTTTCTCTATAAGGACTATCAAGGCTCTTGCAGCATTCTTTAGGCTATGAAGGCTCTTGGAGACTCAACCATTCAGCCCCTTCATCGATGGAAGATGGCTATATTTATAGAGGAGAGGAGGAGGGTTGGGATCCCTAAAATAGTGGAAGGGAGGCCTTATCCCTTGGTAGGTTCCCCAAAAGGTTGAAACAAGAGGCATAAGGAGGAAGGTTGTGGTTATTGAGTTGAAACCACTCCTCATGGCTCATCCACAAAGTTGTTGTAATCGAAATTTCGCCTCTTTTTTTTCTTTAACTTTCCATAAGCAGATTGGCGCATGTGCTTAACTGGGACAGAGTGATAACTAGCAGAGGATCAGTGTTAATTTTCCTCATTGGCACGAGGACATAACGGGCTACTAGTGCCAAGGAAAAAACAGGTGTTTTTAGGGGTCTGCTCAGGAAATGATCAACAGAAGGAATGTTGTCCTCATGTAAAGGGATGCAATGATGGTATTTGCAAGGCATGACACTACTTATTGGTCATAGAAATGACCCTTAAATGGGAAATATGGAGATTTCAGGGATGGTGACAAATTACTGTGTAACAGATGCCCCCTAAAGCATGAGGCCTGAGAGAGTGAGGGGTGAAATGCTTTATGAGAACGTGTCCAACTGAAAACACTGCCGTCGAAAAACCTGCGTAGACAAATACAACTAATATATCAAATACATGATATATGTGGTATGGGTGCAGCCATCTGTAACAGAGTATACAATAATCCAAATCCAAGGTATGGACGTAGCCATCCAGTGAGGATCAATAAATAGACTTAGGTATGGTCGCAGCCATCCCGTGAATGAGCCATGAAACCAATCATAATAATCCACAAAATCATAGCCTGGATTTTAACAAACAAAATCCAGGGTCTTGCACTCCATCTCAACCTAAAAAAATTACAAGTTCAAGCATGCGAATAAGTGAGCTGAAGTTGAACATGCAAGAACATCCCCTGATTACCAGCCAATGATGAAAGCTGTTAACAGACGCGAGAGGAACCACAAATAATGAAAATGGCCCTCAAGGTACTATAGGTACAATCCAGGGAATGTGAACAGTAATATAACATCGAAAACCCATAGAATCACTCGATTGAAGGCCAATGATGAAAACCTCACGTCGAATGCGAAGAACCTGCCATTGATGCATGCAGGCTTCAAGGTACCAGAAGGGAGTCTCTAGATCAGCTTCCCAGATAATGAGCTGAAGTCGACAGGAAGTGACCTTGATCAAAGGTGGGCCATAGGGTTTCCCACATCATCGATGTGAGATAGAGGAACATACTGTCTTTGTGAATCAAGATCATATGAGAATGAGAGGAAGGTTGAAACTTGTAGAGGTCAACTTCTCTTGAACATATAGGCGGCACGAAAGTGGATTTGGCAGCATTTGACATCAAAATATCAGAAGTCATGATGATGAAGAAAAGAGCAGATGAGAGGTCAAAAGGGATCACCCAAACCAACATAGGCAAGTGGAAAATGAGATGAGATGTCCCCAACCTGACACGAATGCAGACAAGTGCCATGTTCAAGAGCGACATACTGCCGACACGACAACGATGTTGGTTCCATTTTTCCCCACCATTTCTGGCGAGTACCTCTTTATTTTTACACAAACTTGAAGAGGATACCATATGCTTGTCATATAATTTTTTCCTTTTAGACGAATCCTGTTTGGAGGATTTCCCCCATTGGCGCACCAGCTGGCGAGCCCTGTTTGGAGGATTTCCCCCATTGGCACGAGGGCTGAACTGTTTAGTCGCGCCAAGGAAAAAAAGGCTATTTTTAGGGTTTTTCACAAGGAATTGTCTTCAAGGGAATGAATGTCTTTGTTCAGGGGAATGCCATGAAAGTGGTTTCAGGTCATGTCACTGCTCACAGGTCATGGAATAAGCCCTCCAATGTGGGGGATGGGGAATTTCAGGGACGATGAAAAATTGCTGTGTAACAGATGCCCCCTAAAGCATGAGGCCCGAAAAAGAGAGAGGGGTGCAATGGTTTACGAGAATGTGTCGAACTAAAAACACTTCTGTAGAAAAACCTACGTAGAGAAGTAAAACTGGTATCTCAAATACATTATATATGTGGTATGGGCACAGCCATCCATAAAATAGTATACAATAATCCAGATCCAAGGCATGGACGTAGCCATCCAATGAGGATCGATAAATAGACTCAAGCATGGTCACAACCATCCAATTAATGAGTCATGTAACCAATCATAATAATCCAAAAAATCACAACCTGGATTCTAACAGACAAAATCCAGGGTCTTGCGCTCCATCTCGACCCAAACAGAGAACAAGTTCAAGCATGTGAATAAGTGAGTTGAAGTCGAACATGCAATAACATCACCTGATTACTAGCCAATGATGAAAGCTATTAACAGACATGAGAGGTACCACCAATAGTGACAATGGTCCTCAAGGTACTATAGGTACAATCTACGACATGTGAATTAGTGAGCTGGCGTCTGGAGATGTGGAGTAGGAACCTGAGATGCAAAACGCTCTAGTCAATCAGACATTGCCCCCAGGCTGGGCATGAAGGAGGAACGATGATGTCCATCGCTCCAAGGCAGCTCCTTAAGAGACATTGTTTCAACAATGGCTTCATCAGATGGGAATATCTCTTTAAGAGGATCAGTCAAGTCGGCCTCGCCGAGCCAGGGGGATTGAGAATAGATATCTAAATCCATGTTCGAAGGAGCATGTTGAGGAGGAGGAGGATCGTATGCGGCCACAATTTCACAGTAATTAATCTCTACTGGAGTTAAGGGCATCGATTCTCCAAAATCAGTCACCTGTTCAGGCGAAGGGATGATCCATGGGTCATCAGACCTAGAGATCATATTAACTTGAACGGTGTGTGTTGGAGGCATGGGAAAAATACCCATGAGGACAGGGTCCTTGAAGAGACCAGGCCCTACACTATCAGGGGGATTGGGGATCTGATCCACGTAAGGAATGTTGTTCTCAAAGGATGAGGTGAAGAAAGACAACTGATCCACAGTAACGATTTTTCCCTCATGAGGAAACTAAAGAAGTCGAAAGAGGGTGGATGGCACGCATAACATGGCATGAGTCCAACTGCGGCCTAGAAGAAGATTGTAGTTTAGCTTGGCATCAACCACTTCTACTTCTACGTTGACTTTCTTCCCTTGTAACGTAATAACAAAACTCTCGAGAACACCCAGGAGTTTTGATTCTCCACCATCGAATGCTTCTAAGGCATTGGGAGACGATAAAAGAGCCAAAGAGCCAATGGCCTTCCAGCAGGAAGATGACATGACACAGGTGGAAGCACCTTCATCCATAACGGCCCTATGGATGTTGAGGCTGTTGATCCCAACTTGGATCACAAGAGAAATTTGATGCGGAAGTTGGGGGGTAAAATTTTCTAGGTCGAAGGTGAGAAGGTTAGAATCAGTCGGATCAATTCCACCAATCACAGACAACAGAGCTTTCAATTGTGAAGGGAAAATTTGAAGGATTATCAATGCAGACATAACAGAAGGCGCCTATGCCAGATCCTCAAAAATATTGTAGTGCGCTCCTGTTTCCTTGCTCCGGCAGATCACAATTCTCCCACGTGTCGCTATCGAACACTTGCACACACAAGAAACACAACAACCACACAAGCGTAAACCCAATATATGAAATTATGTATTATTCATATAAGATACAACTCATAATCATAATGAACAATATGATTGGAACCATAACCAAATTCGCTTATCATTAATTAATACAAAGAAAGATACAACCTGGCTCTGACGTTGAATCCTCCTTCGGTGGGTCGACAGCGGAATACGTCTCGTTAAAGCTCGTCGAGAATCAGACAAGCCTCTCTCTCTTCGATTTTCTTGACAATAATCTCCTTGCTACTGATTTGGCTCTATAAGGACTATCAAGGCTCTTGCAGCATTCTTTAGGCTATGAAGGCTCTTGGAGACTCAACCATTCAGCCCCTTCATCGATGGAAGATGGCTATATTTATAGAGAAGAGGAGGAGGGTTGGGATCCCTAAAATAGTGGAAGGGAGGCCTTATCCCTTGGTAGGTTCCCCAAAAGGTTGAAACAAGAGGCAGAAGGAGGAAGGTTGTGGTTATCCACTCCTCATGGCTCATCCACAAAGTTGTTGTAATCGAAATTTCACCTCTTTTTTTTTTTAAACTTTCCATAAGCAGATTGGCGCATGTGCTTAACTGGGACAGAGTGATAACTAGCAGAGGATCAGTGTTAATTTTCCTCATTGGCGCGAGGACATAACGGGCTACTAGTGCCAAGGAAAAAACAGGTGTTTTTAGGGGTCTGCTCAGGAAATGATCAACAGAAGGAATGTTGTCCTCATGTAAAGGGATGCAATGATGGTATTTGCAAGGCATGACACTACTTATTGGTCATAGAAATGACCCTTAAATGGGAAATATGGAGATTTCATGGATGGTGACAAATTACTGTGTAACAGATGCCCCCTAAAGCATGAGGCCTGAGAGAGAGTGAGGGGTGAAATGCTTTATGAGAACGTGTCCAACTGAAAACACTGCCGTCGAAAAACCTGCGTAGACAAATACAACTAATATATCAAATACATGATATATGTGGTATGGGTGCAGCCATCTGTAACAGAGTATACAATAATCCAGATCCAAGGTATGGACGTAGCCATCCAGTGAGGATCGATAAATAGACTTAGGTATGGTCGCAGCCATCCCGTGAATGAGCCATGAAACCAATCATAATAATCCACAAAATCATAGCCTGGATTTTAACAAACAAAATCCAGGGTCTTGCACTCCATCTCAACCTAAAAAAAGTACAAGTTCAAGCATGCGAATAAGTGAGCTGAAGTCGAACATGCAAGAACATCCCCTGATTACCAGCCAATGATGAAAGCTGTTAACAGACGCAAGAGGAACCACAAATAATGACAATGGCCCTCAAGGTACTATAGGTACAATCCACGGAATGTAAATAGTAATATAACATCGAACACCCATAGAATCACTCGATTGAAGGCCAATGATGAAAACCTCACGTCGAATGCGAAGAACCTGCCATTGATGCATGCAGGCTCCAAGGTACCAGAAGGGAGTCTCTAGATCAGCTTCCCAGATAATGAGCTGAAGTCGACAGAAAGTGACCTTGATCAAAGGTGGGCCATAGGGTTTCCCACATCATCGATGTGAGATAGAGGAACATAATTTCTTTGTGAATCAAGATCATATGAGAATGAGAGGAAGGTTGAAACTTGCATAGGTCAACTTCTCTTGAACATATAGGCGGCACGAAAGTGGATTTGGCAGCATTTGACATCAAAATATCAGAAGTCATGATGATGAAGAAAAGAGCAGATGAGAGGTCAAAAGGGATCACCCAAAACAACATAGGCAAGTGGAAAATGAGATGAGATGTCCCCAACCTGACACGAATGCAGACAAGTGCCATGTTCAAGAGCGACATACTGCCGACACGACAACGATGTTGGTTCCATTTTTCCCCACCATTTCTGGCGAGTACCTCTTTATTTTTACACAAGATTGAAGAGGATACCATATGCTTGTCATATAATTTTTTCCTTTCAGACGAATCCATCCTAGTACATTTAACGAGACCTAGGAAGGAGAAACTCGAATATCGTCATTATGACTGAATCCGATGTCATCATGGCTAAACAAGTTTGAGAAAGGAAGAACTCGACATCTTTTCATGTTTAGAGAGTTTGAAAAGACAGTGGAAAAGTAAACTCCAATAGTCCTTTTTGTAAATATTTTTTCAGATCTAAAAAGGTAGAAAACTAAGTCTGAGAAAACCTCATAGTTGCGATAGGCTAGGGTATTCCTTTTTCGTAAATAATCTATCCGAGCCCGAAAAAGGGGTAAACATATACTGGGTAGATTTCGTTTCGCAGCAACTTGAATGAGATCGAAGCGACAAGGGACTCGAAAATCTTTTCATGTTTAGAGAGTCAGAAAAGAGCTGAAAGATGACTCCAAAATGAGTTTTTCATGTTTTTACCAAGTCCATAAAAGTATAAAATACAACTCGTATCACCGTCGAAGCTGCGAAAAAAACCATGTCGCTGCAAATAAAGGCAAGTGTAAAATCCATTTTTTGACAAAATATATTAAAATATTGATAAAAATGTCTTTTAAAACCTAATTTTTACTTCAAAAGTTATAAATATGCCACAAATAGTAAAAACATATTTACTTTCACTTTTTACCTCATTTGGAGAGCAATAGTGGTCTTTTGTGTGCAAACTTGCGGTGGTGATTGCGACTGATCCAGGACACCATTCAGATTCTCGTCATTTCCAGGTAAGAGGCACTCCCTTAAGCTTTGTTTTGATCCATTTTTTATGAATTTCCATTGTGCATTTGACCTCTGGGGGGAACCTTTTGGAATTTTAGGGATTGCTCCATTGGCGTAGGTATCGGGCACGGACTTGTGCCAATGGAAATTCGCTCACAAAGGGGTCGCGCCAATGGCGCAACGCGATTTTCCGATTTAAATTTCCAAAATGTGAGCCATCCATCTGGATTTTTGAATGCAACAGAGATCTAACAAAGAATTTTTAATCATGTTGATGAAGATATTCAGGCATAATGGTTATTGAATGGAAAGAGAGGGAACATGGAGAAGAAGACGAAATGGCCATGGAAAACGAAGCTTGCATGAGTGCACTCTGGAACTATGGTCTCAAGAAATTCTTTCTCATGCCATACTTATGAGCTCAACCTGAGCTATTACAGTACTTGGTCAGTATATGGGATGAAAACAAGGAAGTGTTCAAACTTCGGGACCGAGTGCTAGAACTTGAAGTCTCTGATGTCTATTTCATAACCGGACTACCGCACAGAGGCCTAGTACCCATTATGATAGGCAGTAGACCTTCTGGAGAGAAAATGGATCAGGTAATGGTGAGAGTGTGCCCAGAGGCACAGACAGGATCAGGAAGTGGGAAATTGGACATCCACTCTTTCCATGACCTAGCACTCAGAGTAGTGCTTCATACTATTGTGCGGGCTGTGGGATCGCAGGCACCGCATGAGGAAACCAAGGCGAAGGTCCTACTGGCCTCCGAGTGCATGAATCCTACATTGTTTGATTGGGCCACAACAGTGACTGTTAGCTCCCTGTAATCAGCAAGATTGGCAAAGTCCGACCTCAGGGAGAAACATCGTTTCAACCACTTTGGGATTCTAGGATCTATCCCTCCTGAATCCAGAGAGGGATCTCCCCAATAAGTGTAAATATGGATTTGTCTTTGAAGTTTTGGGTTATGATATTAGGCTAGTTATGAAGGCCAAGGGTTTGTTTTTTTTTTGGATGGTTGAGAATGAATACTATTTTGAGGAGAAATTTCTAAGTGCAAAAATTTTCAAAGGTGAGAAGTTGCAAGTGAATATAACAACTAGGCTAAAAATATAGATATAACGCTGGTTTTTAGTCCATTGGGCTATGGAGTCATAACAGGGCTTTAATTAATAACAACATCGAGAGTGATCCAAGGGGCAAGTCATCTACATCACAAGATTATTGAGATTTATAATGATGGAATGGAAACAAGAAAGTGTTGGAGAGGTGGAAACTGATAATAATTTCACAAAGGATTTATAGTCAGTCAAAACAAGAAAAGCCTCTTAAGTAACTATTTAAAACCAACTAAGGGCAGGGTTAACCATTTACCTCTTGGGTAGCCTTGTATTAAAGCAACTTAATTGACAAACAATCCAGTAATCCACATAATTACCTTTAGAAATTATGAAAACATATAAGAGAAGACAGAGTGTAAACTTAAGATCAGATAAAGTACTTTTAAACCTAGTCTACTTTAAGTCAACACCAAGGGAAACTTTCAGAATCTGCTTTTGGAGAATAGAAGCTACAAATAGGGCAAACCATCAATTTTCTAGTCTAACTTAAATAAGCAAATAAGGAAAATAAATTTCAAGAACAGTGTTTAAAGCAAACAGTAGGATGAGGGAACTCCAGCATTTCTAACTGCTTAAACTGTATTAAATCATTCTTAGAAAAACAAATTGGAGGAAAACATTGAGATAAAGTTTTTCAGTCAGAGAAGGTTACTGATATACAGTAGGTCCTAACTCCATAATTTTTTTTCTTTATCGGAGAATAGTGAAAAATATGACATACATAGAAGGAAAACAATAACAAAGAGAGGGGCACTTCACCAATGATATAGACCAGGATCCCAAGAAACAACTTGTTATTGATGTCAAACCAGTTACAATACTCAGTTCCAATGTTTCAGTTCAGCAATCATCTTCACTATTAATGCCTAATTAATCTATCACAAGTAGAGCTCCAAGGAGGGCTAGTGAACACTATTTACAATCAAAATTTTAAGCTCAAGTGTATTTCAAAGTTCTTCAACTAACCCCTCACTCATATTCTGCAAAAGTATATATAGAAGAATGAGGAGGTGAGATCTAATAAAATATCTCCAATTACAACTAATACATATTTAATGGCTTCTTGGCCTTTGAGGGGCTGAATGTAGAAACTTACATGGGTGCACTCTGTATTAAATTTTTTAAATAAAGTTTAAGTTCGGTGGGAGCTTTGTTGACCTTTGAGGCTTTGTGTGGCGTCGAAGTAACTCTGCAGATGTTTGTCATTAATTTCGTTGGCATTGTTTCCTCTTTGGCTACGTTTTGAGACAAGTATCTAATCTTGATCAATAAATTGGGCCTTTGATTGAATACTTTGAGGTACAGGTGGCATTTTAGTAGCTGGGAGGAATCAATTTTCCTCAGATGTGGCGGTGGAAGCGCTCCTGTTGATAAAACACTTAAGATATTCTTTAGCATGTGTTTTAAATCGAAGATTAGGCTTTTGATAAACATTCTTAGTCGTGATCCCCACAAATATGTCTTCCATCGTCTTTCCTGGTTCATTTTGATCTTCGTCACTGATACTCTTCTTACTCTGCCCGATTCATGGTTTTTGCTGACATACAGGGTTGCGCAGGGTTATGTGGCATCAATGATTTACGAATCATTGATAAAACGTGGATTTTAAACCCTATGATGATTTTCTTTGGTGAATTGAAGGCAGGAAGATCGTCATCCTCTACCTTTGAATTTTCTTCAAAAATGGAAAGAAAACCATTTAAACCCTGCAAAATACAAAAAAATATTAAAAAATCCTGCATATATAGGTTTATTACTGCGGAGGACGTGTGGGGGAAGTGTGGCCGTTGGTTGGAATCATCCAATGGTCAGGATTGATCGGGACAAGTGATAGAGAAGGCTGAATATTTGTTTAAATCAGAGCTGTCGATCGCGCAGAGATCGACGGTCAGGAGTGGAAATGGAGAGTCAAAGCAGAAAATGTTTGACTGGGTGATGAATTAGGGTGATGGAATATGGGCCATCGATCTGCAGATCAAATCAACGATGGAGATCTATTGAATGTCACGTCGTAGCCTTGTTAACTGTTGGGCAACTTCGGTGAGCGATAGTCATTGGATGGCCCACCCCAGATTGGACGGTATACAGCCATATCGCGTTGGGTTTGTTGCTGAACTTTAATGCGCGATGTGGGGGCAGTTTTCAAATAGTACACAGGACACGCATCGACTAGCATATGGAATCGCTACCGATTGGGAAAAAACGACCCTTTCCCAAAAGGCGGTGCGATGAATATCACGCGCTTTGCACCTAAGTTAGTGGATGATGAATCATCGGGGTGACTGCATCTTCGCGTCGCTGATCTCGCAGATCATATATCGATTTGGTGGAGGTTGACTCGGGTTTGAACCGCAGAAAATTAGAAAATAATTAAAAACCCAAAATTTGAAATAACATAAGGTTTTAATATTTTCGGGGGGCTATGATATATATGTAATATGATCAGGCACCCGACTGCAGGGCCTTTGGGCGCACAGAGAAATATGTGACAGAGGGTCAATGGAAAAAGGGCTAGGACTCATATATGTCCAACAAGTGGGTTTTTATGGTTTTTTAATGGTTTTCAAAGGAAATTGAGGGTTCCGATATAATTTAAAAATGAGTTTTAAACCATGTAAAGAGGATTTTCATGAAAGGGAGAAAAATAATCATGAAAGCAGAGGAGTTTTATGGAGAAAGGGGAGAAAATGAAAGTTAGTTTTGGAAGAAGGGTAAAAGGGAAACGATGCTTGCAGCAGTAATATGTCTTGGAAATCAGTAGGATTTCTAAGTGTAAAATGGGAACAACAGTGAAGTTCGGACAGAGGAAAGGCATGAGGCCTTCAAGAGTCTTCAAGAGGCAACACTTTTTAGTAATAAAATTTGTTCCTTGAAGCCTCAAAAAGTCTTAGCCACCTTTTTCTATAACAAATTTTATAGGTGGCTAATAGTGGCTCCACTTGGGGATGATGCCTTCTTGAAGGCATCAAGAACTTTAGACTTGCATTCTCTAGGAGGTTGACCTATGCCTGATCCATTGGGCTGCCCTTCCTTTGTTGGGATGGTCTTCTCTAAAAACATATTAGCAGCCATGAAAACAATGGACCTTTATCAATACAAACTTTCTACCTACCCAATCCTACAGATCTAACATTTTTTCTTCATTAGAGTGCACTTGGATTGGAAAACTCTTTTACAACATTTTATTCTTTTGAAAGCAGGAAAACTAATTTATTTCTACTTCTTATTTCTCCATGGACTCACATTAAACAGTTGAGCCCATATGATTCTCTACCTAATCTATTTTCTGTTGGGATTAAACTGTCCAACACACTTTATTCTCTAAATTCTACAACAGAAATTTAAAAACATCCAAGTCAAGATTAAGTTGTTTGACTTGCTGTGATCTATGGCATAAAAACAAGCTGCACATAGACGTTATTTTGCACCAAATTTAAAACAAAAATGGAAGGCTTAATAACTAAAATTTGAAAACATTTCCTTCCTTTTTACAGCTCTGTTTTGAATTTGTTTGAGCTATTTTTCTTTGTTCTCTGGTTCAGCTTTTGAGTTGATTTGAACCAGATTTACATCTTTTTTGACTCAAGAAAATAGAACATATTTGAGTCATTTTCTCTTTGGAAACTTAGTTTCAGATTTTCAACTTGTTTGAACCTTTAATTTCTATCCTAAACTATCTACTGATAAGCCAAGATTAAACAGTTTTGCAAATCGAATTCACTATCCTATCAGCTAAAAATTTAAAACTAATTAGTCAAGATTAGGCTATTTGACTAACTAGAAGTGTATTTTGTAGAAGTGGCATTTAAGCTTGCACACTTTCATAATTTTTTTCTTTTTTTTGGTATGGGGCTATACCTTTCTTGTTTTCATAATCTGCCCTCTTTTCTTTCTTTCTTTTGTTTTTGTATTTTGATTGTTCTAAATTTGAATACAATGGTGGATGAGATATTTATAATGAGAAAAAATATTAAAAAGGCTTTTGTAACATAGCATAGATTAAGAGAAGTAATTTTTAAGCATCCTTCCATTGACAGGAACCCCAAAAAATTCTACTCCATTCAACTCCTGCAAGAAAAATGCATTGTTACCAGCAGCTGAGTGAATAGAGTAAGGGCCAAGCCATAAGTTGTCAAATTTTCCATGCTTGCCCTTTTCTTCCCTTCTTGAATCCCATTTTAAAACTTTGTCCCCAATATTGAAATTGATGGCCTTTTTTCTTCTGTCAAAAATATTTTTAATGTTTCCCTGTTTCTGCAATGCTTTGTTATAAACTTCCTCTCGGGTTTGTTGAAGATGAATGGTCTGGTTTATCCTTCTGATCATGTCATTATCTTCAGTTTGTAACTCTTTAATAAAATTCATTACTGGTACACCAAGGCTGTTTGGAAAAATTGCATCAATACCATACACAAGCTGGAAAGGTGACATACCAATAGATTTCTTCAAAGTCAATATGTCAGCCCACAGTGCATGAACTAGCTTTCTGTGCCAAGACTTTTTTTTGTCCTCCAACAGTTTCTTGATTATTTTCACTAAAATTTTATTTGAGGATTCTTCAAGTCCATTACCTTGAGGGTAATAGGCTATGGAATGCCCCAATGTTATGTGATATCTGTGACAGAACTCAACCATCCTCCTTGATCCAAATGTTGCTGCATTATTAGTGATAATCTTGGTAGGACATCCAAATCTGGAGAGAATGTTAATCTCCATAAATTTTATGATAACTGAATCATTGGCCTGCCTACAAGGAATTGCTTCTATCCACTTAGTGAAATAGTCTATGGCAGTGAGAATCCATCTATGCTGGGCAGAAGATGGTGGATGGATTTCTCCTATGAATTCAAGTCCCCACTGTTGAAAAGGGGCTTCAGTAGTGATTGGATGCAGAGGTAGGGGTAGCAGTTTTCTTTTGCCTTCAAAAAGTTTTCATTTATGGCAGGATATGATAATCTTATGCACATCATGGAAAATAGTAGGCCAAGAGAAACTAGCCCTCAAAATTTTGTTGGCTGTTGTCTTCCAATACAAATGACCTCCACACCCTCCTTCATGGAACTGGTATTTAACCTTCTCTACATCAAACTCAGGAAAACATTTAAGCAATACACCACTTGCATTTTTCCAATAAATACATATATCTATAATGCAATAGTTTACAACTTTTAACTTCAGGAACCTTGCCTTTGTTTTTGTCAAATCAGGAGGTGTATTCAAATTAAGAAAAATATAAATAATATCAGCATACCAAGAGGAATTCATAAAATGGTTTTTAACAATGGGAGTTGAGATTTCCTCTTGATCATCCAAAGCATTAATGATATTAATATCAAGAACTTCAAAATTTGATTCAGCCATTAATCTAGCTAGACCTTGGCCTTTGATGAGTTTAGTGGGTTTTATCTCTAAATCATACTCAAGGATAATAGCAGTCCACTTACCTCTCTTACCATCTGGGTCCTACATTAAAATGTCTTTAACAACTGAGTTTGGGACAAAGGCAATGATGTGTGAGTGAAGGATGTACACCCTGAAGTCTTTCAAAGCTTTAACCAAAGAAAAAGCTTGTTTCTCCATAATGTTATACTTCAGAGGGGCATCCCTCAATGCCTTACTAAAGAATGCAATAGGCTGCTCTTGTCCTTGTGGATTTTTCTGCAAAAGGATAGCAGCTATGGTATGTTCTGATGCAAATGAAAAAATATAAAAATCTTTTGAAAAATCAGGACTTATAAGAACCGATGTTTTGGTTAATGCTTTTTTCACCAGTTCAAAGGAATTCTTTGCTTCCAAGGTCCACTTTACCCCTTGCTCCTTCTTTAACATGTTTGTGATATTCGTAAGGAGCTCAGCCAAGTTAGGGATGAACCTTCTCAAAAATTTAATCTTTCCGATGAAAGACTGCAACTCTTTGATGTTTCGAGGATGAGAGATTTGTAATATGGCCTCAATCCTCTTTGGATCTATCTTTATACCCTCTTTATAAATTATGTTCCCAAGAATTTTACCTTCTTGGAGACCAAAAAGTGTCTTCTTAGGGTTTAAGGATATTCCAAACTTTCTACATTTCTCGAAAAGCTTTCTCAAATGTTCTAAGTGCTCTTCATCTATTTTTGAAAACACAGTGACATCATCAAGATAGATAATGATGAAGAAGCCCAGTTCTTCTGAGAATGCTATGTCCATGGCTCTTTGAAAAATTTCTCCAGCATTCATTAGACCAAAGGGCATTTTCACGTACATGAAAGTGCCCCATGGTGTAGTAAAGGTTGTCTTTAATTTATCAGCAGGGTAAACTAAGATCTGATTGTACCCTGAATAGCCATCTAGCAAAGAAATTCTTCTAGACCCTACCACCTGTTGTCAAATGTGATCCATCTTGGGTAAAGGGTAGTTATCTTTTAACGAAGCATTATTTAGATCTCTAAATTCTATGCAAAGCCTGATCTCTCCAGTTTTCTTCCTAACAGACACCAGATTAGACACCCACTCAGAATATCTAATAGGGAAAATAATACCAGCATCATACATTTTCATGATCTCCTTCTGAGCCAATGGTAACTGGACAGGGTTTATTCTGCGCAGTTTCTGTTTGAATGGTTTTTGGTTTTCTTTAAGGGGAATTTTGTGCTGTATTATTTTAGTGTCATAGGATTTAAGATATTTGTAACTCCATGCAAAAACATCAGAAAACTCTTTAAACAGCTCAATGTATTTTAGTTTAATATGAGCTGGTAAATTATTGGACAGTTTAATCATTTTCGGCTTAAGCTCACTGCCAATATTACACTCTTCCACTTCAGTATCTACAGGTTACAGTTTTGGTTTATTCGCCACATCGTTAAAATCGAAAAAATCTTCTAAAGGGGCCAGAACCTTAGGAAAACTTTCATCTTTAGAGTGCAGAGTTTCTAACTCCTCTGTTTAAAAATCTGCATTCATTTCTGTTTCGCTTTCAAGTTTTCTAGATAACAGGTTTATATTAGAAAGTTCAGGAGACGATTCTTCTTAATCAAGAAAATTTTCTTCCTTGCAGTCTGTTTCATAGTCTAATTCTGAACTGTTTAGGTCGAATTCATTTCTGAATTGCATGAAGTCTTCTATTTATTTGTCATTTTCAAACACCTGCCAATACTTCTCATTATCAGGCACAGCTGGTCTAAATTTTATTTGAGTTTTGCATTATTTAGTGTTATATGGCGTTAAGCATGTTCTAGCTACAAAGGCTAAATTGTGGGCCACAATATTTCTTCTTCTTGGGACAAAAAACAGTTTGGATTCTGGCTGCAAAGGCTAAATTGTGGGCGGCAATATTTCTTTTTCTTGGGACAAAAATTAATTTGGACTCCTCAAAGGTTTTCAAAAGGTCCATGACATCATTTCGGTAGGCTCTAAGTCTGGAATTATTTGCGTTATATTCCCCATTGACTTGCCTAATGATTAACTCTGAATCCCCATACACATTAATTCTTCTGGCTCCTAACTTTTTCAATAGATGTAAGCCTAAGAGAAGGGATTCATACTCCGCTATGTTATTGGAACACTGAAAGTTTAGTTTGCAGGAAATGATTTATATGTTGTTTTTTTCAATGTTAGTAATCCAAACACCCGCACTAGCATTGTTCTTCGTTCAGGATCCATAAAAATACATAATCCATAGAGGAAATTTCTTAGTTTCAACCTGGTTACTGTCCTCTTTAACTAACGTTCTCAAAGGTTGTTGTGAAAACTCAGCACTTAGTTGTATTTTTTTTTATTCCCCAATATTTGTGTTCATTTGAGGGTCGTTTTCTTTAGTGTCTAGGTTAAAAATCAAAGGATGCATGACCTGTAGTTCAATACCTTTGTTTAGTTTGCTAACGTCTTCCAATGCAACAAACTGTTTTAACATTTTTGCGTTGTTTTCCTCTTCCTCTCTATCGGCCGTTAATCCTATTAAAGTGACTTTTTCACCAAGTGCTTCGTCATTAAACAGAATAAAAGAATCAAGGCCTGTATTTACAGAATACAAGGGAGATTTTTGTGGTCTATCTTGACTTGTAACTGTGAATTGCATATGGGACTCCCTGTAAAGTCTTCTATTCTGATTGAAAACAGGGATAGTCGCATAGGTCATGTCCATTTGCATAGTCCCTTGTAACTTAGCCCCCTAAGATCTTGATAGTAACATTCCATACTTTGGGGGCACATCAGCCACAACAATATCCATGACTAAACATTTGGCTGGAATTTGGGCTAAGTTAACACAGAGGTCTTTGATTAATCCTAAACATTTTACTCTGCTAGAATCAAAGGAGTAAAGGTCTTTGTATGGTCTGGTGATTTCTAGACCTAGGCTCTCCATTACAGCTTTTGGCATTAAATTATGAGAAGCCCCAGAATCATGCATAGTGTTGTGAAAAATTTTGTCGTGAACATTTAAACTCGCATAAAAGGGAGGAACAGGTCCCTCTTGATATCTACCTTCAATCTTAGGACCAAAAATCAGCTCAGGCTGGTCATCATTAAGATTGACTGTGTCCTCATTTTGTTCTATTTTTAAAGCCTTAAAAATTTGGGTTCTATATACATGTTGGGCAGCTAACTCAGTCAAGGGAACATAGATTTTTATCTTTGAAATTTCCTGCTCCAGGTTGAAAGGAATTTGACTCTTTAAAGTGATGGTTTCAGCCTTGTTAGCTGTCATTCTATTAGCAATATCAGCTTGTTGATTTGTTTTATTTATACTTGACAAAATTGTTTTGACAGGAGTACTAGCTGAAGTGTTAGTACTACTAAGGTCTGCACTTTGTTTTTCATTGTTTTGAGTGCCTTTCTCTTTTCCATTGTCAGAATTCGCAGCCACTATTTTATCCTTTTGTTTGACAACTCTAGGCTTGGTTGTAGTGATGTTTTGTGAAGATTTATTAGAGTTTTTGTTGTTGGGGGTTTGTTGACTGGTTTTGCTTCTAAGGTCATATTATTTTTAAGATTCTATGATGACATTTTCCATGTCTTGATAATAATTTTCATCATCATCTCTTCTGTCATCATAAGGTGTGTATATACCTTGTTTTCTATCATAATGAATCTCAAAGTCGTCATTTCCTATCCCCACCATGTTGATATCATCCTCCTCTGCTATTTCATTTTTTTCCTCAACCTCACTTACATAGTTTTGATGAAAGGGAGGAGTGATCTGTTGATCATCTTCCCTAGGTCTGTTTGGAGATTCGTTCCTTCTAAAATTCTGATTCTGGTTCTGATTTCTATTTTGAGGAGCAGTTTGGTTTTGGCTTGCTTGTGCTCTCTTAATTATGCTCATCTCTTTCATCATTTCTTCCATAATTTTCTCCACCTTTGAGTTATAAGTATAAGGTGTGGATTCCTCTCTAAAAGACACTCTCTTTTCATTTTCATTCTTTCTCTCTTTTCTATTAAGTTGACTTCTACAGAAAGAGCTCCTTTCTGCATATCTTCAAGAGTTACAAAATCTCTTTCTCTTATTTGATAGGTCATGCCAGAGTCAAACCCTTCAAGAAAATTTTTTAAAGCTGAGCCTTGCAGAGGTTTTAGTTCTGGGGAAAGTGCATTATACACACTATTGAATCTAGTGCAATAATCTTGCACACTTTCTCCAATGTTTCTATGGAGTTTCTTGTAATAAAAAAGGACATGGAGAGGATTATTCTTTACTTCCCATTTGTTTAAGAATGTTTGATGGAAGGCTTGTAGATCATTAATACTATGGGGGGCTAAAATTTTGAACCATTTTCTTACTTCTTCCCCAAAGCTCTGAGAAAATAATATAAGCTTGATAGAATCATCATCAATTTCATTTCTTTCAAAGTAGTCATTCATATTATCCACATGTTGTGACGCAATTGTAGCATTGATAGCATCATATAATGGAATTTTGGACTGATAGTCCTGTGGAAGATTGACTAGTGGTGCAAGAAGGACTAAGGGAGCATACCATGTTGCCATGATATGTGGTGGGGGTGGATTTACAAGAGGTGGATTAAAAAAATGGAAAGTGGGCTGAAGTGGCGTGGTTTGAACAGTGGATGTAGGGTGAGCAGAAGTGGACGGACGAGGAATAGATTGCTGAGCTAATCTTGAATGAGAGACACCTAAATTATGAAGGAAATGTAAATCAGGAGGTGTTGTTTCTTTTCTACCAAGATGTTCACTTGTCTCCGGGGATGAAAGTGAAGACTTAGAATCTAACTGATCTAAATCACCAAGAGACCTAGTTCTAAATGGGTTTACTAAGTCAGCTTGTGATTGTTGTAGAGCTGAAAGATTTTCTGGGACTGCATTAGCTCTCAAGGGTGATCTAAAAACAGTTGACAATTTAATCTTAGGAGACTTCCTAAGGATACCTTCTGGGTTATAAACTACTTCAAGTGGATTAGGGTCAGGATGGGCTCTAGTGTGAATCTTTCTAGAAGCCACTATGCTGTGTTTTTCAGACCCAAAAAATTTCAACCAAATATGACAGTCTTTAAAAGGTCAACTATTTTGTTTACACAAAATTAAATCCTACAGTCCTCTAACTGAGTTTTAATGATACTATGATGATAGGGGTTCTCCCTAGTGGATTCTTAAGTTCTTCAAGGATTGTGGAGTCACCAGGTGGAATTTTTTAGCTCCTAAGGAGGTAAAAGGTTTTATGGTCCACCACCATATTTATTGGATACCAATCTGAAATATTTTTAGGTTTTTTCTGAGTTATTTTTTAGTTTTATGTTTTTAAGAATATCCTAACTCTGTTTCAAAACTTAGATACGGTTATGAGACAAAGAAATTTTACTCTTATGGCTAAGCCAACTGATCTTTCAAGGTTAGATAAAGTCTTAAGAGAATCCTAGGTTTTACCTAGTTTGTCACTGCTCAAACAAGTTTTATCATGATTAAATTTCTTTGGTAGTTCTTGAAAAGGCTTCTTTTACTCTCAATGTTTTATAAAAAATGAAAAAGATTCTGGGTTTTGTCCCCAGCGGAGTCGCCAAAAATTTTAGCTCCCTGTAATCAGCAAGATTGGCAAAGTACGACCTCAGGGAGAAACATCATTTCAACCACTTTGAGATTCTAGGATCTAGCCCTCCTGAATCTAGAGAGGGATCTCTCCAATAAGTGCAAAGATGGATTTGTATTTGAATTTTAGGGTTATGATATTAGGCTAGTTATGAAGGCCAAGGGTTTGTTTTGTTTTTGGATGGTTGAGCATGAATACTATTTTGAGGAGAAAGTTCTAAGTGCAAAAAGTTTCAAAGGTGAGAAGTTGCAAGTGAATAGAACATCTAAGCTAAAAAGATAGATATAACGCTAGTTTTTAGTCCATTGGGCTATGGAGTCATAACAGGGCTTTAATTGAACAACAACATCAAGAGTGATCCAAGGGGCAAGTCATCTACATCAAAATATTATTGAGATTTATAATGATGGAATGGAAACAATAAAGTGTTGGAGAGATGGAAACTGATAATAATTTCACAAAGGATTTATAGTTAGTCCAAACAAGAAAATACTCTTAAGTAACTATTTAAAACCAACTAAGGGCAGGGCTAACCATTTACCTCTTGGGTCGGCTTGTATTAAAGTAGCTTAATTGACAAAAAATCTAGTAATCCACATAATTACTTTCCTAAAGTATGAAAACATATAAGAGAAGATAGAGTGTAAACTTAAGATCAGATAAAGTAATTTTAAACATAGTCTGCTTTCAGTCAACACCAAGGGAAACTTTTGGAATCTGCTTTTGGAGAATAGAAGCTAGAAACAGGGCAAACCATCAATTTTCTAGTCTAACTTTAATAAAAAAATAAGGAAAATAACTTTCAAGAACAATGTTTAAAGCAAACAGTAGGACGAGGGAACTCCACCATTCCTAACTGCTTAAACTGTATTAAATCATTCTTAAACAAACAAATTGGAGGAAAACATTGAGATAAAGCTTTTCAGTCAGAGAAGGTTACTGATATACAGTAGGTCCTAACTCTATAAATGTTGTTCTTTATTAGAGAATAGTGAACAATATGACATACATAGAAGGAAAACAAGAACAAAGAGAGGGGCACTTCACCAATGATATATACCAGGATCCCAAGAGACAGCTTGTTATTGATGTCAAACCAGTTACAGTACTCAGGTCTAATATTTCAGTTCAACAATCATCTTCACTATTCATGCCTAACTAATCTATCACAAGTAGAGCTCCAAGGGCCAGTGAACACTATTTACAATCAGAGGTTTAAGCTCAAGTGTATTTAAAAGTTCTGCAACCAACTCCTCACTCATCTTCTACAGAAGTATATATAGAAGAATGAGGAGATTAGATCTGATAAAACATCTCCAATTACAATTAATACATATTTAATGGCTTCTTGGCCTTTGAGGGGCTCAATGAAGAAAAATACATGGGTGCACTCTGTATTAAATGCTTTACATAAATTTTAAGCTCGGTGGGAGCTTTGTTGACCTTTGAGGCTCTGTGTGGCATCAAAGTAACTCTGTAGATGTTTGTCATTAATTTCCTTGGCAGAGTTTCCTCTTTGGTTGCGTTTTGAGACAAGTATCTGATCCTGATCAATAAATTGGGCCTCTGATTGAATACTTTGAGGTACAGGTGGCATTTTAGTAGCTAGGAGGAATCAATTTTCCTCAGATGTGGCGGTGGAAGCGCTCCTATTGATAAAACACTTAAGGTATTCTTTGGCATGTGTTTTAAATCGGGGATTAGGCTTTTGATAAACATTCTTAGCCGTGATCCCCGCAAATATGTCTTCCATCATCTCTCCTAGTTTATTTTGATCTTCGTCACTGATACTCTTCTTAGTGTGCCCGATTCATGGTTTTTGCTGACATACAGAGCTGCGCAGGGTTATGTGGCATCAATGCTTCGCGAATCATTGATAAAACATGGATTTTAAACCCTGTGATGATTTTCTTCAGTGAATCGAAGGTAGGAAGATCGTCATCCTTTGCCTTCGAATTTTCTTCAAAAATGGCGAGAAAACCATTTAAACCCTGCAAAATACAAAAAAATATTAAAAAAACCTACATATATAGGTTTATTGCTGCGGAGGACATGTGGGGGAAGCATGGACGTTGGATGGCATCATCCAATGGTTAGGATTGATCGGGAGAAGTGATAGAGAAGGCGAAATATTTGTTTAAATTAGAGCCATAAATCGTGTAGAGATCGACGGTTGGGAGCAGAAACAGAGATTCAAAGCGGAAAATGTTTGATCGGGCGATGAATCAGGGTGATGGAATATGGGTCGTCGATCTTTAGACCAGATTGACAGTGGAGATCTATTGAATGCTACGTCGTAGCCCGGTTAACTATTGGGCATCTTCGGTGAGCGATAGCTGTGGGATGGCCCGACCCAGATCGGACAGTATACAATGATATCGCGCCCGGTTTGTTGCCGAAATTTAATGCGTGACGGGGGGGGGGGCAGTTTTCAAATAGTACACGGGACACACGTTGGTCAGTGTATGGAATCGCTACCGATCGGGAAAAAATGACCCTTTCCCCAAAGGCGATGTAATGAATACCGCATGGTTTTGCAATCGATTAGTGGATGGCGGGGACCACCATGGTGACAGACTCCGCACCGTCAATCTACAGATCAGATCGATGGTGGAGGTTGAATGGGGTTTGAACCGGCGGAAAAAACTTAGAAAATAATTAAAAACCCAAAATTTGGAAATAACATAAGGTTTAATATTTTCGGGGGGCGGGATATATATATAATATGATCAGGTGCCCGGCTACGTGGCCTTTGGGCGCGCAGAGAAATATACGACCGAGGGTCAATGGGAAAAGGGCTAGGACCCATATATGTCCAACATGTGGATTTTAATGGTTTTTAAATGGTTTTCCAAGGAAATTGATGGTTTTGATATAGTTTAAAAATGAGTTTTAAACCATGTAAAGAGGATTTTCACGAAAGGGAGAAAAGGACTCATGAAAACAGAGGAGTTTTATGGAGAAAGGGGAGCAAATGAAAGTTAGTTTTGGAAGAAGGGGAAAAGGGAAACGGTGCTTGTAGCAGTAATCTGTCTTGGAAATCAGCAGGATTTCTAAGTGTAAAATGGGAACAGCAGTGAAGTTTGGATAGAGGAAAGGCATGAGGCCTTCAAGAGTCTTCAAGAGCCAACACTTTTTAGTAATAAAATTTGTTCCTTGAAGGCTCAAAAAGTCTTAGCCACCTTTTGCTATAAAAAATTTTATAGGTGGCTAATAGTGACAACCAATATCAAAAGGCAGCTAACAAAATGTAAGAAAGCCAAAATGAAATAGTTTGGATACGGTTCCATTCTGGTGTCATTCATATTGGAACGACTACCCATTTTCTAGGGCCAAGGGGCAATAGTTGCCGAGCCAATACCAATGGCTCGTTGGGCAACACTTATGCCCAGGTCAGGAGGGGGCCAACAGTTGTCCTGGAGGCTTGAGTTCTTTGTGTGGTTATGACGTCAACTAATCGTGGTCGAGGATTGGCCCTATGCTGGGACCGATTTCACTGGAGACCCAGATCTTCCACTTCCGGAGGGGGACGACTGGGACGAGGAGCTAGGTATGACTCTCTCCTTTTCTTTTCTTTTTTTGATTTTTATGTATTTATGGTTTTTTGTGATACATGTCCATCCTAACAACAGTTCTTATGTGTATGCATATGTTGGCCCAGAGAGGCCCATGGGCATGTCGCCCATTGCATGGAGGACCCCTCTTGTGCATGACCCTCAAGCTGAGGGTGGCAAAGGGAGCGAGTTGACCAGCGACACACTGTGGGGGTGCCTAGTCACCTTCACCGACTGTTGAGGCGATTGATGTGTGTGGTAGCATGTTAACATGAGCACCACACTGATTAGATATTTAGGGCTTTCATATGCATATTTTTTGAGAGACATGTTGTCTCCGATTGTTATTAGACAAACATGTATGTTTTTTGACTTTATGTGATGTACAAAAATTGCAAACAATTCGACATATATATGTATATATCTATTTCTCGATGGATCTTTTTACATGTGATGATGTTTTTACAAGTTGCGCAAATGTCTATCTAGAACCATATTAGCTACTACATTTGTTAATGTATTCATATGTATGGGTATGTGTTGATATGTGATATAATCAAAATTTCTTTCCAGTAAACGAATACGTAGATAAAAACGTATAATGGATGGGTTTATTATTGAATAATGACCATTAAGTTGTAATACTACAATATGTGAGTCCATATATACAAGTAATTCACGAATACCGAGGTCCACAGCCTCGGTTAATAATTCCAATACGACACTATATATTTGGCCACCGAGTTTAGCACAATAGCTATGGTTCTGGTGCAGGATGACGATGATGGAAATGAACACGTTGTTTATTTATCTATCACGGAATCTTCTTGAAACAGAAATGCGATACGCTCACGTCGAGAAACTGGCATTAGCTGTAGTGCAAGCTGTGTAGCATTTCTACCACTACATCCTATTGCATACAGTAACCGTGGTTTCGGATTGCAACCCCATGACGTACATTCTATCTCGACAATTACTGGGGGGCAAGTACTCCAAATGGATTGTCATCCTTCAGGAGATCTATTTAGAGTTTACCACTGCTAATTCTACCAAATCACTAGTTTTTGTGGATCTTATTTGCTCCCTCCCGATAGACTCCACCCCATCTCACTCCGAGGATCATATCTCAGACGAAACACTCTTCCTTATCATCACTCGCGATCCATGGTATGGCGACATCATTGTGTATCTTCAAAATTTAACGTTCCAGTCTGAGTTGACCAAATTTGCCCGACGTCAGATTCGGCATCAGTCTCAACCCTACCACATTGTACGAGATACCTTATATCGGGTTGGATTAGATTCGCTGCTCCGCCGGTGCTTCACCCTAGAAGAGGCTGAAAGAGTCTTGAATGACTGTGGTGGTCACATGTTCGGATATTCCACTGCCCAAAAACTTTTGCGTGCAGGCTACTTCTAGCCATCGATATTCAAATACTGTATTGTTGCAGTCCAAAAATGCCATTCGTGCCAGGTCTTTCAGCGCAAGATGCGCACGTCACCCCTCCCTTTACACCCTCTCATTATTGTAGGCCCTTTTTTTAAATGGGGTGTAGATTTCATGACATGTAACCCTCATTCAGCTGGGGGGCATGCATATATAATCGTCGCTATAGACTACTTTACTAAGTGGGCCGAAGCGATGCCTACACTAGCTGTCGACGGTAAGACAGCTACCCAGTTTATTTTCAACCACATTATTGCACGTTTTGAGGTCCCTCAGGCCATTTTTACTGATCATGGCACTCATTTTCGAGATTACATGATGGCCGAGCTGACATCAAGATTGGGCTTGCGACATGATAGCTCAATGCCATATTACCCCCAGGCCAATGGCTAGGTTGAGGATGTGAACAAAGTTTTGGTCACAATGCTTCAATGGAAAATTGGTATTCATAAGTCCAATTTTCATCTCCAATTTTTCTCAGCTCTATGGGCTTACCGGACGTCAGCAAAGAGTGTGACCAGATTCACACTGTTCCAATTGGTGTATGGTCTGGAAGCAACTCTCCCAGTTGAATGCGAAATTCCTTCTTTAAAGTTGGTTGTGGAAATTTTTCTTGACACTTCTCCTAAAGAAGATAATCTCTTGTATTTGGAACAGCTGGATGAAACCCGCCGCTTGGCTACCTTAGTCATTGAAGCACAGAAAAAGTGGGTCAAAACTCACTTTGATCAATAAGTTTCTCCACGTTCCTTTGTCGAAGGGGACCTGGTCCTCCTATACAACCAAGCGCATGAAAAACTTGGAGCAGGAAAGCTCCAACCCATGTGGCATGGACCCTATATAGTAAAATGAGTATTGAAAAATGGGGCTTATGAGCTCATTGATTACGGAGGAGTTTAGTTGACGCAGCCTAGGAACGGGCCGTACCTTAAAAAATACTACGCTTGAGTTATTTTTGGTGTGGTGTGTGTACATAGCTGTGTATGTTCATTTGTGTGCATGTGTGGTGTGGTGTGTGATGTAAGCATCTTTCTATTGATTGGGTCTTCCTAATTATGCAGATGTCCATTACTCTGTTTGTTGGTTTCACAGATGGTGCCTCTCGCAGTACCAGGAATCTATCTTCGGCAGCCTAGGTAATCTATGATCCTACTGGTTAGCTGGTCAACCTGCAAGGTGTGTGTCCGGGGCTTGCTACAAATAATATCGTGGAATATAGTGCCATATTGGAATTATTAACCGAGGTTGTGGACCTCGGTATTCGTGAATTACCTGTATATCTGGACTCACAACTTGTAGTATTACAGCTTAATGGTCATTATTCAGTAAGAAACCCATCCATTTTACGTCTGTATCTACGTATTCTTTTACTAGAAGAAATTTTGATTATATCACACATCAACACATACCTAGACATATGAATACATTAACAGATGCAATAGATAATATGGTTCTAGATAGACATTTGCGCAACTTGTAAAAACATCATCGCATGTAAAAAGATCCATCCAGAAATATATATATAGATATATATGTTGAATAGTTTGCAGTTTTTGTACATCACATAAAGTCAAAAAATACACATGTTTGTCTAATAACAGTCGGAGACAACATGTCTCTCAAAAAATATTCATATAAAATCCCTAGACAGCTAATCAACGTGGTGCTCGTGGTAACATGCTACTGCATGCACCAATCGCCTCAACAGTCGGTGAAGGCGACTAGGCACCCCCACAGTGCGTCGCTGGTAAGATGATGGGACATTTGCCAGCTGTGCATAGTTCGAGATCCCCCAGGCAGTGCCCTCTATGTTCTGGATCAGCTCGCTCCCTTCGCCACCCTCAGCATGAGGGTCATGCACAAGAGGGGTCCTCCGTGCAATGGGCGACATGCTCGCGGGCCTTTATGGGCCAACATCTACATACACATAAGAACTGTTGGTAGGATGGACACGTATCACAAAAAACCATAAATACATAAAAATAAATAAAAATAAAAATAAGGAGATATTCATGCCTAGCTCCTCGTCCCATTCGTCCCCCTCCAGAAGTGGAAGATCTGGGTATCCAATGAAATCTGTCCCAGCATAGGGCCAATCCTCGACCACGATGAGTTGATGCCATAACCACACCAAGAACTCAGTCCTTTAGGACATTAGTTGGCCCCCTCCTGACCTGGGCATAATTGCTTCCCAGCGAGCCATCTGTGGCTCTCTCGGTATCGTCTCAGCAGCTATTGCCCCTTGGCCCTGGAAAATGGGTAATCGTTCCAAGATGAACGACACCAGAATGGAACCGTATCCAAACTATTTTAGTTTGGATTTCTTACATTTTTTTAGCTGCATTTTGATATTGGTTTTCATTGCGGTGGCCCAATCGAACAATGTAGGATTCATGCACTAGGAGATCAGTAGGAGTTGTGCCTTGGTTGCCTCATGTGGTGCCTGCGATCCCGCAGCCCGCGCAATAGTGTGAACCACTACTCTGAGTGCTAGGTTGCGGCCAGTGTGGATGTCCACTTTCCCACTTCCCGATCCTGTCTGTGCCCCTGGGCACACTCTGACCATTACCTGATCCATTTTCTCTCCAAAAGGTCTACTGCCAGTCATAATGGGCACTGGGCCTCTGCGTGATAGTCCGATTATGAAATAGACATCAGAGACTTCAAGTTCTATCACTTGGTCCTGAAGTTTGAACACTTCCTCGTTTTCATCGCATATACTAACCAAGTACTGTAATAGCTCAGGTTGAGCTCGTAAGCATGGCGTGAGAAATAATTTCTTGAGACCACAGTTCCGGAGTGCATTCATGCAAGCTTTGTTTTCCATGGCTATTTCATCTTCTTCTCCATGTTCCCTCTCTTTCCATTCAATAACCATTATGCCTGAATATCTGCATCAACATGATTAAAAATTCTTTGTTGTATCTATGTTGCATTCAAAAATCCAGATGGATGGCTCACATTTTGAAAATTTAAAGCGGAAAATCGCGTTGCGCGATTGGCATGACCCCTTTGTGAGCAAATGTCCATTGGCGCGGGTCCGTGCCCGATACCCGTGCCAATGAAGCAAGCCATAAAATTCAAAAAGGTTCCCCCCAGAGGTCAAATGCACAATGGAAATTCATAAAAAATGGATCAAAACAGAGCTTAAGGGAGCTCCTCTTACCTAGAACTGACGAGAATCTAAATGGTGTCCTAGATCATTCACAATCACCACTGCAAGTTTGCACACAAAAGGCTATTATTGCTCTCCAAATGAGGTAAAAAGTGAAAGTAAATATTTTTTTACTAGATCGGGTCTAGCAACAATCGTATCATGCTAAGGCACAAGTTCCTAATTGCAATAGACCAAATGCGAAGAAGGCCTACCTTAAGTCCAACGCTGTTGTTCGTAGAGAAGATAACACTCCTGTTTCCTTGCTCCGAGAAATCACAATTCTCCCATGTGTCGCGATTGAACACCTGCACACACAAGAAACAAAATGACAACACAAGCGTAAACCCAATATATGCAATTATGTATCAATCAGAGAAGATACAACTCATAATCACAATGAACAATACAAGTGGAACCATAACCAAAGTCGCTTATCATTAATTAATACAAAGAAAGATACAACCTGGCTCTGACACTGAATCCTCCTTTGGTGGGTCGAAAACGGAATACGTCTCGGTAAAGCTCGTCGAGAATGAGACAAGCCTCTCTCTCTTCAGTTGTCTTGACAATAATCTCCTTGCTACTGATTTGGCTCTATGAGGACTATCAAGGCTCTTGCAGCATTCTTTAGGCTATGAAGGCTCTTGGAGACTAGCTTGCAAAGGAAAATGGCAAGCTTATATAGATGGTGGAAGGGGAGCTGGGATCCCTATAATCATGGGATTGGCCCTATCCTCAAGGAGCCTTCCATGAGAGGTGGAAAACCACTTCCTCTACATGGATATCCGGAGCCAAACCTCCCAACTAAAATTAGAGACCAGTTTAGGAATTTGTTGGAGTCAATCTTCCGCCATTTATTTTTAAAAAACACTCCTTAATAAGCCCAGTGTAGGTATAACACTGAGACAGTGCGCCAGCTGGCGCACCCTCTTTGGAGGATTTCCCCCATTGGCGCGAGGGGTAAACTGTTTAGTCGCGCCAAGGCAAAAAAGGCTATTTTTAGGGTTTTTCACAAGGAATTGTCTTTAGGGGAATGAATTTCATTGTTTAGGGGAATCCCACGAAAGTGGTTTCAGGTCATGTCACTACTCACAAGTCACGGAATAAGCCCTCCAATGTGCGGGATGGGGAATTGCAGGGACGGTGACAAATTGCTGTATAACATGCTCCAATCTGAATATTTTCCACGATACCCGTTTTGACCGAGATATCAATGAGCATTGTCTTAGAAATATTACCCATGTTCCCTTCTGAATCGATAGTTTGAACAGTCATGTAAGTGGAGGGAACCATCTCAGGTGGGTCAAAGGATGGAATTTCAGTTTTTATCACGTCCGAGTCAATCATCGAAGCGCAATGGTGAAACTCTACCCAAGGTCGTTCTTCTAAAGACAAGATATCTCGAATAGCTTCTTCTGTAGGCAAGACTTCATTAAGGAGATCCTTAGAAAGAACTGTGATGGGAGGGAGGTTTGTACCTTTGGTCAAAACCATAGCAGTGGAGGGTTCAGATGTGATTTGGATGGCTTGGTAAGCCAACTCGGCCAGTGAAAGCAGCATCTGATCTCTATAGGAATCAATGCCTGAAGGTTTCGGGATGATCCATGGGTCGATAGAGCCATCCAAAGTGGTGGATATCATTGCAACCATGTTTGGGATCTGTGGTGGCAGGAGAGGAAAACAACCCAGTAGGGAAGATGCCTTTAGAAGACTGGTACCGATACTGACGTAAGAGTCAGGAAAGCCTCCTATTAGGGGTACAATGCTACTTGGTAACGTGGTATAATTAGGGTGCAGAAGGTTAACTGATCCATTGTTACTATTTTCCCATTCAATGGAAATAGGATGAGTAGGAAGACTGAAGAAACAATGGCGTTTATGGCATAAGACCAACTGTGACCAAGCAATAGATTATAGTCGAGATGGTGTTCTATGAATTCAATGTCCACGTTTACCGTTTTCCCACTCAGAGTGATGGGAAAGCTAGCAAGGTATCCTTTTGGGAGGAACGTGTGACCATCGAAAGCTTTGAGGGAATTCAACGACAGTGTTAAGGTAGTAGAACCTAAATTGAGCCAGCAAGCTTGTGACATAACATAGGTCAAAGCACCTTCGTCTATGACAGTGCGATGGATTGGTCTCCCTTTCAACACAACTTGCACCTGGAATGCGAGTTAGTGTGAGAGGTGAGGTTTATATTTTTCCATATAAAATATAGCTAGCATGGAATCCTGGGGGTCTATTCCACCAATGGCCGAAAGCAAGGCTTTCCTTTGTGCTGAAAAGGTTTGTAATACTTTGAGAACAAACATAGCTGACGGTGCCTGTGCCAAATCTTCTACAATATTGTATTTTTGGGCTGCATGTGCAGAGGTGTTATGAGTCGTGCGTCGAAGTTTCCCTTGGGGGGATGAATCAAGGGGTCAGCAGTAGGCCGTTCGATATGCAAATCGTTGGGCGGCAGTGGATTTGCACTAGTACTATGGTCTTGATCATCTACGGTAGGATTTCCATAAATATTGGCTCGTGTTTGAAGTTCAACACTCTCAATGCCATAAATGGCAGATGGTAATTCGTCGGAAGGATGTGAGCCACCATTGCCCCGTTGATGGCGTTGTAGCGGATTTTCAACCATGTGTTGATGTTGATGTTGTTGATTAGGGAAAGGATTATGAAGGATGGCAGGTGTTTGCCTAGAATCCTTGTTTGCAATAAAATCAATACATTCCTGTAGCCGAGGACATTTGTATGTGAAGTGGTCCTCCGCACAGATCTTGCAAGGAAATTTCATGGTTTTATCCTTCCCTTTGTCATTTTTGGCTGCGTTTTTTCTGATTAGGGTTATTCTGATTGTCCGACTTCTCTTCCGAAGAAGATGTCTTTTTCTTGTTCTTCTTATTTTTCCCACTAGGTTTTTGTGAAGTTTGCATAGAATTTACCTCAACGGTAGGAAGACTATTCGTTTGGTGAGGGGCGGTGGCAGTGGAAGATGGCTGGGAGGCTTGTCCCTAAGACTATTTTGTGGCTACACTAGAGATCGTGCCAACGAGAACGTCGGCATGAGCTCCGATTTTCTGAGTAGCTGGAGGATTTGGGTTACCAGGGGCATTGGGGAGAAAATCATATAGCGTGCCAGATTGTGAATAGATGAAATCCAAATGTTGGGCATGACGAATGCATTGACCTTCTATAACCACACCGGAAAGGACAATGTCTTTAGAGATGTGGGGTAAGAGAGACTTACAAAACCAATTAGCTAAGAGATGATCCGAGATTGGTGCTTTGACTAGCCTCCTCCTACGTCTCCATTCATGAATGTGATTAGAGATGTGGGTGGTGGTGTCTTGGCACAACGAGGTTAACAGTTCCATTCCAAATTCAAATCTGATTGGTAGTTGGAAGTTCTTTAGAAACTCCGTCGCTAAAGCGCCAAAAGTGTTTATGGCGGCGCGTGGAAATTCAATATACCACTTGGCAGCATTTCCTACAAGGGTGCGGGGAAATAGTCGAAGCTGGACACTATCATCCACCATGGAATTGGATATAGACCATAGATGAAAGGTAGTGATGTGTGCGGCTGGGTCGTCCCCTCGTTTCCCATTGAACTTTGGGATGTCAAAAGGAATCGTGTACGGTACTGGAGGCCAAAGAGGGTTGTGATTGATATGATCATTAGTCAGTTTATGGATGTCGGGGATATCCAGAGCTGCCAAAAATGGAAATTGTGGATTTTCCCCTGAATCTAACCAAGGAAGTATGGGTTGACTACTTAGACCATAGGGTCCACCCATCAATGTGTTACCAGGAGGATAAGTAGGACTTTGATAAAAATTTCCTATAGGTGGAGGGGTAGGGACATATGGTTTCTGTCCATAGAGCATATTGTATTGCGGGGCGATCAGTTGGTTGCCTCCAGTATAAAAGTGCCCTCCCATTCTAGATGAAGGTTGGGGTGGGTTAGTCCATATGGATGCAATAGAGTTTCCCGGAGGCATTCTACTACTTGCATAATTCGGCAATGGCATAGACCCTACACCTATATTTTAACCACTTAAGGGAATAGTATTGGCAATAGGTTGTCCCGTTTTCCCTAAGGATTGCAAGGGAAGTGAAATGTTCCCTGCTACCCGCGTGCTGGTGACACTGCCCCCTGGTATAGTAGCCAAAGGGTTTGAACTTATCAAAGGGTTCCAACCGAAAGGGTTGCTAAAAGGAACCGAAGTAGTCATACTCATGGGAGGAGCAACCATGAGTCCCAACGTGATCACGGTATGAGTAGAACTCGAAGTATTTGGAGAGCTACTGACAATTGTGATGAACGTAGGGTTGGGATTAGGTATATGTTGACTACTAGGGTTACAAAGTGATGGCATGGATGGTGGAAAACCTGGAATGGTTTCCATTAGCATCGACCCTGTGGATGCCAGTGGTGAAATGGATGTCTGTGCAGCCAAAGACATATCTTGGCATGGTGGAATCTGAACTATTACAGGCCCCAACAGATCAGTGAGTGGAGGATTGTAATGAGGTAAAACCCCTTCTGTGAAAGGGTCCTCTAGAAATTCTGTATGATATGAGGCTATGTGAAAATCAAGATTTGTCAAAGGAGACTGCTCTTCCACAGAAGGCACGGGTTCACCAAGGCTTAGTTCTTCCTCAATAGTCAGAGGAGGTAGACCTTGTTGTCGTCGAGATAGATGGCGTGGATCAGAGGATGCCACGGTGACCTGTTTATTTTTAACAAATTTTAATAAATTGTGATGTATTATAAAGTCTTAATAACAGTAACCACACACCTAAAAAATAAAAAAGGACTCTCTAAAATAAATCAACAAGAAGCCAGAATAGGGTGCCCTGTCTGAGTACTACTGTTTGCTAGTGATGAAATCTAGTATCACAATAGTATACAGAGAGGGTTGGTTGAAAGTACAGTTATGGTGACTCTATAGCTTCGCTCGAACCTCAGACGATAGGTGTAAGCACTCTCGTGAAGACGAGTACCCTCCTAAAGACCGAAGATAGAGTGGGTCTGTCTATTTCAGGTACCAAGTCAGCCCATCCCAGTCACCTTATGTAAGTCCCTAAAAAGTATGGCCACTAAAGATACCTCAAATCACAGACATCATCAGGGGGGTCCATAGTCAAGGACATCATGCTATATGGGAAGAATACCTAGATCCCCGATCTAGTTTCGACATCCCCGAAGGGAACCCCAATATATAACACACCCACCGGATGCAGTCGAAGGAAAGCTACCTTCTTGTGCACTCAAGTGTTGTCTCGCGCTGAGCTCCGATAAAGGAACGATCCCGATAATATGAGTGCAGTAGGATTTCGCTTGTTAATGACTCTAGTTTCAAGTTTTGAGATCTTGGGTGATTTTCTCACTTTCCTAACCCAAGATCCTAGCATGAAATACTGTTTGTGTGAACTCAAAAAAGAGTAATGTGATTGATTTTATTATCGCTTGATTCTTAGTGTACTTGATTATTAGTCTTGCGGAGGGGGAGTGGATGTATGAAATGTAATGAGACTCTGACTCAAGAAACCATGCAAAATATGCTCTAAATATTCAATTCGATGAAGAGTATTTCTAAAAGGAGAGGTTTATTTTCAACATCCATGCACCAACATTCAAATAGCACAGTTCAAATTTAATGATTCAAACTTCTATCTACCTCCTTTTAATATTCTATGAAATAAAATTTTCAGAATTAACTCAGTTAGATGCAAAAAAACTAAAAAAAAAAAAGTTCTTCTCTAAAAAGTAAAATGATTTTGACACTAAATTTTCAAACAAGAGTAAACAAACATAAATTCAAGCTTAGTAAACAAGCATAGGGATTCAGTCAAGGAGAGATACTGATGGCCAAAAAACTCTGCAACCAAAACACAATCACACCAGTGAACAAAAAATTTTGGTTGAGTAACACACTGTCTCTGAGTAAAGACAGCGTTAATCCAGAGACTAACACACTGTATTTAAGCAGAGGTAGCATTATAACGCACTGGAAAACCCACAGAGGTAGCGTTAGCTAGGGTAAAGTTCTTTAGATGGTCAAATAGAAACAGGATTGAACTCTGTGAGCTTTTGAAATGTCTACTGGGCATAAATACTAGTCGGAAGGGTCTGTGAACAAAGGAAAGAAGAAATAAGGAATGAAATAGTCTGGAAACTATGGGGAAACTCCCCAGCGGAGTCGCCACTTCTGCTATAGGGTAAAATTATTTGGTTGTTGGTTATCGTATATCCCTCTCAGGGCTTTCCGGTGCCCAAGGCAGACTGTAAGATTAGCTGTATAGTTCACAAAAATGGCATATACATGTTCATATTAACTTAAAAAAACTTGATAGAATAAGATAAAAGATTACCTCTTTAATTATCTTAGAGTCCCTTAGAGAGCATTAGGCAGCAAACAGAGGTTATCCTTCACCAGCTCCAAATATTGGCCTTGCAATCAATTAAAGCACCCGTGTAATTTCTAACATAACATACATTTCCTATCAATTAAGCCGATATATAATAAACATTTAAAATATGCACATCTAAGACATTCATATCATGCTATATCAATGATTAAATAATAATGACAATATCAACACATAGAATGGACAAAACAGATACAATTCTATTGATTTATAAAAAGGAGGATTACAACCGTCGATTGTACCAAGCCCTCCTCAACCTTCCAATCTCTCTATCTCTCAAAGTGGTGAGTTCTTGATCAACAAGTTCTCAATGAACCTCTTTGACCTTTGACCTTCACAGTACACAATGATCTCTACTTCACAAGTATTCAAAAACTTTGACAATCCTTCGACCTTGAACCAAGAGCCTTCAACTCCATTTTATAGGAGATGGAGAGAGCAATCATTTCCCTTCTCTTTCCACCAGTTCTGAATAGAAAAAAAAATATGTTTCCCCAACCTCCACACTTTTTCCTTCTTTGAGAGTTTAGTTGTTTATGGCAAGGCCCAATAAGAGATTAGTGCTTTGCAGTTTCCTTTTTGTACTGACTCTCTTGTGAGAAAAAACTGGAGATTCAAATCATTCCCAGCGGGTTTTTCCCATTTCAAACTTAAAACACGGGTAATGTTGCCCTCTAGTGTAAACAGAGGATTTCCCTAACCACTAACGTGTCCTATTCACTGATAAGCTGTGTTATAACGCTCTTGTGTTGTTATAGTGAGGTGTTACCCTGGAAGAAATAGGTTTAATTTAGGTCTTTATACTCCTTCCATATTTATCTTCTCCTCTGAGCTGATGAGGATGTATTTTGACCTGTAACATGGACCCTATCTCTAGGTGAACCGATTCTAGGGTGGGCAAGCTTTTAAAAATAAAAGATAACTCTTCCCAGGCCCCCCGACGATGTCTCCAGATTTCCTAACATTTCCGTGCATCGCCATGTCTCGGTTCGGGAATATTAACCCAATTCCCTTTTGATGCTCGTGCAGAGTGCACCCTTGATACAAGGCTTCCCCATCTCTTAGGATCGACTAACCCATGTCCAAGTACTATTCACATGAAACCTTTCCCCACTTCAGTCTTCAAATTTCTCATTTGAATATTTGCTACTACCACCAAGATCTGCACCAGGGGCTGATCCACCCAAGCTCATGCCTCAGGTTTCTCAACGATCCCCGCATCCTCCTACTCATCGAAGCCAGGAAATTTCTTTGATGGTCGAGTATGCGTTGCGCACTTCGGCGCCATCCATTTTCGGGGCTAGTTGATTTGGTAGGTGAGTTGTTACACACTCCTTAGTGGATTTCGACTTCCATGACCACCATCCTGCTGTCTTAATCAACCAACACCCTTTGTGGGATCTATGTTAGCACACAATTTGACATCATAACTCAACTTTCGTTTCATCCTGCATCTCCAGTTCTACTTAGCAAAAATGGCCCACTTGGAGCTCTCGATTCCATGGCACGGCTCAATGGAGCAGCGACACCCTCTTACCTATTTAAAGTTTGAGAATAGGTCGAGGGTGTTACGCCCCCGATGCCTCTAATCATTTTCTCTACTTGATAAAACTCGCACGTGAGCTCCAGCTATCTTGAGGGAAACTTCACAGGAAACCAACTACTAGATGGTTTGATTAGTATTTCACCCCTATACCCAACTCAGACAAACGATTTACACATTAGTATTGCTACGAGCCTCCACCACAGTTTCCTCTGGCTTCTCCCTGCTCAGGCATAGTTCACCATATTTTGGGTCCCAATAGGTGTGCTCGCACTCAAACCCTTCGCATAAGCTCAAGGTCGGTCAATGATGCACCCCCCGCAGAGAGGGGATCTCGCCCGTCAGCTTCCTTGTGCCTCGTAGGTTTTCAAACCCTCCGACTCACACACATGTTAGACTCCTTGGTCCGTGTTTCAAGACGGGCCGAATGGAAAGCCCGCTAACCAACACCACAAGCGCACAGGTGCACACGGCCTACCAGAAGGGTGCGCACTTCATCTGTAGACCACTACAACAGAAAACTGAGAGGCGGTACTCCACCTACGCTTGTGACGATGCAGCAGCCCATGTTGGTTTTCACCTCAAGTCGAGTGGCGAACCAGCCTGAGCCATTCCACATCTGACCGAGATGCATTGACAGCCTCCATCTGCTTCCCTCCCGGCAATTTGAAGCACTCTTTAACTCTCTTTTCAAAGTCATTTTCATATTTCCCTCGCAGTACTTGTTCTCTATCAGTCTCTCGCCCATATTTATCCTTGGACGGAATTTACCACCCAATTAGGGATGCATTCCCAAACAACCCGACTCACCGACAACGCCTCGTGATGTGACAGGGTCCTGGCCTGACGAGGCTATCACCCTCTTAGGCGCCCCCTTCCAAGGGATTTGGAAGAGGTCTTCCGCTAAGGAAGCTTCCACAGACTACAATTCAGGTGACACTGCCACCTGATTTTCATGCTGGTCTCTTCTCGGTTCACTTACCGCTACTAGGGGAATCCTCATAAGTTTATTTTCCTCCGCTTAATTATATTCTTAAAATCAGCGGGTTTTCTCGCCAGAGCTGAGGTCGCAACTTGGAGCTAAATCTGCCCTACCCAACGGGAGGACAATGTTGGAAATGTTTTCATTGATGGCAAAGGAGGAAGAGACAAGAACAATTACAAGAAGATAAAAACAAACAATGGAGGCAGCAAAGAGGAAATGAATATAAAGAGAGAAAGGCAAAGGCATAGGAAGAAAATATGGAGACAGAGCCGTTATCACAGCAGTGGAGGCAGAGGCAGAGTGACAGAAGCGGCAGAGGCAGAGCCGAGCGTTACACATAACATATTTCTGGACGGTGTTTTTAATAGTTATATGAATGGTGGAACTCTGCGTTGGAGGTGGAACCATAGTCAAATGTGCAGTATGAATGGAGGCAGAACCATAGTCATAAATATATATATATATATATATATATATATATATATATATATATATATATATATATATATATATATATATATATATATATATATAATTGAAATGCGATGAATAGTTATATATATATATATAATTAAAATCGTGGAGGACCGGAACTTGGAGCAGTGGAACCATGACGGATGAACAGTGATGGTTTGGAGTGAAACCGTGGATTTCTTCGAACCACCATCCGTCGGAAAGCGATATTGGAGGAATGCGCAGTGATTCCATTCAGAGTTCAACACGTGGTGAAGTGGACCCATCCAAAACTGCTCTTTAAAGGGCGCCATCGTGCATTATACCTCGACTGAAGACGTGGAGCGGAATTAACATACACCGTTGATCCGGAGGCTTGATATCTAACAGTGGTCGCTCTCTAGAATTGGCTGAAGTTTAATGAAAGAGCCTAGAGGTTAACTAAGGTACGGTGCATGCGGTTGATTGGTCTTTTGGTTGTATTGTGGGCCGGGGAGGAGACACATGAATTCGGTTTATTAATGTCAGTCGACATATTGTAATGGTTTGGATATAGTTCAAGGAATTTTATATATAAGTTTCATGTTACAGAGCCTGAATTTAAAAGAATCAAAGGTCCAAAGCATATTTATGAAGTGATATGGAGTGCATAATAAAAAGTTTTATAAGGCAGGACCCACAATATCACAACCATTGCACCATCATAACATTGCAACATCGCGCCATCGCACCATCGCAACATTGCGAAATCGCAATATCGCAACTATCGCAATATCTCAATATCACAGTTGGTTGAAACTGCACAACAACTATCGCAAATAGAAATTTGCGATTGCGATCAATCACATTTGAAAACGTGTCAGGTGGGCCCGAAAGGAGTTTTATATGTTTTAAAACAGGCTTTATTGTATGCGTTGTGAGTATGTTAAGGTGTATTAAAAGGGCAGAGTATATGATTAAATCATCTTATAATTAAGCCAAGAGACAAATTTGGGTTATATATATATATTAAAAGGTGATGTCAAACACACAAATATATATATATATATATATAACACTGTTGTGATAAGCCGTGTGGTCTGTAGACCCACGGGCCTTAGCTTAAGGGGAGGACGATTATCAATATAATACAATTGCGATATATGTATGTTCCAACTTGTGGAACTCGCCACATCAACAAGACACTCATGGCATGAAAAGGGTTGGAATTTCCCTAATTTAAAAGTTAGCAATTACATTTTATATATTTAAAAGGCTCAATTACACGTATGCAGCAATTACACCCCCGCAGAGGACATAAAAGAAAACAAAGCTGAAAGGAGATAAAACACAGTCACAGAAAAGATAATGACAACCAAAGAAAAGACAAATGCGTAGTGATTGAAAAGACTAAATGAGTTGAGCTGGAGTTGACATTGTAATTCGAATGTAAATGTTTTAATTGTTTTATTGTTTGTGATGCATTGGCAAGCCTCCAGAGGAAAAACAAAATTACCATTGTAATGTTAAATTGATACCTATAGTTATATTTTCTGAATAAGCAGATAAAAGGAGTGAGAAGGCAGAAGGTAAAGAGACATGACTGTCCATTTCGAATTCCAAGTAGAATACAAATAGTCATGTGAGGAAATCTATAAATAATATCATCTTGATATGAAAAGTGAAGTCAGAGAGAGTAAATATAGAGAAGGTAGAGTATAGAAGAGTGAGGCAGAGAAGATTAAGAAAATAAGAGAAGAAAGAGAAGCTACAGAACAGAGCTGATATCTGAGGTAAATCAGCAAAAATTCAGTTTGATAAATTGAGGAAGTTGGAGCTTCCCTATCAAGTTGCAGCTTGATAGATGTCAGTTGTAGCTGACTGAGGTTGGAGCCTCCTGTAGGTTGGTGCCTAGAGAAAATCAAAGGGAGTTGGTGCTTCCTTGCAAGTTGTAGCTTGCAGAATTGAGGTAGGAACCTCCTGTAGGATGGTGCCTGCAGAAAAATAGTGGTGAGAGGGAATTGGAGCTTGCCTTTGCATCACAACAATAATTAGATGTGGTTTTATCCCTTTATGGGTTTCCACTTATATCTGATGTCTGTGTGCATGATGTTTATGTGTTGACCTGATTTATATCATCTGCTTAATACCTGCTGCTCTCATATTAAGTCTGTTGTTATATTATATTAATACTTGTTGCTCACATTCTAAGATTACTCACATATTAAGCTGAACATGAAATGAAGGTGTAACTAAGGTTTAATAAAAATTTTAAGAGATTATAACTGTGTTAAACTAATTCACCCCCCTCTCAGTTTCACTAAGAGTTCAACAATTGGTATCAGAGCTGGTTCCTTTGTATCAGTCTAACAACTGAAAGGAGATCCTAGGTTTCCAAGATGGCTAGTAAAGAAGGATGCTCAACCAATAAATCCCCTTTCTTCGCTGGTGAAAATTATGCTTTCTGGAAAATCAGAATGAGGACATACATAATGTCTCTAGGAATAGAAGTCTGGGCTGCTATGGAATTAGGATATGTCCCAAAGGAAACTGACACAGAGAAAGAAACAAAGCAAGAATTTGTGGCTAACGCAAAAGCCATGAATGCCATCCTGAATGGATTATGTGAAGCTGATTTTATTAAAGTAATGCACAAATACTATGCCAAATAAATATGGGATACTCTTGAGAACATACATGAGGGAGACAAGAAAGTAAATACTACCAAACCTCAAGTCTATAGAGCCCACTTTGAGAACTTAAGAATGAATGATGATGAAGACATTTCCAGTTTCTTCCTAAAAGCTGTAGAAATTATTAATAATATGAAAGCTCTTGGAGAAAGAATGCTAGAAAGTATAATTGTGCAAAAGATTCTAAGATCTCTCCCATCCAGATTTAATCCAAAGGTGTCTGCAATAGAAGAAATAGCTGTTTGGAAGACCTTGACCATGAAACAGCTACTTGGAAATCTAACAGCCTATGAAATGAGGCTCCCACAGAAGAAGCCAAGTATGAGGGAAGCATATTTTAAAACAGAAAAGAAGAAAGAAGAAGGGGAAGACATATGCTCTTTATCGGATGAAGAAGAAGCTAAATTTGTCAAGAAACTGGATAGAGGATCAGGTAGATACAAAGGTAAACTTCCCTTCAAATGCTTTAACTGTGGAAGAGTGGGACACTATGCTGCTAAGTGTCCTCACAAGAAAGTAAGAAATCAGGCTCAAGATTCAGAGAAAAATAAATCAAAGAACTGGCAAAAAGGAAAGAAATTCAGCAGAAAATCCTTCTATGCTCAACAAGACAGTAGTAAATCTGAAGAATTAGATGAATCCTCAGGAGAATAAGGAACCTCTGAATTTTTACTGATGGCCATAGAAGATCTTGAAGGTCTCTTGCTAGAAGATGAGGAAGAAGGGGAAGTCGACCTTGAGGGGGAGCTAAGAAGTGCTCCGCAGGAGATTGAAAGACTCAAACTAAAATGCAGAAAACAAAAATAGATTCTCCTTAAATATGTGAAAGAAGAAAAAAATTCAGAAGTCCTCATACAGCTGAAGGTAAATATTGAAGAAGCCAAGAAGATAGAAGATATGTTACTTCAGGAAATCAAGGATAAAACTCGAAAACAAGAGAAGCTAGAAGAAGAAATTGTATGTCTAAGGAATAAATTAGAAAGTAATCAGCAGAAAGTGTATGTAAAATCTTCTCAAACAACAAGCTCTGGTAAGTTGGATGAAATTTTGGATGCTCAAAGATCTCCTTTGATAAAAACTAGAATAGGCTATGAAGGAGAATCAAGTATAAGCCAAGAAAAGGAAAACAGAAAAATTATCTTTGTAAAAGAAAAGAAGTATGATGAAGCACCTCAAATAATGCCTACAAAAGAAGAAGCATGTAAGGAGGGAGACAGAACCTAGAAGAATCCTCGAATAACAAAGAATGAAAGAAATACTCAGACAACAAAAGAAGGCTCATATACTCCTAAGTTTGTCAAGTTTGCAAGCCATCAAAGGAGATTCTTCCCTCCTATGAGGAATGCCACCTGCTATGTCTTCCACAAGCTGGGACACATGGATACATATTGTCATACAAGGAGAAGTAATTCAATCCAGCAAAAGATGCAAACATTGAAGAGACTTCCTCAAGAAAACAAATGGAAAGGACAACCTTACATCAGGTATGAAAACAATTTCTATGGTTACTATTTTTATTGCAAGGAATTTGGCCATAAAATTATTGAATGTAAAAAATATGGACAAAGATTGATGCTTAACACTGCAAGGAAGTTTATGAATCAAAGAAATTTTGTTCATACTCACAATTCTACAAAATCTATGATCAAATACTATACATGCAATCAAGATGGACATATGCCTTTCAAATTTCCTCTGAAAGAGAATGATTCTTCATCTCACAAAAGATATGAAACAAAAGGATGCCTCCAATGGAAAAAGAAGGAGAATAAGTGTGACCTGGATCTAACTGCTCAAGACCTGAAAAGCCAGTGGTATTTGGACAGTGGCTGCTCCAAGCACATGACTGGAGACAGAAGCAAGTTTATAACTCTTGATGAAAAGAAATCTGGCAATGTTACTTTTGGTAATGATAAATTAGGAAAGATCAAGGGAAAAGGCTCAGTCAACATAGACAATGGCAGAGGAAAAGCCCAAGAGGTACTATTTGTGGATGCACAAAAATCAAATTTACTGAGTGTCAGTCAGATGTGTGACAAAGGCTGTGAAGTTCTTTTTAGAGCACAATATTGTGTAGTCAGGTCAAGCACATCAGGAAAGACTCTGCTCAAAGGTGTTCGAACAGAGAGTAATGTGTACATAGTGAAAGAGGAAGATGAAGCCTGCCATCTTAGCAAACTTGAGGAGTTATGGTTATGGCATAGGATATTGGGACATCTCAGTTTCGACCATATCATCAGACTGAGCAAGAAGAAAGCTGTCAGAGATATGCCAGAAATAAAAAGACCTTCAAATACCATATGCAAATCTTGTCAATTGGGGAAACAGACTCGCACATCCTTTAAATCTAAAGATGAGCTATCAACAAGAAGACCACTCCAACTTGTGCACATGGATCTGTGTGGACCTGCTAGAACTAAGACACCAAGTGGAGAATCCTACTTCATGCTGATAATAGATGATTTCTCCAGAATGACATGGGTTGCTTTTCTCAAAAACAAATCAAAGGCACTAGAAAAGTTTAATATATTCAAAGCATTAGCAGAAAATCAAACTAGATGCAAGCTCAAATGTATCAGATCATATAGAGGAGGAGAATTCACAGATTATGAATTTGCAGACCTATGTAATGAACATGGAATAAAGCAACAATTTACCATTGCAGGGACACCTCAGCAGAATGGAGTAGCAGAGAGACAAAACAGATCTGTACAACAAATGGCCAGAGCCATGATGCAAGAGAGTAACATTACTCAAACCTTTTGGGTAGAAGCTGTACACACAATAGTACATATTCTAAACAAAGCTCATTTAAGACCTAACAGTGACAAGACACCTTATGAGCTATGGCATGGTAAACCTGCATCAATCAAACACTTTAGAGTCTTTGGCAGTAAGTGCTACATAAAGAATAATGATGAAAATATGGGGAAGTTTGATGCAAGAGAAGATGAAGGAATACTCTTAGGATATGCATCCAAGAGTAAAGGATACAGATGCTACAACAAGACTCTTCGAAAAATCATAGAAAGTATTGATGTAAGATTTGATGAAGAACTTTCAAACAAGACAAGAGATATAGACTGCAGCAGCCATCCTGAAAATCATGAAGAAGAGGACCAAGATGATGAAGAAGCAAGCAAAACTTCAGAAAATGTTGAGGTGAACTCAAAATTCCCCTCAAGATACACTCAAAAGAACCATCCAGAAGATCAAATCATAGGAGACAAGAGTGTAGGAGTGAAAACTGTTAGCCACCTATAATATTTTGTTATACCAAAAGGTGGCTAAAATTTTTTGGAGCCTCCAAGGAACAAATTTTATCACTAAAAGTTGTTGGCTCTTGAAGTCTCTTTAGGGCCTCCTGCCTTTTTCCCTCTGTCCAAATCCTACGCTGCTATTTACATTTCTAAAGACTCAGAAATCCTGCTGATTTCTAAGCCAGATCACTTCTGCAAAGGCCATATTTTCCCTCCCCCACTTCAGAACTAACTTTCATTTGTTTCCCCTTTTTCCCCATGAATTCCTCTATTTTTCATGAGTTCCCTTCTTCCATTCATAAAAATTCACTTTATTAAGGTTAGAGAATCACTCTTTAACCTTACTGGAACCCTCCATTTCCTTTGAAAATCATTTAAAAACGCATTTTTCATAAGTATTGGACTTAAGCCCTTAGGCTAAGTCTTTAACCCCCTTTTTCTTCCATACGCCCGCACCCTGGAACCAAGTTTTAAACCCTTTGGTGCATATCGCAAAGCGCAAATTGCAAAATCTGAATTGCAGTTTTGTTTCTAAAAATTCTGATCGCAAAAATATGCGCTGCGATCCATCGTAAATCGCAATGTCGCACTATCACATTTCATCATTTACATTCATTTTGATCCATCGCAAATATTTGCGATGTGACCACCAATCGCAAATCTTCCCATCACATATCGCAAAGCGCAGATTTGTGGTTTCAGTCAATTAACCCATCGCAAATTTTTGCAATGCGATCTATCCGCCGGGCCCACCATACGATCCCCTCGCCATTCATATAAAATACGTCTTTCCCCTTTGTAAAGCTGAAAAATGTCATATTTCGTTGTTTATAAAGGTTTTACCCACTAAAACCCTCCGCCGCATCTCCAACATTGATCTGCGCCCCTGCTCCACGATCCAACGGTCCTCAAAGCATTCTCCCGCTTGACCCCTTTATACGTCATTTCACTGTTTTTTCCACTATTTCAACATAACCACCCCCAGTTTCTTCCGCACCACCTTTGGGCGGGAGGTGGTTTTTCCCTGTCACCCAGCGATTCCATACACCGCTCGACGCGTGTCCCTGGTACAATTTGAAAACCGCCGAGCAACCATCGCCCTCCCGTGCGTTATAATTCAGACCTGGATGCCTGGCGAAATTAACGACAGCCGTCCGATCTAAGACTACCCATCCAACGGTGATCGCTTGCCTAACATGCCTGACCTTTAACCAAAGTTCCCGAGTGATAGCTAAGCTATTGTACAGTGGCAATCCCATCCCCGAATGTCGATCTCAGTGCGAATCGACGGCTCAGATTTAATCACCCTTCCATTATCTCTTTCGACCATTCTGAGATTAAATCCCGACCGTTAGATGATGCCATCCAACGGCCCTGCTTCCCCCCGCACACCCTCCGATGCAGATTGACCTATAAACACAGGATTTTGTAACATTTGTTTGTTTTTACAGGGTTTAATGTTTTTTCCGCTTGAAAGGAAGAAAGTTCATAGGACGAGGATGATGATCCTCCGCCTTTCGAATACATTAGAGAAATTGTCCACAGGGTATGGATTCACGTTATTCATCAAAGGTTTCATGAGCCTTTGGTGCCGTCTACCCCTTCTAAAACCTAAAAACGTCAAATGAAGCATAGAGAAAGAATATCAGTTGCAGAAGACCAAAAATGTTCCAGCACAGAGGATTGAAGACAGATTAGCAGGGATTACGGCTAAGACAGATATCAAAAGCCTAATCCCCCAATCTAAAACACAGTCTGCAGAATACCTAAAGTGTTTTAGGGACAACAAACCCTCCACCGCCACAAAAAGGAGGTGAATTTATTCCTCCCAGCGACCAAAAGCCACCTGTTGCCTCAAACCTTTCAAACCAGGGCCGAAGTTATTGTAAAGGAAGATTTTTTTCCTCAACGCAGCCGAGAATTTAGTTCTGCAAGGAACTTAATGCGAGAAATATCTGCAGAGTTATTTCAACCTCACGCCAAACCTCAAAGGTCAACAAATTATTTCCAGTAGACCTAATAGTTAATGTAAAATAGTTAATACAGAGAACCACCTGTAAAATTCTTCATCGAGCCCCTCAAAGGGCCAAGAAGTCTTGAATATTTATTAATTACTTTAGCAGATCTTTTATCAGATTTCACCTCCTCATTCTTCTATAAATACTTTTGTAGAATTTGAGAAGTTGTTGGTTGTTGGTTGCTGTTTGATCACAAGTTGTAACATTGAAACTCTCTGAAATAAATATACAAGTCTGTTGAAGTTGAAAACAAATTGAAGTCTTGGATATCTTGATGATGTTGTTGCATGCCCGTTCCTGAGAAGGCTCTATCATTGGATTCATGAGCTTGGTTATTGGTGAAGTGTTCTAACTGTTTAATGTTTTCTCCTGTTTTCATTATGTTTTATAATCTCTTACTACAGTAGGCTAAAAGTTTTAGGCTAAGAAATGACTCCTAGAAGCACCTTAGACCTATTTACACTTCACTATTTTATGGTTTCTTCTGCTGAAGTATTTTAGAGGCTTTAAACCTTCTCTTTAGTCTTCATGCTCGTTTATTTCCTTGGTAGCTCAAATAGGTGGTTTCAGCATGATTTATGGTTCTCCCTGCTTGTCTGCCATCACTTGAAAGTTGTTATTGAAGTCTCCCTTTGAAGTATCATTGTCTTAAGTTAATCAAAGAGGTCGGTTTTGATCTCACCCTTTGCCCCTGCTTGAACATTTGTTTCGAAGGTATTTATAGTTGTAAGCATAGATGTTATTTAGGTGTTCCCTCATCTATGAATGCAGCTATCAGTGAATCTTTTATGTTTTCTGAGTGCTTTAAAATAAAATCTTTGAGGAAATAGGGAGTTCCCCGAATCTTAGATTTCATTTTAAAAGTTGTCTTGAAGTCATTATTTGCTTAAAGAATGTTTTTATAATTTATGGTTAGCCCTGTCTATCAAATATCTCTTTATTGTTAAGTTATATTTTCAAGTTCTCTTTGTTGAGAATTAAACTTCTCTTTCCAAAAATTTAATGTCCATCTCATTCCAAAACAAAGGATCCTATGGCAAAGTTAGATTTTCCCTTTGATATCCCATATCCCTTGAAGAGTTTGTCATGACCTTATTTTGACTCCATTTCCCAATGAACCAGATATTTCCTCTTTCTGTCTATCTTTCCTAGACCTTTCATATTCTGCTCTATAAAATCAACCCAACCAAACAAACATCTGCACTTAATAACTAGTCTAAAATCCATAATCAAAGCAAACAAGATAAACCTTTGCAAACAAATATTTGAGAGATCCCTCTCTGAGAATAGGATGACTAGATCCTGGAACTCTAAAGAGTGGTTCTGATGTTTCCTTGTCTTTTGATTTGCCAAACTGTCAAAACACGAGATACCAACACAAACAAGAAGGCAGCTAACTGAACAGACATAAGAAGTATACATAGCCATGTTATCACAAATAGAGCCAAAGAAGTTTCAAGAAGCCAGCAAGGACAAGTATTGGGTAAAAGAAATGAATGAAGAATTGGACCAAATTGAGAAGAACAATACCTGGGAACTAGTTCCTAGACCATTTGAGAAGAATATCATTGGCTCAAAATGGGTATTCAAAAATAAAATGAATGAGGAAGGACAAGTAATCAGGAATAAAGCCAGACTTGTCTGCAAAGGATACTCACAAATTGAAGGACTTGATTATGAAGAAACATTTTCCCCTGTAGCTAGAATGGAAGCTATCAGAATGTTCCTAGCATTTGCATGCTACCAAGACTTCAAGGTATATCAAATGGATGTAAAGTCAGCTTTTCTTAATGGAGATCTAGAATAAGAAGTGTACATGGAACAACCAGAAGGCTTCTCATTGACAGACAAAGAAGACTATGTATACAGACTAAAGAAGGCCCTATATGGACTGCAACAGGCTCCTCATGCTTGGTACTCAAGACTGGATAAATATTTGCAAAAACAGGGTTTTAAGAGAGGTGGAGTAGACAGCAATCTATACATAAAATCCCATGAAAATGAACTCCTGATTGTTGTAGTGTATGTTGATGACATTATGTTTTGAAGCAACAAAGATGAACTAGCAAAAGGGTTTGCTGATGAGATGAAAACAGAGTTTGAAATGTCTATGATTGGAGAGCTCGGTTTCTACTTGGGATTGCAAATTCAAAAAAGAACATAGGCACCTTCATCTCTCAAGAAAAATACTTAAAAGAAATGCTAAAAAAGTTCAAAATGGAGGACTGCAAACCTGTTTCAACTCCCATGAACACAGGTTGCAAGCTGTGTACTGATGACGGATCTGCTGATATCAGGGAAAATTTTAAGGATGGAAAATTATTTTGAAGTTTAAAAAATTGGTGAATCTCACTAGTCCCTAATATGCAAACTATAAAATGTTTATTGATGTGTTTGTAAAACTATTCAAATTTATAACAATATTATATATATTGTCTATATAATGTTGGCGATTTTTGAGGTAAAATAATTTTATTTTCTAAAATTTGGGCGAATCATTTTTATAAAAAAATGGAAATTGGCGAATCCTTTTTTTGGAAAAACCATGGAAAAATAGCCCACTTGCGAATATTAGCCCCTAAAATTTTCTATGGCTGATATAGATCAAAAACTCTACAGATCCATGATTGGAAGTCTATTGTATCTGACTGCATCAAGACCAGACATCATGCTAGCAGTAGGACTAGTGGCTAGATATCAAGCAACACCTAAACAAAATCACCTTCTTGTAGTCAAAAGAATATTCAGATATCTACAAGGAACAACACAGTATGGAATTTGGTATCCTAAAAGAAAAAACTTCACTTTATCAGCATACACAAATGCAGATTGGGCCAGCTTTGTGGATGATAGGAAGAGTACAAGTGGAGGTGCATTCTATCTAGGAGAAAATCTGGTGCCATGGTTAAGCAAGAAACAAACATCTATCTCCCTATCTACGGCAGAAGCAAAATATATTGCAGCAGTAGCATGTTGTACACAAGTCATGTGGATGAAGAAAACTCTACAAGACATGAAGGTAAGCATTGATGAACCTATCTCAATCAAATGTGATAATACAAGTGCTATAAGTATATCTAAAAATCCTGTACTTCACTCAAAAACTAAATATATTCCAATAAAGTATCATTTTCTCCGAGAAAAAGTGGCCCAGAAGCTAGTAAAGCTGGATTATTTGCCAACAAAAGAACAGACAACTGATATATTTACCAAACCTCTTGCTAGAGAACCATTTCAATACTTGAGAGATAAACTAGGGGTAGTATCTGCAGATGCTACTCTCTAATATAAAGAGGAAGCACAATTTCACGGGGAGAAAAAAAACAAAAATATCATTCCAGGGGGAGAACAACCAACAAGGAAAGCATGAATCAAGCCCTCAGGATCAAAGGATTAAGGAAAAATAACATGAAGTTATCATCCTAGAGTTATCTGCATTATTCAAGCATCAAAAGGTCAATTACAGAGAAAAAGGATCAGTATTGTGTTCTGAAACATTATATTGATAATCTGAAACATAAAAGACGAGTAGTGATTATCATTTGAAGCCGCTCAGCATTTTAGTTCTTGAATCCAATCATACATCTTTGACTAAGATAAAGTTGATACAATGTATTCTATGAAGTATCATTGTTCACACTTTTAGCTCTATAACTCAGAGAGATGAAATGCAAAAAGCAACCCTTTGCCATTGATGTCAAAGGGGGAGGAAGAGAAAACAACAGGAGGAAGAGCAAGCAAACAGGAAGAGAAAGAAACAGAAGAAAGAGCAGGAAAACAGAGAAAATGTATTGCCATCAATGCTAAAGGGGGAGACTATTGGAAATGTTGTCATTGATGGAAAAGGAGGCAGAGACAGGAATAGTTACAAGGAGACAAAAACAGACAATGGAGGCAGCAAAGAGGAAATGAATATAAAGAGAGAAAGGTAGAGGCAGAGGTAGAGTGACAGAAGAGGCAGAGGCAGAGCCGAGCGTTACACATAACATATTTCTGGACGGTGTTTTTAATAGTTATATGAATGGTGGAACTCTGCGTTGGAGGCGGAACCATAGTGAAATGTGCAGTATGAATGGAGGCAGAACCATAGTCGTAACAATATATATATATATATATATATATATATATATATATATATATAATTGAAATGCGATGAATAGTTATATATATATATATATATATAATTAAAATCGTGGAGGACCGGAACCTGGAGCAACGGAACCGTGACGGATGAACAGTGACGGTTTGGAGTGAAACCGTGGATTTCTTCGCACCACCATCCGTCGGAAAGCGGTATTGGAGGAATGGGCAGCGATTCCATTCAGAGTTCAACACATGGCGAAATGGACCCGTCCAAAACCGCTCTTTAAAGGGCGCCATCGCGCGTTATACCTCGACTGAAGACGTGGAACGGAATTAACATACATCGTTGATCCGGAGGCTCGATATCTAACGGTGGTCGCTCTCTGGAATTGGCCGAAGTTTAATGAAAAAGCCCGGAGGTTAACTAAGGTACGGTGCGTGCGGTTGATTGGTCTTTTGGTTGTATTGTGGGCCGGGGCGGAGACATATGAATTCGGTTTATTAATGCCAGTCGACATATTGTAATGGTTTAGATATAGTTCAAGGCATTTTATATATAATTTTCATGTAACGGAGCCCGAATTTAAAAGAATCAAAGGTCCAAAGCATATTTATGAAGTGATATGGAGCGCATAATACAAAGTTTTATAAGGCGGGACCCACAATATCACAACGATCGCAATATCGCAACATCAAAACATTGCGCCATCGCACCATCGCAACATTGCAACATTGCGCCATCGCACCATCGCAACATTGCAACATCGCGCCATCGCACCATCGCAACATTGAGAAATCGCAATATCGCAACTATCGCAATATCGCAGTTGGTTGAAACTGCACAGCAACTATCGCAAATAGAAATTTGCGATTGCGATCAATCACATTTGAAAACGTGTCAGGTGGGCCCGAAAGGAGTTTTATATGTTTTAAAACAGGCTTTATTGTATGCGCTGAGAGTATGTTAAGGTGTATTAAAAGGGCAGATTATATGATTAAATCATCGTATAATTAAGCCAAGAGACAAAGTTGGGTTATATATATATATATTAAAAGGCGTTGTCACACACACACACACACACACACACACACACACACATATATATATATATAACGCTGTTGCAATAAGTCGTGTGGTCTGTAGACCCACGGGCCTCAGCTTAAGGGGAGGACGATTATCAATATAATACAATTGTGATATATGTATGTTCTAGCCTGTGGAACTCCCCACATCAACAAGACACTAGTGGCATGAAAAGGGTTGGAATTGCCCTGATTTAAAAGTTAGCAATTAAATTTTATATATTTAAAAGGCTCAGTTACACGTATGCAACAATTACACCCCCACAGAGGACAGAAAAGAAAACAGAGTTGAAAGGAGATAAAACACAGTCACATAAAAGACAATGACAGCCAAAGAAAAGGCAAATGCGTACTGATTCAAAAGACTAAATGAGTTGAGCTGGAGTTCACATTGTAATTCAAATGTAAATGTTTTAATTGTTTTATTGTTTGTGATGCATTGGCAAGTCTCTGGAGGAAAAACAAAATTCCCACTGTAATGTTAAATTTATACCTACAGTTATATTTTTTGAATAAGCAGATAAAAGGAGTGAGAAGGCAGAAGGCAAAGAGACATGACTGTCCATTTCGAATTCCAAGTAGAATACAAACAGTGATGTGAGGAAATCTATAAATAATATCATCTTGATATGCAAAGTGAAGTTAGAGAGAGTAAATATAGAGAAGGCAGAGTACAGAAGAGTGAGGCAAAGAATATTATGAAAAGAAGAGCAGAAATAGAAGCTACAGAATAGAGCTGATATCTGAGGTAAATCAACAAAAATTTAGTTTGATAAATTGAGGAAGTCAAAGCTTCCCTATCAAGTTGCAGCTTGATAGCTATCAGTTGTAGCTGACTGAGGTTGGAGCCTCCTGTAGGTTGGTGCCTAGAGAAAATCAAAGGGAGTTGGTGCTTCCTTGCAAGTTGTAGCTTGCAGAATTGAGGTAGGAACCTCCTGTAGGATGGTGCCTGCAGAAAAACAGTGGTGAGAGGGAATTGGATCTTGCCTTTGCATCACAACAATAATTAGATGTGGTTTTCTCCCTTTATGGGTTTCCACTTATATCTGGTGTCTCTGTGTATGATGTTTATGTGTTGACCTGATTTATATCATCTGCTTAATTCCTGCTGCTCTCATATTAAGTTTGTTGTTATATTATATTAATACTTGCTGCTCACATTCTAAGATTACTCACATATTAAGCTGAACATGAAATGAAGGTGTAACTAGGGTTTAATAAAAAGTTTAAAAGATTATAACTGTGTTAAACTGATTCACCCCCCCTCTCAGTTGAACTAAGAGTTCAACAGAAAAGAGAGAGAAAAGCAAGTTCTAGGGATGCCACATAGAGCCTGCATCCGCTAATGCTGACTGCCCAGCCAAGGGGACAAGATCACCGCTTTCCGACGCACGCCACGAAACATCGCCTATCACATTTCATTCAATCGCACCACATTGGGCATGGACGACCACCTCTGCTGCTCCGTAACATGTTGCAAGGAGTGCATTTGATTGGGATGGGACGATCAGATAGACGTGCCCTCGACTGAAGCCTTGAGTGCAAATTGCGTTCAAAAAATCTATGATTCATGAGATTCTACAATAAAGCATAGTATCGCATTTCACTACATTCTTCATCGTGATAGGAGCTGAGATATCCATTTCCGAGAGTCATTTTCGTGTGTTACCAAAAAAGTGCACCCCCATGAGAAATGGCTAAAAGCCAACCCAACGTACAATGTGTTGCAACAAGAGAAAAAAGCCCCCCTCCCCCTCAAGACAAAAGCATTCCATAACCCACTCACTCAAGGGAAGGGGCTAAAAAAAGCCCCCCTGAACCCCATACCTTTGCAAAAAGGGGGGAGCTGCAAGGAACGGTGATCGAGAAGGACTAGGGCGTCCAACCTAGGAGCTCCCGCTGCTTTTCATCCTTCTCGAAGACCCAAGCACAACAGTTTCCCCCTTTCTTCTCCGTAACACTGCTGGGGGGGCCGACAGGAGGAATGGAAGGGGAAAAAATAGCACATATGCATATAAAAGAAAATAAAGAGAAGGTGGCTCCCACCCCCTCACAAGGGAAATCTCAAGCAGACAAGAAAGAAGAGTTGCTTTTCAAACCCCGCGGCTTTTCAAAAAGGGTAGAATTGTAAGGAACGGTGACTGAGAAGGACTAGAATGGCCACCTTGAAACTCGCACTTCTTTTCGTCCTTCACGAACATCAAGCCACTACAACTCCCCCTTTTTTCTCCGTAAAGATAGGGGTCAGAACGAGGAAATTAAGAAAAACACATGAAAAAAAGAGAAACAAAATTTTCCACCCTCTCAAAGGAGGAGGCCCAAATAGATAACAAACTCTTCGCGAGATGCATGCCCTCGCAAAAGGGGGGGAATCGCAAGGAACGATGATCGGGAAGGACTAGGGTGGCCAACCTAGGAGCTCGCACTACATTTCATCCTTCACGAATGTAAATCCTCAATGATTCACCCTTTTCTCCATAAAGTTGGGGGCCGAAAGGAGGAAGGGAAAAAATTAACCCAAAAAGAGAAAATAAAAAAGAGAACCAAAACATGGCTGCCGGTAGAGAAGATGAGGCTCAAACAAAAAACAGTCTTTCAAGGCCTCGTGCCCTCGCAAAAAGGTGGGAACTTCATAGATCGGTGATCGAGAAGGACTAGGACGGACACCCCAGCAGGAACTCGCACTGCTTTTTCATCCTTCCAAAAACGTCAATCCACGAAAATCCCACCTTTTCTCTATAAAGCTAGGGGGACCAAAATGAATCAAAAGGGGAGGCTCAAACATAGTACAAGCTTTCCAAGCCCTGTGCCTTAGAAAAAAATGGGGGAAATGCAAGGAACGACGACCGAGAAGGACTAGGGTGGCCAACTCGAGATTTTGTACTACTTTTCATCCTTCTCTGACACCGAACCACAACAATTCATGTTTTTCTCCATAAAGCTAGGGACTGGAAGGGAAGAAAATGACATGAAAGAAAGAAAAAACAAACATTACACACCATAACACTCGCAACAAAAATCCAATTTGAGAGAAAGGGGGCCAAATTTCAAGCAACGCTAGCTAGAAAAATAGAGGGCCACCGCCACACGAGGGGGCATTGGCTTAACCAAAAAGAAGGAAAACAAGTCACCCAATCAATAGCATCCCACATTTCCGCACCCTTCCACATACATTACGACACAACATCCTTTCTATCTACATGACATAACAAGCAGGCAATCAAACAACAAAGCAGACAAGGCACAACCTAAACTTGACCACTAGAAAAGCCGAGGGCCACGACGAGACAAGTGCCTGGGGCATGTTACTACTGAGAGGTAAACGAACCACTAACCCACAAAAGGCTTCAGACAAAAAATTCACTAATAGAAAACCCACCCCACTATTTCACCCCTCCGTGTACAGGACACCTAACAACCTTTCCAGCCAAAAATTCAAGGGGTCCCAAACAACCGGAACTCCAAAGAGGAGTTATCACAGGCTGAAACTCAATGCTAGATAAAGCCCATAGCCACAAATACATCGGTGGTGCAATGTCACACCCTAAAAATAGGGAAGCCCCCAAATCGCACACCACAACGTTATTGCAACAATCGACACATCCAAGAAATGAACAAGTCGTGCAAAAAACCCACAATCCAAATGGCAAGACTAGGACATAACCTGCTTCCTACTTTCCTTGGAAGGGGGAGTGGCTAAAGAAAGGACAAGGAATTCCTTCAGCACCAAAGGCATGAGATAATAATGCTACCTCATGCCCATTGATGGGGAAACTTGCAATTTTGATGGAGCTCGGACCAAGGGAGGGCTATTTCAATACCTAGACCCAACCCTTCTACGAGGGCATGTCATGGAATAGTTGAGAGGACTAGGGTGGCCAGCCCAATGGATTTCTCCGCTCTTCATCCATCCCATATTTAACCCCACCCCGACATTTTCCCCTCACGAAAGGGTTGAGGTAGGAAGTGCACGTGCAACCACTCCCTTGAAACAACCACCAACAAAAAAGCTCACCCAAGCAAACACATAAACCACCGTCGCCACCGCCTTTTGGAGACAACCAACTATGGAGGCCCACATATTCCAACAAAAAAAGGACCAACCACTGTCCCTATGAACGAGTCTGAATTTTTCCATCGTATTTCCCAAGCACCTCGACTGCAGCAACCATGCCCCGCCGAACATAACGTTGGAGAGGGGGCTCCCGAGCAATAAGCTTCCGAATCCCATACAAAAAACACATTAGGGGAAACAATAACAAAGGATGGGACAAGCACAAGCATCAATTGCAAATACACGAAACAACAGGCGTGAACTCAAGATAGGCAACTAAAAATGTTGCGAGTCTCTTTTGCAAGATGCACCACCCCGACAAGCATCAAATCTGCTCTCCTAGAGACACACCACACGTTCCTAGATTACATACAATTGAAACGCACACAACCCAAATGAAAAAAAAAACCCTGATATCAATGATCCTACCATAGGTTCACCTATGGTAACCTTGTTACGACTTCTCCTTCCTATAAATGATAAGGTTCAATGAACTTCTCATGACGTCAATAGCGGCGAACTGCCGTCGTCGACGCAATCCGAACACTTCACCAGATCATTCAATCGATAGGAGTATCAGGAAGTGTGTACAAAGGGCATGGACATAGTCAACATGAGTTGATGACATGCACTTACTAGGAATTCCTCATTGAAGACCAATAATTGCAATGTTCTATTCCCATCACGATGTAATTTGAGAATATTTATTGCCTCAAACTTCCATGGCCTAAACGGCCATAGTCGCTCTAGGAAGCTGGCCACGAAGGGGAACCTCTTTGTAGCTAGTTAGCAGGTTGAGGTCTTGTTCGTTATCGGAATTAACTAGACAAATCACTCCACCAACTAAGAACGACCATGCACCACCACCCATAGAATCAAGAAAGAGCTCTCAATCTGTCAATCCTTACTATGTCTGGACCTGGTAAGTTTCCCCGTGTTGATTCAAATTAAGCCGTAGGCTCCACTCCTGGTGGTGCCCTTCCATCAATTCCTTTAATTTTCAACCTTGTGACCATACTCCCCCCGAAACCAAAACACTCTGATTTCTCAGAAGGTGCTGGTGGAGTCCTTAGAGCAACATCTGCTGATCCCTGGTCGACATCGTTTATGGTTGACACTAGGATGCTATCTGATTGTCTTCGAGCCCCCAACTTTCATTCTTGATTAATGAAAACATCCTTGGCAAATGATTTCAAAATGGTCCGTCTTTCATAAATCCGAGAATTTCACCTCTGACAATGAAATACGAATGCCCCCGACAGTCCCTATTAATCATTACTCTGGTCCCGAAGGCCAACACAATAGGACCACACTCCTATCACTTTATTCCATTCTAATGTATTCAGAGCATAAGCTTGCTTTGAGCACTATAATTTTTTCAAAGTAACTGCACTGGAGCCGCGACCTAGCCAATTAAAGACAGGAGCATGCCGTCGACAAAAGGGACGAAAGGGAAGGTGCACAGCAAATAGGTAGACCGAACTTTACGAACCAAGATCCAACTACGAGATTTTTAACAACAACAACTTAAATATACGCTATTGGAGCTGGAATTACCACGGCTGCTAGCACCAGACTTGCCCTCCATTGGATCCTCTTTAAGGGATTTAGATTGTACTCATTCCAATTACCAGACGTGATGAGCCCAGTATTTTTATTTATTGTCACTACCTCCCCATGTAAGAATTGGTTAATTTGCATGCCTGCTACCTTCCTTAGATGTGTTAGCCATTTCTCAAGCTCCCTCTCTAGAATAGAACCCTAATTCTCTGTCACCCTTCACCACTATGGTAGGCCTATATCCTAGCATCTAAAGTTTATAGGGAAGAAATTTGAATGAAGCATCGCCAGCACAAAGGTTGTGCGATCCGTCAAGTTATCATGATTCACTGGTGAAGCGGACAAGCCCGCACCGGCCTTTTATCTAAAAAATGCATCCCTTCCAAAGAGTCGGGACTTGGTGCACGTATTAGCTCTAGAATTACTATGGTTATCCGAGTAGTATGGTACCATAAAAAATACTATAACTAATTTATTGAGCCATCTGCAGTTTCACAGTCTGAATTAGTTCATACTTAGACATGTATGGCTTAATATTTGAGACAAGCATATGACTACTGGCAAGATCAACTAGGTATCACCCTCCCACTTCAAAGGGAATTCAAATTTCTCTCTTACAAAGAGTCATAGCCTGAACACCCATCAAGTCAAAGAGAGGTCAAAATATCATGTAAAGCTCTTATACCTTGCACCTCTTGCATCCCCAAGAAGGGATTAGAGCCCACACACACTACATGCCAAGGACATGCAAGACATCAAATGTAATGGATGATGGATGAAAGATCCACAAAGAAAAAAAATGGGTCACCTCGTTGAGTCACATTGCACCAAGGCCACCTAGGAGTTGGTAACCACCCCCCAACCAGCAAGGATGGAAAAAGCCTTGTCACCCATGACATCCACAATGAACAGACAAAGGGGAGAAAAAAAAACAAGACTCTCTTAGAAATTCCCCCCAAACCCTCCCCGCCTCGCAGCAATGCCACCTAGGAGTCCACCCCAACAGTGGAAATAGTGGACCTCGAGCACCTGTGGTGACCCTGATGAAAAAACAAACAAAGGAAACAAATGGAGAACGACCAACCCCGCAATATCACTCTCTCTCTCAAATGCCTTGCAATTGTCCCCGCCCCACACCGAGGCCACCTAGGAGTCTACCCAAATAGTAGCAACGATGGACCTTGATGACCTGATCGTCTATGGAAACCTCGATGCGAAATCAAAGTAAGTAAATAAAGGGAGAACAACCGACCCCACGACGTCTCTTAAAAATTCCCTACAACCATTCCCGCCCAGCAGCGAGGCCACCTAGGAGTCCACCCAGACAGCAGCAACAACGGACCTCGATCACTTGATCGCCTGTGGAAACCTAAATGCAAAGGAAAATTAAGGAATTAGAAGGAGAATGACCAAGTCGAAAACCTCTAGTAGAAATGCCACCCCAACCCTCCCTGCCCCGCACCAAGGCCACCTAGGAGTCCACCCGGTCAGCAGCAACAGTGGACCTTGATCATTTGATTTCCTGCAGCACCCTCTATGCAAAAGGATAGAAATAAAACAAGAATGATTGATCCTGCAACCTCCCTTACAAATTCCCCCCTCCAACCCTCCCCGCCCTGCACCAAGACCACCTAGAAGTACACTCGGATAACAATAATGGTGGACCTCGATTTCTTGATCGCCTGCGGCAACCTCGATGTGAAGGAAAAGGATGAAAATAAATTCAAATCAAGAGGCTCGCTACAAAAGGCATGAACATATCCAAATAGGAGGAGGGATCAGGCATCCCCACACCCCACACACCCTGCATACAAGCAACTTGGGAGATTGCCCCACCAATGTACCAACTGGACAATGAATAATTTTCACCTACAGCCACCTCCACACAGAGGAGGAAGGTTGAAAGGTTGCACCTTGAAGTCCTCCTTCTAGATATAGCCCCCACCATCAACATATCAAGCCTCATCCCCATTGGATCACAATCGCATACACGATCAACAAAACAAGAAATACCCATCACCTTGTGTCTCAACATTCCAAACTGCATAATTCTACTATGCACGTAAGATACAAGGAAAAATCCGACCACTCGATCAAACATATGGGCCACCACATATATCAAAACCTCAAAGCCAACGCAAGGAAAAACAACGTGCACTCTGAAAGGAATTCAAAACCTTAATTTTACAACAAGGAGAACCGCTCCTCACATCGCCCAATGGAAAAATCAAGCAAGAGGGGCGGCTTATAGCCAAAACCCTTCCATATTCCTCTTAAATGTATGCATCTCAACCCATAATGCTAACATAGAAAGAGTAAAAGCAGAAGAAACCAGCACCATAAAGAGCCAAACAATGAAGAGGACAGTCATCTCAAGGAGCCACACACAAAAACCCATCCGATTCCAAGAACACGGAGCAAAGGGGGAATTGTTCACATATGCCTCCAAGGACGACCATGGCCAACATTACCGCTGATGTGCTACCGAGTGGGGATGGAGAGAATATGAATGTTGACCACCCTACAAATGAACCAAGGCCATTCTTCAGGCACACCCGAACAAGAAACTCAGTTACCAACCCACATTTCACACGAAAATCCAACCCCTCCCCCCCACAAAGATGGGAGGAGGTGAACAATATAGCAAAGAGCCAATTTCAACGGAGCCAATGAGCGACCAAGGGGTGCGAGAGCGACATAGGCAACTGGCCAGTTGTCTCAAGGAGCCACACACAGCAACCTCATCCAACTCTGAGAACACAGAGCGAAAGGGTAACTCTACTCACATATGCCTCCCAGGACAAGCATGGCCAACATTACTGCTAATGTGCTACCAAGTGGGGATGGAGAGAAGTTGAGAGGCGATGACCCAAGCAATCACAACTTAGCAAATCTGACACAGGTGCCCATAGAACAAATGACCCGACCCAAACGGACACCCTCACCCATCGTGACATGGCGCACTGCTCGAACGGACGCCCTCACTCGGCGTGACACGACGTGCCTGACCGAATGGACACACATGGGATCGAATGGAAAATTAGCCACCCAGACATGCACAAGTCACCTGGGCAGTCACAACTTAGCAAATCTCACATGGGCGCCCTCGAACCAAACAACCTGACCTGAACAGATGCCCTCACCCGGCGCGACACGATGTGCCTGACCGAACGAAAGCACATGGTAGCAAACGAAAAACAGGCCGCCCGGATGTGCACAAGGCACCCGAGCGGTCACAACTTAGAAAATATGACAAGGGCACCCTCTGACCAAACGACCTGACCCGAATGGATGCCCTCACCCGGCGCGCCCACCCGAACGTTCCGAACAGACGCGCATGGGATCATAATGCAAATTGGCCTCCTGGATGTGCATAAGGCACCCGGGCAATCACAACTTACTAAATCTGGCACGGGCACCCTCGGCCCAAACAACCCGACCCGAATGGACGCCCTCACCCAACGCAACATGGCGCGCCTACCCGAATGAACGCCCTCACCCAGCACAACATGGCGCACCCAACCGAACGGACGCACATGGGAGCAAATGGAAAACGGGCTGCCTGGACGTGCACGACACCCGAGCGGTCACAACTTAGCAAATCTGACATAGGCACCCTCAGACAAAACGACCCAACCCGAGTGGACACCCTCACCCGACGCGCCCACTCGAACAGACGCACATGGGAGCAAACAGCAAACAGGCTGCCTAGATGTGCACAAGGCACCGAGGCAGTCACAACTTAGCGAATCTGACACGGGCGCCCATAGACCAGAGAACTCGACCTGAGCAGACACCCTCACTCATCGCGACATGGTGTGCTCGCCCGAACAGACGCTTTCACCTAGCGTGACATGGTGCCCTCGACCGAACGGACGCACATAGGAGTAAACGACAAATGGGCCGTCCAGACGTGCACAAGGCACTTGGGTGGTCACAAATTAGAAAATCTGACACAGGCACCCTCGGACCAAACGACCTGACCTGAACGGATGCCATCACACGGCATGACATGGCACACCTGCCCCAATGGATGCCCTCACCCGGCGTGACACAGCGCGCCCAACCGAACAGATGCACATGGGATCAAACTGCAAACAGGCTGCGTAGACGTGCACAAGGCACCCGGGTGGTGACTACTTAGAAAATCTGACATCGGCGCCCTCGGACGAAATGACCTGACTCGAATGGATGCTCTCACCCAGCGTGACACGGCGCACCCACCCAAGTGGACACACATGGGAACAAATGGCAAACGGGCCGCTCGGACATGCACAAGGCACCTGGATGGTCACAACTTAGCATATCTGATAGGGGTGCCCATGGAACAAATGACCCGACCTGAACGGACACCCTCACTCGTCACGACATGGCATGGCCGCTTGAATGAACACCGTCACTCGGCGCGACACGGCGTGCCTGACTGAACAGATGCACATGGGAGCAAACAACAAACAGGCTAGATGGATGTGCATAAGGCACCTGGGAAATCACAACTTAGCAAATCTGAGACGGCCACCCTCAGAGCAAACGACCCGACCCGAACGGATGCCCTCACCTGGCGCGACATGGCGCATCCACCCGAACAGATGCCCTCACCCGGCACGACACGCCACGCCCACCCAAACGAACACACATGGGAGAAAATGGCAAACGGGCTGCCCGAACATGCAAAAGGCACTCGAGCAGTCACAACTTAGCAAATATGACACGGGCACCCTCGGGCCAAATGATCCAACCCGAACGGATGCCCTCACTCGGCGCAACACGGTGCGCCCAACCAAATAGACGCACATGGGAGCAAATGGAAAACGGGCCGCTCGGACGTGCCTAAGGAACACGGGTGGTCATAGCTTAGCAAATCTGACATGGGTGCCCTCGGGCCAAATGACCTGACCCAAACAGATGCCCTCACCCGACACGACATGGCGCGCCCACCCGAACGGACCGAACAAACGAACTTGGGAGAAAATGACAAACTTAGAAAATCTCACATGGGCGCCCTCGAACCAAAAGACCTGACTCGAATGGACGCCCTCACCTGGCGCGACACGGCACACCCGCACGAATGGACACCCTCATCCAGCGCAACACGCTGCGCCCACTCGAACGAGCACACATGGGAGAAAACGGCAAATGGGCTACCCAGACGTGCAAAAGGCACCCGGGTGGTCACAACTTAGCAAATATGACATCGGCACCGTCGGGCCAAATGATCCAACCCGAACGGACGCCCTCACCCGGCGCAACACGGCGCGCCCAACCAAATAGATGCACATGGGAGAAAATGGCAAACAGGCTGCTCAGACGTGCCTAAGGCACTCGGGTGGTCACAACTTAGAAAATCTGACATGGGTGCCCTCGGGCCAAATGACTCGACCCGAACGGACTCCCTCACCCGATGTGACACAGTGCGCCCACTTGAACAGACCGAATGGAAGAACTTGGGAGAAAATAGAAAATGGACCACCCGGACATGCACAAGGCACCTGGGCAGTCACAACTTAGCAAATCTTACATGGGCACCCTCAGACCAAACGACCCGACCCGAAGAGACACCCTCACTCGGCGCAACACGCCATGCCTGCCAAAATGGCCTACCTCACCCAGCGTGACACGACACACCGTCCTGAATGGATGCACATGGTAGCAAACGGAAAACGGGCCGCCCAGATGTTCACAAGGCACCCGGGCAGTCACAACTTAGCAAATTTGACACGGGCGCCCTCGGGCCAAATGACTCGACCCGAACAGACGCAGTCACCTGGTGCAACATGACGCGTGCGACCCGAACAGACGCACATGGGAGAAAATGGAAAATGGGCAGCCCAGACATGCACAAGGCACCCAGGCGGTCAAAAATTAGCAAATCTGACATGGGCGCCCTCGGGCCAAATGACCTGACCTGAACGGACACCCTCAACCGGCGAGACATGGTGCACCCGACCAAACGGACACACATGGGAGCAAACGGTAAACGGGCCACCCAGAGGTGCACAAGGAACTCGGGCGGTCACAACTTAGAAAATCTGACACGAGCACCCTCAGGCCAAAAGATCCGACCCGAACAGACGCCCTCACCCGGCGCGACATGGTGTGCCCACCCGAACGCACCGAGCAGACGCACATGGGAGCAAATGGCAACCGAGCCACCTGGAGGTGCACAAGGCACCCGAGCGGTCACAAATTAGAAAATTTGTCATGGCCACCCTCGGGCCAGATGACCCGACCCGAACGGACGCCCTCACCCAACACGACACGGTGCACCCAACCTGAACGAATGCACATGGGAGCAAACAACAAACGATCCACCCAGACGTGCACAAGGCACCTGGGCAGTCACAAATTAGCAAATCTGACATGGGCACCCTTGGCCCAAACGACCTGACTCGAATGGACGCCCTCACTCGGTGCGCTCGACCTGAACAGACGCACATGGGAAAAAATGGCAAACGGGCCACCTAGACGTGCACAAGGCACCCAGGCGGTCAGAAATTGGCAAATCTGACACGGGCGCCCTCGGGTCAAACGACTCAACCCGCACGGACACCCTCGAACAGCGCAACATGACGCGCCCAACCAAACGGACACACATGGGAGAAAATGGAAAACGGGCCGCCTAGAGGTGCACAAGGCACTCGGGCAGTCACAACTTAGTAAATCTGACATAGGCACCCTCGGGCCAAAAGACCTGACTCGAATGGAAGCCCTCACCTGGTGCGGCACGGCGTGCTCACCTGAACGGACCGAGCAGACACACATGGGAGAAAATGACAAGCGGTCCACCCAGACATGCACAAGGCACTCGGGCGGTCACAACTTAGCAAATCTGACATGGGCACCCTCGATCCAAATGACCCAACCCGAACAGATGCCCTCACCCGGTGTGACATGGCACGCCCACCCAAACGGACCGAATAGAAGCACATGGGAGCAACCGGAAAATGGACCACCTGGACGTGCATAAGGCACTCGACCAGTCACAACTTAGCAACTCTCACGCAGCCGCCCTTGGGCCAAACGGCCTGACCCGAACAGACGCCCTCACCCGGCGCGACACGACGCGCACGCCCGAACGAACGCTCTCACTTGGCGCGATACTGCCCACCGGGCCAAACCGATGCACATGGGAGAAAATGGCGAACGGGATGTTCGGATGTGCACAAGGCAACCGGGCAGTCACAACTTAGCATATATGACACAGGCGCCCTCCGGCCAAACGACCCGACCCGAACGGACGCCCTCACCCGGCGCGACACGGCGCGCATGACAAAACAGACTGAACGGACGCACATGGGAGCAAACGGCAAACAGACCACCCGGATGTGCAGAAGGCACACGGGCAGTCACAACTTAGCAAATCTGACACGGACGCACTCAAACCAAATGACCCGACCCGAACGAACGCCCTCACCCGGCGCGACACGGTGCGCCCGGCCAAACGGACCGAATGGACGCCCATGGGACCAAACGGAAAACTAGCTGCCCGGACGTGCACATGGCACCTGGACAGTCACAACTTAGCAAATATGATACGAGCGACCTCAGACCAAATGACCCGAGCCGAACGGACGCCCTCACCCTACGCGACATGACGCGCCCACCCGAACGGCCGCACATGGGAGCAAACATAAAACGAGCCGCTCGGACATGCACAAGGCACCCAGGCGGTCACAACTTAGAAAATATGACACGGACACCCTCAGGCCAAACGACCCTACCCAAATGGACACCCTCACCCGATGCGACACGGCGCACCCACCCGAATGGACCGAATGGACGAACTTGGGAGCAAATGACAAACAGACCACCTGGACGTGCAGAAGGCACCCGAGCAGTCACAACTTAGAAAATCTCACGTGGGCGCCCTCAGAAAAAATGACCCAACCCGAAGGGACGCCCTCACCCGGCGCGACACGGCGTGCCCACCCGAACGGACGCCCTCACCCAGCACGACACGGCGCGCCTGCCCGAATGGACGCACATTGGAGCAAATGGAAAATGGGCCGCCCGGACGTGCACAAGGCACCCAGGCGGTCACAACTTAGAAAATCTGATATAGGCGCCCTCTGGCCAAAAAACGTGACCCGAACGGACACCCTCACCCGTCGCGACACGGTGCGCCCAACCCAAACGGATGGACATGGGAGCAAATGGAAAATGGGCCGCCCAGACGTACACAAGGCACCCGAGCGGTCACAAACTGGCAAATCAAACACGGGCGCCCTCGGGCCAAACGACCTGACTCGAATGGACGCCCTCACCCAGCGCGACACGGCACGCCCGACCTAAAGGGATGTGTTAGGTCTCTGTAACAAGCAAGATTGGCAAAGTCCGATCACAGAGTTAACATCATTTCAACCAACTTTGGGATTCTAGGATCTAGCCCTCCTGAATCCGGAGAGGGATCTCTCCAATAAGTACAAAGATGGATATTGTCTTTGAAGTTTGGGGTGATGATATTAGGCTAGTTATGAAGGCCAAGGGTTTTGTTTGGTTTTCTCAGATGGTTGAACATAGTTGCTGTCTGAGGTGGAAAGATCTATATTCAAATAGGTTCAAAGGTGAGAAGTTGCAAGAAAACAAAGTAAGCTTTGGTTATAAAGAGAGATGATGGCAAGTTTTCAATCCATTGGGCTATGGAGTCATAAGAGAATTTAATTGAAACATTCAGGTTCAAGAGTAATCTATGGGGCAAGTCATCTATGCCTAAGGATCTCTTTAAAGTTTGATTTATGGAATGAGGTGATACAATAAGAAAGGGAAATAATAGATGCAGAACAAAGAGCAGCCCAGGATCTGGTAAGTACTTTGAAACTAGCCAGCCTTTGACCAGGCACTTAAGGAAAACATAGAAGCAAACTAGGATCTGGTAAGTACTTTGAAACTATCCAGCCTTTGATACACTTATAATAGAACACAGATTAAAAACAAAGGGAAACTTGAAGGCAACCTTTGGAGCAGAAAATAGTGGGCTGGGACTCACCCTGATCCTCTCCTAGTTCTTCTTTACTTAGTTACTTCCAAGACAATCACAAAGATAACACAGAATGGCCTGAGATCTGATAAGTACTTTGAAACTAGTCAGCTTTTGACACATCCTAAGGGAAACAGTCAAATAGTTGAGCAAACAAGAAAGGGACTCAAGGCTAACCTTTGATTTCCTTAATTCATTCTTTACACAACATACATGAAAGTAACATTTAAAAATAACATTCAACAGTGACGAAAAGATGAGGGAACGCCAACATCTCTGTACTTAGACTGAATTAAATCATTCTCAAATAACACAGTAGAAATAAAACATTTAAATAAAGATTTCTCAGCCAGAGAAGGTTACTGATATACAACAGGCCCTAACACTGTTTAAACTATTCTTTACAGTGGAAAATGAAACAATTTGAAAACAGAAAAAAAACACAAGTTACAGTGAGAATAACATCACCATCAGCATAGACCAGGATCCCATAAATCAACTTGTATTGATTGCTTCAAGCCGGTTATAATCTTCAAATCCAATGTTTTAATCCATCTCTTTTCACAATCTAACCTATCTGTTACAAGCAGAGCTCCAAGAGCCTATGAAACCACTATTTACAATCAAGAGTTTTCCACTCAGAAACAGCTACAACACTTCAGCAATTACATTGACAACCAACTAATCCAACCCCTCACTCATCTTCTTCTGGAGTATTTATAGAAGGATGAGGAGGTGAGATCTAATAAAAAGATCTCAAATACAATTAATGCAGAATTAATGTCTTCCTGGCCTGAGAGGCTCGATGAAGAATTTATACAGGTGTTCCACTGCATTAATGCGCTTATACTTATGAAGTAAGCTCGGAAGGAGCTTTTGTTGACATTTGAGGCTCTGCGTACTATTATGTTTACTCTGCAAACATTCTGTCATTAAATCTGGTGCAGAAATAACTTCTTTGGTTGTTCCAAGGCATAATATCTGATTTTGTTCAATAAATTCATCCTCTGATTGAGCATTCTGAGGCAATAGGTGGCACTGCGGTGGTTGAGGAATCAATTTGACTCAAAGTATGGTGGTGGAGGCAACGTCTGATGAACACTTTTAGGTTTTGTTTTTAATCAGTGTTCTAAGCCGGGGATTAGGCTTTTGATAACTGTCTTAGCCGTAATCCCCGCTAATCTATCCATAAAACTGCTGCTCTGGTTCATTCTGTCTTCAAAATCCGCTACTCTTCTCTACGTTGACGTTGACGGCATTCTTCAGGCTTTACAGGGACGCATAGCAACCAAGGCTCATGAAACCTTGTTGATATCATTATTCTTCACCCTGTGGTCGATTCTTTGGATTAATCAGAAGGACGGGAGTCGTCACCCTCATTCTTCAGATTTTCACTAAAACACGACGAAAGAACCTTAAAACCTGCAAAATACAATAAAAATGAGAAAATCCTGCGTTATATGGACAATCTGCATCGGAGGGCGTGTGGAAAATGGAGCAATCGGAGCTGTTGATCGTACTGCGATCAACGGTCAGGGGCGCTTTGAAAATTCAGCGGAGAAAAAGGGATTTTGTACAGTGGAATCGGGAGGACGAATGAGAACCGTCAATCTGCGGAGATTGACGGCGGAGATCGACTTTTGGACGTGCCGAGGGAAAATTCAATAGGCGAGGAAATCCATTAAAAGCCGAGCAGAAAAGGCGATTAGCAACCGTCGGATGGGAAGGCCCAGATCCGACGGCAGAGATGAATCCCGCTGCGGGGTGATGGGACGACAGATAACGCGCGGTCAAAGTGGAAGGATGGCGGTTTTGGGAATGAGGTGGAGGACACGCGTCGGCCAGCGTATGGAATCGCTGGTCGACGGGATAAAACTGCCATTCGACGAAAGGTGGTGCGGGATATATACCATGGTTTTTGGAAATGAGCGCGGGGGAAGGGGGGTCCACCAGGTGTGAGGTACTCCGCTCCGTCGGATCTGGGGAGAAGATGGACGGCTAAGAAGGCTCGGGGCAATAAAACATGTGGTTTCATATCTCATACTCAAATCTTATAAAAGATGGGTTTTTGAAGGTTTCAAAGGGAAAAAAAAGGGCGGAATGGGGACCACGCTTCGGTTTAGCCCCTCAGGACTTGAGCGGCTGGTCGCGGCGCTCGGGCATATGGAGGTAGATAAGGTAGGGGCTTAGCCCAAAGGGCTAAAAACCAGCGCACAGAAGATAGGTGTATTTTACGTGATTTTCAATGGTTTTTGAAAAAGAAAAAAGGTTCCGATAGGCTAAAAAGTGGGTTTTTAACCTCGGAAAATGAGATTAATGAAGGGATAAGAAATAACATAGGGTTTAATGGGGCTTTTATGGATGAAAGGAAACTGAAGAAATGAAGGTAAGATGGAGGCAGGGGAGGGAAAAAGGAGGAGGATGCAGCAATATTTGATTTGGACTTTCATGGAATATCAGAGGTTGAGAGAAGGAGAAGTATGAAGAACCAACCAGCAGTTTATGATCTTACCAACAGACTTCAAGCATCAACAAATTCAGGCCTGAATTTGTTTCTTGAAATCTGCAAAGAATATTTAGCCACCAGCTGATATAATTGAAAAATATAGGTGGCTAACAGTGGCTCCACTTGGGGATGGTGCCTTCTTGAAGGCATCAAGAATTCAGACTTGATTTCTCTGGGATGCTGACTGGTGTTTGACCCATTGCTTGCTCCTGCTTTTCCTTTGACAAGATAACATCAGTTATGAAAGAAAGATGAATTTCATCAATACAACTTCTACCTACCCAAATCCTACTAATCTAACATTTTTTTCATCAGATTGCACTTGGATTGGCAAACTCTATTCTCAACATTTTATTCTTTCGAAAGCAGGAAATCTAATCTATTTCTACTCCTTATTTCTCCCTGAACTCAGATTAAACAGTTGAGCTCAGATGTTTCTCTACCTATTCTACTGTTTTTTGGGATTAAATAGTCCAACAAACTTTCATTCTCTAAATTCTACAACAGAAATTTAAAAATAGTCAAGTCAAGATTGAGCTGTTTGACTTGCTATGATCTATGGCATAAAGAGAAGCTACACATAGATTATTATTTGCAGAAAATTTTAAATCAAAACAGAAGGCTTAAGATCTGAAAATTTCTTATTATGGCCTCCTCTTATATTCACAGCTCTGTTTTTTCCTTTTTGGTGAGCTATCTTTGCTTCTCTTCTGGTTCAAATTTTGAGCGAATTAGAAGCAGGTCTTCTCTCCTATGACTCGGAAAATAAAACAATTTGAGTCATTCTTTGGAAATTTTGGTTCAGATTTTGAGTTGGTTTGAACCTTAATTTCTACCCTAATCTATCTACTGATAAGCCAAGACTAAACAGTTTGGCAAATCAAATTCGCTACCCTATCAGCAGAAAATTGAAAGCTAATTAGCCAAGATTAAACAGTTTGACTAATTAGAAGTGTGTTTTGAGGAGTGGCATTTAGGCTTGCACACTTTCAGATTTATTTCTCTTTTTTGGCATGGGGCTTTGCCTTTCTTGTTTTCATTTCTGCCCTCTTTTCTTTCTTTCTTTGTTTTTGTATTTTTTGATTTTTCATAACTTTAAATGCAATGGTGGATGGAATATTTACAGCGGAAAAAAGGTAAAAAGGCTTCAAACATGAAATAATTTAAGAAAGGTAATGCTTAAGCATCCTGCCATTGACAGGACCCCCAAACAATTCTGTTCCATTCAGCTCTTGTAAGAAGAATGCATTGTTTCCAGCAACTGAATGAATGGAGTAAGGGCCAAGCCACAGATTGTCAAATTTACCATGCTTTCCCTTATCCTCCCTCTTTGAGTCTCACTTTAAAACTTTGTCCCCAATCTTGAAATTGCTGGCCTTTGTTCTTCTGTCAAATATCTTCTTGATATTGTCTTGCTTCTGTAATGCTTTGTTGTACACTTCCTCTCTGGTTTGCTGAAGATGAATGGTCTGATTTATTCTTCTGATTATGTCATTTTCTTTAGTCTGGAGCTCTTGAATTAACTTCATAACTGGTACACCAAGGCTGTTAGGAAAAATTGCATCTGTACCATACACAAGCTGGAAGGGTGACATACCAATGGATTTCTTTAATGTTAATCTGTTAGCCCACAGTGCATGGATCAGCTTCGTGTGCCAAGACTTCTTATTATCTTCCAATAGTTTCTTTATTATGTTCACTAAGCCTTTGTTGGAAGACTCTGTGAGTCCATTACCTTGAGGGTAATAGGCTGTGGAGTGCCCCAATGTTATCTGGTATTTACGACAGAATTCTACCATTTTCTTTGACCCAAATGCTGCTGCATTGTCAGTAATGATCTTGGTAGGGCAGCCAAATCTGGAAAGGATATTGGTTTCTATGAATTTTATGATAACCGAATCATTGGCCTGTCTACAAGGAATGGCTTCTATCCACTTAGTGAAATAGTCTGTGGCGGTAAGAATCCACCTATGCTGGGCAGAGGATGGTGGGTGGATTTCTCCTATGAAGTCAAGTCCCCACCGTTGAAAAGGGGTTTCAACAGTAATTGGATGCAGAGGAAGGGGTAGTAATTTTCTCTTGCCCTCAAACAATTGGCATTTATGGCAAGTAGTGGTCAGCTTGTGTACATCAGGAAAAAGAGTAGGCCAATAGAAACCAGCCCTCAAAATTTTGTTGGCTGTTGACTTCCAGTACAAATGGCCTCCACACTCTCCTTCGTGGAATTCCTGCTTAATCTTTTCTGCATCAAACTCAGGCAAACATTTAAGCAATATACCACTAGCATTTTTCCAATAAATACATTTATCAATAATGCAATAGTTTACAGCTTTCAACTTTAGGAATGTTGCCTTTGTTTTAGATAAACCAGGAGGTGTATTTAGATTAAGAAAAACATAAACAATATGAGTATACCAAGGAGAATTCGCAAAATGATCTTCGACAATGGGAGTTGAGAATTCTTCTTGGTCATCCAAAGCATTAATCATATTAATATCAAGAACTTCACAATTTGATTTAGCCATTAACCTAGCTAGACCCTGGCCTTTGATGAGCTTAGTGGGTTTTATCTCTAAATCATATTCAAGAATAACAGCAATCCACTTACCTCTCTTACCATCTGGATCCTGGGTTAGAATGTCCTTTACAACCAAATTTGGGACAAAGGCAATGATGTGTGAGTGAAGGATGTATACCCTGAAGTCTTTTAAAGCCTTTACCAAAGCAAAAGCCTATTTTTCCATAATGTTATACCTCAAAGGGGCATCCCTCAATGCCTTGCTAAAGAATGCAATGGGCTGCTCTTGTCCTTGTGGATTTTTCTGTAAAAGGACAGCAGCTATGGTATGTTCTGATGCAAACGAGAAGATATAAAAATCTTTTGAAAAATCAGGACTTATGAGAACCGGTGTTTTGGTTAACGCTTGTTTCACCAGCTGAAAGGATGTCTTTGCTTCCGAGGTCCATTTTACCCCTTGCTCCTTTTTCAACATGTTTGTGATATTCCTAAGGAGCTCAGCCAAATTGGGAATGAACCTTCTCAAAAAGTTAATCTTTCCAATGAAAGACAACAACTCTTTGATGTTTCGAGGATGAGAGATTTGCAATATAGCCTCAACCCTCATGGGATCTATCTTTATGCCCTCTTCTGAAATGATGTGTCCAAGAATTTCACCTTCTTGGAGACCAAATAAGGTCTTCTTAGGGTTCAAATATATTCCGAACCTTCTGCACTTCTCGAAAACTTTCCTCAAATGTTCTAAATGTTCTTCATCTGTTTTTGAAAACACAGTTACATCATCAAGATAGATAATGATGAAGAAGCCCAATTCTTCCGAGAATGCTATGTCCATGGCTCTCTGAAAGGTTGCTCCAGCATTCATTAGACCAAAAGGCATTTTCACATACATGAAAGTGCCCCATGGTGTAGTAAAAGCTATCTTTAATTGATCATCAGGGTGGACTAGGACTTGATTATACCCTGAATAGCCATCCAGCAAAGAAATTCTTTTAGACCCCACCACCCTTTGCAAAATATGATCCATCTTGGGTAAAGGGTAGTTTTCTTTTAATGAAGCTTTGTTTAAATTTCTGAAGTCTATACAAAGCCTGATTTCTCCAGTCTTCTTCCTAACCGACACCAGATTAGATACCCACTCAGAATATCTAATAGGGACAATAATACCAACATCATGCATCTTCATGATTTCCTTCTTAACCAATGGCAACTGGACAGGGTTGATTCTGCGCAGTTTCTGTTTGAATGGTTTTTGGTTTTCTTTAAGAGGGATTTTGTGCTGTATTATTTCAGTGTCATAGGATTTAAGATATTCGTAACTCCATGCAAAAACATCAGAAAATTCTTTAAACAGCTCTAAGTATTTGAGTTTAATGTGAGCTGGTAAAGTTTTAGACAGTTTGATTAATCTCGGTTTTTCCTCACTGCCTATATTACATTCCTCCACTTCAGTTTCTACAGGTTCCAGTTTTGGTTTGTTGGCCACATCATCAAAATCAAACAGTTCTTCTAGAGGGGCCAAACCTTTGGGCAAACTATCATCCTTAGAATGCAGAGTTTCCCATTCCTCTGTTTCAGATTTTGCACTCAATTCTGTTTGGTTTCTGGATTTGATAGTCTGAAGGTTTATATCTATCAGTTGTGGAGACGGTTCTTCTTCACCAAGAAAATTTTCTCCACTGCAATCTGTATCATAGTCTGAATCTGAACTATGGAGTTCAAACTCATTTTTGAATTGCATGAAGTCTTCTATTTGTTTATCTCCATCGAATACCTGCCAATATTTCTTGTTATCAGGGATAGCTGGTCTGAATTTTATCTGAGAGGTGTCATCATACAGCATTGGGCAGGTTCTAGCAGCAAAGGCTAAATTGTGGGCTGCAATGTTTCTTTTCCTTGGGACAAAAGTCAGGGTGGACTCCTCAAATGTTTTCAAAAGATCTATGACATCATTCCTATAGGCCCTACGTCTGGGGTGATTTGCATTATACTCCCCATTAACTTGCCTAATGATTAATTCGGAATCCCCATATACATTGATTCTCTTGGCACCTAACTTCTTCAAGAGATACAAGCCTAAGAGAAGGGATTCATACTCTGCTATGTTGTTGGAACACTGAAAGTTTAATTTGCATGAGAGACATTCTGTATGATTATTTTCAGTGTTAGTGATCCAGACACCTGCACCAGCATTTGTTTTGGTGCATGACCCATCAAAATACATAGTCCAGAGAGGAGCATTTTCAGTTTGGTGGACGGGCTGTGTATCCCTTGATTCCTCAAGTGTTTCATCGGGTTGAGGGTTGTCCTGCTGACTATCAAGTTTTAAGTTAAAAGGATTAATAACTTGCAGTTCAAGACCTATGTTTAGTTTGCTAGGATCTTCAGACACAATAGACTGTTCCGGCATTTCATCGTTATGTTCCTCTCCCTTCGTTTCAACCATTGATTCTGTTGAAATGATGTGTCTTGTATGTGTTTCATCATTGAACATGATAAAAGAATCAAGTCTCGTATTTATAGCATAGAGGGGGGAGTTTTGAGGCTGATCTTGACTTGTCACTGTGTACTGCATGTGAGATTCCCTATAAAGTCTTCTAGTCTGATTAAAAACAGGGATAGTCGCATAGGTCATATCCATTTGCATGGTTCCCTGTAACTTAGCACCCCAAGACCTTGATAAAAGCATTCCATACTTCGGGGGTACATCAGCCACAACAACATCCATGACTAAACATTTGGCTGGGATCTGGGCTAAGTTAACACAGAGATCTTTTATCAATCCTAAACATTTAACTCTGCTTGAGTCAAAGGAGTACAAGTCTTTGTAAGGTCTGGTAATTTCAAGACCCAGGCTTTCCATTACAGCTTTTGGCATTAGATTATGGGAAGCGCCTAAGTCATGCATAGCATTGTGAAGAATTTTTTCATGAACGTTTAAGCTTACATAAAAGGGAGGGACAGAACCCTCTTGGAACTTTCCTTCAATCTTTGGACCAAAAATAAACTCTGGTTGGTCATCACTAAGATTGAGTGAATCTTCATTATCTTCTAAGTTCAAAGCTTTCAAAATTTTGGACCTATATACATGTTGGGCAGCTAACTCAGTCAAAGGAACAGAAATTTTGATCTTTGAGATTTCCTGTTCCAGGCTAAAAAGGTTTTGACTCTTTAAAAAATTGATTTCAGCCTTGTTTGTTGCCGCTTTATCAGTAATAACAGCTTGCTGATTTGATTTATCTACAGTTGGAACAGTTGTTTTACCAGGAGTACTAACCGAGTTTCTAGTACTACTAACGTTTGCACTTTGTTTTTCAATATTTTGAGTGTATTTCTCTTTACCACCACTAGAATTATCAGCCACTGTTGTGTCCTTTTGTTTGATTGCTTTAGACTTGGTTGCGGTGCTGTCTTGAGAAGGCTTGTCAGAGGTTTTATTGTTGGGGGTTTGTTGATTAGACCTACTTCTGAGTTCATATTCCCTTGAAGGCTGTATGACAGCGTTTTCCATGTTTTGATAGCTATTCTCATTATCATCTCTTCTGTCATTGTAAGGTGTATAAAGACCTTGTTTATTATCATAATGAACCTCAAAGTCATCATCGTCTACCCCAAATAAGTTTATATCATTATCCTCTGTTGTTTCATCTATTTGTTCAACCTCACTTAAAAAGTTTTGATGAAAGGGAGGAATGATCTGCTGATCATCTTCGCGGGGTCTGTTTGGAGGCTGATTTCTTCTAACATTCTGATTCTGGTTTTGGTTTCTGTTTTGAGGAGCATTCTGATTTAAACTTTCTTGCGCTCTCTCTAGAATGCTCATTTTCTTCATCATTTCTTTCATCATTCTTTCCATATTTTAGCTTGAAGTAGAAGAGGTGGATTCCTCTCTAAAAGATACTCTCTTTTCAGCTTTCATCCTTGCTCTCTTCTCCATGAGGTTAACTTCCACAGAAAGAGCACCTCGTTGCATATCTTCGAGGGTTGCAAAGACTCTTTCTCTGAGTGAATATGTCATGTCCGGATCAAACCCTTCAGGAAATTTGTTTAAAGCTGAGCCCTGAGGAGGTTTTAGTTCAGGGGAAAGTGCATTATATACACTGTTAAATCTGGTACAATAAGCTTGTACACTTTCCCCAGGGTTCCTATGGAGATTGTTGTAGTCGGCAAGGACTTGGAGAGGGTTCTTCCTTACTTCCCATTTGTTTAAGAATGTTTGATGGAAGGCTTGGAGGTCGTTAATACTATGGGGGGTTAAACCTTTAAACCATTTTCTCACTTCTCCCCCCAAACTTTGAGCAAACAGTCTGATTTTGACAGACTCATTATCAATTTCATTTATGTCAAAGTAGTCATTCATCTTGTCCACATGTTGAGATGCTGTTATAGTATTACTAGCATCATATAATGGAATTTTGGACTGATAGTCCTGTGGAAGATTGACTAATGGTACAGGAAGGACTAAGGGAGCATACCATGCTGCCATGATATGTGGTGGGGGCGGATTTACAAGAGGAGGTGTGGGTTGAAGTGGAGTGGTTTGAACAATGGATGAAGGATGAACAGAAGTGGATGGAATGACAGTAGATCTCTGAGCTGATCTCGGATGAGAGACACCTAGATTATGTAAGAAATGTAAATCAGGAGGTGTTGATTCTCTATTCCCAAGGGTTTCACTTGTTTCGGGAGATGAAATTGAAGGTTCGGAATCTAACTGATCTAAATCACCAAATGACCTAGTTCTGAATGGGTTCGATAAGTCAATTTGTGATTCATGAAGAGCTGAAAGGTTTTCAGGGACTGAATTAGCTCTTAGGGGTGGTCTGAAAATAGTTGAAAATTGTATCGTAGGAGACTTCCTAAGAATTCTTTCTGGGTTTTCAACTATCTCAGGAGGATCTGGGTCAGGATGGGCTCTAGTGTGAATCTTTTTAGGAGCCACTATGCTAAGTTTTTAAAACCTAAGTAAACAAGAAAAGTTCAACCAGATATGACAATCTTTAGGAGGCTAACCAATCTGTTTTTACAATTTTTAAATCCCACAGTCCTCTAATTGAGTTTGAATGATTTTATGATGATAAGGGTTCTTCCCAGTGGAGTCTTAAGGTCTTTTCAGGATTGTGGAGTCGCCAGGTGGAAATTTCAGAGTGTTTTAAAAGGAGTACACTGTCCACCACAGCGTTTGTGAAACATTCCTTTTCAAGGATATCTCAAAACACAACAAACTCTAACCAAAGATTGACTGGGAGGGCATTCACCAGATATGTCACCCCTAAAAGAGGATGAGATCCGGAGGCTACCTGGCCCTTTCCAGACTCTGTATAAGAGTATAAGGTAAAACACATCAAAGACGTATACAAGGTATCAAAACTAGTGTTTTACTACCAATCTGAAATGTTTTTGGTATTTTCTGAATTGCTTTTATTTGTGGTTCAGAAGAATATCCTAACTCTGCCTCAAAACTTAGCTACGGTTATGAAACAAAGACAGTCTATCCTTATGGCTAAGCTAGCTGATTTTCCAAGGTTAGATAAGAATTCAAATGAATCCTAGGGATGACCTAGTTTTTCACTGATTCAATCAAGTTTCATCATGATTACCATTTCTTGGTAGTGCTTGAAAAGGTTGCTTTTGACTCTCAAGGTCTTATAGAGATTCTAGGTTAAATCGTCCCCAGCTGAGTCGCCAGAAATTTTAGGTCTCTGTAACAAGCAATATTGGCGAAGTCCGATCACAGAGTTAACATCATTTCAACCAACTTTGGGATTCTAGGATCTAGCCCTCCTGAATCCAGAGAGGGATCTCTCCAATATGTACAAAGATGGATATTGTCTTTGAAGTTTGGGGTGATGATATTAGGCTAGTTCTGAAGGCCAAGGGTTTTTTTTGGTTTTCTCGGATGGTTGAACATAGTTTCTGTCTGAGGCGGAAAGATCTATATGCAAATAGGTTCAAAGGTGAGAAGTTGCAAGCAAACAAAGTAAGCTTTGGTTATAAAGAGAGATGATGGCAAGTTTTCAATCCATTGGGCTATGGAGTCATAAGAGAATTTAATTGAAACATTCAGGTTCAAGAGTAATCTATGGGGCAAGTCATCTATGCCTAAGGATCTCTTTAAAGTTTGATTTATGGAATGAGGTGATACAATAAGAAAGGGAAATAACAGATGAATAACAAAGAGCAGCCCAGGATCTGGTAAGTACTTTGAAACTAGCCAGCCTTTGACCAGGCACTTAAGGAAAACATAGAAGCAAACTAGGATCTGGTAAGTACTTTGAAACTATCCAGCCTTTGATACACTTCTAATAGAACACATATTAAAAACAAAGGGAAACTTGAAGGCAACCTTTGGAGCAAAAACTAGTGGGCTGGGACTCACCCTGATCCTCTCCTAGTTCTTCTTTACTTAGTTACTTCCAAGACAATCACAAAGATAACACAGAATGGCCTGAGATCTGATAATTACTTTGAAACTAGTCAGCTTTTGACACATCCTAAGGGAAACAGTCAAATAGTTGAGCAAACAAGAAAGGGACTCAGGGCTAACCTTTGATTTCCTGAATTCATTCTTTACACAACATACATGAAAGTAACATTTAAAAATAACATTCAGCAGTGACAAAAAGATGAGGGAACACCAGCATCTCTGTACTTAGACTGAATTAAATCATTCTCAAATAACACAGCAGAAAGAAAACATTTAAATAAATATTTCTCAGCCAGAGAAGGTTACTGATATACAACAGGCCCTAACACTGTTTAAACTGTTCTTTACAGTGGAAAATGAAACAATTTGAAAACAAAAACAAAACACAAGTTACAGTGAGAATAACATCACCATCAGCATAGACCAGGATCCCATAAATCAGCTTGTATTGATTGCTTCAAACCGGTTACAATCTTCAAATCCAATGTTTTAATCCATCTCTTTTCACAATCTAACCTATCTGTTACAAGCAGAGCTCCAAGAGCCTATGAAACCACTATTTATAGTCAAGAGTTTTCCACTCAGAAACAGCTACAACACTTCAGCAATTACATTGACAACCAACTAATCCAACCCCTCACTCATATTCTTCTGGAGTATTTATAGAAGGATGAGGAGGTGAGATCTAATAAAAAGATCTCAAATACAATTAATGCAAAATTAATGTCTTCCTGGCCTGAGAGGCTCGATGAAGAATTTATACAGGTGTTCCACTGCATTAATGCGCTTATACTTATGAAGTAAGCTTGGAAGGAGCTTTTGCTGACATTTGAGGCTCTGCGTACTATTAGGGTTACTCTGCAAACATTCTGTCATTAAATCTGGTGCAGAAATAACTTCTTTGGTTGTTCCATGGCATAATATCTGATTTTGTTCAATACATTCATCCTCTGATTGAGCATTCTGAGGCAATAGGTGGCACTGCGGTGGTTGAGGAATCAATTTGCCTCAAAGTATGGTGGTGGAGGCAACATCTGATGAACACTTTTAGGTTTTTCTTTTAATCTGTGTTCTAAGCTGGGGATTAGGCTTTTGATAACTGTCTTAGTCGTAATCCCCGCCAATCTATCCATAAAACTGCTGCTCTGGTTCATTCTGTCTTCAAAATTCGCTACTCTTCTCTGCGTTGACGTTGACAACATTCTTCAGGCTTTACAGGGACACATAGCAAACAAGGCTCATGAAACCTTGTTGATATCATTATTCTTCACCCTGTGGTCGATTCTCTAGATTAATCAGAAGGACGGGAGTCGTCACCCTCATTCTTCATATTTTCACTAAAACACGACGAAAGAACCTTAAAACCTGCAAAATACAATAAAAATGAGAAAATCCTGTGTTATATGGACAATCTGCATCGGAGGGCGTGCGGAAAATGGAGCAATTGGAGTCGTTGATCGTACTGCGATCAACGGTCGGGGACGCTTTGAAAAGTCAGCGGAGAAAAAAGGATTTTGTACAGTGGAATCGGGAGGACGAATGAGAACTGTCAATCCGCGGAGATCGACGGCGGAGATCGACTTTTGGACGTGCCGGGGGAAAATTCAACAGGCGAGGAAATCCATTAAAATCCGAGCAGAAAAGGCGATTAGCAACCGTCAGATGGGAAGGCCCAGATCCGACGGCAGAGATGAATCCCGTAGTGGGGTGATGGGACGACAGATAACGCACGGGCAAAGTGGAAGGATGGCAGTTTTGGGAATGAGGTGGAGGACACGTGTCGGCCAGCGTATGGAATCGCTGGTCGACGGGATAAAACTGCCATTCGACGAAAGGTGGTGGGGGATATATACCATGGTTTTTGGAAACGAGCGTGGGGGAAGGGGGGTCCACCAGGTGTGAGGTACTCTGCTCCATCGGATCTGGGGAGCAGATCGATGGCTAAGAAGGCTTGGGGCAATAAAACACGTGGTTTCATATCTCATACTCAAACCTTATAAAAAATGGGGTTTTGAAGGTTTCAAAGGGAAAAAAAGGGCGGAATGGGTACCACGCTTCGGTTTAGCCCCTCAGGACTTGAGCGGCCGGTCGCGGCGCTCGGGCATATGGAGGTAGATAAGGCAGGGGCTTAGCCCAAAGGGCTGAAAACCAGCGCACAAAAGATAAGTGTATTTTACGTGATTTTCAATGGTTTTTGAAAAAGAAAAAAGGTTCCGATAGGATAAAAAGTGGGTTTTTAACCTCGGAAAATGAGATTAATGAGGGGATAAGAAATAACATAGGGTTTAATGGGGATTTTATGGATGAAAGGAAACTGAAGAAATGAAGGTAAGATGGAGGCAGGGGAGGGAAAAAGGAGGAGGATGCAACAATATTTGATTTGGACTTTCATGGAATATCAGAGGTTGAGAGAAGGAGAAGTATGAAGAACCAACCAGCAGTTTATGATCTTACCAACAGACTTCAAGCATCAACAAATTCAGGCCTGAATTTGTTTCTTGAAATCTGCAAAGAATATTTAGCCACCAGCTGATATAATTGAAAAATATAGGTGGCTAACAGGATGCACTTGGGAGCAAATGGAAAATGGGCCGCCCAAACGTGCACAAGGCATCCGGGTGGTCACAAATTGGCAAATCTAACATGGGTGCCCTCGGGCCAAACGACCCGACCCGAATGGATGCCCTCAACAGGCATGACCCGGTGCACCCAACCAAAATGACACACATGGGAGAAAATGGCAAACGGGCCACCTGAAGGTGCACAAGGCACCCAGGCAGTCACAACTTAGCAAATCTGACATGGGCACCCTCGGGCCAAAAGACTCGACCCGAGTGGACGCCCTCACCCGACACCACACGGCGCCCCCACTCGAACGGACCGAGTGGACGCACATGGGAGAAAATGGAAAACCGGCCGCCTGGACGTGCACAAGGCACTCGGGCAGTCACAACTTAGCAGATCCAACACGGGCGCCCTCGAGCTAAATGACCTAACCCGAACTAATGCCCTCACCCGACACGACATGGCGTGCCCGACACGAACGGACGCACATGGGAGAAAATGGCAAACAGGCCACCCAGACGTGCACAAGGCACCCGAGCGGTCATAAATTAGCAAATCTGACACGGGCGCCCTCGGCCCAAATGACCCAATCCGAACGGACGCCCCCAACCAGCATGACATGGCGCGCCCGACCAAATGGACACACATGGGAGTGAATGGCAAACAGGCTACCCGGAGGTGCACAAGGCACTCGGGCGGTCACAACTTAGCAAATTTGACACGGGTGCCCTCAGGCAAAACGACCCAACCCGAACGAACGCCCTCACCTGGCGTGACATGGCACGCCCGGCCGAATGGACGCACATGGGAGAAAATGGCAAACGGGCCACCTGGACGTGCACAAGGCACCCGAGCGGTCGCAACTTAAAAAATCTGACACGGGTGCCCTCCGACCAAACGACTCGACCCGAACGGACGCCTTCACCCAGCGTGACATGGCATGCTCGGCCAAATGGACCGAATCGATGCCCATGGGACCAAATGGAAAATTGGCTGCCCAGACGTGCACAAAGCACCCAGGTGGTCACAACTTAGCAAATATGATATGGGCGACCTCGAACCAAATGACCCGACACGAACAGATGCCCTCACCTAGGACGACACGGCGTGCCCGGCAGAATGGATGCACATGGGAGAAAATGGAAAACGGTCCACCCAGACGTGCACAGGGCACTCGAGTGGTCACAACTTAGCAAATATGATACGGGCACCCTCAGACCAAATGACCCAACCCGAACGGATGCCCTCACCTAGCGTGACACAACGCGCCCGCCCGAACGGACGCCCATACATAGTGCAACACGGCGTGCCCGACCAATGGACGCACATGGGAGCAAATGGAAAATGGGCTTCCTAGACATGCACAAGGCACCAAGGTGGTCACAAGTTAGAAAATATGACACGGGCACCCTCGGACCAAACGACCCGATCCAAATGGACGCCCTCACCCAGCGCGACACGGCGCGCCCGCCCGAATGGACGCCCTCACCCGATGCGACACGGCCCTCCCGACCGAATGGCTGCACATGTGAGAGCATGATAAATGGGCTGCTCGGACGTGCACTAGGCACCCAGGCGGTCACAACTTAGCAAATATGATACGAGCGCCCTCGGACCAAACGACCTGACCTGAACGCGTTTAGTCGGGCGCCCTCACCCGGCGCGACACAATGTGCCCGACCCGATCCGAACACATTTGGACCTGTGCCCTTGCCCGGATCGCCTGACCTGACCCAAACACATTTGGCCAGGTGCCCTCACCCAATGCACCCTACCTGACCCGAACACATTTGGCTGGTCGAGTCGAGTGACCCACGACTGGGTGCCTCTGCACAACAGTGCGGAAGCCATTATGGGAGCGTCTGGAGTCAGAATTGAGTTCCGTAAATTGCAGAATGTACCTATTGATGGGCCGCATCTAAAATATAGTTTGGAAGTAGATTAGACACATGAGGAGCTCAAGGGATGGTCTAAACTGATTTGTAGTGCCGATTTGAGTGACCCGGGTGACCCGGCAGCACTTGGGCAGTTTTTTGCAGGATATTCCCAAGGTGAATTTTGATGATTGCAAGTGATTTTTATAGGCTATTTTGATGGTTGACAAGTCTTAGAGCTTGGTAAAAAGGCTAAATTTCCTTTCCAAGGAGCAGAAGTGGCTTTTGCTGGATTGGAGCTTATTATTTCATATTTATGAAACGTATTATCGGTCAGACTCATTATTACCAGGGAGTTGCCCCTCCCTTGTATGTATGGGCATAATTGTGGATTAATAATGATGTTTATGTTTATTTCCTCATATTGAGAGAACATTTGGTTAATAACTAACAAGTTTTGCTAAAGGCGTAGTCTATATACTTGAGTATTTGGAAAAATAAAAAGTACGGTAGTGCCGCACCCATCTATAGCGTGGTTGAAAGACACCAAAGGTATAGGGCATGAAAAATAGGCACACGGGCAGTCACAACTTAGCATTTTCGATACAGCCTGTTAGGTCTCTGTAACAAGCAAGATTGGCAAAGTCCGATCACAGAGTTAACATCATTTCAACCAACTTTGGGATTCTAGGATCTAGCCCTCCTGAATCCGGAGAGGGATCTCTCCAATATGTACAAAGATGGATATTGTCTTTGAAGTTTAGGGTGATGATGTTAGGCTAGTTATGAAGGCCAAGGGTTTTGTTTGGTTTTCTTGGATGGTTGAACATATTTGCTGTCTGAGACGGAAAGATCTATATGCAAATAGGTTCAAAGGTGAGAAGTTGCAAGTAAACAAAATAAGCTTTGATTCTAAAGAAAGATGATGGCAAGTTTTTAATCCATTGGGCTATGGAGTCATAAGGGAATTTAATTGAAACATCCAGGTTCAAGAGTAATCTATGGGGCAAGTCATCTAGGCCTAAGGATCTCTTTGAAGTTTGATTTATGGAATGGGGTGATACAATAAGAAAGGGAATCAAAAGATGCAGAACAAAGAGCAGCCCAGGATCTGGTAAGTACTTTGAAACTAGCCAGCCTTTGACCAGGCACTTAAGAAAACATAGAAGCAACCTAGGATCTGGTAAGTACTTTGAAACTATCCAGCCTTCGATATACTTCTGCTAGAAAACAGATTAAAAACAAAGGGAAACTTGAAAGGCAACCTTTGGAGCAGAAACTAGTGGGCAGGGCTCACCTTTCTCCTCATCTTAGTTCTCCTTTACTTAGTTACTTTCCAAGACAAGCACCAAGACAACACAGAATGGCCCAAGATCTGATAAGTACTTTGAAACTATTCAGCTTTTGACACATCCTAGGGAAACAGACAAATAGTTGAGCAAACAAGAAAGGGACTCAGGGCTAACCTTTGATTTCCTCAATTCATTCCTTACACAACATATATGAAAGTAACATTTAAAAATAACATTCAGCAGTGACGAAAAGATGAGGGAACGCCAGCATCTCTGTGCTTAGACCGAATTAAATCATTTCTAAATAACACAATTAGAAGAAAACATTGGGATAAAGATTTTTCAGCCAGAGAAGGTCACTGATATACAGCAAACTCTAACACTGTTTAAACTGTTCTTTATAGTGGAAAATGAAACAAATTGAAAACATAAATAAAATGACAAGTTACAGTGAGAATAACATCACCATCGGCATAGACCAGGATCCCATAAATCAGCTTGTATTGATTGCTTCAAACCTGTTACAATCTTCAAATCCAGTGTTTTAATTCATCTCTTTTCACAGTCTAACCTATCTATTACAAGCAGAGCTCCAAGAGCCCATGAAACCACTATTTACAGTCAAGAGTTTTCCGCTCAGAAATAGCTACAACGCTTCAGCAATTACATTGACTACCAACTAATCCAACCCTTCACTCATCTTCTATTGAGGTATTTATAGAAGGATGAGGAGGTGAGATCCAATTAAAAGATCTCAAACACAATCAATGCAGAATTAATGTATTCCTGACCCTGAGAGGTTCGATGAAGAAATTCTACAGGTGTTACATTGCATTAATGTGTCTATACTTAAGAAGTAAGCTCGAATAGAGCTTATATTGACCTTTGAGGCTCTGCGTACTGTTAGGGTTGCTCTGCAGCCATTTTGTCGTTGAAATCCGGTGCAGTAATAACTTCTTTGGTTGTTCGAGGCATACTATCTGATCCTGTTCAATAAATTCATCCTCTGTTTGAGCTTTCTGAGGCAATAGGTGGCACTGTGGTGGTTGAGGAATCAATTCGCCTCGAAGTATGGCGGTGGAGGCGGTCTGTATGCCGAACACTTTTAGGTTTTGCTTTAATCCATGTTCTGAGCCGGGGATTAGGCTTTTGATAACCGTCTTAGCCGTAATCCCCGCCCATCTTCTCACAAAACCACTGCTCTGGTTCATTCTACCTTTAATCTGATACTCTTTCTCTGCTCTGATATTAGCGGCCTTCTTCAAGCTTTGCAGGGACGTGCGGCAACCAAAGTTTATGCAAATTTGCAAATATCCCTGTTCTTCTCCGTATGATCAATTTCCTGGACAAACCGAGAGGATTGGAGCCGTCGCTCTCATCCTTCAGATTTCGTAGAATACGAAGAAAAACCCTTTGAGAACCTGCAAAAAACAAGAAAAATGAGGAAATCCTGCGTTATATGGGCAGACTGCATCGGAGGGCGTGCGGGTGGATGGAGAGATCGGAACCGTTGATCGTATTGCGATCGACGGCCAGGAGCGATTTTGAACAGACAACGGGAAAAGGTGGGCTGTACAACCGAATCAGGAGGATAAAAGAGAGTCGTTGATCCGTAGAGATCAACGGTGGGGATCGATTTTTGAGAGCGCCAGGAGAGTTTTAACGGGCGTGCGGGTTTATTAAAAAGCGAACGGAAAAAGGCGATGGGGACCGTCGGATGGGAAGGCCCAGATCCGACGGCGGGGAGAAATCCCGCTGCGGGGTCATAGGACAATGTTTAACGCGCGGGGAGAAAGCACGGAACGACGGTTTGGGGGCGAGGTGGAAGACACGTGTCAGTCGGCGCGTGGAATCGCTGGCCGACGGCACAAAACCACCTCCGGAAGAAAGGTGGTGCGGGCACATACCGGTGGGAAAAGAAAACAGCGCGGCGGAATAGGGGGAGGGGTCCACCAGCTGACGGGACACTCCGCACCGTTGATCCGTGGGACAGATCAACGGCGGAGTTTTAATATCATTTTCTTCGTTGGAAAAATAAAACAAACCCGTTTTTCATTTTACAAAGGTCTTCACTGTTTTTCGGGCAATGAATTATTTCCGAGGTTTAAGCGCCTGGCGGGTTTAGCCCGCGGTTCCGGCGTGGGGATATATGGAGGGAGAAACGAAAAGGGGCTTAGCCTGAGGGGCTAAAGCCTAACGCATAGAAACGCATTTTTTCTATGGTTTTTGAATAAATTTGCAAAAGAAGAAAAGTCCCGATAGGTGGAAAAGTGGGTTTTCGACCTTGGGGAAAAAGATTAATGGAGGAATATGGGAATAAGAGGGTTTAATGGGTCATTTTATGGATGAAAGGATACTCGAAGAAATGAGGAAAGGTGGAAGAAGGGGAGCGGAAACAGGAGAAGGATGCAACAACACTTTGATTAGGATTTTCATGGTATATCAGAGGCAGAGGGGGTGGAGAGTATGTAGAACCAATCAGTAGTTTATAACCTTGCCAACAGACTTCAAGTACCAACAATTTTTAGACCTGAACTTGTTTCTTGAAGGCTGCAAAGAAAATTTAGCCACCAGCTGATATGATTGAAAAATATAGGTGGCTAACACAGCCTCCCTCACACGACCCGACCCGACCCGACCCGAACGCGTTTCCTTGGGCGCCCTCACATCGCACGACCCGACCCGCCTGAACAAAGGCACAAAGGAGCAAACGGAAATCGTGTCGCATGAATGTGCACAAGGCATAGGGGCGGTCACAACTTAGCATATTTTATACAGCCTCCCTCACATGACCTAACCCGAACACGTTTCCTTGGGCACCCTCACATGACATGACTCGACCCACCTGAATGAAGGCACAAGGGAGCAAACGGAAAATGTGTCGCACAAACGTGCACAAGGCACACGAGCAGCCACAACTTAGCATTTTTTATATGGCCTCCCTCACAGGGCATGACCCAACCCGACCCGCCCGAACAAAGGCACAAGGGAGAAAATCAGAAACTGGCCGCACGAACGTGCATAAGGCATATGGGTGGTCACAACTTAGCATTTTTTATATTGCCGCCCTCACACGACTCCACCAGAACGTGTTTCCTTAGGCGCCCTCACGTGACCCAACCTGACCCGACCCGCCCGAATGTGTTTCCCTGGATGCCCTCACAAGACATGACCTGACCCGCCGAAACTTGTTTCCTTGGCTGCCCTCACAGAACACGACCCGACCAGACCCACCTGAACGCATTCCCTTGGGTGCCCTCACATGACATGAACCGACCTGGCCTGCTCAAATGCATTTCCTCTGGCACCCTCACATGGCACGACCTGACCCAAATGAATTTCCTTGGCTGCCCACACACGACCCGACCCCGACGTTCCTGAACAAAGGAACGAGGGAGAAAACAGGAAACGGGTCGCACGAACATGCACAGGCCATAGGGGTAGTCACAAATTAGCATCTTTTATATGGCCTCCCTCAAATGACGCGAACCGACCTGAACGAGTTTCCTTGGGCACCCTCCCACGGTAGGACCCGGCCTGCTGGAACGAAGGCATGAGGGAGAAAAGAGAAAATGGGTCACACTAACATGCACAAGGCACACGGGCGATCATAACTTAGCAATTTTAACACGGCCACCCTCACACGACCTAACCTGACCCGCCCGAACATGCACAAGGCACACCCACGTTCACCACTTAGCATTTTTGACATGGAAGCCCTCACACAACACAGGCCAGACCGGACCCAGCCCACCCGAACGTGTTTCCTTGGGCGCCCTCACACGGGCGAAGCACTACCACCACTACCAGTTCGTGGCAGATGGTATCAGAGCTCGATTCAGGGCGAGTTGAGCTTTGTTGGAGTTTGAATATTGAAGCAGGAATACAACAATGGGGCTACAGTTCATATCAAAGCTTGGACATTATTTTTGTTGGTCTTGGCGACACATTGGCATGGGCAAGGCATTGGTTAGGGTTGAAGCGGCATAACAAGACATGGAAAGTTGGGAAGAATGTCAAGGGAGGCTTTTTTAGACCTTTTGCAGGTTGATGTTTTCGTCATTTCGTCGACTGTCATTCTTCACATGTCCACTGAACGCTTCCAACGCCCTTCGTCATCTTCCTCGACTTGTTGGTCTTACATAATCCCCCACTTAAAATAAGAATGTCATCCCTGATAGTGCTACCAGCAATCGTCGCAGTGTATCATCACCCAATATCGTCGCATAAACCATCAAGGTTCATGTCTAGCATATCCAAGGGAAATATCTCCCCAATCCATGATCATCAATGCATCCATCGCAATCACCATGTGCTATACCATCGTGGGAAGTCAATCTCTCAATCATGGCCACATGCTGCTGCAACATATATCGTTTCAACCCATCATGTATCGTCAATATCATGTGAATCTCTGCATCAAGTACTCCAACCAACTCAACATAGCAAAACCTGCTATGTATCTAGCATAACTCTGCAAATTGTTATACCCCTCATAAATCGAACTGGTCAGGTGATCAGTCCAACTAGAGATTCTCATTGTGAGAATGCGCATCCTCATACCATGCGTTAGTTTTCCCTCTCGCATCCTTTCACACCCATCAACTCAATCAAGGATTTGTCCCATATGAGTGTAAGGTAATCCATGGAGATCTGTCTCATCCACAACATTTTTCCCATCCAACAAGCCATCTCTATCTGAAAAGTGCTGCCCATGATGCCAATCTCCATGCGCTATTCAAAAGATAGCCACAACTATCGAGCATCATCCACATGTGACAGGTCCTCCTCAAATCAAGTCGAGAACACCCTCTCAACAATGTGCCATATTTATGTCTGTGAATCTATGTTCATCCCATCCGCAATATGCATCCAACGTGCGTACCAAATTTAAGTCAAGAAGGCTCAACCCATTCTCAAGTGTATACCACCAAGGAATCCCATAGCCGCATCTCCATCAACCACCGATTCATCCCGTTGATCATCTCCATCAAGTGACTCCTCACAAACGCACCCCATAAATGTGCTCAAAGGTATGCATCCCATAGTGCATCAAAATCAACACCAGTCTCGATCTCAGCTCCTCAGTGAACCAGATACTGCAAGATCATTGTAGTATGAAGCCTCCAATGAATGGAAATCCATCATGAACTCCCATGCATCATCCTATCCAAATCGTTGGCAAGCATACTTGTATTGCCCACGAGTGCCACCACAAGTTTTTCTCACCCTGCAAGTCATATGAATGTGCTCATAGGCTGCTCATCCAAAAAATGTCTTGTTACTGAAAGTGAACAACGTCCATCAGCCCATCTATAAAAGATCTCCATGTAGCACCAACAATCGATCATGCTCAGCATATTCCCTCTTAACACTCCTCCATGATGCTCATAAGTGGAACCTAGTAAGTTCACCTGAATAATGTCTCCACATAATGTCCTGCCATGCCCTTGTGTCAATGTACATGACTTTGGTTGCCCGTGTGTCCATCAAGAATAGACTCACCTCAACCCTAGTCACCATCATGTGTATAGTGTACAGGTTAAGTGCCCTTGGTCACTTCTACCATCATCATCATGGGTAGTTCCTCCAAGGCTTCTCCCCGCTAAAGGTGCACCAAGAGTTCCTTCTTAGTTGTAAGCCATGAATAAGTCTACCCAAATAATGTGCCCTACCATCAAGGAAGTCCATGAGTCATGCCGGGCACCTAGCCAATTTCCATGTGGCTAAGCATGATCCATATCTATCACAAAAATCATCAAGTTCCTCCCTTGTCACAGGAATTTGAACCTACTAGTGCGAGGTCACAAATTTCCCTATCAAGGCCCACAACAAGAAATTCTCTCCTTGCTTCTCCAATGTACAAGGTTCCATCATAGTCATCCGAGGAAAGGTCCTCCATGGTATTGGCAAAGAAATCATCTTCTTTCCCATCACTGCATACGGTCAATCTCCCAGATGCTCAATTGAAACACGAGCCATGTCTTCATGAAGATTCTATAAGCGAGTGTCCTCCATCCTCATCAATGTCTGCAATGCTTCCGATCCTGGTACCACCTGCTCATAAAGTTCCTCCTCGATCATTGTTAATTCTGCAACATTTTCATGTGGTTCATCCCCCAATGCCTGCAATGTGCTCGGTCTAAGTTCAACTTGTTCCATGAGTTTTTCCTCGATCATATCCGCATCCTCAACATCCTCCCCAGAATCATCCATCACCGATGTTTGCGATGTGCTTGGCCCTCTTCCAACCTGTTCATCAAGTTCGTCCTCGACTTCTACCACATCTGCAACATCCTTGTGAGAATCATCCACCATCCATGCTTGAAATGTGCTTGGTCCTGGGCCAACTTCTTCATCAAGTTCTTTGTTGACTTCAATCACATCTACAACATCCTTTGGTTCGGCGATACTGGGATTCATGCCACCATGCTTCATCTTTCCAAGGTCTCTAAGTTTGAGCAGCTTATCAAGTAACTTCCTCCGCTCTTCTTTCACCTTGTCTATTTATGCTTAGAGAATTCTCACTTTCTTCCTAAGTCGAAACATTTCATCTTTGCTCATGCCAAATGTCCTCCTCTTGTAAAATGTATCAATGCCCCTACTCGCCTCATCAAACTCCTTTTCCACTTCCTTCAACTTCTCTTTAATTTATTTGAAGTTCATTTCCAATTAAACAAACTCATCCATCAAGCTTCAATACCACTTGTAACACTGCAACGGTATCCCTGCTCAATAATAAAAAAATCCACAAAAATGCAGCTCTGATACCAACTGTCACGACCCTATACCTATGGTAGTCTCCCAACCGCTCTATAGATGGGTGCGGCACTACCTTATTTTTCTCTTTTAAAATATGCAGTAAGTAGACTACACCTAACTCAACACTTGTATTATGCTTCAATAAATATGTGCAATCTGAAAATCCCGTTAATAAGTCTGCCCGATATTACGCTTCAATAAATATGTACAATCTGCAATAATTATACAACCAAGCCTCCATAAACCATTTATGCTTCTTTCCAAATGTGCTTGTACCTGGTTCTAGCCTTAACAGCTTCCCAACAGTGTAAAAAATCCAAAAGAACCCCAAAATTCCCTTTCAGAACATGTTTATGAAGTCTGCGCGAATTTTGTTAGAGTGGGTCACTCGGGTCACAGACGCCCTCAGCACCCTGAACGACTTTCTGCATGCACGTCACTGGGTTCATGGTCTGCACGCATTTCCTGAATGCGTTCAGGATGCGTTCAACCCAACCTGACCCTGCTGAATGAACTCTGTGCATTCAAACACCGTTCTGCGCGTCCTGAATGTGGGTGCGCTGCACGAACCCGACTCGAACTGAACATGCCCGCCCTGAACACTGTTCTGCACGCGTCCTACAAAAGGAACCCGACTTGACCATGCACTGAACACATCACCGCACGCACCCTGTGGAAGGAACCTGACTTGACCTGTGGGTGAACGCCGAACGGGTTTTTACCCGACTCGACCCAGACTCTATTTCCCTGCTACGGCTTCACCCTCCACCCTCGACCTTAACTCTAGCTTGAGAATTAGCTTTCCAATGGTGGAATCAACAAGATTTTGATGTCCTCATTGCTTTCCATTATTGTCCGTTGTACATCCTCCTTTCATATGTGCCTTTTCCCACACATTGCTTCCATGGGTGGCGCTTGACCTATATAAGGCCGACCCACTAAATGCCCATAAAGCCTTGGTTACGACATGGCATTTCCTCCTTAACGTTAGCTTGCCACCACAGTCGGTCTATAAAACCTCCAAGCCAACACATGGCCATTTTTGGACACGTTTATGCACATCGCTCCTAAACATCACATAGTCACCATGATAACGTTGCATATTAGCCGAATGATGTTTTCGTCCATCAGTGCCCCCGTCTAACCTTTCGTCGTGGTTTTTGTGGTTCGTCGCATGTCCACCAAATGCTTCCAACGCCCTCCGTCATCTTCCTCGGCTCGTGGGTCTTACAGGGGAATTTTCTGTCATAGCAGACGTATAATTGGGCGGTGTCCATTGAGCAGGGACATGGAAACCTTACATTTCACACAGTTGGGCGACTATCGTCACAGCAAGGCAAGGTCACTTGGGTCGACACTGCAAATGATTTCAGACCTCCCCGCAAGCTCTCTGTCTGTCCAATCTACTCCCCTAGCTATGTGGTTAGCTCTGTCCCGTCAATACGCACCTGCTTCAACTTTTGGCACTCAATTCTGACTCACGATGCCTTCAGAACAGCCTCTGAACTGAAGCTCGAATCGTGCGGATGCCCTGCCTGACCCGACCTTGCACTGCGGATGCCCTACGGAGAAGTTCTGCATGCCCTACATGTCTGTCACATGACTTGACCCGCGCGATGCCCGACTTGACCCTTCATGTAGTGCAGATGCCCTACAGAGGAATTCCACACACCTTGCATGTCAACAACCTGACTCAACCCACGCTCACCCTTCGTTCACTGCCGCCGTGTTTCCTTCACCAATGACCTGTTGGCTTAGCTCATGGTGCTCCAATGTGCTCACACTCAGATTCTTGCTTGATCGTTGGTTGGATGACTTCTCCATCATCTGAACGTGGTATTAAGTGTATCATGTGTGTGTCATGGGTCACTTGGTCGACTTGAGCTGACCCCCATCGTTCAGTTGTCCGCCCACTCGTGTAGCGTTGACCGCTCAACTCGTGCGTCGGTTTTATGACTCCAGCTACGCTGTGATGTTTCACCTATAAATTTGATTTTTCCAACGCCACCACTGGCTATGTGCAAAGTGCCCGTGCCACTCGCCACCACACACCCGCTCCCGTTCAGTAACTATGTGACGACTCACCCGTAACGTCGCACGACGCCCAAATTCTCAATGGGCATGCCCTTTACCACGAACGCACGTCATGAAGTCTTGGGGCCTTATGAAACCCAACCTTCCCAGCATTTGGATGGCTTCTGTCATGAAGAGGCATGGAAACCCCAATTTTGGGAGATGGACCAGGGGAGAAGTTTCCATCACGCCACGAAATGGGAGCCCCAATTTTGCTAGACTTGGGCAGTTCTTCGCCGTGCCATGTGACGGAAACCACGAGTTCCATAAAATTGGGTGATACGGTCATGCCGCAACATGGGAACCCAAGTTCCCCTCACCATGGGCACATTTTTCGTCAGGGCGGGAGATGGAAACCACAAGGTTCCCAGAACTAGGCGGTTTCCCTCATGCCACGAAACAAAAGCCCCAAAGTTCCACAGGCTTGGGTGGTTCTCCATCGTGCCGCGACATGGAAACTCAAGCTCCCCGCATCGAGGCCATGGTTTCTATCATGGTGGGACATGGAAATCACTGATTTTCCCAAAATTGGGCGATATCCGTTGTGCCACAAAAAATGGGAACACCAGAGCTCCGCAGGACTCGGGCGACAGTTTCCGTCATGCCGTGACATGGAAACTCGAAGCTCCTCATACTTGGGTGGCAGTTTCTGTCATGGTGCAGCATGGAACCCCCAAGTACCCCATGCTGGGGTTGCGGTTTCCATCGCGGTGGGACATGGGAACCCCAGGTTTCCCAAACTTGGGGAAATTTTCCGCCTTGCCATGAAATGGAAACCTCGAGTTTCTCCAAATTGGGGCAGTTGTCCGTCGTGTGGGGAAATGGAAACCCCTAAGTTTCATTGACTTGGGCAGTGGATTTGTAGATGCTAGAACATGGAAGAAACCTATATTTCCCTAGAGGTTTGGATCCGTGGTTTTGAAACACCACCAGTTCCCTAGACTCAGGCGATGGTTTCCATCGTCATGGAAACCCCAAGTTTCTAGTGTGCCGTAAAAACATGGAAACCCATGGTTTCCATCGGGGGCGAGACATGGAAACCCCAAGTTTCCCGGGCTCGGGTGCGGCCCTCCATCGTGTGCCATGAAATGGAAACCAAATTTTCCCCAACGTGTTTCCCTTGGGGGCACGGGAGGACACAGAAACCTCCCAAGTTCCACAAGCCTAAGCTAGTTTTACGTCGAGCCGCGACATGGAAATTTTGGGTTTCCATGCCACCGACCACAAGTTCCACAAATCGGTGACCCCTCTCGCTGCCGCAGCATGGAAACCCCAAATTTCCTGCCCCTAAGCAAGAAATGCATTTTTGAAATGCGAACAAAAGAAACAATGTTTGAATGAAAAGGACGCAGGGGGGGTGGGCAGAGAAGGTGCAGCGGCGATAGTCATCTGAATTTTGAATAAAGTGACAAGAGTGAAGCTCTGAATCGAGGCAACCAAGGGTTGAATCTTAGTGGATCATGGCAGCAAGGCCACTCTGCCACTTACAATACCTCATCGTGTATTTAGGTCGTTTGCAAAGTATTCTTCTCAATGACCGTTTGAAATTGAACTTCAAAGTTGCCTCGACCGAGATGCTTCACGATCGATAGGCCCCGCTTTCATGGTTTGTATTCGTACTAAAAATGAAAATCAAATGAGCTTTTACCCTTTTGTTCCACACGAGATTTCTGTTCTCATTGAGCTCATCTTAGGACACCTGCATTATCTTTTAACAGAGGTGCCGCCCCAGCCAAAATCCCCACCTCACAATGTCTTCCGCCCAGATCGACCCGCTGAAACATGCCTTAAGGCCAAAAATAGGGGCAGTGCCCTATCTCCACCCCATGGAATAAGTAAAATAACGTTAAAGTAGTGGTATTTCACTTACGCCGAAAATGGCTCCCACTTATTCTACACCTCTCAAGTCATTTCACAAAGTCGGACTAGAGTCAATCTCAACAGGGTCTTCTTTCCCTGCTGATTCTACCAAGCCCATTCCCTTGGCTGTGGTTTCTCTAGATAGTAGATAGGGATAGTGGGAATCTTGTTAATACATTCATGCATGTCACTAACTAGATGATGAGGCATTTGGCTACCTTAAGAGATTCATAGTTACTCCTGTCGTTTACCCACACTTGGTTGAATTTCTTCACTTTGACATTCAGAGCACTAGGTAGAAATCACATTGTGTCAGGATCCGCAGGGACCATTGCAATGCTTTGTTTTAATTAAACAGTTGGATTCCCCTTGTCCGTACCAGTTCTGAGTCGACTGTTTTCTGCCTAGGGAGAAGCCCTCGGGAGGGGGCATTCTATGCCCGTAGCCCAATTGGCACGTGACTGCCCACCCTCGCAGTGAGAGTAGCTCGGGTAGACTATCGATAGCCCACGAGTTGAGGGCACAGACTGCTAGGCCCAGCCCTTAGGGCCAATCCTTTTCCCAAAGTTACGGATCCGTTTTGCCGACTTCCCTTACCTACATTGTTCTATTGACCAGAGGATGTTCACCTTGGAGACCTGATGGGATTATGAGTACGACCAGGCATGAACGGTACTCGGTCCTCTATATTTTCAAGGGCCGTCAAGGGCACACTAGACACTGCAAGACGTGCGGTGCTCTTCCAGCTGTTAGACCCTATCTCCGAGTGAACCGATTCCAGGGAGGGAAATTTGTTAAAAAGAAAAGATAACTCTTCCCGGGGCCCCTAACGACGTCTCCGGATTTTCTAATGTCTTCCCAGGGCCCCCAATGACGTCTCCAAATTTCATAACGTTGCCACCCGCCACCATGTCCCCGTTCGGGAATATTAACCTGATTCCCTTTCGATGCTTGTGTAGTGTGCACCCTTGATACAAGGCTTCCCCATCTCTTAGGATCGACTAACCCATGTCCAAGTGTTGTTCACATGGAACCTTTCCCCACTTCAGTCTTCAAAGTTCTCATTTGAATGTTTGCTACTACCACCAAGATCTACAATGGGGGCTGATCCACCCAAGCTCACGCCTGAATTTTCTCAACGACCCCCACGTCCTCCTACTCATCAAAGCCAGGCAATTGCTCTGACGGTAGAATGTAGGTTGCGCACTTTAGCGCCATCCATTTTCGGGGCTAGTTGATTTGATAGGTGAGTTGTTACACACTCCTTATCAGATTTCGACTTCCATGACCACCATCCTGTTGTCTTAATCAACCAACACCCTTTGCGGGATCTAGGTTAGTGTGCAATTTGGCACCGTAACTCAACTTTTGGTTCATCCCTTATTGCCAGTTTTTCTTACCAAAAATGGCCCACTTGGAGCTCTCGATTCCATGGCACGGCTTAATGGTGCAGCCGCACCCTCTTACCTATTTAAAATTTGAGAATAGGTCGAGGGAGTTACGCCCCCGATGCCTCTAATCATTTGATTTACCCAATACAACTCGTGCGTGAGCTCCAACTATCCTAAGGGAAAATTCGGAGGAAACCAACTACTAGATGGTTCGATTAGTCTTTCGCCCCTATACCCAAGTCAGACGAATGATTTGCACGTTAGTATCACTACGAGCCTCCACCAGATTTTCCTCTGGCTTCACCCCGCTCAGGCATATTTCATCATCTTTTGGGTCCCAACAGGTGTGCTCGCACTCGAACCCTTCACATAAGCTCAAGGTCGATTGACGATGCATCCCCCGCAGAGAGGGGATCTCACCTGTCTTCTTCCTTACGCCTCGCAGGTTTTCAAACCCCTCGACTCGCACACATGTCAGACTCCTTGGTTCGTGTTTCGAGACAGGTTGGATGGAAAGCCCGCCAACCAACACCATGAGAGTGCAGGTGAACATGGCCCGCCACAAGGGTGCGCACTTCGTCCCTCAACCACCGCAACGACAAACTGACAGGTGGTACTCCACCCGCGCTTGTGACAATGTAGCAGCCCATGTTGGTTTTCACATCAAGTCGAGCGGCGAACCAGCCTGAGCCATTCCACATCCGACCGAGACGCATCGACAACCTCCATCCGCTTCCCTCCCAAAAATTTCAAGCACTCTTTAACTCTCTTTTCAAATTCCTTTTCATCTTTCCCTTGTGGTACTTGTTCGCTATCGGTCTCTCACCCGTATTTATCCTTGGACGAAATTTACCACCCAATTAGGGCTGCATTCCCAAACAACCCGACTCGCCGACAATGCCTCATTATGCAGCAGGGTCCCGGCCCGACGGGGCTATCATCCTCTCAGGCACCCCCTTCCAAGGGACTTAGCCCAAGTCCGCCACTGAGGATGCTTCTACATACTACAATTCAGGCAACACTGCCACCTAATTTTCATGCTGGGCTCTTCCCAGTTTGGTCGCTGCTAGTAGGGGAGTCCTTGTAAGTTTCTTTTCCTATGCTTAATTATATGCTTAAACTCAGCAGTTGTTATCACCTGAGATGAGGTCACAATTTGAAGCTAAATCCACCCTACCCAATGGGAGGACAAGAGAGAGCAAAGCAAGTTCTAGGGATGCCACACAGAACCTGCATCGGCTAATGCTGACTGCCCAACCAAGGGGACAAGATCACCGCTTGCAGACACATGCCGTGAAACATCGCCTACCACATTTCAGCCAACCACACCACATTGGGCACGGACGATAACCTCCGCTGCTCCCTAACATACTACAAGGGGCACATTTGATTGGGATGTGACGCCCAGACAGCCGTGCCCTCGACCGAAGCCTCAGGGGAAAATTGTGTTCAAAAACTCGATGATTCACGAGATTGTGCAATTCACACTAAGTATCGCATTTATCTACATTCTTCATCATAACAAGAGCTGAGATATCCATTACCGAGAGTCATTTCTGCATGTTACCAAAAAAATGCACCCCCATGAGAAATGGCTTCAAAGCCAACCCAACGTACGATGCGTCGCACCAAGCCCCCTTCCCCCTCAAGACAACCGCAGTTCATAACCCACTCAGTAAAGGGAAGGGAGTCAAACAAGCCCTCCTGAACCGCATGCCTTTGTGAAAAGGGGGGAACTACAAGGAACGATGATCGAGAAGGACTAGGGTGGCGAACCTAGGAGCTCCAGTTGCTTTTCATCCTTCTCGAAGACCCAACCGCAACAGTTCCCCCCTTTCTTCTCCGTAACACTGCTGGGGGTCGACAAGAGGAAGGGAAGGGGAAAAAATAGCACATATGCATATTAAAAAAAAGAAAGAGAAGGTGGCTCCCACCCCCTCACAAGGGAAATCTCAAGTAGGCAAGTAAGAAGAGTTGCTTTCCAAGCCCTGTGCCTTGTCAAAAAGGGTAGAATTATAAAGAACAATGACCGAGAAGGACTAGGGTGGGCACCCTCAAAGTTGCACTTCTTTTCGTCCTTCACGAACATCAAGCCACTACAACGCCCCTTTTTTTCTCCTTAAAGATAGGGATCGGAATGAGGAAAGTAAGAAAAACACATGAAAGAAAGAGAAACAAAATTTTCCACCCACTCAAAGGAGGAGGCCCAAACAGATAAGAAACACTTCGTGAGCCCCATGCCCTCACAAAAGGTGGGGAATAGCAATGAAAGACGATCAGGAAGGACTAGGGTGGCCAACCCAGGAGCTCACACTGCCTTTCATCCTTTGCGAATGCCAATCCTCAACGATTCACCCTTTTCTCTGTAAAGCTAGGGGCCGAAAGGAGGAAGGGAGAAAAGAAACCCAAAAAGAGAAAAGAAAAAAGAGAACCAAAACATGGACGTCGATAGAGAAGATGAGGCTCAAACACAAAACGGACTTTCAAGGCCCCATGCCCTCACGAAAAGGCAGGAACTGCACAGATCGATGATTGAGAAGGACTAGGGTGGCCACCCCAGCAGGAAATCGCACTGCTTTTTCATCCTTCCAAAAACGTCAATCCACGGCAATCCCACCTTTTCTCCATAAAGCTAGGGGGAACAAAATGAATCACAAGGGGAGGCTCAAACACCGTACAAGCTTTCCAATCCCTGTGCCTTGGAAAAAAAGGGGGAACTGCAAGGAACAACAACCGATAAGGACTAGGGTGGCCAACCCCAGCGTTTGCATTGCTTTTCATCCTTATCCGACACCAACCCACAACAATTCTCGCTTTTCTCCATAAAGCTGGGGACCGGAAGGGAAGAAAAGGACATGAAAGAAAGAAAAACCAAACATTACCCACCATATCACTCACGAAAAAAATACAATTTGAGAGAAAGGGGGCCAAATTTCAAGCAATGCTAGCTAGAAAGAAAGAGGGTCACTGCCCCGCGAGGGGACGTTGGCTAAACCAAAAAGAAGGAAAACAAGGCACCCAATCAAAAGCATCCCATGTTTTCGCACCCTTCCACATATATTTCCAAGCAACATCCTTTCTATCTACACAACATAACAAGAAAAAATCAAACAACCAAGCAGAAAAGCCACAACCTAAAATTGACCACTAGAAAATCTGAGGGCTACGACAATACAAGTGCCTAGAGCACATTACTACTGAGAGGTAAATGACCCCCTGACCGACACAAGGCTTCAGACAAAAAATTCACTAATAGAAAACCCACCCCACTATTTCACCCCTCCGTGTATAGGACACCCGACAACCTTTCCAGCCAAAAATTCAAGGGGGCCCAAACAACCGGAACTCTAAAGAGGAGTTATCACAGGCTGACACTCAATGCTGGATAAAGCCCAGGGCCACAAATACACCAGCGGTGCAATGTCACACCCTAAAAAGAGGGAAGCCCCCAAAGTGCACACCACAACGCTATTACAACAATCGACACATCCAAGAAATGACCAAGTCGCGCAAAAAACCCACAATCCAAATGGTGAGACTAGGACATAACCTACTTCCTACTTTCCTTGGAAGGGAGAGTGGCTCAATAAAGGATGAGGAATTCCCTCAACACCAAAGGGGCATAAGAAAAGAATGCTACCTCATTCCCATTGATAGAGAAACTTGCAATTTTGATGGAGCTCGAACCAAGGTAGGGCTATTTCATTACCTATACCCAACCCTTCCGCGAGGGCATGTCAAGGAACAATTGAGAGGACTAGGGTGGCCAGCCCAACGGATTTCTCCGCTCTTCATCCATCCCATATTTGACCCCACCTTGACATTTTCCCCTCTTAAAAGGGTTGAGGTAGGAAGCACACATGCAACCATTCCCTTGAACCAACCACCAACAAAACGGCTCGCCCAAGAAAACACATAAACCACCGGCGCCGCCTTTTGGAGAGAACCAACTATGGAGGCCCACATCTTACAACAAACAAAGGACCGAGCACCGCTGCTACAAATGAGTTTGAATTTTTCCATCGTGTTTCCCAAGCACCTTGCCTGTAGCAACCATGCCCTGCCGAATAGACCGTTAGAGAGGGGGCTCTCGAGCAACGAGCTTCTGAACCCCATACAAAAAACACATTAGGGGAAATAATAACAAAGGATGGGACAAGCACAAGCATCGCTTGCAAGTACAAAAAACAACAAGTGTGAACTCAAGATAGGCAACTAAAAATGTTGCAAGTATATTTCACAAGAGGTACGACCCCGACAAAGCATCAAACCCACTCTCCTACAGACACACCACACGTTCCTAGATTACATACAATCAAAACCCACACAACCCAAACGAAAAAACAAAACCCTGCTATCAATGATCCTACCGCAGTTTCACCTACAGTAACCTTGTTACGAATTCTCCTTCCTCTAAATGATAAGGTTTAATTAACTTCTCACGACGTCAACAGTGGTGAACCATTGTCCTCGTCGCAATTCGAACACTTCAACAGATCATTCAATCGGTAGGAGCGATGGGTGGTGTGTACAAAGGGCAGGGACATAGTCAACATGAGTTGATGACATGTGCTTACTAGAAATTCCTCGTTGAAGACCAATAATTGCAATGTTCTATCCCCATCATGATGCAATTTGAGAAGATTTCCTGATGCTCTCGAACCAGGAAGAAAAAATTGTTGGTTGCATTAGTGTAGCGTGCGTGCGGCCTAGAACATCTAAGGGCATCACAGACCTATTATTGCCTCAAACTTCCATGGCCTAAATGGCCATAGTCCCTCTAAGAAGCTAGCCGTGAAGGGGAACCTCTGCGTAGCTAGTTAGCAGGCTGAGGTCTCATTTTTTATCAGAATTAACAAGAAAAATTGCTCCACCAACTAAGAATGACCATGCACCACCACCCATAGAATCAAGAAAGAGCTCTCAATCTATCAATCCTTACTATGTCTAGACCTGGTAAGTTTCCCTGTGTTGAGTCAAATTAAGCCGTAGGCTCCACTCCTAGTGGTGCCCTTTTGTCAATTCCTTTAAGTTTCAGCCTTGCGACCATACTCCCCCCAGAACCCAAACACTCTGATTTCTCAAAAGGTGTTGGTGGAGTCCTTAGAGCAACATCCACCGATCCCTGGTCAACATCATTTATGGTTGAGACTACGACGGTATCTGATCATCTTCGATCCCCCAACTTTCATTCTTGATTAATGAAAAAATCCTTGGAAAATGCTTTTGCAGTGGTCTGTCTTTCATAAATCCAATAATTTCACCTCTGACAATGAAATATGAATGCCCCCGACAGTCCCTATTAATCATTACTCTGATCCCGAAGGCCAACACAATAGGAGCATAATTCTATCACATTATTCAATGCTAATGTATTCAGAGCATAAGCTTTCTTTGAGCACTCTAATTTTTTCAAAGTAACAGCGCTGGAGCCGCAACCTAGCTAGTTAAGGCCAATAGCACGCCACCGACAAAAGGGACGGAAGGGCAGGTGCACACCGAGTAGGCGGACTGACCTTTACAACCCAAGATCCAAATACAAGCTTTTTAACTGCAACAACTTAAATATACACTATTGGAGATAGAATTACCGTGGTTTATGGCACCATACCTTCCCTCCAATGGATCCTTGTTAAGGGATTTAGATTTTACTCATTCCAATTACAAGACTCGATGAGCCCAGTATTGTTATTTATGGTCACTACCTCCCCATGTCAAGACTGGGTAATTTGCGTGCCTGCTGCCTTCTTTGGATGTGGTAGTTGTTTCTCAGGCTCCCTCTTCGGAATCGAACCCTAATTCTCAGTCACCCATCACCACCATGGTAGGCCTCTATCCTACCATTGAAAGTTGATAGGGCAGAAATTTGAATGAAGCATCGCCAGCATAAGGGCTGTGCGATCCGTCGAGTTATCATTATTCACTAGAGAAGCGGGCAAGCCCGCACCGACCTTTTATCTAAAAAATGCATCCCTTCCAAAGAGTTAGGAATTGGTGCACATATTAGCTCTAGAATTACTACGTTTATCCGAGTAGTATGGTACCATCAAAAAAACTATAACTGATTTAATGAGCCATCCGCAGTTTCACAGTCTGAATTAGTTCATACTTAGACATGCATGGCTTAATCTTTGAGATAAGCATATGACTACTCGCAGGATCAACCAGGTAGCACCCTCCCATTTCAAAGGGCATTCAAAGTTCTCTCTTACAAAGAGCCATCCTGAACACCCAGCAAGTCAAAGAGAGGTCAAAATATCATGTAAAGCTCTTATACCTTACACCTCTTGCATCCTCAAGAAGGGATTAGAGCCCACACATACTACATGCCAAGGACATGCAAGACATCAAACGTAATGGACAACGGATGCAAGATCCACAAAGCGAAAAAATGGGTCACCCCGCCGAGTCACATTGCACCGAGGCCACCTAGGAGTTGGTAACCACCCCCCAGCTAGAAAGGATGGCAAAAGCCTTATCACCCATGATAGCCACAACGAACAGACAAAGGCAAGAAAAAAGAAACAAGACTCTCTTATAAATTTGCCCCCCCAAACCCTCCCTGCCTCGTACCAAGGCCACCTAGGAGTCCACCTCGACAGCGGCAATAGTGGACCTCGAGCACCTGTGACGACCCCGATGCAATGGCAAACAAAGGAAACAAATGGAGAATGACCAACCCCACAATCTCTCTCTCTCTCAAATGCCTCCCAACCATCCCCGCCCCACACCGAGGCCACCTAGGAGTCCACCCTGACAGTAGCAACGATGGACCTGGATCACTTGATCGCCTACGATGACCTCGATGTGAAAGAAAAGTAAGTAAATAAAGGGATAACAACCGAACCCACAAAGTCTCTTAAAAATTCCTTGCAACCCTTCCCGCCCAGTAGCGAGGCCACCTGGGAGTCCACTTGGATAGCAGCAACAACATACCTCGATCACTTGATCACCTGCAGCAACCTCACTGCAAAGGAGAAAGAAGGAAGTAGAAGGAGAATGACCAAGTTGACAACCTCTATTAGAAATGCCACCCCGACCCTCCCCGCCCCGCACTAAGGCCACCTAGGAGTCCACCCAGACAGCAGAAACAGTGAACCTCGATCGTTTGATCTTCTTCGGCACCATCGATGCAAAAGGACGGAAATAAAACAAGAACGACTATTCCTGCAACCTCCCTTCAAAATTCCCCCTTCCAACCCTCCCCACCCCGCACCAAGACCACCTAGGAGTCCACCCGGACAGCAGCAACGGTGGACCTCGATCTCTTGATCGCCTGGGGAAACCTCGATGCGAAGGAAGAGGAAGAAAATAAATGCAAATCAAGAGGCTCACTACAAAATTTATGAACATATCCAAGCAAGAGGAGGTATCAGGCATCCCCGCACCCCACACACCCTGCATACAAGAAACCTAGGATATTGCACCACTGACTTACCAACTGGACAATCAATACTTTTCACTTGCAGCCACCTCCACACAGAGGAGGGAGGTCGAAGCCTTCCACCTTGAAGTTCTCCTTCCAGATATAGCCCCCGCCATCAACGTAGCAAGCCTCGTCCCCATTGGAACACAATTGCATACGCGATCAAAAAAACAAGAAATACCCATCACCTTATGTCTCAACAGTCTAAGCCGCATAATCCTACGATGCACACAAGATGCAAGGAAAAATCTGATCACTCGAGCAAACATATGGGCCACCACATCTACCAAAACCTCAAAGCCAACGCAGGGACAAATGACATGCACTCTGAAATGAATGCCAAACTTTTATTTTACAACAAGGAGAACCGCTCCTCACATCGCCCAATGGAAAAAGCAAGCAAGAGGGGTGGCTTATAGCCAAAACCCTTCCACATTCCTCTTAAATGTATGCATCTCAACCCACAGTGCTAACATAGGAAGAGTACAAGCACAAGAAACTGGCACCATAAAGAGCCAAACAATGAAGAGGACAGTCATCTCAAGGACCCACACACAAAAACCCATCCAATTCTGAGAACACGGAGCGAAGGGGGAATTGTTCACATATGCCTCCAAGGACGAGCATGGCTAACATTACCACTCATGTGCTACCGAGTGGGGATGGAGAGAATATGAATGTCGACCACCCTACAAATGACCCAAGGCCATTCTTCAGGCACACCCGAACAAGAAACTCAATTACCAACCCACCTTTCACACAAAAATCCAACCCCTCCCCCCACCAAAAGGGGAGGAGGTGAACAATATAGAGAAGAGCCGATTTCACGAAGCTAACAAGAGAAAAGCCCACCTCTCACTCCCACCAAAAATGGAGGAGGTGAAAAATATAGCTAAGAGCTGACATCAACAGAGCCAACGAATGAGAAAGGGTCACGAGAGAGACATAGGCGACCGGCCAGTTGTCTCAAGGAGCCACACACAGCGACCTCATCCAACTCCGAGAACACAGAGCGAAAGGGTAACTATTTTCACATATGCCTCCTAGGACAATGATGGCCAAAATTACTGCTCATGTGCTACCGAGTGGGGATGGAGAGAAGATGAGAGTCGATGACCCTACAAATGACCCAAGGCCATTATTCAGGCACACCCAAACAAACAACTCAATTACCAACCCACCTTTCACATGAAAATCCAACCCCTCCCCCCACAAGAAAAAAGGGAGGAGAAGAACAATATAGTGAAGAGCCGACATCGACGGAGCCAACGAGCGATATAGAAAAAAGATTATTTCAATAGAGAAAACATGCGACCAAGGGCCACGAGAGAGAGATACCGAAGAGCTGATTTCAACAAATCCAAAAAGCGGCCAACCATCTCAAAGAGCCACACACAACAACCCCATCCAACTGTAGAAAATAGAGGGGACAAGAGAGATTTTTCAAACATGCCTCCAAGGACGAGCATGGGAAACATTACCGCTCATATGCTACAGAGTGGTGATGGAGAGAAGAAATTCGACGACCCTAAAAATGACCCAAGGCCATTATTTAGGCACAAACGAACAAAACAGCTCAATTACCAACCCACCTTTCACATGAAAGGCAAATCTAACAAGGGTGGCCTTTGACAAAATGGGCCGACCCGAACGCACTTGAATGGACGCCCTCACCCGACGCGACATGGCGCGCCCACCCCGAATGGACTCACATGGGAGTAAAGGGGCCACCCAAATGTGCAAAAGGCGCTTAGGTGGTCAAAACTTAGAAAATATGGCACGGACACCCTCGGGCCAAACGACCCCACTAGAATGCCCTTAGCCGGGCTCCCTCACCCAGCGCGACATGATGCGCCTGCTCGACCGGACAGACATGGGAGAAAATGGAAAACGGGCCGCCTGAACGTACATAAGGCACTCGGGCAGTCACAACTTAGCAAATACAACACAGGAACCCTCTGGCCAAACGACCCCACTCGAATGCCCTCGGGCCAAATGACCAGACCCGAACAAGCGACCTCACACGGCGCGACACGTCGAGCCCCCCCCCCCCCCCCGAACGAACGCACATGGGAGCAAATGGAAAATGGGCCTCCCTGATGTGCACAAGGCACCTGGGTGGTCACAACTTAGAAAATCTGACACGGGCACCCTCAGGCCAAATGACCCGACCTGAATAGACGCCCTCACCAGGCATGACACGGTGCGCCCACCCGAACAGACCGAACGGATGCACATGGGAGCAAACGGAAAACGAGCCACCCGAACGTGCATAAGGAAAACTTAGAAAATCTGACATGGGCGCCCTCGAGGAAAACGACCCGCCCCGAACAGATGCCGTCACCAGACGCAACATGGTGCACCCACTCGAACGGACACCCTCACCTAGCGCGACACGAAGCGCCTGGCTGAACGGGCGCACATGGGAGCAAACGGAAAATGGGGAGCTCGGATGTGCACAAGGCACCCAAGGGGTCACAACTTATCAAATCTGCCACGTCCACCCTCAGGCCAAACAACCCGACCCGAATGGACGCCCTCACGCGGCGCGACATGGCGCGCCCACCCGAAAGTATGCACATGGGAGAAAATGGCAAACGGGACGCCTGGACGTGTACAAGGCACCCGGATGGTCACAAATTTGCAAATCTAACACAGGCGCCCTCGGGACAAACAACCCAACCTGAACAGATGCCCTCACCTGGCGCGACAAGGCGTGCCCACCCAAACGGACGCACATGGGAGAAAACAACAAACGGGCCACCCAGACATGCACAAGGCATCTGGGCGGTCACAAATTTTCAAATCTAACACGGGCACCCTCAGGCCAAACGACCCAACCTGAATGGATGCCCTCACATGGCGTGACAAGGCACACCCACCCGAGTGGACTGAATGGACACACTTGGGAGAAAACGGCAAAAAAACCACCCGGACGTGCACAAGGTAGCTAGTCAGTCACAACTTAGCAAATCTGATGTGTCAACCCATCATGTATCGTCAATATCATGTGAATCTCTGCATCAAGTGCTCCAACCAAATCAACGTAACAAAACCTGCTATGTATCCAGAATAACTCTGCACAGTGATATACCCCTCATAAATTGAATTGGTCGGGTGATCGGTCCAACTAGATATTCTCATTGTGAGAATGCGCATCCTCATACCATGTGTTATTTTTCCCTCTCGCATCCTGTCGCACCCATCAACTCAATCAAGGATCTGTCCCATATGAATGTAAAGTAATCCATGGAGATCTGTCTCATCTGCAACACGTTGCCCATCCAACAAGCCATCTCTATCTAAAATGTGTTGCCCATGATGCTAATCTCCACGTGTTGTTCAAAAGACAGCCACAACTATCGAGCATCATCCACGTGTGAAAGGTCCTCCTCAAATCAATTCAATAACACCCTCTCAACAATGTTCCATATTCAGGTCCATGAATCTATGTTCATACCATCCGCAATATGCATCCAACGTGCGTACCAAATTTAAGTCAAGAAGGCTTAACCCATGCCCAAGTGTATACCACCAAGGCATCCCATCGCCGCATCTCCATCAACCACCGATTCATCTCGTTGATCATCTCCATCAAGTGACTCCTCACAAACACACCCCATAAATGTGCTCAAAGGTATGCATCCCATAGCGCATCAAAATCAATACCATTCTCGATCTTAGCTCCTCAGTGAACTAGATACTGCAAGATCATTGTAGTGTGAAGCCTCCAACGAATGCAACTCCATCATGAACTCCCATGCATCATCCTATCCAAAGTGTTGGCAAGCAAACTTTTATTTCCCACGAGTGCCACCACAAGTTGTTCTCACCCTGCAAGTCATATGAATGTGCTCATAGGCCACTCATCCAACCAATGTCTTGTTTCTCAAAGTGAACAATGTCCATCAGCCCATATATAAAAGACCTCCATGTAGCACCAAAAATCGATCATGCTCAGCATATTCCCTCTTGACACTCCTCCATGATGCTCATAAGTGGCACCTAGTAAGTGCACCCGCTTAATGTCTCCATATAATGTCCTGCCATGCCCTCGTGTCAATGTACATGACTTTGGTTGCCCGTGTGTCCATCAAGAGTAGACTCACCTCAACCCTAGTCACCATCATGTGTATAGTGTACAGGTTAAGTGCCCTTGGTCACTTCTACCATCATCATCATGGGTACTTCCTCCAAGGCTTATCCCCCGCTAAAGGTGCACCAAGAGTTCCTTCTTAGTTGTAAGCCATGAAGAAGTCTACCCAAACAATGTACCCTACCACCAAGGAAGTCCATGAGTCATGCCAGGCACCTAGCTAGTTTCCATGTGGCTAAGCATGACCCATATCTATCACAAAGATCATCAAGTTCCACCGTTGTCATGGGAATTTTAACCTACTAGAGCGAGGTCACAAATTTCCCTATCAAGGCCTACAACAAGAAATGCTCCCCTTGCTTCTCCAATGTACAAGGTTCCATCATAGTCATCTGAGGAAAGGTCCTCCATGGTATTGGAAAATAAGTCATCTTCTTTCCCATCCCTGCATACGGTCTATCTCCCAGATGCTCAATTGAAATACAAGCCATGTCTTCATGAAGAATCTCTAAGCAAGTGTCCTCCATCCTCATCAATGTCTACAATGCTTCCGATCCTGGTACCGCCTACTCATAATGTTCCTCCTTGATCATTGTCACTTCTGCTAAATTTTCATGTGGTTCATCCCTCAATGCTTGCAATGTGCTCGGTCTAGGTTCAACTTATTCCATGAGTTCTTCCTCTATCATATCCTCATCCTCAAAATCCTCCCCAGAATCATCCATCACTGATGCTTGTGATGTGCTTGGCCCTGGTCCAACCTATTCATCAAATTCATCCTTGACTTCTATCACATCTGCAACATCCTTGTGAGAATATTCCACCATCAATGCTTGTAATGTGCTTGGTCCTGGTCCAACTTGTTCGTCAAGTTCTTCCTTGACTTCAATCACATCTACAACATCCTTTGGTTCGGCCATACTGGGCTTCATGCCACCATGCTTCATCTTTCCAAGGTCTCTAAGTTTGAGAAGCTTATCAAGTAACTTCCTTTGCTCTTCTTCCACCTTGTCCATTTATGCTCTAAAAATTCTCACTTTATTCATAAGTCGACTCACCTCTTGCACAATGTATCAATGGCCCGACTCGCCTCATCAAAATCCTTTTCCACTTCCTCCGAATTCTCTTTAATTTGTTTGAAGTTCATTTCCAATGAGACAAACACATCCATCAAGCTTCAATGCCACCGGCAACACTGCAATGGTATCCCTACTCAATAATAAAAAAACCCATGAAAATGTAGCTCTGATACCAACTCTCATGCCCCTATACCTGTGGTAGTCTCCCAACTGCTCTATAGACGGGTGCGACACTACCTTATTTTTCTATTTTCAAATACTCAGTAAGTAGACTACTCCTAACTCAACACTTGTTTAATTAGTCTTCCAAAGTGTTCTTGTGCGGAAATAAGACAGCAATAAGCATCAATATCAAACCACATGAATGCCCATACATTCAAGGGAGGGGAAAATCCCGTTACTAAGTCTGCCCAGTATTACGCTTCAATAAATATGTACAATCTGCAATAATTATACAACCAAGCCTCCATAAACCATTTATGCTTCTTTCCAAATGTGCTTGTACCTAGGTCTAGCCTTAACAGCTTCCCAATAGTGCAAAAAATCTAAAGGAACCCCAAAATTCCCTTTCAAAACATGTTTATGAAGTCTGCACGAATTCTGGTTTGAGTGGGTCACTTGGGTCACAGACGCCCTCGGCACCCTATATGCGTTTTTGCATGCGGGTCACCAGGGTCATGGTCTGCACATGTTTCCTAAACGTGTTCAGGTCGCATTCAACCCGACCTAACCCTACTGAATGAACTTCGCGCCTTCAAACACAGTTCCGCGCGTTTGGAATGCAAGTGTGCTGCACGAACCCGACTCGACCTGAACGCGCCCATCCTAAAAACTGTTCTGCACGCTTCCTATGGAAGGAACCTGACTCGACCATGCACTGAACACTGCACTACACACGCTCTGCGGAAGGAACCCGACTCGGCCTATGGGTGAATGCCAAAGGGGTTTTTAGTCGACTCGACCCAGAATCTGTTTCCCTATTGCGGCTTCGCCCTCCACCCTCGACCTCCGCTCTAGCTCAAGCATTATCTTGCCAATGGTGGAATCAACAATATGTTGATGTCCTTCTTGCTTTCTGTTATCATCCATCACACATCCTCCTTTCGTATGTGTATTTGCCCACACATTTCTTCCATGGGTGGGGCTTGACCCATATAAGGCTGACCCACTAAACACCCATAAAGCCTTGGTTACGACGTGGAATTTCCTCCTTCACATTAGCTTGCCACCACGGCCGGCCTATAAAACCTCCAAGCCAACACACAACCATTTTTGGACGTGTTTATGCACGTCACTCCTAAACGTCGCACCATCACCATGATAACGTTGCATAGTAGCCGAATGATTTTTTCATCTGTCGCCGCCCCCATCTAATATTTCGTCGTGGTTTTCGTCGTTCATTGCACGTTCACCAAACGCTTCCAATGCCCTCCATCATCGTCCTTGGCTCATGGGTCTTACAGGGGCAGTTTCCGTTGTGGCGGATGTATAATTGAGTGGTTTCCATTGAGCAGGGACATGGGAACCTTACATTTCGCACAGTTGGTCGACTGTCGTCACAGTGAGGCGAGGAAGCCTGTCACACCCCTAGACCTTCGGTGACCTTTCAACCATGTTATAGAGGGGGTGCGGCACTACCATACTTCTCCTTTTCGTAATACTCAAGCACGTAGACTACGCCTTTAGCAACACTTATTAAATTAGTTAATCAAATGTTCCTTCAATGTGCGGAAAACATAAACATCATCATCACATCCATAGTGTATGCCCATACATACAAGGGAGGGGCAACTCCCAGTTAATAATGGGTCTGCCCGATAATATGTTTCATAAATACGAAAGAATGTATAAGTTCCAACTCAGCAAAAGACCCCCTTTGCTCTTTGGCAAAGAAAGTCACTTTTTTTTTTAGCTTACAGTGCTTGAAAATCATTAACTAGCCCACAATAATCATTTACAACACTAGAATTCACCTCAGGAATATCCTGCATAAAACTGCCCAAGTGCTGCCTGGTCACTCGGGTCAGCACTTCAAATGATTTTAGACCTCCCCGTGAGCTCTCTGTGTGTCCAATATGCTCCCCCAGCTATGTGGTTAGCTCTGTTCCATCAATACGCACCTGATTCAACTTTTGGCACTCAATTCCGACTCACGATGCCTTCAGAACGACCTCTAAACTGAAGCTTGGATCGTGCGGACGCCCTGCCCGACCCGACCTTGCACTGCGGACGCCCCGTGGAGAAGTTCCGCATGCCCTGCACGTCTGTCACATGACTTGACCTGCGCACTGCCCGAATCGACCCGTCCTGCGGTGCGGATGCCCTGTGGAGGAATTATGCACGCCTTGCATGTCAACAACCTGACTCAACCCGCGCTCACCCTGCGTTCACCGCCGCCGTGTTTCCTTCACCAACGAGCTGTTGGCTTAGCTCGTGGTGCTCCAATGCGCTCGCACTCAGATTATTTCTTGATCGTTGGTTGGATGAATTCTCCATCATCCAAACACGATATTAATATGTGTATCATGTGTGTGTCGTGGGTCACTCGGTCGACCTGAGCCGACCCCCATCGTTCAGCTGTCCGCCCACTCGTGTAGCATCGGCTGCTCAACTCGTGCATCGATTCTATGACTCTAGCAACGCTATGATGTTTTTCCTATAATGTCACTTTTTCCAATGCCACTTTTGGCTATGTGCGATGTGCCCGTGCCGCTCTCCGCCACACACCTACGCCCATGCGGTTATTGTGCGATGGCTCACCTATAACGTCACACGGTACCCAAACGCCCGATGGGCACTCCTGTTACCAAAAAAGTGCCTCATGAAGTCTTGGGGCCTTAAAAAACCAAACCTTCCCCACATTTGGATGGCTTCCATCGTGACGAGGTGTGGAAACCCCAAGTTCGAGAGATAGACCAGGGGAGCAGTTTCCTTCGTGCTGCGAAATGGGAGCCCCAAGTTCGCCAGACATGGGTGGTTCCTCGACATGCTGCACGAAGGAAACCATGAGTTCCATAAACTTGGGTGATTATGGTTGCGCTGCGACATGGGAACCCAAGTTCCCCTCACCAGGGGCGCAGTTTTTGTCAGGGCGGGAGATGTAAACCGCAAGGTTCCCAGAACTAGGCAGTTTCCCTCGTTCCACGAAATAGAAGCCCCAAAGTTTTGCAGGCTTGGGTGGTTCTCCATCGTGCCATGACATGGAAAATATAGCTCCCCAAACTGAGGCCATGGTTTCTATCGTGGCGAGACGTGGAAATCCCCAAGTTTCCCGGAATTGGGCAGTATCCGTCGTGCCACAAAAAATGGGAACACTCGAGCTCCGCGGGACTCGGGCGGTGGTTTCCGTCGCACCGTGACATGGAAACTCGAAGTTCCCCATACTTGGGTAGTAGTTTCTATCACGCTGCGGCATGGAACCCCCAAGTACCCCATGCTGGGGTTGCGTTTTCCATCGTGGCGGGACATGGGAACCCTAGGTTTCACATACTTGGGGAAATTTTTCGCCGTGCCACGAAATGGAAACCTCAAGTTTCTCCAAATTGGGGAGGTTGTCCATCTTTTGGTGAAATGGAAACCCCCAAGTTTCATTTACTTGGGAAGTGAGTTTGTACATGCCGCGACATGGAAAAAACCCATAGTTCCCAGAGGCTTGGATCCTCTTTTTCGAAACACCACCAATTCCCTAGACTCGGGCGACGGTTTCCATCGTCATGGAAACCCCAAGTTTCCAGTGTGCTGTAAAAACATGGAAATCCACAGTTTCCATCGAGGGCGAGACATGGAAGCCCCAAGTTTCCCAGGCTCAGGCGCGGCCCTCCGCCATGTGTTGCGAAATGGAAACCACAATTTCTCCAGCATGTTTCCCTTGGGGGCACGGGAGGACGTGAAAACCCCCCAAGTTCTGCAGGCTTGGGATGGTTTTATGCCATGCCATGACATGGAAATTTGGGGTTTCCATGCCACTGACGACAAGTTCCACAGATCGGCGACCCCTCTCGCAGCCGCGACATGGAAACCCCAAATTTCCTGCCCCCAAGCAAGAAATGCATTTTTCAAATGCAAACAAAAGAAACGACGTTTGAATGAAAAGGACGAGGGGGGGGCAGAGAAGGTGCAACGGCGATAGTCATCCGAATTTTGAATAAAGTGACAAGAGAGAAGCTCCAAATTGAGGCAACCAAGGGCTGAATCTTAGTGGATCATGGCAGCAAGGCCACTCTGCCACTTACAATACCTCGTTGTGTATTTAAGTCATCTACAAAGGATTCTTCTCAACGACCATTTGAAATTGAACTTCAAATCTGCCCCGAACGAGATTCTTCATGATCGTGGTTTGCAAATGACACGAGCCCCTGGGGGCAACAAAGAGACACCCCTATTGCAGGTCGAGATACAATCGAAGAGTGACATGCATCGCTTCTAGCATGGATTCTGACTTAGAGGCATTCAGTCATAATCCGACACACAGTAGCTTCAGACCACTGGCTTTTCAACCAAGTGTGATGACCGATTGTGTCAATCAATGGTTCCTCTCGTACTAAGTTGAATTACTATTGCGGTGCAGTTCATTAGTAGGGTAAAACTAACATTTCTCACGACGGTCTAAACCCAGCTCACGTTCCCTATTGGTGGGTGAACAATCCAACGCCTGGTGAATTCTGCTTCACAATGATAGGAAGAGCCGACATCGAAGGATCAAAAACCAATGTCACTATGAACGCTTGGCTGCCACAAGCCAGTTATCCCTATGGTAACTTTTCTGACAGCTCTAGATTCAAATTCCAAAATTCTAAAGGATCAATAGGCCACGCTTTCATGGTTTGTATTCGTACTGAAAATCAAAATCAAATGAGCTTTTACCCTTTTGTTCCACACAAGATTTCTGTTCTCGTTGAGCTCATCTTAGGACACCTGTGTTATCTTTTAACAAATGTGCAGCCCCAGCCAAAATCCCCACCTGACAATGTCTTCCACCCAGATCGACTCGCCAAAACGTGCCTTAAGGCCAAAAACAGGGGCAGTGCCCCATCTCCGCCCCACGAAATAAGTAAAATAACGTTAAAAGTAGTGGTATTTCACTTGCGCTGAAAATGGATCCCACTTATTCTACACCTCTCAAGACATTTCACAAAGTTGGACTAGAGTCAAGCTCAACAGGGTCTTCTTTCCCTGCTGATTCTGCCAAGCCCATTCCCTTTGCTATGGTTTCGCTAGATATTAGATAGGGACAGTGGGAATCTCGTTAATCCATTCATGCACGTCACCAATTAGATGAAGAATCATTTGGATACCTTAAGAGAGTCATAGTTACTCCCGCCGTTTACCTGCGCTTGGTTGAATTTATTCACTTTGAAATTTAGAGCACTGGGCAGAAATCACATTGCGTTAGCATCCGCAGGGACCATCGCAATTCTTTTTCTTAATTAAACAGTCAGACTCCCCTTCTCCATACCAGTTCTGAGTCAACTATTCACCACCAAGGAAAAATCCCCCGTGAGTGGGAATTCTACGCCTGCAGCCCAATCAGCACGCGACTGCCCACCCTCGCCACGAGAGCAGCTCAGGTGGACTGCCGACAACCCACGAGTTGAGAGTGTAGACCCCTAGGTCCAGCCCTCAAAGCCAATCCTTTTCCCAAAGTTACATATCTTTTTTGTCGACTTCCCTTACCTACATTGTTCTATTGACTAGAGGTTGTTCACCTTGGAGACCTGATGCGGTTATGAATATGACCGGGCATGAACGGTACTCGGTCCTCTATATTTTCAAGGGCCGCCGAGGGCGCAATGGACACCGCAAGACATGCGGTGCTCTTCCAGCTACTGGACCCTATCTCCGGGTGAACCGATTCCAGGGTGGGCAAGCTGTTAAAAGGAAAATATAACTCTTCCCGGGGCCCTCGACAACGTCTCTAGATTTCCTAATGTTGCCGCTCGCCGCCATGTCCTAGTTCAAGAATATTAACCCGATTCCCTTTCTATGCTTGTGCAGAGTGCACCCTTGATACAAGGCTTCCCCATCTCTTACGATCGACTAACCCATTTCCAAGTGTTGTTCACATGGAACCTTTCCCCACTTCAGTCTTCAAAGTTCTCATTTTAATATTTGCTACTACCACCAAGATCTGCACCGGGGGCTGATCCACCCAAGGTCATGTCCGAGGTTTCTCAACGACCCCCGCGTCCTCCTACTCAACAAATCCAGGAAGTTTCTCCAATGGTTGAGTATAGGTTGCATGCTTCAGCGCCATCTATTTTCGGGGTAGTTGATTCGGCAGGTGAGTTGTTACACACTCCTTAGCAGATTTCGAATTCCATGACCACCATCCTGCTTTCTTAATCAGCCAACACCCTTTGTGGGACCTAGGTTAGCACGTAATTCAGCACCATAACTCAACTTTCATTTCATCCTGCATCGCTAGTTCTGCTTACCAAAAATGGCCCACTTGGAGCTCTCGATTCCATGGCACGACTCAATGGAGCAGCCACACCCTCTTACCTATTTAAAGTTGAGAATAGGTCGAGGGCGTTACGCTCCCGATGCCTCTAATAATTTTCATTACCCGATAAAACTTGCGCATGAGCTCCAGCTATTCTGAGGGAAACTTTGGAGGAAGCCAGCTACTAGATGGTTCGATTAGTCTTTTGCCCCTATACCCAAGTCAGAGGAACAATTTTCACGTCAGTATCACTACAAGCCTCCACCAAAGTTTCCTCTAGCTTCACCCTACTCAGGCATAGTTCACAATATTTCGGGTCCCAACAGGTGTGCTCGCACTCGAACCCTTCTCATAAGCTCAAGTTCGGTTGACGATGCACCCCCCGCAGAGAGGGGATCTCGCCCATCAGCTTCCTTGCGCCTCGCAGGTTCTCAAACTCGCCAACTCATACACATGTTAGACTCCTTGGTCCGTGTTTCAATATGGGCCGAATGGAAAGCCCACCAACCACCACCACGAGCATGCAGGTGCACACGTCCCGCCACAAGGGCGCGCGCTTCGTCCCTCAACCACCAAAATAACAAACTGACAGGAGGTACTCCACCCGCGCTTGTGATGATGCAGTAGCCAATGTCGGTTTTCACCTCAAGTCGAGCGACAGACCAGCTTGAGTCGTTCCACATCCAACCGAGACACATCGAAAACCTCCATCCGCTTCCCTCCCGACGATTTCAAGCACTCTTTAACTCTCTTTTCAAACTCATTTTCATCTTTCCCTCACATTACTTGTTTGCTATCGGTCTCTCACCCATATTTAGCCTTGGATAGAATTTACCACCCAATTAGGGCTGCATTCCCAAACAACCCGACTCGCCGACAACGCCTCGTGATGTAGCAGGGTCCCGACCTGATGGGGCTGTCACCCTCTCAGGCACCCCCTTCCAAGGGACTTGGCCCAGGTCCGCCACTGAAGATGCTTCTACAGACTACAATTCAGGCAATGCTGCCACCCAATTTTCATGCTGGGATCTTCCTGGTTCGCTCGCCGCTACTAGGGGAATCCTTGTAAGTTTCTTGTCCTCTGCTTAATTATATGCTTAAACTCAGCGGGTGTTCTTACCTGAGCTGAGATCACAAGTTGGAGCTAAATCCACCCTACCAAATGGGAGGAAAAGAGAGAGCAAAGCAAGTTCCAGGGATGCCACACAGAGCCCGCATCGGCTAACGCTGACTTTCCAACGAAGGGGAAAAGATCACCGCTTGCCAACACACGCCACGAAACATCGCCTACCACATTTTAGCCAATCACACTGCATTCGGCATAGACGACCACCTCTGTTTCTACCTAAAATATTTCAAGGAGCGCGTTTGATTGGGATGTAATTCCCAGAAAAACGTGCCCTCAAACGAAGCCTCGGGTGCAAATTGTGTTCAAAAACTCGATGATTCACAGGATTCTTCAATTCACACCAAGTATCACATTTCGCTACATTCTTCATCATAACAAGAGCCAAGATATCCGTTGTCGAGAGTCGTTTATGTGGGGAAAACTTATCAAATCTAACATGGGCACCTGCGAGACAAACGACCCGAGCCAAACAGACACCCTCACCCGACACAACATGGTGCGCCCACCCGAACGGATGCCCTCACCCGGCGTGACACGGCGCGCCTGGCCGAACAGGCGCACATGGGAGAAAATGGCAAACGGGCCGCCCAGACATGCACAAGGCACCCGAGCGGTCACAACTTAGCAAATCTGCCACGTCCCCCCTCAGGCCAAACAACTCGACCTGAATGGACACCCTCACCCGGCACGACACGGCGCGCCCACCCGAATGGAGGCACATGGGAGAAAACGGCAAACGGTCCGCCCGGACGTGCACAAGGCACTCGGGCGGTCACAAATTTGAAAATCTAACACGGGCACCCTCGGGATAAAGAACCCGACCAGAACGGACCCCCTCACCTGGCGCAACATGGTGTGCCCACCCGAACGGACCGAACGGACGCACATGGGATAAAATGGCAAACGGGCTGCCCGGACGTGCACAAGGCAAACTTAGCAAATCTGAAACAGGCATCCTCGAGCCAAATGACCCGACCCGAATGGATGCCGTCACCCGATGCGACATGACGCGCCCACCCGAACGGACGCCTTCACCCAGTGCGACACGGCGTGCCCGGCCAAACAGGCGCACATGGGAGCAAACGACAAATAGGGTGCCCAGACATGCACAACGCACCTGGGTAGTCACAACTTAGCAAATCTGACACGGGCGCCCTCGGGCCAAATAAACCTAACCGAAAGGATGCCCTCACCCAATGCGACATGGCACGCCTGAACAAATGGATGCACATGGGAGAAAACGGCAAACGAGCCGCCCGGATGTGCACAAGGCACCCGAGCGGTCACAACTTAGCAAATCTGACACATCCACCCTCAGCCCAAACAACCCGACCCAAACGGATGCCCTCAATTGGTGCGCCCACCCAAACGGATGCACATGGGAGCAAATGGAAAACGGGCTGCCTGGACATGCACAAGGCACCCCGATGGTCACAACTTTGCAAATCTGACACGGGCGCCCTCGGGCCAAACGACCCGACCTGAACAGATGCCCTCACCCTAAGCGACAAGATGCGCCCACCCAAACGGACCGAACATACGCACTTGGGAGTAGACGGCAAACGGAACACCCAGACGTGCACAAGGCACCTGGGCAGTCACAACTTAGCAAATCTCACACTGACGCCCTCAGACCAAACGACCTGAGCCAAACGGATGACCTCATCCAGCGCGACACAGCGCGCCCGCCCGAATGGACACCCTCACTCGATGCGACAAGCCACGCCCGCCTGAACGAATGAAAATGGGAGCAAAAGGAAAATTGGCCGCCCAGACGTGCAAAAGGCACCCAGGCGGTCACAACTTAGCAAATATGACACGGCGTGCCCAGCCGAACAAGCACACATGGGAGAAAACATAAAACGGGGTGCTCGGATGTGCACAAGGCACTCGGGCTGTCACAACTTAGCAAATCTGACACGGGCGCCCTCGAGCCAAACAACCCAAACCGAATGGAATCCCTAACTCGGTGCAACACGGCGTGCCTGACCAAACAGATGCAGATGGGAGAAAACATCAAACAGGCCACCCAGACATGTGCAATGCACTTGAGCGGTCACAACTTAGCAAATCTGACACATCCGCCCTCGGGCCAAACGACCTGACCCGAATGGATGCCCTCACCCAGCGCGACACGGCACGCCCACTCGAACGGACACACATGGGAGAAAACGGAAAACGGGCCACCTGAACCTGCACAATGCACTCGGGTGGTCACAACTTTGCAAATCTAACACGGGCGCCCTCGGGCCAAATGACCTGACTCGAATAGACACCCTCACCCGGCGCGACTAGGCGCGCCCACCCGAACGGACTGAACAGACGCACTTGGGAGCAAACGATAAACAGACCACCTAGACGTGCACAAGGCACCCGGGTAGTCACAACTTAGCAAATCTCACACGGGCACCCTCGGAACAAACGACCCGGCCCGAACAAAAAACACATGGGAGAAAATGGTAAACGGGCTTCCCGGACGTGCAATAGGCACCAAGGTGGTCACAACTTAGCAAATATGACAAGTGATTAGAACATCTAGGCTAAAAATATATATATAACGATGGTTTTTAGTCCATTGGGCTATGGAGTCATAACAGGGCTTTAATTGAACAACAACATCAAGAGTGATCCAAGGGGAAAATCATCTACATCACAAGATTATTGAGATTTATAGTGATGGAATGGAAACAATAAAGTGTTGGAGAGGTGGAAACTGATAATAATTTCACAAAGGATTTATAGTCAGTCCAAACAAGAAAAGCCTCTTAAGTAACTGTTTAAAACCAACTAAGGGCAGGGCTAACCATTGACCTCTTGGGCCGGCTTGTATTAAAGCAACTTAATTGACAAACAATCCAGTAATCCACATAATTACCTTCATAAAGTATGAAAACATATAAGAGAAGACAGAGTGTAAACTTAAGATCAGATAAAGTACTTTTAAACCTAGTCTGCTTTCAGTCAACACCAAGGGAAACTTTTGGAATCTGCTTTTGGAGAATAGAAGCTAGAAACAGGGCAAACCATCATTTTTCTAGTCTAACTTTAATAAGAAAATAAGGAAAATAACTTTCAAGAACAATGTTTAAAGGAAACAGTAGGATGAGGGAACTCCAGCATTACTAACTGTTTAAATTGTATTAAGTCATTCTTAAACAAACAAATTAGAGGAAAACATTGAGATAAAGCTTTTCAATCAGAGAAGGTTACTGATATACAGTAGGTCCTAACTCTATAAATGTTGTTCTTTATCAGAGAATAGAGAACAATATGACATACATAGAAGGAAAACAATAACAAAGAGAGGGGCACTTCACCAATGATATAGACCAGGATCCCAAGAAACAACTTGTTATTGACGTCAAACCAGTTACAGTACTCAGGTCAAATGTTTCAGTTCAGCAATCAGCTTCACTATTCATGCCTAACTAATCTATCACAAGCAGATCTCCAAGGGCCATTGAACACTATTTACAATCAGAAGTTTAAGCTCAAGTGTATTTAAAAGTTCTGCAACCAACCCCTCACTCATCTTCTGCAGAAGTATATATAGAAGAATGAGGAGGTGAGATCTGATAAAATATCTCCAATTACAATTAATACATATTTAATGGCTTCTTGGCCTTTTAGGGGCTCAATGAAGAAACTTACATAGAGAAGGTGAAATATTTGTTTAAACCAGAGCCATCGATCGCGTAGAGATCGACGGTCGGGAGCATAAATGGAGAGTCAAAGTAGAAAATGTTTGACCAAGCAATGAATTAGGGTGATGAAATATGGGTCATTGATCTGCAAATCAGATCGATGAAAAAGATCTATTTAATGTTGTATCGTAGCCCGGTTAACTGTCGGGCATCTTCGATGAGCGATAGCCATTGGATGGCCTACCCCAGAGCGAACAGTATACAACAATATCGCGCTGGGTTTGTTGCTGAAATTTAATGCACAATGGGGGGGAAGTTTTCAAATAGTACATAGGACACGCGTCGATCAGTGTATGGAATCGCTACCGATCGGGAAAAACCACGCTTGCCCCAAAGGCGGTGTGATGAATACTGCGCGGTTTTGCAATCGGTTAGTGGATGGCGAGGACCACCGTGGTGACAGACTCCGTGCCGTCAATCTACAGATCAGATCAATGGTGGAGGTTGACTGGGGTTTGAACCAGCGGAAAAAAATTAGAAAATAATTAAAAACCCAAAATTTGGAAATAACATAAGGTTTTAATATTTTCGGGGGGGGGATATATATGTAATATGATCAGGTGCCTGCCTGCGGGGCCTTTGGCCGCGCGGAGAAATATATGACCGAGGGTCAATGGGAAAAGGGATAGGACCCATATATGTCCAACATGTGGGTTTTTATGGTTTTTTAATGGTTTTCCAAGGAAATTGAGGGTTTTGATATAGTTTAAAAATGAGTTTTAAACCATGTAAAGAGGATTTTCACGAAAGGGAGAAAAGGAATCATGAAAACATAGGAGTTTTATGGAGAAAGGGGAGCAAATGAAAGTTAGTTTTGGAAGAAGGGGAAAAGGGAAATGGTTCTTGTAGCAGTAATCTGTCTTGGAAATCAACAGGATTTCTAAGTGTAAAATGGGAACAGCAGTGAAATTCAGACAGAGGAAAGGCATGAGGCCTTCAAGAGTCTTCAAGAGCCAACACTTTTTAGTAATAAAATTTCTTTCTTGAAGGCTCAAAAAGTCTTAGCCACCTTTTGCTATAACAAATTTTATAGGTGGCTAATAGTGACAACCAATATCAAAAGGGAGCTAACAAAATGTAATAAAGCAAAAATGAAATAGTTTGGATATGGTTCCATTCTGGTGTCGTTCATCTTGGAACGACTACCCATTTTCCAGGGTGAAGGGTCAATAGTTGCCGAGCCGATACCAAGAGAGCCGCGGATGGCTCCCTGGGCAACACTTATGCCCAGGTCAGGAGGGGGCCAACAGATTTCCTAGAGGCTTGAGTTATTTATGTGGTTACGACGTCAACTAATTGTGGTCAAGGATTGGCCCTATGCTGGGATCGATTTCACTGGAGACCCAGATCTTCCACTTCCAGAGGGGGATCACTGGGACTAGGAGCTAGGTATGACTCTCTCCTTTTCTTTTCTTTTTTTGATTTTTATGTATTTATGGTTTTTTTTTATACATGTCCATCCTAACAACAGCTCTTATGTGGATGCAGATGTTTTCCCAGAGAGGCCCATGGGTATGTCTCCCATTGCACGAAGGACCCTTCTTGCGCATGACCCTCAAGCTGAGGGTGGTGTAGGGAGCAAGTTGATCCATAACCTAGAGGGCATTTCCCAGGGGATCCCGAACTATGCATGGCTAGCAGATGTCCCATTAGCTTACCACCGACACACTTTGGGGGTGCCTAGTTTCCTTCACCAACTGTTGAGGCGATTGGTGCATGCGGTAGCATGTTACCATGAGCACAACACTGATTAGATATGTAGGGCTTTTATATGCATATTTTTTGAGAGACATGTTGTCTCCGGATGTTATTAGACAAACATGTATATTTTTTGAATTTATGTGATGTACACAAATTGCAAACAATTCGACATATATATCTATATATCTATTTCTGGATGGATCTTTTTACATGTGATGATGTTTTTACAAGTTGCACAAATGTCTATCTAGAACCATGTTAGCTACTGCATCTGTTAATGTATTCATATGTCTGGGTATGTGTTGACATGTGATATAATGAAAATTTCTTTCTAGTAAATGAATACATAGATACAGACGTAAAATGGATGGGTTTCTTACTGAATAATGACCATTAAGCTATAATACTACAAGTTGTGAGTCCAGATATACAAGTAATTCATGAATACCGAGGTCCACAGCCTCGGTTAATAATTCCAATACGACACTATATATTTGGCCACCACGTTTAGCACAATAGCTATGCTTCTGGTGCAGGATGACGATGATGGAAATGAACACATTTATTTATCTATGAAGGAATCTTCTCAACATAGAAATGTGATACGCTCACATCGAGAAACTGGCATTAGCTGCAGTGCAAGCTATGTAACATTTCCGCCACTACATCCTATTGCGTATAGTAACCGTGGTTTCAGATTGCAACCCCATGACATACATTCTATCTCAACAATTACTGGGGGGAAAGTACTCCAAATGGATCATCATCCTTCAGGAGTTCAATTTAGAGTTTACCATTGCTAATTCTACCAAATCACTGGTTTTTGTGGATCTTATTTGCTCCCTCCCGATAGACTCCACCCCATCTCACTCCGAGGATCATATCTCGGATGAAACACTCTTCCTTATCAACACTCACGATCCATGGTACGATGACATCATTTTGTATATTCGAACTTCAATGTTCTATTCTGAGTTGACCAAAGATGCCCGACGTCAAATTCGCATCAGTCTCAACCCTACCGCATTGTACGAAATACCCTATATCGGGTTGGAGTAGATTTGGTGCTCCGCCGGTGCTTGACCCTGGAAGAGGCTCAAATATTCTTGAATGACTGTGGCAGTCACATGTCCGGATATGCCACTGCCCAGAAAATTCTACGTGTGAGCTACTTCTGGTCGTCGATATTCAAATACTGTATTGTTGCAGTCCAAAAATGCCATTCGTGCCAGGTCTTTCAGCGCAAGATGCACGCGCCACCACTCCCTTTACACCATGTCATTACCGTAAGCCCTTTTGTGAAATGGGGCATATATTTCATGACATGTAACCCTCATTCAGCCGGGGGGCATGCATATATAATCGTCGCTATAGACTACTTTACTAAGTGGGCCGAAGCGATGCCTACACTAGCTACCGATGGTAAGACAGCTACCCAGTTTTTTTTCAACCACATTATTGCACATTTCAGGGTCCCTCAGGCCATTTTTACCGATCATGACACTCATTTTTGAAATTACATGATGGCCGAGCTGACATCAAGATTGGGCTTGCGACATGATATCTCAATGCCATATTACCCCCAGGCCAATGGCCAGGTTGAGGATGTAAACAATTTTTTGGTCACAATGCTTCAAAAAACAATTGGTATTCATAAGTCCATGTGGCATCTCCAATTGTTCTCAGATCTATGGGCTTACTGGATGTCAGCAAAGAATGCAACCAGATTCACACCATTCCAATTGGTGTATGGTCTGGAAGCAACTCTCCCAGTTGAATGCGAAATTCCTTCTTTAAAGTTGGCTGTGGAACTTTTGCCTGAAACTTCTCCTAAAGAAGAGCATCTCTTGTATTTGGAACGACTGGATGAAACCCGCTGCTTGGCTACCTTAATCATTGAAGCATAGAAAAACTAGGTCAAATCTCACTTTGATCAATAAGTTTCTCCACGTTCCTTTGTCGAAGGGGACCTGGTCCTCCTATACGACCAAGCGCATGACAAACTTGGAGTAGGCAAGTTCCAACCCATGTGGCATGGGCCCTATATAGTAAAATGAGTATTGAAAAATGGGGCTTATGAGCTCATTGATTACGAAGGAGTTTCGTTGACGCAGCCTAAGAACAGGATGTACCTTAAAAAATACTACGCTTGAGTTATTTTTGGTTTGGTGTGTGTACATAGGTGTGTATGTTCATTTGTGTGCATGTGTGGTGTGGTGTGAAATTTAAGCATATTTTTGTTGATCGGGTCTTGCTGATTATGCAGATGTCTATTACTCCATTTGTTGGTTTCACGGATGGTGCCTCTCGCAGTACCAGGAATCTATCTTCGGCAGCCTGGGTAATCTATGATCCTACTGGTTAGTTGGTCAACCTGCAAGGTGTGTGTTTGGGGCTTGATACAAATAATATCGCGGAATATAGTGCCGTATCAGAATTATTAACCGAGGTTGTGGACCTCGGTATTCGTGAATTACTTGTATATCTGGACTCACAACTTGTAGTATTATAGCTTAATGGTAATTATTCAGTAAGAAACCCATCCATTTTACATCTGTATCTACATATTCATTTACTAGAAGAAATTTTGATCATATCACACATCAACACATACCCAGACATATGAATACATTAACAGATGCAGTAGATAATATGGTTCTAGATAGACATTTGTACAACTTGTAAAAACATCATCACATGTAAAAAGATCCATCCAGAAATATATATATAGATATATATGTTGAATATTTTGCAGTTTGTGTACATCACATAAAGTCAAAAAATATACATGTTTGTCTAATAACAGCTGGAGACAACATGTCTCTCAAAAAATATGCATATAAAATCCCTAGATAGCTAATCAACGTGGTGCTCGCGGTAACATGCTACCGCATACACCAATCGCCTCAACAGTCGGTGAAGGCGACTAGGCACCCCCACAGTGTGTCGCTGGTAAGCTAATGAAACATCTTCCAGCCGTGCATAGTCTGGGATACCCCGGGCAATGCCCTCTAGGTTCTGGATCAGCTTTCTCCCTTCACCACCCTTAGCTTGAGGGTCATGCACAAGAGGGGTCCTCCGTGCAATGGGCGACATGCCCACGGGCCTCTCTGGGCCAACATCTGCATACACATAAGAACTATTGTTAGGATGGACATGTATCACAAAAAACCATAAATACATAAAAATTAAAAAAAATAAAAATAAGGAGAGGTTCATACCTAGCTCCTCATCCCAATCGTCCCCCTCTGGAAGCGGAAGATCTGGGTCTCTAATGAAATCTGTCCCAGCATAGGGCCAATCCTCAACCACGATCAGTTGACGCTATAACCACACAAAGAACTTAGGCCTCTAGGAAATTTTTTGGCCCCCTCCTAACCTAGGCATAAGTGCTTCCCAGCGAGCCATCCGTGGCTCTCTCAGTATCGTCTCAGCAGCTATTGCCCCTTGGCCCTGGAAAATGGGTAGTCGTTCCAAGATGAACGACACCAAAATGGAACCGTATCCAAACTATTTTAGTTTGGCTTTCTTACATTTTGTTAGTTGCCTTTTGATATTGGTTGTCACTGCGGTGGCCCAATCGAACAATGTAGGATTCATGCACTAGGAGGCCAATAGGAGCTGCGCCTTCGTTGCCTCATGTGGTGCCTGTGATCCCGCATCCTGCGCAATAGTGTGAAGCACTACTCTGAGTGCTAGGTCGCGGACAGTGTGGATGTCCACTTTCCCACTTCCCGATCCTGTCTGTGCACTTGGGCACACTCTCACCATTACCTGATCCATCTTCTCTCCAGAAGGTCTACTGCCGGTCATAATGGGCACTGGGCCTCTGCGCGACAGTCCGGTTATGAAATAGAAATCAGAGACTTCAAGTTCTAGCACTTGGTCCCAAAGTTTGAACACTTCCTCGTTTTCATCCCATATACTAACCAAGTACTGTAATAGCTCATGTTGAGCTCGTAAGCATGGCGTGAGAAATAATTTCTTGAGACCACAGTTCCGGAGTGCATTCATGGAAGCTTTGTTTTCCATGGCCATTTCGTCTTCTTCTCCATGTTCCCTCTCTTTCCATTCAATAACCATTATGCCTGAATATTTGCATCAACATGATTAAAAATGTTTTGTTAGATCTCTGTTGCATTCAAAAATCTAGATGGATGGCTCATATTTTGGAAATTTAAAGCGCAAAATCGCGTTGCGCCATTGGCACGACCCCTTTGTGAGAAAATGTCCATTGGCGCGGGTCCATGCCTGATACCCGCACCAATGAAGCGAGCCCTAAAATTCCAAAAGGTTCCCCCAGGAGGTCAAATGAAAAATGGAAATTCATAAAAAATGGATCAAAACAGAGCTTAAGGGAGCGCCTCTTACCCGAAACTGACAAGAATCTAAATGGTGTTCTGGATCATTAGCAATCACCACTGCAATTTCGCACACAAAAGACTATTGTTGCTCTCCAAATGAGGTAAAAAGTGAAAGTAAATATGTTTTTACTAGATCGGGTCTAGCAACAATCATATCACGCTAAGGCGCAAGTTACTAATTGCAATAGACCAAATGCGAAGAAGTCCTACCTTAAGTCCAACGCTGTTGTTCGTAGAGAAGATAGCGCTCCTATTTCCTTGCTCCGGTAGATCACAATTCTCCCACGTGTCGTGATCGAACACCTGCACACACAAGAAACACAACAACCACACAAGCGTAAACCCAATATATGCAATTATGTATCAGTCAGAGAATATGCAACTCATAATCACAATGAACAATACGAGTGGAACCATAACCAAAGTCGCTTATCATTAATTACTAAAAAGAAAGATACAACCTCGCTCTGACGTTGAATCCTCCTTCGGCCGGTCGATAGTGGAATACGTCTCGGTAAAGCTCATCAAGAATGAGACAAGCCTCTCTCTCTTTGTTTGTCTTGACAATAATCTCCTTGCTACTGATTTGGCTCTATGAGGACTATCAAGGCTCTTGCAACATTCTTTAGGCTATGAAGGCTCTTGGAGACTAGCTTGCAAAGGAAAATGGCAAGCTTATATATATGGTGGAAGGGGATTTGGGATCCCTATAATCATGGGATTGGCCCTATCCTCAAGGAACCTTCCATGAGAGGTGGAAAACCACTTCCTCTACATGGAGATCCGGAGCCAAACCTCCCAACTCAAATTAGAGACTAGTTTAAGAATTGGTTGGAGTCAATCTTCCGTCATTTATTTTTAAAAAACACTCCTTAATAAGCCTAGTGCAGGTACAACACGGAGACATTGTGCCAGCTAGCGCGCCCTCTTTGGAGGATTTCCCCCATTGGCGTGAGGGCTAAAATGTTTAGTCGCTCCAAGGCAAAAAAGGATATTTTTAGGGTTTTTCACAAGGAATTGTCTTTAGGGGAATGAATGTATTTGTTCAGGGGAATGCCACAAAAGTGGTTTCAGGTCATGTCACTGCTCACAGGTCACAGAATAAGCCCTCCAATGTGTGGGATGGGGAATTACAAGGACGGTGACAAATTTTTGTGTAACAGGCTCCAATTTGAATATTTTCCACGATACCCATTTTGACCGAGATATCAATGAGCATTGTCTTAGAAATATTACCCATGTTCCCTTCTCAATCGATAGTTTGAACAGTCATGTAAGTGGAGGGAACCATCTCAGGTGGGTCAAAGGATGGGATTTCAGTTTTTATCACGTTCGAGTCAATCATCGAAGCGCGATGGTGAAACTCTCCCCAAGGTCGTTCTTCTAAAGACAAGATCTCTCAAATAGCTTCGTCTGTAGGCAAGAATTCATTAAGGAGATCCTTAGAAATAACTGTGATGGGAGGGAGGTTTGTACCTTTGGTCGAAACCATAGCAGTGGAGGGTTCAAATGTGATTTGGATGGCTTGGTAAGCCAACTCGGCTACTGAGAGCAACATCTGATCTCTGTAGGAATCAATGTCTGAAGGTGCCAGGATGATCCATGGATTGATAGAGCCAACCAAAGTGGTGGATATCATTGCAACCATGTTTGGGATCTGTGGTGGTAGGAGAGGAAAAAAACCCAGTAGGGAAGATTCCTTTAGAAGACTGGTACCGATACTGACATAAGAGTCAGGAAAGCCTCCTATTGGGGTACAATGCTACTTGGTAACGTGGTATAATTAGGGTGCAAAAGGATAACTGATCCACTGTGACTATTTTCCCATCCAATGGAAATAGGATGAGTTGGAATACTGAAGAAACAATGGCGATCATGGCATAAGACCAACTATGACCAATCAATAGATTATAGTAGAGATGGTGTTCTACGACTTCAACGTCCACGTTTATCATTTTCCCACTCAGAGTGATGGGAAAGCTAGCAAGGTATCCTTTTTGGAGGAACGTGTGACCATCAAAATATTTGAGGGAATTCAACGGCGGTGTTAAGGTAGTAGAACCTAAATTGAGCCAGCAAGCTTGTGACTTAACGTAGGTCAAAGCACCTTCGTCTATGACAGTGCGATGGATTGGTCTCCCTTTCGACGCAACTTGCACCTGGAATGCGAGTTAGTGTGAGAGGCAAGGTTTAGATTTTTCCATATCAAATATAGCCAACATGGAATCCTAGGGGTCTATTCCACCAATGGCTGAAAGCAAGGCTTTCCTTTCTGCTGGAAAGGTTTGTAATACTTTGAGAATAGACATAGCTAACGGTGCCTGTGCCAAATCTTCTACAATATTGTAGTTTTTGGCTGCATGTGTAGAGGTGTTATGAGTCGTGCGTTGAAGTGTCTTTTTGGAGGGATGAATCAAGGGGTCATCAGTAGGTCGTTTGATATGCAAATCGTTGGGCGGCTGTGGATTTGCACTAGTACTAGGTTCTTGAGCATCTATGGTAGGATTTCCATAAAGCTTGGCTCGTGTTTGAAGTTCAACACTCTCAATGCTATAAATGGTAGATGGTCCTTCGCCGGAAGGACGTGAGCCACCATTGCACCGTTGATGGGGTTGTGGCATATTTTCAACCATGTGTTGATGTTGCTGTGGTTGATTAGGGAAAGGATTATGAATAACGGAAAGTGTTCGTCCAGAATCCTTGTTTGCAATAAAATCAGTGAATTCCTGCAGCCGAGGACATTTGTATGTCAAGTGGTCCTCTGCACAGATCTTGCAAGGAAATTTCATGGGTTTATCCTTCCCTTTGTCATTTTTGGCTGCGTTTTTCTGATTAGGGTTATTTTGATTGTCTGACTGCTCTTCTGAAGAAGATGTATTTTTCTTGTTCTTCTTATTTTTCCCACTAGGTTTTTGTGAAGTTTGCATAGAATTTACCTCAGCGGTAAGAAGAGTATTTGTTTGGTGAGGGGCGGTGGCAGCGGAAGATGGCTGGGAGGCTTGTCCCTAAGACTGTTTTGTAGCTACACCAGAGATCGTTCCAACAATACCGTCGGCATGAGCTCTGGTTTTCTGAGTAGCCAGAGGATTTGGGTTACCAGGGGCATTGGGGAGAAAATCATATAGCGTGCTAGATTTTGAATAGATGAAATCCAAATGTTGGGCACGACGAATGCATTGATCTTCTGTAACCGCACTAGAAAGGAAAATGTATTTAAAGATGTGGGGGTAAGAGAGACTTAAAAAACCAATTAGCTAAGAGATGATCTGGGATTGGCGCTTTGACTAGCCTCATCCTACATCTCCATTCATGAATGTGATTAGAGATGTGGGTGGCGGTGTCTTGGCACAATGAGGTTAACAGTTCCGTTCCGACTTCAAATCTGATTGGTAGTTTGAAGTTCTTTAGAAAATCCTTCGCTAAAGCGCCAAAAGTGTTTATGGCAGTGCATGGAAATTCAATATACCACTTGGCAGCATTGCCTATAAGGGTGCAGGGAAATATTCGAAGCTGGACACTATCATCCACCATGGAATTGGATATAGACCATAGATGAAAGGTAGTGATGTGTGCAGCTGGGTCGTCCCCTTGTTTCCCGTTGAACTTTGGGATGTCAGAAGGAATCTTGTGTGGTACTGGAGGCCAAAGAGGGTTGTGATTGATAGGATCATTAGTCAATTTATGGATGTCGGGGATTTCCAGAGCTACCAAAAATGGAACTTGTGGATTTTCCCTCAAATATAACCAAGGAAGTATGGGCTGACTACTTATACCATAGGGTCCACCCATCAATGTGTTACCAGGAGGATAAGTAGGACTTTGATAAAAATTTCCTATAGGTGGAGGGGTAGGGACATATGGTTGTTGTCCGTAGAGCATATTGTATTGCAGGGCGAACGGTTGGTTGCCCCTAGTATAAAAGTGCCCTCCCATTCTAGATGGAGGTTGGGGTGGGTTAGTCCATAAGGATGCAATAGATTTTCCTGGAGGCATGCTACTACTTGCATAATTCAGCAACGGCATAGACCCTACACCTATATTTGAACCACTTAATGGAATATTATTGACAATAGGTTGTCCCGTTCGTCCTAAGGATTGCAGGGGAAGTGAAATGCTCCCTGCTACCCGTGTGCTAGTGACACTGCCCCCTAGTATAGTGGCCAAACGGTTTGAACTCAGCAAAGGGTTCCAACCGAAAGGGTTTCTAAAAGGAACCGAAGTAGTCACACTCATGGGAGGAGCAACCGTGGGTCCCAACGTGATCACGGTAGGAGTAGAACCTGAAGGATTCGGTGAGCTACTCACATTTTTGATGACCGTAGGGTTGGGATTAGGTATATGTTGACTACTAGGGTTACCAAGTGATGGCATATAACTGAAAACTGGCAGGGAGGATGGTGGAGAATCTGGAATGATTGTCATTAGCATCGACCCTATGGATGCCAGTGGTGAAATGGATGTTTGTGCGGTTGAAGACATATATTGGCATGGTGGAATCTAAACTATTACAGGCCCCAACAGATCAGTGAGTGGAGGATTGTAATGAGGTACAACCCCTTCCGTGAAAGGGTCCTCTAGAAATTCTGTATGATATGAGGCTATGTGAAAATCAATATTTGTCAAAGGAGACTTCTCTTTCGCAGAAGCCACGGGTTCATCAAGGTTTAGTTCTTCCTCAGTAGTCAGAGGAGGTAGACCTTTTTGTCGTCAAGATAGACGGCATGGGTCGGAGGATGCCACAGTGACCTATTTATTTTTAAAAATTTTTGATGTATTATAAAGTCTCAATGACAGTAACCACACACCTAAAAAAGAAAAAAGGACTCTCTAAAATCAATGAACAAGAAGCCAGAATAGGGTGCCCTGTCTGAGTACTACCTTTTGCTAGTGATGAAATCTAGTATCACAATAGTATACAGAGAGGGTTGGTTGAAAGTACAGTTATGGTCACTCTAGAGCTTCGCTCAAACCTCAGACGATAGGTGTAAGCACTCTTGTGAAGACGAGTACCCTCCTAAAGACTGAAGACAGAGTGGGTCCGTCTATTTCAGGTACCAGGAAAGCTCGTCCCAGTCACCTTGTGTAAGTCCCTAATTAGTATGGCCACTAAATATACCTCAAATCACAGACATCATCAGGGGGGTCCACGGTCAAGGAAATCATGCTATATAGGCAGAATACCTAGATTCCCGATCTAGTTTCGACATCCCCGAAGGGAAACCCAATATATAACACACCCACTGGATGCAGTCGAAGGTGGGCTACCTTCTTGTGCACCCAAGTGTTGTCTCGCACTGAGCTCCGGTAAAGGAACGGTCTCGATAATATGAGTGCAGTAGGATTTCGCTCGTTAATGACTCTAGTTTCAAGTTTTGAGATCTTGGGTGATTTTCTCACTTTCCTAACCCAAGATCCTAGCCTGAACTACTATTTGTGTGAGCTAAAAAAAGAGTAATGCGATTGATTTTATTATCGATTGATTCTCAGTGTAATTTATTATTAGTCTTGTGGAGGGAGAGTGGACGTATGAAATGTAATGAGACTTTGACTCAAGAAACCATGCAAAATATGCTCTAAATATTCAATTCGATGAAGAGTATTTCTACAAGGAGAGGTTTCTTTTCAACATCCATGCACTAACATTCAAATAGCATAGTTCAACTTTAAAGATTCAGACTTCTATCTACCTCTTTTTAATAGTCTATGAACTGAAATTTTCAGAATTAACTCAGTTAGATGCAAAAACAATAAAAAATAAAAAAAATATTCTCTAAAAAGTAAAATGCTTTTGACACTAAATTTTCAAACAAGAGTAAACAAATAGAAATGCCAGCTTAGTAAACAAGCACAGGGATTCAGTCAAAGAGAGATACTAATGGCCAAAAAACTCTTCAACCAAAACACAATCACAGCAGTGAACAACAAATTTTGGCTGAGTAACGCATTGTCTCTGAGTAAAGACATCGTTAATCCAAAGATTAACGCACTATATTTAAGCAGAGGCAGCATTATAACGCACTGGAAAACCCACAGAGGTAGCGTTAGCCAAGGTAAAGTTCTTCTGATGGTCAAATAGAAACAGGATTGAAATCTGTGAGCTTTTGAAATGTCTACTGGGCATAAATACTAGTCGGAAGGGTTTGTGAACAAAGGAAAGAAGAAATGAGGAATGAAATAGTCCGGAAACTATGGGGAAAATTCCCAACGGAGTCGCCACTTCTGCTATAGGGTAAAATGCTTGGGTTTTTGGTTATCGTATATCCCTCTCAGGGCTTTCCGGTGCCTGAGGTAGACAGTAAGATTAGCTGTATAGTTCACAAATATGGCATATACATGTTCATATTAACTTAAAAAAACTTGATAGAATAAGATATAATATTACCTCTTTAATGATCTTGGAGTCCCTTGGAGAGCATTAGGCAGTGAAGCAGAGGTTCTCCTTCACTAGCTCCAAATCTTGGCCTTGAAATCAATTAAAGCACCCGTGTAATTTATAACATAACATACATTTCCTATCAATTAAGCCAATATATAATAAACATTTAAACTATGCACATATAAGCCATTCATCTCATGCTATATAAGTGATTAAATAATAATGACAATATCAACACATAGAATGGACAGAACAGATAAAATTCTATTGATTTATAAAAAGGAGGATTACAACCGTAAATTGTACCAAGCCCTCTTCAGCCTTCCAATCTCTCTATCTCTCAAAGTGGTGAGTTCTTGATCAACAAGTTCTCAATGAACCTCTTTGACCTTTGACCTTCACACTACACAATGATCTCTACTTCACAAGTATTCAAAAACTTTGACAATCCTTTGACCTTGAACTAAGAGCCTTCAACTCTATTTTATAGGAGATGGAGAGAGCAATCATTGCCCTTCTCTTTCCACCAGTTCTGAATAGAATAGAAAAAATATTTTTCCCCAACCTCCACGCTCTTTCCTTCTTTGAGAGTTTAGTTGTTTATGGCAAGGCCCAATAAAAGATTAGTGCTTTGCAATTTCCTTTTTGTACTGACTCTCTTGTGAGAAAAAGTTGGAGATACAAATCATTCCCCGCGGGTTTTTCCCATTTCAAACTTAAAACACAGGTAACACTGCCCTCTAGTGTAAACAAAGTGTTTCCCTAGCCACTAACGTGGCCTATTCACTGATCAGTTGCGTTATAATGCTCTTGTGTTGTTATAGTGAGGCATTACCTTGGCAGAAATAGATTTAATTTAGGTCTTTGTACTCCTTCCTTGTTTCTCTTCTCCTCTGAGCTGATGAGGAGGTATTTTGACCTGTAACATGGACCCTATCTCCAGGTGAACCGATTCTAGGGTGGGAAAGCTTTTAAAAATAAAAGATAACTCTTCCCAGGGCCCCTGACGACGTCTCCAGATTTCCTAACGTTGCTGCCCGTCGCCATGTCTCGGTTCGGGAATATTAACCCAATTCCCTTTCGATGCTCATGCAGAGTGAAACCTTGATACAAGGCTTCCCCATCTCTTAGGATCGACTAATCAATGTCCAAGTACTGTTCACATGGAACCTTTCCCCACTTCAGTCTTCAAAGTTCTCATTTGAATATTTGCTACTACCACCAAGATCTGCACCAGGGGATGATCCACCCAAGCTCATGCCCGAGGTTTCTCAATGACCCCCACGTCCTCCTACTCATCAAAGCCAGGAAATTTCTCTGGCGGTTGAGTATGTGTTGCGCGCTTTAGCGCCATCCATTTTCGGGGCTAGTTGATTTGGCAGGTGAGTTTTTACACACTACTTAGCGGATTTCGACTTCCATGACCACCGTCATGTTGTCTTAATCAACCAACACCATTTGTGGGATCTAGGTTAGCACGCAATTCGACATCATAACTCAAATTTCAGTTCATCCTACATCTCCAGTTCTTCTTACCAAAAATGGCCCACTTGGAGCTCTCGATTCCATGACACGGCTCAAAAGAGCAGCCACACCCTCTTACCTATTTAAAGTTTGAGAATAGGTCGAGGGAGTGACACCCCTGATGCCTCTAATATTTTCTCTACCTGATAAAAATCACACGTGAGCTCCAGCTATCTTGAGGGAAACTTTAGAGGAAACCAACTACTAGATGGTTTTATTATTCTTTCGCCCCTATACCCAAGTCAGACGAACGATTTGCACATCAGTATCGCTGCGAGCCTCCACCAGAGTTTCCTTTGGCTTTGCCCTGCTCAGGCATATTTCACCATATTTCGGGTCCCAACAGGTGTGCGCACACTTGAACCCTTCACATAAGCTCAAGGTCAGTCAATGATGCACCCCCCGCAGAGAGGGGATCTTGCCCGTCATCTTCGTTGCGCCTCGTAGGTTTTCAAACCCTCCGACTCACACACATGTTAGACTCCTTGTTCTGTGTTTCAATACGGGCCAAATGGAAAGCCCGCCAACCAACACCATGAGCACGTAGGTGCACACGGCCCGCCACAAGGGCGTTCACTTCATCTGTCGACCACCACAACAGAAAACTCAAAGCCTTCAAAATTTTGGACCTATATACATGTTGGGCAGCTAACTTAGTCAAAGGAACAGAAATTTTAATTTTTGAGATTCCCTGTTCCAGACTGAAAGGAATTTGATTCTTTAAGGTGTTGGTTTTAGCCTTGTTTGCTGCCACTTTATCAGCAATAACAACTTGCTGATTTGTTTTATCTACAGTTGACACAACGGTTATAATAGGAGTACTAGCTGAAGTGTTAGTACTACTGATGTTTGCATTCTGTTTTTCGAGATTTTGAGTGTCTTTATCTTTACCTTTACCAAAATTATCAACCACTGTTTTATATTTTTGTTTTACTGTCTTAAACTTGGTTGCAGGGTTGTTTTTAGAAGGTTTGTCAGAGGTTTTGTTGTTTGGGGTTTTTTGATTAGATTTACTCCTGAGTTCATATTCTTTCGAAGGTTATGTCATGGCATTTTCCATTTCTTGACAAAAAATTTCATTATCATCTCTTTTGTCATCGTATGGTGTATAAAGACCTTGCTTTCTATCACAATGAACCTCGAAGTCTTCATCATCTACCCCAAATAAGTTTATATCATTATCCTCTGTTATTTCATATGTTTGCTCAACCTCACTTAAATAGTTTTGATGAAGGGGAGGAGTGATCTGCTGATCATCTTCCCTTGGTCTGTTTGGAGGTTGATTCCTTCTGACATTCTGATTTTGGTTTTGGTTTCTGTTTTGAGGAGTGTTTTGATTTAGACTTGCTTGCACTCTCTCTAGAATGCTCATTTTCTTCATCATTTCTTCCATCATTCTTTCCATCTTTGAGATTGAAGTGGAAGATGTGGACTCCTCTCTAAAATACACTCTCTTTTCAGCTTTCATCCTTGCTCTCTTCTCCATTAAGTTTACTTCCACGAAAAGAGCACCTCTTTGCATGTCTTCAAGGGTTGCAAAATCTCTTTCTCTGAGTGAGTAGGTCATGTCAGCATCAAACCCTTCCGAAAACTTGTTTAAAGCTGAACCTTGTGGAGGTTTTAGTTCAGGGGAAAGTGCATTATACACACTGTTAAATCTAGTACAATAGGATTGTACACTTTCCCCAGGGTTCCTATGGAGATTGTTATAGTCAGCAAGGACTCAGAGGGGATTTTTCCTCACTTCCCATTTGTTTAAGAATGTGTGATGGAAGCCTTGGAGATCATTAATACTATGGGGGGCTAAGCCTTTAAGCCACTTTCTTGATTCTCCCCCCAGACTTTGAGCAAATAGTCTCAGTTTGACATAATCATCATCAATTTCATTTCTGTCAAAGTAGTCATTCATTTTGTCCACATGTTGTGATGATGTTGTAGTATTACTAGCATCATATAACATAATTTTGGACTGATAGTACTGTGGAAGATTGACTAATGGCACAAGAAAGAATAAGGGAGCATACGATGCTGCCATGATAGGTGGTGGGGGTGGGTTGACAAGAGGAGGTGTGTGTTGAGGTGGAGTGGTTTGAACAGTGGATGAAGGATGAACAGAAGTGGATGGAACGACAGTATATTGTTGAGCTGATCTTGGGTGAGAGGCACCTAAGTTAAGAAGAAAGTGTAAATCAGGAGGTGTTTATTCCCTATTCCCACGGTGTTCACTTGTTTCGGGAGATGAAAGTGAAGGCTCAGAATCTAGCTGATCTAAATCACCAAATGACCTAGTCCTGAATGGGTTCAAAAAGTTAGTTTTTGATTTATGTAGAGCTGAAAGATTTTCAGGGACTGAGTTAGCTCTTAGGGATGATCTGAAAATAGTTGAACATTCTATCTTAGGAGACTTCCTAAGGATTCTTTCAGGGTTATCAACTATCTCAGGTGGATCAGGGTCAGGACGGGCTCTGGTATGAATCTTTCTAGGAGCCACTATGCTAATTTTTTAGACCCAAATAAGCAGGAAAAGTTCCACCAGATACGACAGTCTTTGAGAGGTTAACTAATCTGCTTTTACAATTTTAATCCTACAGCCTTCTAACTGAGTTTAAAGGATATTACAATGATGAGGGTTCTTCCCAATGGAGTCTTAAGGTCTGTTTAGGATTGTGGATTCGCCAGGTGGAAAAATTAGAGTGTTTTCAAAGAGGTACACTGTCCACCACAGTGTTTGAGAAACATCCCTTTGAAGGGTATCTCAAAACACAACAAACTCTAACTAGAGATTAACTGGGAGGGCATTCACCAGATATGTCACCTCTAAAAGAGGATGAGATTCGGAGGCTACCTGGCCCTTTCCAGACTCTGTCTAAGAGTACGAAGTAAAACACATCTAGTGGTAAGTGAAATGTAAGAGCAAGTGTTTTACTACCAATCTGAAGTTTTTTTTGGTATTTTCTGAATTTTTTTTATTTGTGGTTTGGAAGAATGCCCTAAATTTTCTTCAAAACTTAGCTACGTTTATAAGGCAAAGACAACGCACTCTTATGGCTAAGCTAGTTGTTTTTCCAAGGTTAGATAAAAACTTAAGAGAATCCTAGAGTTGACCTATTTTGTCACTGATTTAAAAAAGTTTCATCATGATTACCATTTCTTGGTAGTGCTTGAAAAGGCTGCTTTTACTCTCAAGGTTTGTGTGAAAATAAAAGGGAAAAAAGATGAAAACTAAACTCAATTCCCCAGCGGAGTCGCCAAAAATGTTAGTTCTCTGTAATAAGCAAGATTGGAAAAAGTCCGATCACAGAGTTAACATCATTTCAACCAACTTTGGGATTCTAGGATCTAGCCCTCCTGAATCCGGAGAGGGATCTCTCCAATATATACAAAGATGGATTTGTCTTTGAAGTGTGGGGTAATAATATTAGGCTAGTTATAAAGTCCAAGGGTTTGTTTGGTTTTTTGGATGGTTGAACATAGTTGCTGTCTGAGGCGGAAAGATCTATATGCAAATAGGTTCAAAAGTGAGAAGTTGCAAGAAAAAAGAATAAGCTTCGGTCAAGAAGAAAGATGATGGCATATTTTCAGTCCATTGGGCTATGGAGTCATAAGAGGATTTAATTGAAACATTCAGTTTCAAGAGTGATCTATGGGGCAAGTCATCTATGCCTAAGGATCTCTTTAAAGTTTGATTTATGGAATGGAGTGATACAATAAAAAAGGGAAATGACAGATGCAGAACAAAGAGCAGCCCAGGATCTGGTAAGTACTTTGAAACTAGCCAGCCTTTGACCAGGCACTTAAGAAAAACATAGAAGAAAACTAGGATCTGGTAAGAACTTTGAAACTATCCATCCTTTGATACACTTCTGATAGAAAACATATAAAAACAAAAGGAAAACACAAATATAACACTGAATGGTCTAAGATCTGATAAGTACTTTGAAACTAGTTAGCTTTTAACACATTCTAGGGAAACAATCAAATAGTTGAGCGAAAAAGAAAGGGATTCAGGGCTAACCTTAATTTCCCTAGTTCATCTTCACACAACATATATTGAAAGTAACATTTAAAAATAACATTCAACTGAGACAAAGAGATGAGGGAACGCCAACATCCCTATACTTAAACTAAATTAAATCATTTTCAAATAACACAGTTGAAGGAAAACATTTAAATAAATATTTTTCAGCCAGAGAAGGTTACTGATATACAGTAGGTCCTGACCCTGTTTAAACTATTCTTTATAGTGGAAAATGAAACAAATTGAAAAACAGAAACAAAATACAAGTTAGAGTGAGAATAACATCACCATCAGCATAGACCAAGATCCCATAAATCAGCTTGTATTGATGCTTCAAACCAATTACAATCTTTAGATCCTGTGTTTTAATCCATCTCTCTTCACAACCTAACCTATCTATTACAAGTAGAGCTCCAAGAGCTAGTGAAATCCTATCTACAATCAAGAGTTTTCAGCTCAGTGACAATTACAATGCTTCAGCAATTTACATTAACAACCAACCAAATCAGCCCTTCACTCATCTTCTACTGAAGTATTTATTGAAAGATGAGGAGGTGAGATCTGATGAAAAGATCTCAAATACAATTAATGTAGAATTAATGTCTTCCTGGCCCTTGGAGGCTAGATGAAGAAATCATACAGGTGTTCCACTGCGTTAATTGGTTTACACTTATGAAGCAAGCTCGGAGGGAGATTTTTGTTGACCTTTGAGGCTCTATGTGATCCTAGGGTTACTCGCAGACATTCTTTCATTAAATCCTAGAAGAAGTAACTCTTCGGCTGCTTTGGGGTAAAATATCTAACTTGTTCAATAAATTCAGCCTCTTATTGAGCTTTTTGAGGCAATAGGTGGTACTGCGGTGGTTGAGGAATCAATTCGCCTCTATTTGTGGCGGTGGAGGGTTTTTCTGATAAAAACACTTTATATTTTCCTAAATCTGCGTTTGAGAGCGGGGATTAGGCGTTTGATAACTTTCTTAGCCTCAATCCCCACGGATCTATCCACTAATCTGCTGTTCTGGTTCGTTTTTGGTCTTCTGCCACTGATACTCTTTTTCCGCATTGATTTTGATGGTTTCCTCTGTTGTGCAGGGCTACATAGGTAGGGAAGGGCATCAATTCCTATGGAAACATTGAGGAAACGTGAAAAATAACTCTGTAAGTGATTTTCTTGGAGAAATCAAAACGTAGAGGATCGTCACCCTCATGGTCTGAAATTTCCATAAAAAACACGAACAAATGACCTTAACCCTGCAAAAGACAAAAAACACGTAAAAAATCCAATTTATAGGCCAATCTGCTTTGGGGAATGTGTGGAGGAACGCGGGCCGTTGGATGGCATGATCCAATAGCTGAGATCAAATCTGAGCGGTCGTGGAAAAGAGTTGTGGAGAATATAAATCCGGACCGTCGATCTGCAGAGATCGACGGTGGAGATCGGGCAACAAAGATTCAGCGGGAAGGAGGTTGACCGGGCGATGGAATAAGGGAAATGAATGAGAGCCGTTGATCTGCAGAGATCGACGATGGAGATTGAATCTCAGCCATGCGGTGGATAATTTAATGGGCGCACATGTCCGTTAAAGGTCGAGCAGGTGAAGTGATTGGCAACCGTCGGGTGGGAGGGCCCAGATCGGATGGTGGAGGTGGATTCCACTGCGTGGTCTTGGTACGAAGGTTAGCGCGTGAAATGATCTGATAGTACGGTGGTTTTGAAAAAGTGTCGGGGATAGGTGTCGTCCAGCATATGGAGTCGCTGGCTGAAGGGAGAAAACCACCTTGGCTTGGAAGGAGGTGCGGAATGGAAACTGGCGGTTTTCTGGAAAATGGCGTGGGGGGAAAGGGGGTCCACCAGGTGAGGCGTGCTCCGCTTCGACGGATCTGGGAATAGATCGACAGCCCAGGTTTATCGCGGCAATCAAACACATGAATTCAAATATTTCCTGTTAAACTTTATAAAATGGGTTTTTCGGGTTTATCAAAGGAAAATAGATGAAGGAAGGAGGTGTTTTCGGTTTAGCGCCTAAGGATTCAACGGTCAGTCCTGGCGCTCGGGTATATGGAGGAAAACGGTTGGGGACTTTAGCCCAAGGGGGCTAAAGCCTTAACATCATATAGAATGTGCATTTTATAGGATTTTCCAATGTTTTCAAAGGGGAAATCAAGGTTCAGATAAGGTCAAAAAGTGAGTTTTTAACCTTAGGGAATGGATTTTATGAAGGGATAAAGGGAAAACATATGTTTTTGTGGGGTTTTTATGAATAAAAGGAAAATAGAGAATGAGGTAAGTTGGAAGAAAAGGGAAGGGAAAAATTGGAATGGAGTAGTATTTGACTTGGATTTTTGTAGGATATCAGAGGTTTGAAAGAGGAAACAACTGTGAAGATTTTAACCAGTAGATTATGGATTCACTAAAAAGACTTCAAGCACCAAGAACTTCAGGATTGAATTTGTTTCTTGAAGGCTGGAAAAAATATTTAGCCACCAGCTGATATGATAGAAAAATATAGGTGGCTAACAATGGCAGGGTGAGGAAACCTGTCATTCCCCTAGACCTTCGGTGACCTTTCAACCATGCTATAGACGGGGTGTGGCACTACTGTACTTTTCCTTTTCGTAATACTCAAGTATGTACACTACGACTTTAGAAACACTTGTTAAATTAGTTAATAAAATGTTCTTTCAATGTGTGGAAAACATAAACATCATCATCATATCCAAAGTGTACGCCCATACATACAAGGTAGGGGCAACTCCCAGTTAATAATGGGTCTGCCTGATAATATGTTTCATAAATATGAAATACAGTATAAGTTCCAATCCAGAAAAAGACCCCCTTTGGTATTTGTCAAGGAAAGTCACTTTTTGTTTGATCTTAAAATCCTTGACAATCATTAACTTGCCCACAACAATCATTTACAACATTAGAATTCACCTTGGGAATATCCTGCACAAAACTGCCCAAGTGCTACCGGGTCACTCGGGTTAGCACTGTAAATGATTTCAGATCTCCCTGTGAGCTCTCCGTGTTTCCAATCCGCTCCCCCATCTATGTAGTTAGCTTTGTCTCTTCAATACACACCTGCTTCAACTTTAGATACTCAATTATGACTCACGATGCCTTCATAAGGACCTCTGAACTGAAGCTCAGATCATGCAGACTCCCTGCCTAACTCGACCTTGCACTGCGGATGCCCTGTGGAGAATTTCCACACGCCCTGCATGTCTGTCGCACGACTTGACCCGTGGGCTGCCTGACTTGACTTTTCCTACAATACAGATTCCCTATGGACGAATTCTGCACACCCTGCATGTCAACAACCTGACTCAACCCACGCTCACCCTGCGTTCACCGCTGTCATGTTTCCTTCACCAAAGATCTATTGGCTTATCTCATCGTGCTCCAATGTGCTCGCACTTAGATGCTTGCTTGATCATTTCTTTCATGAATTATCCATCATCCACACACCATATTAATATGTGTATCATGTTTGTGTCATGGGTCACTTGGTCGACCCAGCTGACCCCCATCGTTCAGCTGTCCGCCCACTCGTGTAGCGTCGATCGCTCAACTCGTGCGTCGGTTCTATGACTCCAAATACACTGTGATGTTTCACCTATAACATCACTTTTTCCAATGCCACCATTGGCTATGTGTGACACACCCGTGCCTCTCACCACCACACACCCGCACCTGTGTGATTACTCTGTGATGGCTCGCCCGTAACGTCGCACGGCGCCTGAACACCCGATGGGCACGCCCGTTACCCCGAACGCACCTCATGAAGTCTTGGGGCCTTAAAAACCCAACCTTCCCCACACTTGGACAACTTCTGTCATGACAAGGTGTGGAAACCCCAAGTTCCGGAGATGGACTAGGGGAGCGGTTTCCGTCACACCGCGAAATCGGAGCCCCAAGTTCGCCAGATTTGGGCGGTTCTTCGCCATGCCGTGCAACAGAAACCACGAGTTCCATAAACTTGGGAGATTATGGTTTTTTTGTGACATGGAAACCCAAGTTCCCCTCACTAGGGTCGTGGTTTTAGTTAGGGCGGGAGATGGAAACCACAAGGTTCCTAAAACTAGGCAGTTTCCCTCATGCCACGAAATAGAAGCCCCAAAGTTTCGCAGGCTTGGGGGTTTCTTCGTCGTGCTGCAGCATGGAAAATCGAGCTCCCCACACCAAGGCCATGGTTTCTATCTTGGCGGGACATGGAAATCTCTGAGTTTCCTGGAATTGGGTAGTATCTATCATGCCGCAGAAAATGGGAATCCCCGAGCTCTGCGGGACCCAGGCAGTGGTTTCCGTCGCGACGTGACATGGAAACTCAAAGTTCCCCATACTTGGTCGGCAGTTTCTGTCACGCTGCAGCATGGAAGCCCCAAGTACCCCATGTAGGGGTTGTGGTTTCCATCATGGTGGAACATGGGAACCCCAGGTTTCCCAGACTTGGGAAATTTTCCACCGTGCCATGAAATGGAAACCCTGTGTTTCTCTAAATTGGGGCGGTTGTCCGTCGTGTGGCGAAATGGAAACCCCCAAATTTCATTGACTTGGGCGGCGTGTTTGTACACGCTGCAACATGGAAAAAAACTAGAGTTCCCTAGAGGCTTGGATCCATGGTTTCGAAACACCACCAATTCCCTAGACTCGAGCGACGATTTCCATCATCATGGAAACCCCAAGTTTCTAGTGTGCCATAAAACATGGAAACCCGTGGTTTCCGTCGAGGGCGGGACATGGAAACCCTAATTTTTCTGGACTCGGGCGCGGCCCTCCACCGTATGCCATGTAATGGAAACCCCAATTTCCCCAGCGTGTTTCCCTTAGGGGCATGGGAGGACACAGAAACCCCAAGTTCCACAGGCCTAGGTTGGTTTTACGCCATGCCGTGACATGGAAGTTTGGGGTTTCCATGCAACCGACCACAAGTTCCATAGACTGGCGACCCCTCTCGTAGCTGCGACATGGAAACCCTAAATTTCCCACCCCCAAGAAAGAAATGCATTTTTGAGATGCGAACAAAAGAAACGATGTTTAAATGAAAAGGACGGGGGGGCAGAAGGTGCAACGGGGATAGTTGTCCAAATTTTGAGTAAAGTGACAAGAGCAAAGCTCTGAATTGAGGCGACCAAGGGCTAAATCTCAGTGGATCATGGCAGCAAGGCCACTCTGCCACTTACAATACCCCGTCATGTATTTAAGTAATCTGCAAAGGATTCTTCTTAAGGACCATTTGAAATTGAACTTCAAAGCTGCCTCGATCGAGATGCTTCACGGTTGCGGTTTACAAATGACACGGGCCCCTGGGGGCAAAAAAGAGATGCCCCTACTACGGGTCGAGATACAGTCGAAGAGTTACATGCACCACTTCTAATGTGGATTCTGACTTAGAGACGTTCAGTCATAATCCAACACACGGTAGCTTTGTGCCACTGGCTTTTCAACCAAGCGCGATGAACAATTATGTTAATCAATGGTTCCTCTCATACTAAGTCGAATTACTATTGCGGTGCGGTTCATCAGTAGGGTAAAACTAACCTGTCTCATGATGGTCTAAACCTAGCTCACGTTCCCTATTAGTGGGTGAAAAATCCAACACTTGGTGAATTTTGCTTCATAATGATAGGAAGAGCCAACATTGAAGGATAGAAAAGCAATGTTGCTATGAACACTTGGCTACCACAAGCCAGTTATCCCTGTGGTAACTTTTCTGACACCTCTAGCTTCAAATTCTAAAATTCTAAAGGATCGATAGGCCACACTTTCACGGTTTGTATTCATACTGAAAATAAAAATCAAATGATATTTTACCCTTTTTTTCCACACGAGATTTTTGTTCTCTTTGAGCTCATCTTAGGACACCTGCGTTATCTTTTAACAGATGTGTTGCCCCAGCCAAACTTCCCACCTGATAATTTCTTCCGCCTAGATCGACCCACTGAAACGTGCCTTAAGGCCAAAAATAGGGGTAGTGCCCTGTCTCTACCCCATGAAATAAGTAAAATAACGTTAAAAGTAGTGGTATTTCACTTCCGCCGAAAACGGCTCCCACTTATTCTACACCTCTCAAGTCATTTCACAAATTCAGACTAGAGTCAAGCTCAACAGGGTCTTCTTTCCCCGCTGATTTTTCCAAGCTTGTTCCCTTGGTTGTGGTTTCACTAGATAGTAGATAGGGACAGTGGGAATCTTGTTAATCCATTCATGCGCGTCACTAATTAGATGACGAGCAATGTGGATACCTTAAGAGAGTCATAGCTACTGCCACCTTTTACCCGCACTTGGTTGAATTTATTCACTTTGACATTCAGAGCACTGAGAAGAAATCACATTGCGTCAACATTCACAAGGGCCATCGCAATGATTTTTTTTAATTAAACAGTCAGATTACCCTTGTCCGTAACAATTCTGAGTCGATTGTTCGTCGCCTAGGGAAAAGCCCCCGTGAGGGGGCATTCTATGCCCATAGCATAATCGGCACGCAACTGCCTGCACTCGGCATGAGAGAAGCTTAGGCAGACAGATCATAGCCCACGAGTTGAGGGTGCAGACCCCTAGGCCCATCCCTCAGAGCCAATCCTTTTCCCAAAGTTACGGATCCATTTTTCCAACTTCACTTACCTACATTGTTTTATTGACCATAGGCTGTTCACCTTGGAGACATGATGTGGTTATGAGTATGACCGGGCATGAATGGTACTCAGTCCTCCAGATTTTCAAGGGTCGTTGAGGGTGCACTGGACACTGCAAGATGTGTGGTTCTCTTCCAGCTACTAGACCCTATCTCTGGGTGAACCGATTCCAGGGTGGGAAAGTTGTTAGAAAGAAAAGATAACTCTTCCCGAGGCCCCTGACGATGTCTCTGGATTTCCTAACGTTGCCGCACGCCATCATGTCCCTGTTCAGGAATATTAACTCAATTCCCTTTCTATTTTCATGCAGAGTGCACCCTTGATACAAGGCTTCCCCATCTCTTAGTATCGACTAACCCATGTCCAAGTGTTGTTCACATGGAAACATTTCCCACTTCAGTCTTCAAAGTTCTCATTTGAATATTTGCTACTACCACCAAGATCTGCACTAGAGGCCTATCCACCCAACCTCATGCCTGAGGTTTCTCAATGACCCCCGCATCCTTCTCCTCACCGAAGCCAGGCAATTTCTTTGACGATCGAGTATAGGTTGCGCGCTTCAGTGCCATCCATTTTCTGGGCTAGTTGATTCTGCAAGTGAGTTGTTACACACTCCTTAGCAGATTTCGACTTCCATGACCACCGTCCTACTATCTTAATCAACCAACACACTTTGTGGGATCTAGGTTAGCACAAAATTCAGCACCGTAACTCAACTTTCGATTCATCCCACATCACCAGTTCTGCTTACCAAAAATGGCCCACTTGGAGCTCTCGATTCCATGGCATGGCTCAATGGAGCAGCCACACCCTCTTACCTAATAAATGTTTGAGAATAGGTCGAGGGAATTACACCCTCGATGCCTCTAATCATTTGCTTTACCTGATAAAACTCGTGCGTGAGCTCCAGCTATCCTGAGGGAAACTTCGGAGGAGACTAGCTACTAGATGGTTCGATTAGTATTTTGCCCATATACCCAAGTTAGAAGAAATATTTTCACATCAGTATTGCTATGAGCCTCCACTAGAGCTTCCTCAGGCTTCACCTTGCTCAGGCATAGTTCACCATCTTTCAGGTCCCAACAGGTGTGCTTACACTTGAACACTTCGCATAAGCTCAAGGTCGGTCGACGATGCACCCCCCACAAAGAGGGGATCTCACCCATTAGCTTCCTTGCACCTCGTAGGTTTTCAAACCTGCCAACTCGCACACATGTTAGACTCCTTGGTCTGTGTTTCAAGATGGGCTTAATGGAAAACCCTCCAACCAACACGACGAGTGCGCAGGTGCACATGGCCCACCATAAGGACACGCGCTTCATTCCTTGACCACTGCAATTACAAATCGACAGGTGGTACTCCACCCATGCTTGTGACGATGCAACTGCCCATTTTGGTTTGCACCTCAAGTTGAGCGGCAGACTAGCCTGAGCTATTCCACATCCGACCGAGATGCATCGACAGCCTCCATCTGCTTCCCTCCTGGCAATTCCAAACACTCTTTAACTCTCTTTTCAAAGTCCTTTTCAACTTTCCCTCGCGGTGCTTGTTCGCTATCGGTCTCTCACCCATATTTAGCCTTGGACAGAATTTACCACCCAATTAGGGTTGCATTCCCAAACAACTTGACTCGCCGACATCACCTTGTGATGCAGCAGGGTACTAGACTGACAGGGCTGTCACCCTCTCAAGCGCCCCCTTCCAAGGGACTTTGCCCAGGTCCACCACTGAGGATGCTTCTACAGATTACAATTTAGGCAATTCTCTCGCTGGATTTTCATGTTGGGCTCTTCCCAGTTCGCTCTCCACTACTAGGGGAATCCTTGTAAGTTTCTTTTCCTCTGCTTAATTATATGCTTAAACTCAGCGAATGTTCTCGCCTGAGTTGAGGTTGCAAGTTGGAGCTAAATTGTCCCTACCTAATGGGAGGAAAAGAGAGAGAAAAGCATGTTCCAGGGATGCCACACAAAGCCCGCATCGGCTAACACCAACTGCCCAACCAAGGGGACAAGATCACTGCTTGCCGATGCATGCCACGAGACATCGCCTGCCACATTTCAGCCAACCGCACTGCATTTGGCACGGATGACCACCTCCACTGCTCCCTAACATATTGCAAGGAGTGTGTTTTATTGGGATGCAACTCCCAGACAGACATGCCCTCGACTGAAGCCTCGGGAACAAATTGCGTTCAAAAACTCGATGGTTCATGAGATTCTACAATTCACACTAAGTATCACATTTCGCTACATTCTTCATCATAAGAAGAGTCGAGATATACGTTGCTGAGAGTCGTTTCCATGTGTTACCAAAAAAGTGCACCCCGACGATAAATGGCTAAAATCAAACCTAATGTACAATGCATCGCAACAAGCAACAAGCCCCCTTCACCCTCAAGAAAACTGCACTCCATAACCCACTCACTAAAGGGAAGGGGATCAAACAAGCCCCCCAGACCCCATGCCTTTCCAAAAAGGTGGGAACTGCAAGGAACGATGATCAAGAAGGTCTAGGGTGGCCAACCCAGGAGCTCCTGCTACTTTTCATCCTTATCGAAGACCCAATCACAACAATTTCCCCCTTTCTTCTATGTTTTTACGCTGCTGGGGGCCGACAAGAGGAAGGGAAGGGGAAAAAACACATATGCATATAACAGAAAAGAATGAGAAGGTGGCTCCCACCCCCTCACAAGGGAAATCTCAAGCAGACAAACAAGAAGAGATGGCTTTCCAAACCCCGTGCCTTTTCAAAAGGGGTAGAATTGTAAAAAATGATGACCAAGAAGGACTAGGGTGGCCACCCTGAAACTCGCACTTCTTTTCGTCCTGCACAAACATCAAGCCACTACAACTCCCCCTTTTTTCTCCATAAATATAGGGGTCAGAAAGAGGAAAGTAATAAAAACACATGAAAGAAAGAGAAACAAAATTGTCCACCCGCTCAAAAGAGGAGGGCCCAAATAGATAACAAACTCTTCCCAAGCCCCATGCCCTCGTAAAAGGGGTGAATCGCAAGGAACTAAGATCGGTAAGGACTAGGGTGGCCAACTTTTGTGTAACCAGCTCCAAAAATAGAAGAAAAGAGATATTAATGCCTTAGAAATGAGCCACTTCAACGGGGCAACCTCCAATACATTACGTAAATGAACAATTCTTGGATGACACAATTTACAAAACCTCCTTTCTATATATAGGATTCCATAGGGCCATAATGTAATCCTATTGGGCCACAATGTAATCATAGCCGACCTAACAATAATAATTTAAGGGCACAATAATAACAAAATGGGGGTTACAAGGGTACAATAATAACAATAAGGGGGTTACACTAACAACAATAAGGGACTATACTAGTCATATAGGGACCTAACATGCCCCTCTCCTTCAAAAAAGTTTTGTCCTCAACGCTTGAGTAGCTCTGGGTGCTTCTGTATAAAATTCTCATCCTCCCATGTAGAATCTTCAGTGGGTAAGTTCTTCCACTTGATGAGATACTCTGAAATTGATCGATTCCGTAGCTGTCAAGTTCTTATTTCCGTGACCGCTTCAGGTTCCAATATGTTTTTTCCTTCCTCTTCAAGTTCTGGCAATATTGTTTGAACTGGAATATTTTCACCTATAACCCTCTTTAAGCATGAAACATGGAAAACTGGATGTACTCGTGAAGAAGTAGGAAACTCCAATTTGTATGCCATAGTACCAATCTTTTGCAACACCTTGTAAGGACCATAGTACTTTGGCGAAAATTTATTATCCTTCTTAGCTTGCTTGAGGGAAATTTTTTTGTATGGTTGTAGTCGTAAAAATACCCAATCTCCTACATCAAAAATTCTCTCGCTGCGATGTTGATCTGCCTGTTGTTTCATTCGATTTTGTGCCAAATTCAGGTTATCCTTTAAGGGTTGGAGAACTTCTTGCTAATGCTCGATGTGATCTTCCACTGCTTGAACCTTCAAATTTTCCCTTAAAGATGATGTGATTGATGGTGGATGATATCCATAAAGTGCCATAAATGGGGTCATTTTTGCTGCAGTATGGAAGGAAGTGTTATACCACCATTCGGCGAGAGGTAACCACTTGACCCATTGTGTTTGTTTATCAGATACAAAACAACGAAGATATCCTTCCAAACATTTATTTACTATCTCAGTTTGACCATCAGATTGAGGATGATAAGATGAGCTATGAGCTAATTGAGTACCCAAACAAGAAAATAACTCCATCCAAAAATTTCCGGTAAAAATGGGATCTCTGTCGCTCACAATAACCCTTGGGCTTCCATGTAGCTTTTGAATTCTATCCATAAATGTAGTAGCAACTGTACTTGCTTTAAATGGAGGAGATAATGCACAAAAGTGTGCATACTTGGTAAGTCTATCAACTACCACCATGATGACACTCTTTCCTTCGGACTTAGGTAAACCTGTGATAAAATCCATTGAAATATCCTCCCAATGTTGACTTGGAATGGATAAAGGTTGTAGAAGACCCGGGGTCTTAATTGTCTCAACTTTATTTTGCTAGCAAACCAAACATTCCACCACAAACTTTTGAATATCAGATTTAAGGCCATCCCAAAAAATTTCTTTCTTCACCCTGTGGTAAGTTTTTAAAAATCCTGAGTGTCCTCCTAAAGGAGAAGTGTGCAATTCCAAAAGAATCTTTTGTTTTAGTTAGGAATTATTACAAAGATATAAGCGATCTTTGTACCATAAGGAATCATTTTTCCAACTAAATGTATCAGATGTACTAGGATCTTGCTGCAACTTTTGAATGAGTGTCCATACATCTTTGTCCTTCTTCCATTCATCTCTTGCTTGGGTTATCCAATCTGGTTGGATAATAGAAATGGCACAAAGCAATGCTTCCACCTCTTCATTCTTTCTTGAGAGTGCATCTGCAACAACATTAAGATTTCCTTTTTTGTAGATTATTTCAAACTCATAACCCAACATCTTTGTGACCCATTTTTGCTGCTCTTCTGAAGATAGTCATTGTTCCAAAAAATATTTAAGACTATCATGATCAATTTTTACCTTGAAGTGTCTTCCCATTAGGTAAGTTTGTCATTTCTTTAATGCATGCAATATTACTAACATTTCCTTTTCATAAATAGGTTTCTGTAAATACTTTCCTTTGATTGGATGACTTTCAAAAGTAATGGGTCTTCCTTCCTACATTAAAACTGCACCAATTCCATTTCCTGAGGCATCACATTCCATAATAGAGGTTTTTGTGAAGTCTGGCGTAGCTAAGACCGGTGCTAGGCACATTGCCTCTTTAAGATGTTCAAAGGACTAAGTTGCTTCAAGAGTCCATGAAAATGCATCTTTCTTCAATAATGTTGTTAGAGGTGCTGCTATTCTCCCATAATTCTTAACAAACTTGCGATAATACCATGTTAACCCAAGAAATCCTCGCAACTGCTTTATGGTTGTGGGGACTTTCCATTCCTTAATGGCTTTAATTTTGTTAGGGTCTACTTTAACACCCTCGTGAGATACAATATGACCCAGATATTCCACCTCTTGTACTCTAAAGAAACATTTGGATGTTTTTGCATATAATTGTTTCTCCTGCAATAGTTTGAGCACCCTGTCAACATGTTCAACATGATCCTTCCAAGACCTACTTTAGATTAGTATATCATCAAAAAATACTAGCACAAATTTTCTAAGGAAGGGTTTGAAAATGGAATTCATCAACCCTTGAAATGTAGAAGGTGCATTGGTAAGGCCAAAAGGCATGACCAAAAATTCATAATGACCCTCATGAGTTCGAAATGTTTTATTTGGAATATCTTCAGTCTTCATTCTAATTTGATGATATCCTGAATGAAGATCCAACTTGCTAAAATAAATTTCTCCATGTAATTCATCCAATAATTCATCAATCACAGGAATGGGAAATTTATCTTTAATGGTGAGCTTATTGAGCTCCCTACAATCCAGACACATTGGCCATGATCCATCCTTCTTGTGTACCAATACTACAGGACCATAGAAAGAACTTTGACTAGGTTGAATTATACCCGCCTCTAACATTTTTGCAATCATACGTTCAATTTCTCTCTTTTGGAAGTAAGGATATCTATAAGGCCTGATGTTTGGAGGAACACTTCCTAGAATCAAATGAATAGAATGATCATGATCACGAATAGGTGGGAGTCCTTTGGGAGTTTCAAACACCTTGGAATGATTGTCCAAGACTTGTTGGAGATCTGCAGAAATAGATGATTTTGATGTCGGAACTTCTAGTGAGAATAATTGTGCAATTACGCCTCATTGTTATTTCTTTAGAAGATTTTTCATGACATTAGAGCTTATTATCCTTCTCGGCTTCCCTTCAATACCCCGTAATTCGACTTCCTTTCCTTCTAAAAAAAATTTCAAGAAAAGTTCTTGAAAATTAAAAGCTACCGTCCCCAAAGACTGTAACCATTGTACTCCTAGTACAACATCAGCACCTCCCATAGGAATGGAAAGCATTGGACTACTCAATACATATACCCCCATGGTTAGCTTGATATTATGGCATTTTCCAGAGAAATTTATAGTTCCTCCATTTGCAACCATCACTTGACATTCTGGTGCTGGGTATAGGAAACAATTTAATTCCTTGGCTACCTTACAATGAATAAAATTATGGGTGCTACCTGAATCAATCAACACTATTACCTTTTTATTCTTTATTTTTCCTTCTATCTTGAGATTTTGAGGAGTGGTAATTCTTGCCAGTGCATTACACGCTATGGTCAGATTCATTTCTTCCACTTCTAGGGCTGGTTCCTGGTGTATATCCTCTTCTTGTTCATTTTCTTCTTCCTCTTCACAATATATGTAAAATAATCTCTTCTCAGCACACTTATGACCTTTAGTGTATTCGCTATCACAACTGTAGCAAAGCCCTTTTGCTCTTTTTTCTTCCAATTGTTGTGGTGTCAACCTTGTAGGTTGTGGAAATCTAGGCATAGCAACACTTCCTTCTTTATAGAATTGAATGGTAGGCTTCCTTGTCGCCATTATTTTACATTCAACTTTTCTTGCCAACTTGAATGCCTTCTCCAATGAATCTGGTTCCAAAACGTGAACTTCATGTTAGATATTATCCTTTAAAGTGCCTATGAAGAGATCGATCATGTGTTCCTATAGAATATCCGCTACCCTTATATTCAATTTTTGGAATTCCTCAATGCGCTGCCCCACTAAACCCATTTTTTTGAGATTTATCAATTGGCTAAGGAAGGTGTTGATCTTTTTATCCTCATAATGTGCTATCATTTCTTCCATAAAAATTGACCAAGTGACAATTTTTTTTGCGGGAGCAAAGCCATCGATACCATACAAATGTATTTTGTTCTAAATGTAAAGTTGCAATGTGTACCTTTTGTGTGTTTTGCACGTTATGGAGATCAAAATATTGCTCCATCTGTAGTATCCTTGTTATAGGATCCTTTCCATCAAACTTCCTCATATCCATTTTTTTAATATGGTGGTTCTTCCTGCCAACATTAGATTTTATGAAATCATGATTAACATTGATTTTTTTCTCATCATGAGGTTCTTCTACTTTATTTTCACCATTAGGAAAATTTTATTGTATCAACTTTGTCAAAACTTGGATGTCTATTTTTACATCATTCTTCATGTTTTCCATGTTGTATTTTATGTCATCCATCTTAGCTTCCATGCCATCCATCTTAGCTTCCACACCCTTCTTCAAAAGTCCATTTCATTTTTTGTTGCTCTTTGCGAGAGTGAAATTTGTTGCACTTCCTCTTGTAATTTTGATAGATCATGTTGCAATTCTTCATCTTCATGAGTCATAGTAGACCCTTCTGAAGGCTTAATGGGTGTTGAATTACTTTTACGGGGCATCTTTTAGAACCCAATACTGATATCTATTCTACAATATTCCCTTGGAATCAATTCAAATTGATTCTTCAAACAAGACTTATGCAATTCGGAAAAAAAATACACACCTTTTTCTTACTTTTGAGGAGCTCGATATTGAAATTGGATTATCTTTTTGATTGCAACACTTAAATATTTTATTTTTATTATCAACGTATCCCTCTGAATTATCTTTCGAATGCCACAGGTCTGGCCTGATTTGGATTCTCCAAGACAAAGTTGTGTCCAATCTCCCACAATTACCTAATTATGGACTGGTTCAGTAGAGAGAACTTGTACGACTTGCCACGTGTCACTGTTTCATCCTTCGTCTCTGAAATTGATATCCAAGAAACTACATTCTGTGTACTTGTGACCACTTTTTATGGCACTCCAATCCAATGCCCAGAAAGAGAGTTATTGAACTTTTCCCATGATCCACTCTTTGAGATGAAATTCAGGAGCTTGAAAAAGCACTACCTTCCACAGATCATATCTCCAAAAATATTGTGAACCAAGCTATGAATTTTTTTTACAAATTTACTCAGGATTTCAGATTCGTACCATAAGAATTTCAGATTTTGAACCCTCGTAGAAAACAAGTTATAGCAAAAATGCCACGATGACCTGTTTAGGAGCCTGAAAAAAGACCTAACTTCGACAGATCATATCTCCGAAAATTTTGCGAACCAAGCTCTGAAAATTTTAGAAAAGCTTCCTCAAGATTTCGGCTTTGCACCCTAAAAATTTTAGTTTCCAAAACTTCACAGAAAAAAAGTTATAGCGAAAATTCCATGATGACCTGTTTGAAGCAGCGAAACCCTAGAATCCAAAGCTCTGATACCAAATGTTGTGTAACCAGCTCCAAAAATAGACGAAAAGAGATATCAATGCCTTATAAATGAGCCACTTCGAGAGGGAAACCTCCAATACATTACATAAATGAACAATTCTTGGATGATACAATTTACAAAACCTCCTTTCTATATATAGGAGTCCATGGGGCCATAATGTAATCCTAGTGGGCCACAATGTAATCCTAGCCGACCTAACAATAATAATTTAAGGGCACAATAATAAGAAAATGGGGGTTACAAGGGTACAATAATAATAATAAGGGGGTTACACTAACAACAATAAGGGACTATACTAGTCATATAGGAACCTAACACCAACCCCAGAGCTTGCACTTCCTTTCATCCTTCACAAATGCCAATCCTCAACAATTCACCCTTTTCTCCATAAAGCTAGGGGCCAAAAGGAGGAAGGGAAAAAAGAAACCCAAAAAAAGAAAAGAAAAAGAGAACCAAAACATGGCTTCTAGCAGAGAATATGAGACTCAAACACAAAAAAAGCTTTCAAGGCCCCGTTCCCTCGCAAAAAGGAGGGAACTGCACAGATCGGCGATCGAGAAGGACTAGGGCGGCCACCCTACCAGGAACTTGCACTGCTTTTTTATCCTTCCAAAAATGTCAATCCACGACAATCCCACGTTTTCTCTATAAAGCTAGGGGGACCAAAACGAATCACAAGGGGAGGCTCAAACATAATACAAGCTTTCCAAGCTTTGTGCCTTGTAGCAAAAAAGGAGGGAACTGCAAGGAATGACGACCGAGAAGTACTAGGATCGCCAACCCAAGAGTTTGCACTATTTTTCATCCTTATTCGACACTGACCCACAACAATTCCTGCTTTTCTCCATAATGCTAGGGACTAGAAGGGAAGAGAATGACATGAAAGAAAGAAAAACCAAACATCACCCACCATAACACTCACGAGAAAAATGCAATTTGAGAGAAAGGGGGCCAAATTTCAAGAAACGCTAGCTAGAAAAACAGAGGGCCACCGCCATGCAAGGAGATGTTGGCTTAACCAAAAATAAGGAAAACAAGGCACCCAATCAAAATCATCCCATGTTTTTGCACCCTTCCACATACATTACGACGCAGCATCATTTCTATCTACATGACATAACAAGTGGCAATCAAACCACCAAGAAGAAAAGCCACAACCTAAACTTGACCACTAGAAAATCTGAGGGCCATGATGGGACAAGTGCCTAGAGCACATTACTACTGAGAGGTAAACGGCCCCCCACGTCACACAAGGATTCAAACAAAAATTTCACTAATAGCAAACCAACCCATCTATTGCACCCCTCTGTGTATAAGACACCCGACAACCTTTCTAGCCAAAAATTCAAGGAGCCCAAAAAACCAGAACTCCAAAGAGGAGTTATCACAGGTTGACACTCAATGTTGGATAAATACCAGGGCCAAAAAAATGCCGGCGGTGCAATGTCACACCATAAAAAGAGGGAAGCCCCCAAAGCCCACATCACAACACTATTGCAACAATGGATACACACATCCAATAAATGACCAAGTCGTGAAAAAAACCCACAATCCAAATGGCGAGACAAGGAAATATAACCTGCTTCCTACTTTTCTTGGAAGGGGGAGTGGCTCAAGAAAGGATGAGGAATTCCATCAACACCAAAGGCACGAGAAAATAATTCTACCTCATGCCCATTGACGGGGAAACTTGCAATTTTGATGGAGCTTGGACCAAGAGAGGGTTTTTCATTACCTAGACCCAACCCTTTCGTGAGGGCATGTCAAGTAACAGCCGAGAGGAATAGGGTGGCCAGCCCAACAGATTTCACCACTCTTCATCCATCCCATATTGACCCCACCCCGAAATTTTCCCCTTACGAAAGGGTTGAGGTAAGAAGCGCACATGCAACCACTCCCTTAAACCAACCACCAACAAAAAGACTCACCCAAGCAAACACATAAACCACTGTCACCGCCTTTTGGAGAGAACCAACTATGGAGGCCCACATCTTCCAATGAACAAAGCACCAAGCACCACCGCTATAAACGAGTCTAAATTTTTCCATCGTATTTCCCAAGTGCCTCGACTACAGCAACCATGCCCCGCCGAATATACCGTTGGAGAGGGGGCTCCCAAGAAGTGAGATTCTAAACCCCATACAAAAAACACATTAGGGGAAATAATAACAAAGGATGGGACAAGCACAAGCATCACTTGCAAGTACAGGAAACAACAAGTGTGAACTCAAGATAGGAAACTAAAAATGTTGTGAGTCCCTTTCGAAAGAGGCACCACATCGACAAGCATCAAACCTGCAGTCTTAGAGACACACCTTATGTTCCTAGATTATATACAATTGAAACCCACACACCCCAAATGAAAAAATAAAACCATGCTATCAATGATCCTACCGCAGGTTCACCTATGGTAACCTTTTTACGACTTCTCCTTCCTCTAAATGATAAGGTTCAATTAACTTCTCATGACGTTGACAGTGGCAAACCACCATTGTCAACACAATCCGAACACTTCACCGGATCATTCAATCGGTAGGAATGACGGGCGGTGTGTACAAAGGGTAGGGACTTAGTCAACACAAGTTGACCACACACACTTACTAGGAATTCCTCGTTGAAGACCAATAATTGCAACGGTCTATCCCCATCATAATGAAATTTGAGAAGATTTCCCGATCCTCTCAAACCAAGAATAAAAACTCATTGGCTGCGTTAGTGTAGTGCGGATGTGGCCCAGAACATTAAAGGGCATCACATACCTTTTATTTCCTCAAAATTCTAAGGCCTAAACGGCCATAGTCCATCTAAGAAACTAGCTGTGAAGGGGGACCTCCGCGTAGCTAGTTAGCAGGCGGAGGTCTCGTTCGTTATCAGAATTAACCAGACAAATCGCTCCTCCAACTAAGAATGACCATGCAACACCACCCATAGAATCAAGAAAGAGCTCTTAATCTATCAATCCTTACTATGTCTGGACCTGGTAAGTTTCCCTGTGTTGAGTCAAATTAAGTTGCAGGCTCCACTCTTGGTCATGCCCTTCCATCAATTCCTTTAAGTTTCAACCTTGCGACCATACTCCCCCCAGAACCCAAACACTCTAATTTCAGTGGTGCCCTTCCATCAATTCCTTTAAGTTTTAGCCTTGTGACCATACTCCCCCGAGAACCCAAACACTCTGATTTCTCAGAAGGTGCTCACGGAGTCCTTAGAGCAACATCCACTGATCCCTGGTTGGCATCATTTATGTTTGAGACTAGGACAATATCTGATCATCTTCAAGCCCCTAAATTTCATTCTTGATTAATGAAAAAATCCTTGGAAAATGCTTTCGCAGTGGTCTGTCTTTCATAAATCCAAAACTTTCACCTCTAACAATGAGATGTGAATTCCCCCGATAGTCCCTATTAATCATTACTCCGGTCCCGAAGGCCAACAAAATAGGACCAGACTCCTATCACGTTATTCCATGCTAATGTATTCAGAGCATAAGCTTGCTTTGAGCACTCTAATTTCTTCAAAGTAACAACACCGGAGCTGCGACCCAACCAGTTACGGCTAGGAGCACGCCGCCAACAAAAGGGATGAAAGGGCAGGTGCACACAGAGTAGGCGGATCGACCATTATGACCCAGGATCCAACTACAAGATTTTTAACTACAAAAACATAAATATACGCTATTGGAGATGGAATTATTGTGGCTGTTGGCACCAGACTTACCCTCCAATGGATACTCTCCAAGCGATTTAGATTTTACTCATTCTAATTACCAGACTCGATTAGCCCAGTATTTTTATTTATTTTCACTACCTCCCCATGTCAAGATTGGGTAATTTGTGTGGCTGCTGCCTTCATTGGATGTGGTAGCCATTTCTCAGGCTCCCTCTCTAAAATTGAACACTAATTCTTCGTCACCCGTCACCACCATGATAGGCCTCTATCCTAGCATCGAAAGTTGATAGGGCAGAATCTTGAATGAAGCATCACCAGCACAAGGGTTGTGCGATCTGTCGAGTTATCATGATTCACCAGAGAAGTGGGCAAGCCCGCACCAGCCTTTTATCTAAAAAATGCATCCCTTCCAAAGAGTCAGAACTTGGTGCACATATTAGCTCTAGAATTACTATGGTTATCCGAGTAGTATGGTACCATCAAAAAAACTATAACTGATTTAATGAGCCATCCACAGTTTCACAGTCTGAATTAGTTCATACATAGACATGCATGTCTTAATCTTTGAGACAAGCATATGACTACTGGCAGGATCAACTAGGTAGCACCCTCCCACTTCAAAGGGCATTCAAATTTCTCTCTTACAAAGAGCCAACCTAAACACCCATCAAGTCAAAGAGAGGTCAAAATATCATGTGAAGCTCTTATACCTTGCACCTCTTGCATCACCAAGAAGGGATTAGAGCCCACACACACTACATGCCAAAGACATGCAAGACATCAAACGAAATGGACGATAGATTCAAGATCCAAAAAGTGAAAAAATGGGTCCCCCCGCCGAGTCACATTGCATCGAGGCTGCCCAAGAGTTGGAAACCACCCCCCAACCAACAAGGATGGAAAAAGTCTTATCACCCACGACAGCCACAATGAACAGAAAAGGGGGAGAAAACAAAAATAAGACCCCTCTTAGAAATTCCCCCCAAACCCTACCTGCCTCACACCAAGGCCACCTAGGAGTCCACCCCGAAAATCGAAATAGTGGACCTCGAGCACCTACAGCGACCTTGATGCAAAAGGAAAAAAAAGGAAACAAATGGAGAATGACCAACCCCGCAAACTCTCTCACCCTAAAATGCCTCCCAATTGTCCCTGCCCTACACCAAGGCCACCTAGGAGTCCACCCAGATAGTAGCAACGATGGACCTCGATCACCAGACCGCCTACGGTGACCTTGATTCCAAAGGAAAGTAAGTAAATAAATGGAGAAAAACCAACCCCGCAACATCTCTTAAAAATTCCCTCCAACCATTCCCGCCCAGCAGCGAGGCCACCTAGGAGTCCACCCGGACAGTAGCAATAGTGGATCTCGATCACTTGATCGCCTGTAGCAACCTTACTGTAAAGGAAAAATAAGGAAGTAGAAGGAGAATTACCAAGTCGAAAACCTCTATTAGAAATTCCCCTTTGACCCTCCATGCCCCGCACCAAGGCCACCTAGGAGTCCAGCCGGTCAGTAGCAATAGTGGACCTCGATTTTTTGATCACCTGTGGCACCCTCAATGTAAAAGGATGAAAATAAAGCAAGAATGACCGATCTTGCAACCTCTCTTCAAAATTCCCCCCTCCAACCCTCCCCACCCCGTGCACCGAGACCACCTAGGAGTCCACCCAGACAGTAGAAACATTGGACCTAGATCACTTGGTCACTTGTGGCAACCTCAATGCAAAGGAAAAGGAAGAAAATAAATGCAAATAAAGAGGCTTGCTACAAAAGGCATGAACATATCCAAATAGGAGGAGGGATCAGGCAACCCCACACCCCACACACCCTACGTACAAGCAACCTAGGAAATTTCCCCACCGACTTACCAACTAGACAAAGAATACTTTTCACCTGCAACCACCTCCACACAGAGGTGGGAGGTCGACTCATCATCATCCTCGACTCGTTGGTATTACATACTCCCCCACTTGAAATAACACTGCCATCCCCGATAGTGCTACCATCATCGTCGCAATGTATCATTGCCTAGTATTATTGCATAAACCATCAAGGTTCATGTCTAGCATATCCAAGGGAAATATCTCCCCAATCCATGATCATCAACACATCCCTCACAATCACCACATGTTATACCATCGTGGGAAGTCAATATCTCCATCATGGCCACATGCTGCTACAACATATATCGTGTCAACCCATCATGCTTCATCAATCTCATGTGAATCTCTGCATCAAGTACTCGAACCAACTCAACATAAAAAAACCTACTATGTATCCAGCATAACTCTACACAGTGCTATATCCCTCATAAATCGAACAAGTCAGGTAATCAGGCCAACAAGAGATTCTCATTGTGAGAATGTGCTTCTTCATACCATGCATTAGTTGTCTCTCTTGCATCCTGTCACACCCATAAACTCAATAAAGGATCCGTCCCATATGAGTGTAAAGTAATCCATGGAGATCCATCTCATCTACAACACATTTCCCATTCAACAAGCCATCTCTATCTGAAATGTGCTTCCCATGATGCCAATCTCCACATGTTGTTCAAAAGACAACCACAACTATCGAGCATCATCCACGTGTGAAAGGTCCTCCTTAAATCAAGAAAAGAACACCCTCTCAACAATTTTCCATATTCAGGTCCATGAAGCTATGCTCATCCCATCTGCAATATGCATCCAACGTGCGTACCAAAATTAATTCAAGAAGGCTCAACCCATGCCCAAGTGTATACCACCAAGGCATCCCATCGCCGCATCTCCATCAACCACAAATTAGTCCCGTTGATCATCTCCATCAAGTGACTCCTAAAAAACACACCCCATAAAATTTCTCAAAGGTATGCATCCTATAAAGCATCAAAATCAAGACCAGTCTCGATCTCAGCTCCTCAGTGAACCAGATACTGCAAGATAATTGTAGTATGAAGCCTCTAATGAATGAAACTCCATCATGAACTCCCATGCATAATCCTATCCAAAGCGTTGGCAAGCATACTTGTATTTACCACGAGTGCCACCACAAGTTGTTCTCACCCTATAAGTCATATGAATGTGCTCATAGGCTACTCATCCAACTAATGTCTTGTTTCTCAAAGTGAACAACATCCATTAGCCCATCTATAAAACATCTCCATGTAGCACCAAAAATCGATCATGCTCAGCATATTCCTTTCTGATACTCCTCCATGATGCTCATAAGTGGCACCTAGTAAGTGCACCTGCATAATGTCTCCACATAATGTCCTGCCATGCCCTCATGTCAATGTACATGACTTTGGTTTCCCATGTTTCCATCAAGAGTAGACTCGTCTCAACCCTAGCCACCATCATGTGTATAGTGTAAAGGTTAAGTGCCCTCGGTCACTTCTACTATCATCATCATGGGTACTTCCTCCAATGCTTCTCCACCGCTAAAGGTGCACCAAGAGTTCCTTCTTGGTTGTAAGCCATGAAGAAGCCTACACAAACAATGTGACCTACCATCAAGGCAGTCCATGAGTCATGCCGGGCACCTAGCCAGTTTCCATGTGGCTAAAAATGACCCATATCTATCAGAAAGATCATCAAGTTCCACCCTTGTCACGGGAACTTGAACCTACTAGAGTGAGGTCACAAATTTCCCTATTAAGGTCTACAACAAGAAATACTCCCCTTGCTTCTCCAATGTACAAGGTTCCATCATAGTCATCTGAGGAAAGGTCCTCCATGGTATTGGCAAAGAAGTCATCTTCTTTCCAATCCCTGCATACGGTCCATCTCCCAGATGCTCAATTGAAACACGAGCCATGTCTTCATGAAGAATCTCTAAGCGAGTGTCCTTTGTCCTCATCAATTTCTGCAATGCTTCTGATCCTGGTACTGCCTGCTCATAAAGTTCCTCCTCGATCATTGTCACTTCTGCAACATTTTCATGTGATTCATCCCCTAATGCCTAGAATGTGCTTGGTCTAGGTTCAACTTGTTCCACAAGTTCTTCCTCAATCATATCCGCATCCTCAACATTCTCCCCAGAATCATCCATCGCCAATGCTTGCAATGTGCTTGGCCGTGGTCCAACCTGTTCATCAAGTTCTTCCTCGACTTCTGCCACATCTGCCACATCCTTGTGATAATCGTCCACCATAAATGCTTGTAATGTGCTTGGTGCTAGTCCAACTTGTTCATCAAGTTCTTCCTTGAATTTAATAACATTTACAACATCCTTTGGTTCAGCCATAGTGGGCTTCATGCCACCATGCTTCATCTTTCCAAGGTCTCTAAGTTTGAGAAGCTTATCAAGTAAATTCCTTCACTCTTCTTCCACCTTGTCCATTTATGCTCTGAGAATTCTCACATTCTTCATAAGTCGAAAATTTTTATCTTTGCTCATGCCAGATGTCCTCCTCTTGCACAATGTATCAATGGTCTGACTTGCCTCATCAAACTCCTTTTCCACTTACTTTGACTTCTCTTTAATTTCTTTGAAGTTAATTTCCAATGAAACCAAAACATCCATCAAGCTTCAATACCACCTGCAACACTACAATTTTATCCTTGCTCAATAATAAAAAATCCATGAAAATGTAGCTCTGATAGCAACTGTCACACCCCTATACCCGTGGTAGTCTCCCAACCGCTCTATGGATGGGTGCGGCACTACCTTATTTTTCTCTTTTCAAATACTCAATGAGTATACTACGCCTAACTCAACACTTGTTTAATTAATCTTCCAAAGTGTTCTTGTGCAGAAATAAAATAGCAATAAACATCAATATCAAACCACATGAATGCTCATACATTCAAGGGAGGGGAAAATCCTGTTAATAAGTCTGCCCTGTATTATGATTCAATAAATATGTAAAACATGCAATAACTATACAACCAAGCCTCCATAAACCATTTATGATTCTTTCCAAATGTGCTTTTACCTGGGTCTAGCCTTAACAGCTTCCAAATAGTGAAAAAAATCCAAATGAACCCCAAAATTCCCTTTCAGAACATGTTTCTAAAGTCTGCGCGAATTCTGGTTCGAGTGGGTCACTCGGGTCATAGATGCCCTTGACACCCTGAACGCGTTTCTGTACGTGGGGCACTGGGGTCATGATCTGCACACATTTCCTGAATGCATTCAGGTCACGTTTGACCTGACCCTGCTGAACGAACTCCCTGCCTTCAAACACTGTTCCGCACGTCCTGAACATGAGCTCGCTGCACGAACCTCACTCGAACTGAACGCGCCCGCCCCAAAAATTGTTTCGCATGTGTCCTGTGGAAGGAACCTAAATCGACCATGCACTAAGCACTGCACTGTATGCGCCCTACGGAAGGAACCCGACTCAACCTATGGGTGAACGCCAAATGTGTTTTTACCCGACTCGACCAAGACTCCATTTCCCTGCTGCGGCTTCGCCCTCCACCCTCGACCTTCGCTCTAGCTTGCACATTAGCTTTCCAATGGTGGAATCAAAAATATGTTGATGTCCTTCTTGATTTCTTTTATCATCCATCACACGTCCTCCTTTTGTATGTGCCTTTGCCCACAAATTGCTTCCATGGGTGGGGCTTGACCCATATAAGGCCGACCCACTAAACGCCCATAAAGCCTTGGTTACGATGTGACATTTCCTCCTTAACATCGGCTTGCCACCATGGCCACCCTATAAAACCTCCAAGGAAACACAAGGTCATTTTTCGACGCGTTTATGCAAATCACTCCTAAACGTCGCACGGTCACCATGATGATGTTGCATAATAGCCGAATGATGTTTTCGTCCATCGGCGTGCCCGTCTAACCTTTCGTCATGGTTTTCTTTGCATCATAATTCATCGCATGTCCACCGAATGCTTCCAACGCCCTCCGTCATCATCCTTGGCTCGTCGGTCTTACAGGGGAAGTTTCTGTTGCAGAAAACGTATAATTGGGTAGTGTCCATTGAGCGGGGACATGGAAGCCTTAGATTTCACACAGTTGGGCGACTTTCGTCTCTCGGGTCACATATGTCCTCAGCACCTTGAACATGTTTCTGCACGCGAGTCACCGGAGTCACGGTCCGCATGTGTTTCCTAAACGCGTTCGGGTTGCATTCGACCTGACCAGACCCTACTAAACAAACTCCACGCCTTCAAACAGTATTCTACATGTCCTAAACATGGGTGTGCTGCACGAACCTGACTTGACCTGAACGCGCCCACCCCGAACACTGTTTTGCATGCCTCCTATGGAAGGAACCTGAATCGACCATGCACTAAACACTGCAGTGCACGCGCCCTGTGGAAGAAACCCGACTCAACCTATGGGTGAACGTCAAATGCATTTTTACTCAACCCAGACTTGGTTTCCCTACTGCAGCTTCACCCTCCACCCTCGACCTTTTCTCTAGCTTGCGCATTAGCTTTCCAATGGTGGAATCAAAAATATTTTGATGCCCTTCTTACTTTCCTTTATCATCCATCGCATGCCCCCCTTTTGTATGTGCGTTTTCCCACACATTGCTTCCATGGGTGGGGCTTGACCCATATAAGGCTGATCCACTAAATGCCCATAAAGCCTTGGTTATGATGTGACATTTCCTCCTTAACATCGGCTTGCCACCACGGCCGACCTATCAAACCTCCAAGCCCACACACGGCCATTTTCAGACGCATTTATGCACGTCGCTCCTAAATGTTGCACAGTCACCATGATAATGTTGCGTAAAAGTCGAATGATGTTTTCTTCCATCGGCATGCCTGTCTAACCTTTCTTCATGGTTTTTGTCACTTCGTCGTTTATTGGATGTCCATGGAATTCTTCCAACGCCATCCGTCATTGTTGTTGGCCTATGGGTCTTACGGGGGAGGTTTCCGTCGTGGCGGACGTATAATTTGGCTGTGTCCATTGAGCAGGGACAAGGAAACTTTAGATTTCACACAATTGGGTGACTGTCATCTTGGCAGGGTGAGGAAACCTATCATGCCCCTAGACCTTCAGTGAACTTTTAACCATGCTATAGATGGGGTGGGGCACTACCGTACTTCTCCTTTTCATAATACTCAAGTATGTAGACTACACCTTTAGAAACACTTGTTAAATTAGTTAATCAAATGTTCTTTCAATGTGCGGAAAACATAAACATGATCATCATATCCACAGTGTATGCCCATACATACAAGTGAGGGGAAACTCCCAGTTAATAATGGGTCTCCCCAATAATATTTTTCATAAATATGAAATATAGTATAAGTTCCAATGCAGCAAAATATCCCCTTTGATCTTTGGCAAGGCAAGTCACTTTTTTTTCTGAGATTACAATGCTTGAAAATCATTAACTAGCCCACAACAATCATTTACAACATTAGAATTGACCTCGATAATATCCTACATAAAACTGCCCAAGTGTTGTCGGGTCACTTGGGTTGGCACTGCAAATGATTTTAGATCTCCCTGTGAGCTCTATGTGTGTCCAATTTTCTCCCCTAGCTATGTGGTTAGCTCCATCCCATCAATACGCAATTGCTTCAACTTTCAGCACTCAATTCTGACTCACGATGCCTTTAGAACAACCTCTGAACTAAAGCTCACATCGTGTGGACACCCTGCCCGACCCGACCTTGCACTGCGGACCCCCTGCGGAGAAGTTCTGCACGCCTTGCACTTCTGTCACACAAATTGACCCACGCGCTACCCAAATCGACCCGTCCTACAGTGCAGATGCCCTGGAGAGGAATTCTGCACACCCTACACATCAACAACTTGACTCAACCCACTCTCACCCTGCGTTCACTTCCTTCATGTTTCCTTCACCAACGAGCTGTTGGCTTAACTCGTGGTGCTCCAATGCACTCGCACTCAGATGATTTCTTGATCGTTGGTTGGGTGACTTCTTCATCATCCACATGCCATATTAATACATGTATCATGTGTGTGTTTTGGGTCACTCGGTCAACCCGAGTTGACCCCCATCGTTCAGTTGTTCGCCCACTCGTGTAGCGTCGCCCGCTCAACTCGTGTGTCAGTTCTATGACTCTAGTTACGTTGTGATGTTTCACCTATAACATCACTTTTCCCAATGCCACCACTAGCTATGTGCGACGTGCCCATGCCTCTCACCACCACACACCCACACTCGTGCGGTTACTGTACCACGGCTCATCCGTAACGTCGCACGATGCCCGAACGCCCGATGGGTGCGCCCGTTACCCCGAACGCACCTCATGAATTCTTGGGGCCTTACAAAACTCAACCTTCCCCACACTTGGACATCTTTCGTCATGACGAGGGGTGGAAACAACAAGTTCTGGAGACGGACCAGGGGAGCAGTTTCCGTCGCGCCGCGAAATGGGAGTGCCAAGTTTGCCAGACTTGGGTAGTCCTTCACCGTGCCGCGCAATGGAAACCACGAGTTCCGTAAACCTGGGAAATTACAGTCCTGATGTGACATGGAAACCCAGGTTCCCTCACCAGGGGCATGGTTTTCTTTGGGGCTGGAGATGGAAACCACAGGGTTCCCAGAACTAGGGGGTTTCCCTTGTGCCATGAAACAAAAGCCCCAAAGTTCTGCAGGCTTGGGGGGTTCTCCGTCGTGCCACGACATGGAAACCTGAGCTCCCCGCACCGAGGCCATGGTTTTTTTCGTGGCAGGAGATGGAAATCCCTGATTTTCCCGGAATTGGGTGGTATCCGTCGTGCCGCAAAAAATGGAAACCCCCGAGCTCTGCGGGACCCAGGCGGCGGTTTCCTTCGCACTGTGACATGGAAACTCGAAGTTCCCCATACTTGGGCAACATTTTCTGTCACGTTGCGGCATGGAACCCCCAAGTACCCCATGCTCGGGTTGCAGTTTCCATCGCGGCGGGACATGGGAACCCCAGGTTTCTCAGACTTGGGAAATTTTCCGCCATGCCATGAAATGGAAACCCCAAGTTTCTCCAAATTGGGGTGGTTTTCCATCGTGTGGCGAAATGGAAACCCCCAAGTTTCATTGACTTCAGCAATGGGTTTGTACACGCCGTGACATAGAAAAAACCTAGAGTTCCACATAGGCTTGGATCTATGGTTTCAAAACACCACCAGTTCCCTAGACTCGGGCGACGGTTTCCATCGTCATGGAAACCCCAAGTTTCCAGTGTGCTGTAAAACATGGAAACCCACAGTTTTTGTCAGGGGTGGGACATGGAAACCATAAGTTTCTTGGACTTAGGCGTGGCCCTCCACCATGTGCCATGAAATGGAAACCCCAATGTCACCAATGTGTTTCCCTCGGGGGCATGGGAGGACATGGAAACCCCAAGTTCCGCAGGCCTGGGATGGTTTTACGTCGTGCCGTGACATGGAAATTTTGGGTTTCCATGCCACTGACCACAAGTTCCATAGACTAGCAACCCCTCTCACATCCGCGGCATGGAAACCCCAAATTTCCCACCCCCAAGAAAGAAATGAATTTTTGATATGCGAACAAATGAAGCAATGTTTGAATGAAAAGGATGGGGGGGAAGAAGGTGCAACGGGGACAGTTGTTTGAATTTTGAGTAAAGTGACAAGAGAAAAGCTCCGAATCGAGGCGACCAAGGGCTGAATCTCATTGGATCATGACAGTAAGGCCACTCTTCCACTTACAATACCCTGTCGCATATTTATGTCGTCTACAAAGGATTATTCTCAACAACCATTTGAAATTGAACTTCAAAGCTTCCTCGACCGAGGTGATTCACGATCGTGATTTGAAAATGACACGGGCCCTAGGGGGTGACAAAGAGACACCCCTACTGTGGGTCGAGATACATTCGAAGAGTGACATGCACCACTTCTAGCGTGGATTCTACTTAGAGGCATTTAGTCATAATCTGACACATGGTAGATTCGCGCCACTAGCTTTTCAGCCAAGCGTGATGACCAATTGTGTGAATCAATGGTTCCTATCATACTAAGTTGAATTACTACTGTGGTGCAGTTCATCAGTAGGGTAAAACTAACCTGTCTCATGACGGTCTAAACCCAGCTCACGTTCCTTATTGGTGGGTGAACAATCCAACACTTGGTGAATTCTGCTTCACAATGATAGGAATAGCCAACATCGAAGGATCAAAAAGCAACGTCGCTATGAATGCTTGGCTGCCACAAGCCAGTTATCCCTATGGTAACTTTTCTGACACCTCTAGCTTCAAATTCCAAAATTCTAAAGGATCGATAGGCCATGCTTTCATGGTTTGTATTCATACTAAAAATAAAAATCAAATGAGCTTTTACCCTTTTGTTCGACACGAGATTTATGCTCTCGTTGAGCTCATCTTATGACACCTACGTTATCTTTTAACATATGTGCCGCCCCAGCCAAAATTCCCACCTGAAAATGTCTTCCACCCTAATCGACCCACCAAAATGTGACTTGAGGCCAAAAATAAGGGCAGTGCCCCATCTCCGCCCCACAAAATAAGTAAAATAACATTAAAAGTAGTCGTATTTCACTTGCGCCGAAAACGACTCCCACTTATTCTACACCTCTCGAGTCATTTCACAAAGTTGGACTAGAGTCAAGCTCAACAGGGTCTTCTTTTCTCGCTAATTCTACCAAGCCCATTCCCTTGGTTGTGGTTTCACTAGATAGTAGAAATGGATAGTGGGAATCTTGTTAATCCATTCATGCACGTCACTAATTAGATGACGAGACATTTGGCTACCTTAAGAGAGTCATAGTTACTCCCGCCGTTTACCCTCGCTTGGTTGAATTTCTTCACTTTGACATTTAGAGAACTAGGCAGAAATCACATTACGTCAGCATCCACAGGGACCATCGCAATGCTTTGTTTTAATTAAACAGTCAGATTCCCCTTGTACGTACCAGTTTTGAGTCGACTGTTTTCCGCCTAGCGAAAATCCTCTGTGAGGGGGCATTTTATGCCCATAGCCAAATCAGCACGGGATTTCCCACCCTCGCCACGAGAGCATCTCGAGTAGATAGACGACAACCCACGAGTTGAGGGCATAGACCCCTAGGCCCAAACCTTAGAGCCAATCCTTTTCCCAAAGTTACGGATCCATTTTGCCGACTTCCCTTACCTACATTGTTCTATTGACCAAAGGTTGTTCACCTTGGAGACTTGATGCAGTTATGAGTATGACCGAGCATGAACGGTACTCGATCCTCCAGATTTTCAATGGTCAGCGAGGGTGCACCGGATAGTGCAAGACGTATGGTGATCTTCTAGCTGCTAGAACCTATCTCCGGGTGAACCAATTCCAGGGTGGGCAAGCTGTTAAAAAGAAAAGATAACTCTTCCCAGGGCCCCCGATGAAATCTCCACATTTCCTAATGTTTCCATCCACCACCATGTCCTGGTTCAGGAATACTAACCCAATTCCCTTTCAATGCTCGTGTAGAGTGCACCCTTGATACAAGGCTTCCCCATCTCTTAGGATCAACTAAACCATGTCCAAGTGTTGTTCACATGGAACTTTTCCCCACTTCAGTCTTAAAAGTTCTCATTTGAATATTTTCTACTACCACCAAGATCTTCATCGGGGGCCGATCCACCCAATCTCATGCTTGAGGTTTCTCAATGACCCCTGCATTCTCCTACTCATCGAAGCCAAGAAATTTCTCCGACGGTCGAGTATAGGTTGCGCGCTTCAGCACCATCCATTTTCAGGGTTAGTTCATTTGGCATGTGAGTTGTTACACACTTCTTAGCAGATTTTGACTTCCATGACCACCGTCCTGCTGTCTTAAGCAACCAACACCCTTTGTGGGATCTAGGTTAGTGTGAAATTCGACACAGTAACTCAACTTTCAGTTCATCCCGCATCGCCAGTTTTTCTTACCAAAAATGGCCCACTTGGAGCTCTCGATTCCATGGCATAGCTCAATGGATCAGATGCACCCTTTTACCTATTTAAATCTTGAGAATAGGTTAAGGGAGTTACGCCCCCAATGCCTCTAATCATTTTCTTCACCCGATAAAACTTGTGCCTGAGCTCCAGCTATCATGTGGGAAAATTCGGAGGAAACCAGCTACTAGATTGTTCAATTAGTCTTTCGCCCCTATACCAAAGTCAGAAAAATGATTTGCACATTAGTATCACTATGAGCCTCCACCAGAGTTTCCTTTGGCTTCGCCCTGCTCAGGCATGGTTCACCATATTTTGGGTCCCAACAGATGTGCTCACACTTGAACCCTTCGCATAAGCTCAAGGTCAGTTGACGATGCACCCCCCGCAGAGAGGGCATCTCGCCCGTCAGCTTCCTTGCACCTCACAAGTTTTCAAACCCACAAACTCGCTCTATGTTAGACTCCTTGGTCGGTGTTTCAAGATGGGCTGAATGGGAAGCTCACCAACCAACACCACGAGCGCGCAGGTGCACACAGCCTGCCAAAAAGGCGTGCACTTCATTCCTCGACCACCACAATGGCAAACCGACAGGTGGTACTCCACCCATGATTCTGATGATGCAACAACCCGTGTTGGTTTTCACCTCAAGTCGAGTGGCGAACTAGCCTGAGTCATTCCACATCCGACAGAGACGTATCAATAGCCTCCATACGCTTCCCTCCTGGCAATATCAAGCACTCTTTTAACTCTATTTTCAAATTCCTTTTCATCTTTCCCTTGCGTTACTTGTTCGCTATCAGTCTCTTGCCCGTATTTACCCTTGGACAGAATTACCACCCAATTAGGGCTACATTCCCAAACAACCCAACTCGCCGACAACGCGTCATGATGTGGCAGGGTCGTGGCCCGACGAAGCTGTCACCCTCTCAAGCACCCCCTTCCAAGGGACTTGGCCTAGGTCCACCACTGAAGACACTTCTATAGACTACAATTCAAGTGACAATGCCACCCAATTTTCATGATGGGCTCTTCCCAGTTCGCTCGCCGCTATTAGGGGAATCCTTGTAAGTTTCTTTTCCTTCACTTAATTATATGCTTAAACTTAGCATGTGTTCTCGTCTAAGCTGAGGTCACAAGTTGGAGCTAAATCCACCCTACCCAATGGGAGGACAAGAGAGATCAAAGAAATTTCTAGGGATGCCACACATAGCCCGCATCGGCTAATTCCCACTTCCCAACCAAGGGGACACGATCATCACTTATCGATGCACGCCACGAAACATCGCCTGCCACATTTTAGCCAACCGCACCGCATTGGGCACAGAAGACCACATATGCTGCTCCCTAACATATTGCAAGGAGCGCATTTGATTGGGATGTGACTCCCAGATAGACGTGCCCTTGACCAAAGCCTTGGGCACAAATTTCATTCAAAAACTCAATAGTTCACGGGAGTCTGCAATTCACACTAAGTATCGCATTTCAGTACATTATTCATCGTAACAAGAGCCGATATATCCGTTTCCGAGAGTCGTTTCCATGTGTTACCAAAAAAGCGCACCCCCACGAGAAATGGATGAAAGCCAACCAAACGTACAATGCATCACAACAAGCAACAAGCCCCCTTCCCCCTCAAGACAACTACACTCCATAACCCACTCACTAAAGGGAAGGGGCTAAAACAAGCTCCCCGGACCCCATGCCTTTGCAAAAAGGGGGGAACTGCAAGGAATGGTGATCGAGAAGGACTAGGGTGGCCAACCCAGGAGCTCTCGCTACTTTTCATCCTTCTCAAAGACCCAACCGCAATAGTTCCCCCCTTTCTTCTCCATTTTTACATTGCTGGGGGCCAACAAGAGGAAGGGAAGGGGAAAAAAACAGATATGCATATAACAAAAAAGAAAGAGAAGGTGGATCCCACCCCCTCACAAGGGAAATCTAAGGCAGACAAATAAGATGAGCTTGCTTTCCAAACCCCGTGCCTTTTCAAAAAGGGTAGAATTACAAAGAACGATGATCGAGAAGGACTAGGGTGGCCACCCTAAAACTTGCACTTATTTTCGTCCTTCACGAACATCAAGCCACTAAAACTCCCCATTTTTTCTCTATAAATATAGGGGTCAAAATGAGGAAAGTAATAAAAACACATTAAAGAAAGAGAAACAAAATTTTCCACCCGCTCAAAGGAGGAGGGCCCAAAAAGATAACAAACTCTTCCTGATCCCCACACCCTCTCAAAAGGGGGGGAATCACAAGGAACGATGATCAGGAAGGACTATGGTGGCCAACCATGGAGCTTGCACTGCCTTTCATCCTTCACGAATGCCAATCCTCAACAATTCACGTTTTTCTCCATAAAGCTAGGGGCCAAAAGGAGGAAGGGAAAAAAGTAACCCAAAAAAAGAAAAGAAAAAGAGAACCAAAACATGGCTTCCAGCAGAGAAGATGAGGCTAAAACAAAAAAAAAGGCTTTCAAGGCCCTGTGCCCTTGCAAAACTAAGGGAACTGCACAGACCAACGATCGAGAAGGACTAGGATGGCCACCCCAGCAGGAACTCACACTACTTTTTCATCCTTCCAAAAACGTCAATCCACGACAATCCCACCTTTTCTCTGTAAAGCTAGGGGCAGGAAAACGAATCACAAGGGGAGGCTCAAACACAATACAAGCTTTCCAAGCCTTGTGCCTTGTAGCAAAAAAGGGGGGAACTGCAAGGAATGATGACTGAGAAGCACTAGGGTGGCCAACCTAGGATTTTGCACTGCTTTTCATCCTTCTTCGACACCAACCCATAATAATTCCCTCTTTTATCCATAAAGCTAGGGACCGGAAGGGAAGAAAATGACATGAAAGAAAGAAAAACCAAACATCACCCATCATAAAACTCACAACAAAAATCCAATTTGAGAGAAAGGGGGCCAGATTTCAAGCAACGCTAGCTAGAAAAGCAGAGGGCCACCGCCACACAAGGAGACTTTGGCTTAACCAAAAAGAAGGAAAACAAGGCACCCAATCAAAAGCATCCCACATTTTCACACCCTTCCACATAAATTATGATGCAACATCCTTTCTATCTACATGAAATAACAAGCGGAAATAAAAAAACCAAGCAGGCAAGCCACAACCTAAAATTGACAACTAGAAAAGCTGAGGGCCACGACGAGACAAGTGCCTGAAGCACGTTACTACTAAGAGGTAAACGACCTTCCACACCACACAAGGCTTCAAACAAAAAATGTACTAATAGCAAACCCACCCCGCTATTGCACCCCTCCATGTACAGAACACCCAACAACCTTTCCAGCCAAAAATTCAAGGGGGCCCAAACAACCAGAACTCCAAAGATGAGTTATCGTAGGCTGACACTCAATGCTGGATAATGCCCAGGGCCACAAATATTCCGGCGGTGCAATGTCACACCCTAAAATTAGGGAAGCCCATAATTCCCACACCACAACACTATTGCAACAATCGACACACACATCCAAGAAATTACCAAGTCATGCAAAAAACCCACAATACAAATGGTGAGATAAGGACATATACCTTGCTTCCTACTTTCCTTGGAAGGACGAGGAATTCCCTCAACACCAAAGGCACGAGAAAAGAATTCTACCTCATGCCCATTGACAAGGAAACTTGCAATTTTGATGGATCTCAGACCAAGGGAGGGCCTTTTAATTACCTAGACCCAACCCTTCCATGAGGGCATGTCAAGGAACAGTCGATAGGACTAGGGTGGCTAGCCCAACAGATTTCACCACTCTTCATCCATCCCATATTGACCCCACCCCGAAATTTTCCCCTCACAAAAGGGTTGAGGTAGGAAGCGCACATGCAACCACTCCCTTGAACCAACCACCAACAAAAAGGCTCGCCCAAGAAAACACATAAACCACCGCCACCGCCTTTTGGAGAGAACCAACTATGGAAGCCCAAATCTTCCAATGAAGAAAGGACCGAGCACCGCTGCTATGAATGAGTCTGAATTTTTCCATCGTATTTCCCAAGTGCCTCGACTGCAGCAACCATGCCCTTACGAACATACCATTGGAGAGGGGGCTCCTGAGCAATGATCTTCTTAACCCCATACAAAAAACACATTAGGGGAAATAATAACAAAGGATGGGACAAGCACAAGCATCGCTTGCAAGTACAGGAAACAACAAGCGTAAACTCAAGATAGGCAACTAAAATTTTTTTGAGTCCCTTTCAAAAGAGGCACCACCCCAACAAGCATCAAACCCACTCTCCTAGAGACACACCACACGTTCCTAGATTACATACAATCGAAACCCACACACCCCAAATGAAGAAACAAAACCCTGCTATCAATGATCCTACTGCAGGTTCACCTACGGTAACCTTGTTATGACTTCTCCTTCCTCTAAATGATAAGTTTCAATGAAATTACATCGACAGCAGTGAACCACCATTGTCGACGCAATTTGAACACTTCACCAGATCATTCAATCGGTAGGAGCGATGGGCAATGTGTACAAAGGGTAGGGACATAGTCAACATGAGTTGATGACAAGTGCTTACTAGTAATTCCTCATTGAAGACCAATAATTGCAACGGTCTATCCCCATCACGATGAAATTTGAGAAGATTTCCAGATCCTCTCGAACCAGGAAGAAAAACTCGTTGGCTGCATCAGTGTAGCGTGCGTGTGGCCCAGAACATCTAAGGGCATCACAGACCTGTTATTTCCTCAAACATCCATGGAATAAATGGCCATAGTCCCTCTAAGAAGCTAGTCATGAAGGGGAACCTCTGCATAGCTAGTTAGCAGGCTGAGGTCTTGTTCGTTATCAGAATTAACCAGACAAATTGCTCCACTAACTAAGAATGGAAATGCACCACCACCCATAGAATCAAGAAAGAGTTCTCAATTTGTCAATCCTTACTATGTCTGGACCTGGTAAGTTTCCCTATGTTGAGTCAAATTAAGTCGTAGGCTCCACTCCTGGTGGTGCCCTTCCATCAATTCCTTTAATTTTCAGCCTTGCGACCATACTCCCCTCGGAACCCAAACACTCTGATTTCTCAGAAGGTGTTGGCGAATTCCTTAGAGCAACATCGGCCGATCCTTGATTAGCATCATTTATGGTTGAGACTAGGACGGTATCTGATCGTCTTCAAGCCCCCAACTTTCATTCTTGATTAATGAAAACATCCTTGAAAAATGCTTTTGTAGTGGTCCATCTTTCATAAATCCAAGAATTTGACCTCTAACAATGAAATATGAATGCCCGCTACACTCCCTATTAATCATTACTCCAATCCTAAAGGCCAACACAATAGGACCAGACTCCTATCACGTTATTCCATGCTAATGTATTCATAGCATAAGCTTTCTTTGAACACTCTAATTTTTTCAAAGTAACAACGCCGGAGCCGCGACCCAGCCATTTTAGGCCAGGAGCATGCCACCGACAAAAGGGACGGAAGGGTAGGTGCACACCAAGTAGGCGGACTAACCTTTATGACCCAAGATCCAACTACGAGCTTTTTAACTGCAACAACTTAAATATGCACTATTGGAACTGGAATTACCGTAGCTGCTGGCACCAGACTTGCCCTCCAATGGATCCTCATTAGGGGATTTAGATTGTACTCATTCCAATTACCAGAATCTATTATCCCAGTATTTTTATTTATTTTTACTACCTCCCCATGTCAACATTGGGTAATTCGCATGCCTAATACCTTCCTTGGATGTGGTAGCCATTTCTCAGGTTCCCTCTTTGGAATCGAACCCTAATTCTCTATCACCCATCACCACCATGGTAGGTCTCTATCCTACCATCAAAAGTTAATAGGGCAGAAATTTGAATGAAGCATCACCAGCACAAGGGTTGTGCGATCCGTCAAGTTATCATGATTCACTAGAGAAGCGGGCAAGCCTGCACTTATTTTATCTAAAAAATGCATCCCTTCCAAAGAGTTGGGACTTGGTGCACATATTAGCTCTATAATTACTACGGTTATCCGAGTAGTATGGTACCATAAAAAAAACTATAACTAATTTAATGAGCCATCCACAGTTTCACAGTCTGAATTAGTTAATACTTAGATATGCATGGCTTAATCTTTGAGACAAGCATATGACCACTGGCAGGATGAACTAGGTAGCACCCTGCCACTTCAAAGGGCATTCGAATTTCTCTCTTACAGAGAGCCAACCTGAACACCCATCAAGTCAAAGAGAGGTCAAAATATCATGTGAAGCTCTTATACCTTGCACCTCTTGCATCCCAAAGAGGGGATTAGAGCCCACACACACTACATGCCAAGGACATGCAAGACATCAAATGTAATTGATGGTGGATGCAAGATCCAAAAAGAAAAAAAATGGGTCACCCCACCGAGTCACATTACACTGAGGCCGCCCAAGAGTTGGCAACCACCCGCTAACCAAAAAGGATGGAAAAAGCCTTATCACCCACGATAGCCACAATGAACATACAAGGGGGAGAAAACAAAAACAAGACCCCTCTTAGAAATGCCCCCCAAACCCTCCCCACCTCGCACCAAGGCCACTTAGGAGTCCACCCTGACAACAGCAATAGTGGACCACGAGCTCCTACAGCGACCTCAATGCAAAAGGAAAACAAAGGAAAAAAATGGAGAATGACCAACCCCAAAAACTCTCTCTCCCTAAAATGTCTCCCAACTGTCCCTTCCCTGCAACAAGGCCACTTAGGAGTCCACCCGGATAGCAGAAATGATGGACCTCGATCACCCGATCGCCTGCGGTGACCTCGATGTGAAAGCAAAGTAATTAAATAAAGGGAGAACAACCAACCCCACAGCATCTCTTAAAAATTCCCTCCAACCCTTCCCACCCATCAGTGAGGCGACCTAGGAGTCCACCCGGACAGCAACAACAGCAGACCTCGATCACTTGATCGCCTGCGGAAACCTCACTACAAAGGAAAAATAAGGAATTAGAAGGAGAATTACCAAGTCAACAACCTCTATTAGAAATGCCCCCACCCCCCCCGCAACCCTGCACGCCCCGCACCAAGGCCACCTGGAAGTCCACCGGGTCAGTAGCAACAATGGACCTAGATCGTTTGATCGCTTGCAGCACCCTCGATGAAAAATGATAGAAATAAAACAAGAATGACCAATCCTTCAACCTCTCCTCAAAAGTCCCCCCTCCAGCCCTCCCCACCCCACGCACCGAGACCACCTAGGAGTCCACCTGGATAGCCTCAACGGAGGACCTCGATCACTTGATCACCTATGGCAACCTCGAAGAGAAGGTAAAGGAAGAAAATAAATGAAAATCAAGAGGCTCACTACAAAAGGCATGAACATATCCGAACAGGAGGAGGGATCAGGTAGCCCCGCACCCCACAGACCCTGCGTACAAGAAACCTAGGAGATTGCCCCACTGACTTACCAACTAGACAATGAATAATTTTCACCTGCAGCCACCTCCACACTAAGGAGGGAGGTCAAATCCTTCCACCTTGAAGTCCTCCTTCCAGATATAACCCCCACCATCAACGTAGAAAGCCTCATCCCCATTGGACAACAATCGCAGACGCGATCAACAAAACAAGAAATACCCATCACCTTGTGTCTCAACATTCAAAGCCGCATAATTATACTGTGCACGCAAGATGCAAGGAAAAATACGACCACTCGATCAAACATATGGGCCACCACATCTATCAAAACCTCAAAGCCAATGTAGGGACAGACAATGTGCACTCTTAAAGGAATTCCAAACCTTAATTTTACAACAAGGAGAACCACTCCTCACATCACCCAATGGAAAAAGCAATTAAGAGGGGTGGCTTACAACCAAAACCCTTCCACATTCCTCTTAAATGTATGCATCTCAACCCACAATGCTGATATAGAAAGAGTACAAGCACAAGAAATCGGCACCATAAATAGCCAAATAATGAAGAGGACAGTCATCTCAAGGAGCCACACACAAAAACGCATCCAATTCCAAGAACACGGAGCGAAGGTGGAATTGTTAACATATGCCTCCAAGGACGAGCATGGCCAACATTACCGCTCATGTGCTACCAAGTGGGGATGGAGAGAATATGAATTTTGACAACCCTACAAATGACCCAAGGCCATTCTTCAGGCACACCCGAACAAGCAACTCAATTACCAACCCACCTTTCACACGAATATCCAACCCCTCCCCCCACCAAAAGGGGAGGAGGTGAAAAATATAGCAAAGACGAGATTTCACGAAGCCAACGAGAGACAATCCCACCTCTCCCACCCACCAAAAAGGGAGGATGTGAACAATATAGCAAATAGCCAACATTGACAGAGCCAACGAGCGAGCAAGGGGCACGAGAGTGACATAGGAAACTGGCCAGTTGTCTCAAGGAGCCACACACATCAACCTCATCCAACTCTGAGAACACAGAGTGAAAGGATAACTCTTTTCACATATGCCTCCCAGGACAAGCATGGGGATGGAGAGAATATGAGAGTCGACGACCCTACAAATGACCTAAGGCCATTCTTCAGGCACACCCGAACAAACAACTCAACTACCAACCCAGATTTCACACAAAAATCCAACCCCTCCCCCCAGAAGCAAAAAGGGAGGAGATGAATAATATAGAGAAGAGCTAACATCGACGGAGCCAACGTGTGAGATAGGAAAAAGCTTATTTCAATAGAGAAAATGTGTGACCAAGGGCCACGTGAGAGATATACCGAAGAGTCGATTTCAGCAAAGCGAACAAGTGGCCAGTCATCTCAAGGAGCCACACACAACAACCCCATCCAACTGCAAGAAAACATAGTGGATGGGAGATATTGTTCAAACATGCCTCCAAGGACGAGCATGGCCAAAATTACTGCTCATATTCTATCGAGTGGTGATGGAGAAAAGAAATTTGACGACCCTAAAAATGACCCAAGGCCATTCTTCAGGCACAACCGAACAAAAAAACTCAATTACCAACCCACCTTTCACATGAAAATGAAATCTGATATGGGCGCCCTCGCACCAAACAACCCGACTCGAACGGACGCCCTCACCCGGTGTGCCCACCCGAACGAACGCCCTCACCCAGTGCGACACGGTGCGCCTGACCAAACGGACACAAAAGAGAGCAAACGAAAAATGGGATGCCCGGACGTGCACAAGGCACCTGAGTGGTCACAACTTTGGAAATTTGACACGGGCGCCCTCGAACCAGATGACCTGACCCGAATGAACACCCTCATCCAGCGCGATAGGGCGCGCCCACTTGAACGAATGCACATGGGAGCAAATGAAAAACGAGCTGATTGGATGTGCACAAGGAACTTGGGTGGTCACAACTTAGAAAATATGACACAGGTGCCCTCGGGCCAAACGACCTAACCCGAAAGGATTCCCTCACTCAGCACGACATGGTGCACCCACCCGAACGGACGCACATGGGAGAAAATAGAAAACGGTCCACTTGGACATGCACAAGGCACCCGAGTAGTCACAACTTGGAAAATCTGACACGGGTGCCCTCGGAGCAAACAACCTAACCTGAATGGATGCCCTTACAGGGCACGACATGGCACACCCACCCGAACGGACACACATGGGAGAAAACGGCAAACGGGCCGCCCAAACATGGACAAGGCACCTGGGCAATCACAACTTAGCAGACATGACATGGGCGCCCTTGGAACAAATGACCTGACCTGAACGGACACCCTCACCCGGCGTGACATGGCGCACCCGCCCGAACAGACGCCCTCACCCGATGCGACACCGCGTGCCCGACCGAATGGATGCACATGGGACCAAATGGAAAACATGCCACCCCGACGTGCACAAGGCACCTAGGAGGTCACAAATTAGCAAATCTAACATGGGCCCCCTCAGACCAAATGACCCAACCCAAACGGACGCCCTTACACAGGGCGACATGGTGCGCTCGCCCGAACGAATGCCGTCACTCGGTGCGACACGGTCCGCCCGACCGAACGGACGCACATGGGAGCGAACAACAAACGGGCCGCCCGGATGTGCACATGGCACCTGGGCAGTCACAACTTAGAAAATCTGACACAGATGCCCTCGGACCAAATGACTCGACCCAAATGGATGCCCTCACCCAGCATGACAAGGTGCGCCCAACTGAACGGACGGACATGGGAACAAATGACAAACGGGCTGCCTGAACGTGCACAAGGCACCCCGGCGGTCAAAACTTAGCAAATATGACATGGGAACCCTCAGACAAAATAACCTGACTCGAGTGACGCCCACACCGAGCGCGACACGGTGCGCCCAGCCGAACGGACGCCCTCATCCGGTGCGACACGGCGCGCTCGACTGAACAGACGCACAGGGGACCAAATGACAAACAGGCTGCCCGGACATGCACAAGGCACACAAATGGTCACAACTTAGCAAATATGACACGAGAACCCTCGCAGCAAATTACCCAACCCAAACGGATGCCCTCACTCAGTGCGACATGGATCGCCCGCCCGAACGGACCAATCGAACTCACATGGGACCAAACGGAAAACGGGCCGCTCGGATGTGCACAAGGCACCCGGGTGGTCACAAATTAGAAAATATGATACAGGTGAGCTCATACCAAATGACCAGACCTGAATGGATGCCCTCACCTGGCGTGACACGGTGTTCCTGCCTGAACGGACACCCTCACCTGAACAGACGCACATGGGAGCAAACGGAAAACGGGCCACCCAGACATGCACAAGGCACCCAGGAAGTCACAACTTAGAAAATATTATACAAGCACCCTTGGACCAAATGACCCAACCCAAATAGACACCCTCACCTAACGCGACATGGCACACCTGGTCGAATAGACCGAATGGATGCACATGGGAGAAAACAACAAATGGGCTGCCAGGACGTGAAAAAGGCACCCGGGCGGTCACAACTTAGAAAATATGATACGAGCACCCTTAGAAAAAATAACCTAACCTGAACAGATTCCCTCACCTAGCACAACATGGTGTGTCTACCCAAACAGATGCCTTCACCCTGCGCGACATGATGCGCCTGACCAAACGGACGCACATGAGAGCAAACGACAAACGGGCCGCTCGGACGTGCACAAGGTGGTCACAACTTAGAAAATCTAATACAAGCACCCTCAGACCAAATGACCCAACCTGACTAGATGCCTTCACCTGGCATGACATGGCACACCCGACCGAACGATGCCCTCACCCGGCGTGACACGGCCCGCCCGACAAAACGAAAGCACATCGGAGCAAACGAAAAACAGGCTGCTCGGACGTGCACAAGTCACCTGAGTGGTCACATCTTAGCAAATCTGATACGGGCACCCTCAGACCAAATGACCCGAATCGAATGGATGCCCTCACCTAGTGCGACATGGTGCACCCACCCAAACGAACACCCTCACCCTGCCTGACACGGCGCGCCTGACCAAATGGACACACATGGGAGAAAATGGAAAACGGGCCGCCCGAACGTGCACAAGGAATTCGGGCAGTCACAACTTAGAAAATATGATATGAATTCCCTCGAACCAAATGAATCAACTTGAACAGACACCCTCACCTAGCTCGCCCACCTGAAAGGACCGAATGGATACACATGGGAGAAAAAGGAAAACTGGCCGTCCGGACGTGCATAAGGCACCCGCATGGTCAGAACTTAGCTAATCTAGTACAGGCACCCTCGAACCAAATGAAAAAACTTGACATGACCCAAATTGAACACATTTTGTCGGGCGCCCTCACATGGTGCAACACAACATGCTCGACCTGACCCGAACGCATTTGGCTGGGTGAGTCGGGTGACTCATGACTGCGTGCCTCTGCCCGAACTGCACGATAGTGCGGAAGCCATTTCGGGAGCGTCGGGAGTTGGAATTGAGTGCCGTAAATTGCAAAGTGTGTGTATTGATGGGCCATATCTAACCATATAGTTGGGAAGTGGATTGGACACATGAGGATCTCAAGGGACAGTCTAAACTGATTTCTAGTGCCGATTTGAGTGACTCGGGTGACCCGGTAGCACTTGGGCAGTTTTGTGCAAGATATTCCCAAGGTGAATTCTGATGATTGTAAATGATTTTTGTAGGCTAGTTTGATGGTTTAAAAGCCTTAGAGCTTGGTCAAAAGGATAACTTGCCTTGCCAAGGAGTAGAAGTGGCTTCTTCTATATTGGAACTTATTATTTCATATTTATGAAACATATTATTGGCCGAACTCATTATTAATAGGGAGTTTCCCATCCCTTGTATGTATGGGGCTACTTGTGGATTGATAATGATGTTTATGTTTATTTCCACATATCGAGATAAAATTTGGTTAATAACTAACAAGTGTTGCTAAAGGCATAGTCTATCTACTTGAGCTTTTGGAAAAAGAAAAAGTATGGTAGTGCCGCACCCATCTATATTATGGTTGAAAGACACTGAAGGTATAGGGGCATGACAACTTGGCACACGGGTGGTCACAACTTAGAATTTTTGATACGGCCTCCCTCACCCGACCTGACCTGACCCAACCCGACCCGACCCGAATGCATTTCCTTGGGCGCCCTCACATGGCACGACTCGACCCGCCCAAATGAAGGCACAAAGGAGCAAACAACAATTAGGTCGCATGAACATGCACAAGCCATAGGAGCGGTCAAAACTTAGCATTTTTTATATGACCTCCCTCACACAACCTGACCCAAACACATTTCCTTGGGTGCCCTCACACAGCATGATTTGACTCGCACGAACAAAGGCACAAGGGAGAAAATGGAAAATGGGTCACACAAATGTGCACAAGGCACACGAGGAGTCATAACTTAGCATTTTTTATATGGCCTCCCTCACATGACAGGACTTGACTCGACCCACATAAATGAAGGCACAAGGGAGAAAATTGGAAACTGGCTGCACGAACATGCACAAGGCACACAGGCGGTCACAACTAAGCATTTTTTATATGACCACCCTCACATGACCCAACCCGAACATGTTTCCTTGGGCGCCCTCACGCGACCCGACCCAACCCGACCAAATGCATTTCCCTGGACGCGCTCACAAGACACGATGTAACCCACCCGAACTCATTTCCTTGGGCACCCTCACATGACACAACCCAACCCAATCCACCCGAACGCATTTCCTTGTGTGCCCTCACAAAACATGACCCAACCCAACCCGCTCGAACGCGTTTCCTTTGGAATCCTCACATGACATGACCCCACCCGACCTGCCCAAATGAAGTCATGAGGGAGCAAAGGGAAAACGGGTTGCACAAATGTTCACAAGGCATAGGAGTGGTCACAAATTATCATCTTTTATACGGCCTCCAACACATGACCCAACCCGACCTGAACGCGTTTCCTTGTGTGCCCTCCCACGGTAGGACCCGACCCACCGGAATGAAGGCATGAGGGAGAAAATGGAAAATGGGTCACACTAATGTGCACAAGGCACACGGGTGGTCAGAACTTAGCATTTTAACATGGCCGCCTTCACATGACCTAAATTGATCCACTCGAACATACAAAAGGCACACCCATGATCACCACTTAGCATTTTTCACATGGCAGCCCTTACATGACACAGGCCTGACCCAACCCTGCACACCCGAACGTGTTTCCTTGGGTGCCCTCACACGGATGAAGCACTGGCACCACTACCACTTTGTGGTAGATGGTATCAGAGCTCGATTCAGGGTGGGTTGAGCTTTATTAAAGTTTGAATATTAAAGAAGGAATACAACGATGGGGCTACAGTTGGTATCAAAGCTAGGACATTATTTTGGTTGGTCTCGACGAACATTGGCATGGAAAAGGCATTGGTCAGGGTTGAAGCTGCATAACAAGACATGGCAAGTTGGGAAGAATTTCAAGGGAGGCTTTTTCAGACATTTTGCAGGTTGATTTTTTCGTCTTTTCATCAACTGTCATTCTTTGCATGTCCACCGAATGCTTCCAATGCCCTCTATCATCATCCTCAATTCGTGAGTCTTACATACTCCCCCACATAAAATAATACTAACGTCCCCGATAGTGCTACCATCATCGTCCCAATGTATCATCGCCCAGTATCATCGCAAAAACCATTAGGGTTCATGTCTAGCATATCTAAGGGAAATATCTCCCCAGTCCATGATCATCAACACATCCGTCACAATCACCATGTGCTATACCATCGTGGGAATTCAATCTCTCCATCATGGCCACATGCTGCTGAAACATATATCATGTCAACCCATCATGTATCATCAAAATCACGTGAATCTCTACATCAAGTACTCCAACCAACTCAATGTAACAAAACCTGCTATGTATCCAGCATAACTTTGCACAGTGTTATAGCCCTCATAAATCGAACTCGTCGGGTGATCATTCCAACCAGACATTCTCATTATGAGAATGTGCATCCTCATACCATGCGTTAGTTGTCCCTCTTACATCCTATCACACCCATCAAATCAATCAAGGATCTGTCCCATATTAGTGTAAAGTAATCCATGGAGATCCATCTCATCCACAACACGTTGCCCATCCATCAAGCCATCTCTATCTGAAATGTGCTGCCCATGATGCCAATCTCCACATGTTTTTCAAAAGATAGCCACAACTATCAAGAATCATCCACGTGTGAAAGGTCCTCCTCAAATCAAGTCAAGAACACCCTCTCAACTATAGGTTTTAACCCTGAACAGAAATTATCTACACACGAATCTTATAACAGAAAATAAACAATAGCGAGAGCATAAAACATAAAACAAATAAACACAGATATTTTCCCCTGGATCCCAAATCGGGACGACCAGCTTGATTTTTCATTATATTCCTTTTAGTGTTACAACACATATATATACATGCCGAAGCATACATAAACCCCAATCCATTAACCCTGGATTAGAACATAACCATAGTTCCCTTGACCGGATCTACAAAAATACCAGGGGCCGAAAACCATCGTACCCCAATACCATGTGCAAAACCATGCACAAAACCATGGACGCGAACTACCCACCGGAAATTAAGGACCAAAAAATTTTCGCCGGGGCGCTGCCCCAGACCCCAAAAGGGGGGGCTATCACCCCCCCTCTTACCCCCCCACACGTTCTTAGTCTTGGAAAGAATATTACACATACCCAACATCGACAATGTCCCATATTCAGGTCCATGAATCTATGTTCATCCCATCTGCAATCTGCATCCAACATGCGTACCAAATTTAAGTTTAGAAGGCTCAATCCATGCCCAAGTGTATACCACCAAGGCATCCCATCTCCATCAACCACCAATTTGTCCCATTTATCATCTCCATCAAGTGACTCCTCACAAACACGCCCCATGAATGTGCTCAAAGGTATGCATACCATAATGCATCAAAATGAAGACCAATCTCAATCTCAACTCCTCAGTGAACGAGATACTGCAAGATCATTGTAGTATGAAGCCTCGAATGAATGCAACTCCATCATGAACTCCCATGCATCATCCTATCCAAAGCATTGGCAAGCATACTTGTATTTCCCACAAGTGCCACCACAAGTTGTTCTCACCTTGCAAGTCATATGAATGCGCTCATAGGCTGCTCATCCAACCAATGTCTTATTGCTCAAAGTGAACAACATCCATCAGCCCATCTATAAAATATCTCAATGTAGCACCAAAAATCAATCATCCTCAGCATATTCCTTCTTGACACTCCTCCATGATGCTCATAAGTGGCACCTAGTAAGTGCACCTGCATAATGTCTCCACATAATGTCATGCCATGCCCCCATGTCAATGTACATGACTTTGGTTGTCCATGTGTCCATTAAGAGTAGACTCACCTCAACCCTAGTCACCATCATGTGTATAATGTATAGGTTAAGTGCCCTCGGTCACTTCTACCATCATCATCATGGGTACTTCCTCCAAGGCTTCTCCCCCGCTAAAGGTGCACCAAGAGTTCCTTCTTCATTTTAAGCCATGAAGAAGTCTACCCAAACAATGTGCCCTACCACCAAGGAATTCCATGAGTCATGCCAGGCACCTAGCCAGTTTCCATGTGGCTAAGAATGACCCCTATCTATCACAAATATCATCAAGTTCCACCCTTCTCATGGGAATTTTAACCTACTAGAGTGAGGTCACAAATTTCTCTATCAAGGTCTACAACAAGAAATGCTCCCCTTGCTTCTCCAATGTACAAGGTTCCATCATAGTCATTCGAGGAAAGGTCCTCTATGGTATTGGGAAAGAATTCATATTATTTCCCATCCCTGCATACGGTCCATCTCCCAGATTCCCAATCTAAACACGAGCCATGTCTTCATGAATAATCTCTATGCGAGTGTCCTCCATCCTCATCAATGTCTGTAATGCTTCTGATCCTGGTACCGCCTGCTCAAAAAGTTCCTCCTCGATCATTGTCACTTCTAAAACATTTTCATGTGGTTCATCCCCCAATGCCTGCAATATGCTTGGTCCAGGTTCAACTTGTTCCACGAGTTCTTCCTTGATCATATCTGCATACTCAAAATCCTCCCCAGAATCATCCATCACCGATGCTTGAAATGTGCTTGGCCCTGGTCCAACCTGTTCATCAAGTTTGTCCTCGACTTCTACCATATCTGCAATGTCCTTGTGAGAATAATCCACCATAAATTCTTGTAATGTGCTTGGTCCTGGTCCAACTTGTTCATCAAGTTCTTCCTTGACTTCAATCACATCTACAACATCCTTTGGTTCGGCCATAGTGGGATTCATGCCACCATGCTTCATCTTTCCAAGGTCTCTAAGTTTGAGAAGCTTATCAAGTACTTCCTTCGCTCTTCTTCCACCTTGTCCATTTATGCTTGGATAATTCTCACCTTCTTCATAGGTTGAAACATTTCATATTTGCTCATGAAGAATTTCCTCCTCTTGCACAATGTATCAATGGTCCGACTCGCCTCATCAAACTCCTTTTCCACTTCCTTCTACTTCTCTTTAATTTATTTGAAGTTCATTTCGAATGAAACAAACTCATCCATCAAGCTTCAATACCACCTGCAACACTACAATTGTTTCCCTACTCAATAATAAAAAAATCCATGAAAATGTAGCTCTGACACCAACTGTCATGCCCCTATACCTGTGGTCGTCTCCCAACCACTCTATAGATTGTTGCGGCACTACCTTATTTTTCTCTTTTTAAATACTCAATAAGTATACTACGCCTAACTCAACACTTATTTAATTAATATTCCAAAGTGTTCTTGTGCGGAAATAAAACAACAATAAACATCAATATCAAACCACATGAACGCCCAGACATTTAAGGGAGGGGAAAATCCCATTAATAAGTCTGCCCGGTACTATTCTTTAATAAATATGTACAATATGCAATAATTATAAAACCAAACCTCCATAAACCATTTATGCTTCTTTCTAAATGTGCTTGTACCTAGGTCTAGCCTTAACAGCTTCCCAATAGTGCAAAAAATTCAAAGGAACCCCAAAATTCCCTTTCAGAACATGTTTATGATGTCTACGCAAATTATGGTTCGAGTGGGTCACTGGGGTTACAGATGCCCTCGACACCCTGAACGTGTTTCTACACACGGGTCATCAGGGTCACGTTCTACACGCTTTTATTGAACGCGTTTGGGTCGCATTCGACCCGGCCCGACACTGCTGAATGAACTTCGCACCTTCAAACACTATTCCACGCGTCCTGAATGCGGTTGTGATGCATGAACCTGACTCAACCTGAATGCACCTACCCTGAACACTGTTCTGTATGCATCCTAAAAAAGGAACCTAGCTCGAGCATGCATTTAACACTGCATCGGACATGCCCTGCGGAAGGAACCCGACTCGACCTGTGGGTGAACGCCGAACGCATTTTTACTCAACTCGACCCAGACTCCGTTTCCCTGTTGCGGCTTCACCCTCCACCCTCGACCTTCACTCTAGCCCGTGCATTAGCTCTCCAATGGTGGAATCAACAAAATGTTGATGTCCTTCTTACTTTCCTTTATCATCCATCTCACGTCCTCCTTTTGTATGTGCCTTTGCCCACACTTTACTTCCATGTGTGGGGCTTGACCCATATAAGGCCGGCCCACTAAACACCCATAAAGCCTTGGTTACGACATGAAATTTCCTCCTTAACATCAGCTTGCCACCATGGCCAGCCTATAAAACCTCCAAGCCACACACGACTATTTTTGGACGTGTTTATGCATGTCGCTCCTAAATGTCACACGATCACCATGATAACATTGCATAATAGCCGAATGATGTTTTCGTCCGTTGGTGCACTCGTCTAGCCTTTTTTCATGGCTTTTGTTGTTTTTTCATTCGTTGCATGTCCACCGAATGCTTCCCACACCCTCCATCATCGTCCTCAGCTCGTGGGTCTTACAGGGGTAGTTTCCGTTGCGACGGACGTATAATTGGGCGGTGTCCATTGAGCAGGGACATGGAAACCTTATATTTCGCACAGTTGGGTGAGTGTTGTCATGGCAAGGCGAGGAAACCTGTCATGCCCCTAGACCTTCGGTGACCTTTCAACCATGCTATAGACAGGGTGCGGCACTACCGTACTTCTCCTTTTCGTAATACTCAAGTATGTAGACTACGCCTTTAGAAACATTTGTTGAATTAGTTAATAAAATGTTCTTTAAATGTGTGGAAAACATAAAAATCATCATCATATCCATATTTTATGCCCATACATACAAGGGAGGGGAAACTCCGAGTTACTAATGGGTTTTCCCGATAGTATGTTTCATAAATACGAAATACAGTATAAGTTCCAATCCAGCAAAAGACCCCCTTTTCTCTTTGGCAAGGAAAGTCAATTT